>CM075453.1:34556541-35254327 GCA_037832335.1 Carallia pectinifolia
AAACGTGATCTAAATTTATGTGTCGATGGCAGGGGCGCCTGTTTCTTCTTTCTCTTCTGAAATTACTAACATCAGATTACTAATGATGCCTATGACCACAAGTTCCTGTATTTGCAAATAATCCAAGTCATTTTCTCGGATGATAAGATAGTCCACACCGTTTGTTGGCAAAAGGCCTTGCCAGCAATTTGCATGTTAGACATATGAATCACATTCCAGTTATAATGAATGTGAAGGTGCTGACAAAACAGTTTTTCCCATCTGCATATTTGTAATTTGTAGGGATGATCAATTCAGGTTAGATTATAAGGGAGTCTACCTTGCGCTTGCAGAATAGGTACTATGACTTGATCCTGTCGACCAAACTTGCAGGGCTTGGCCACGCAGCATTCATGTTTATGACATCAGCTAGGGACAAAGTGAGCTATATTTACCCAAATGTAAATGCAGCAGGAGCAGGACTGCTTCTTACTGAGACATTTACAGCAGATAGCCTGAACTTGTCAGAAGGAGGATACAAGATGTGGGTTCTTCATACAGGCATTTCAGACCTAAGATACTTTATCTGGCGCCTTTATATGCATTGCACTAGCTTTAATCTGCCTGCTTTGTTTTAGGTACCATCAGATGGAAGATTGGTTGGGAAGACCATTTCGTAATGTGCCTAGGCATCCAGTGCCTCCACTGAAAGTTTCAATTTCGAGGAAGCTGAAAGAGGTTGTAGAGGCAAAATATAAGAATGCTGGCACAGATAAGGGGAAATATGTGGTGCTTCATGGAATAGAATCAGATTCAAAGGCCTCAATGCAGTCCCGGGGGGATACTGACAGCTTGCTGCCACTCCTAATGTGGGCTCAGATAGCTGAGGCGATAAGGTATATAACTAACTTTGATTATCATAGATTCATTCATACCAATGATATTACAAAACATGGAATTATGACGTCTTGGTCCCAATCAGAGGACTGTTTTAAAATAGTAAGTACGTGTTGGAATACAAAATGGTACTATGATTTTGCATGAATTATAAAACAATAAGTACTTCGCCAGACACAGGTATAACATATTCCCTCTCTGATGCTTTTGGAGTTGAAATGCTAACTTTTTGTAGCTGGTAGGTGTAATTACTTTTCTATTTTTTCAAAATTAAAAAAAAAAAAAAATACTGAGATTGTCTTGATCTTAGATGTGATCTTCTGGCATAGAATATAGGCTGCTATAAGCTCAATGTAATGACTCTTCTTTGAAAATATTGCTGAATGGAAACTAATCTGCATGTCCTGTTGTTACATTTACCAATTTTGTCTAAGGAGCAAAAACTATGAACCAGGGATAGCACATCAGCAGACAGATTATGCTCCCTATCAGCAAAACATTGCTTATTCATCAACTAGCTACTTTATATAATAGCCTAATCAATTTAATTTATTATTAAAATGCCAAGCCCTTTTCCAATGGTTTTGAAGTTTGAGGACTATCCACATTTCTGAATGATAGCAATATCATCATCAAGAGTAGAGATAAAACAGTACAAATCACCAAATTAGTGCAGGCAAAGTGGCACAGTTAGGCTGGATGACATTTGCTAGTATTTTCTCTTTCTTTGATTAACAGCACCAAGGTCATTGATCTAATATACATTTACCTGTATGTAAGGTACATGAGACTGTAACTTTGATTGTTAATTTATCTTAACAGGGGATTTAAGCCAGTTTTTGTGATTCCGCACGAGAAAGAAAGGGAAAATGTGGAGGAAATAGTTGGAGAGGATGCCAGCATTGTCTTCATAACCACTCCTGGACAGGTATTCTCATTCTTCTACTCATTTCCAGTTGTCAAAATGTTGCCACCCTCACCCCACGCCTACACCCCTGCACGCGTGGGCAGTCAAAAGTCCCCTTCTAACTGCAGAAAGAAACAATACTCGTATACCTGAAATTTCACAAGTGAAAACAAAGCCTTTTGATGTTAAACTGTTGTGTACATTGAATTGAATTCATCGAAGCAACAATTGTGCACTGGACAGTAGAAGACTATTGATTCATACTGGCAGTACACCAGGGAATAGTTTCAAATGCTAATATTTGCATCCTACCTGTCACTGAATGGACATTTTTTTACTTTTGTTTTAGCTGGCAGCTCTTATAAATGATTCAGCAGGTGTGATAGCTACAAACACAGCAGCCATTCAACTAGCGAATGCAAGGGACAAACCAAGGTCAGTTCAATTCTGAGAAAAGCTCATTAACTTGAATTGTCCAATTCTGCATTTTAGTCAACATTAAGCTTCCAGGTAGTGGCAAACTCCAGCTCTGTCAAGAAATTTATTTGTTTGATATTTTTTGTCTTACGTTACAGTTAGTATTTTTCCAAGTACACATCAACAGAAGCTTACCCTGTTTATATGAGAATAAAATTTAAAGGTTTTGCATGGCTCTAATAATTGTTCATTGTACCATTCTGCAGCATTGCTCTGTTTTCATTTGAAGAGAAAGGTAAACTATTCATTCCCAGTGCACAGGAGAAGAAATGCACCATTGTCTGCTCGAAGACGGGGAAACTAGAAGACATTGATATTGGATCTATTAAACAGGCAATGCAAATATTTGATCTGTCCCTAGCTTTAGCCTAGGGGGCAAAAGGTTCCATTTCCTTAGTCTATGTTCCTTATTTTTCTTTCATTTTATTTTTTTGAGCTTTTCCTTTTTATTTTTCTGCCCCCTATCGGAAGGTGCAACATAGCGCAACAAAACCTGGGACTTTCAGGTTTTTGCTTCCAAATTTCAGTCATATGTATAGGCATTCAAGTTCTTCAACAAAGGCAATTTTTGCCACATTTCTGCAGGTCTGATGCACACAGCCAATTCTTATTAGTTGATACGTCCTGCAGATACCCTGGTTAATTTAAACAGAATATGATGGCACAAATATGCATCCCAATGCTCAAGGCATTAATTTATTCGCCTGATTGCTATGCCATAGCTGTAAATATGTACTGTTAACAAATGAAATGAATGTGGAGCATATATCATTTATGAATGTAGATGAAAATGCTGGGAGAAGAAAGAAAAACCTGCTTAAGTTATTAATATTTCAACATATGAGGTACCAGCGTTACAAACTAACAGTCAAAATTCGGGCCAAAAAAAAAAGAAAAAAACAAAGGTGTGCTGGGGAAGAGATTCAAAATTAAAACATTCTTTAACCGTAGCTAAATTAAAAGATTGAAGAAGCATCATCCGTCTGCCCCACAGACTCTCTAAGATCACCGGTTAGTGATTTGCAGCCTATGACGCAAAATAAATAGATAATTTGCTTTGCACGAGTAGATGGATCCTCCTTTGAATCAAAAAGCATCAAGAAGATATGGTGCAGGCACCACAAAAAAGGTAAAGAGCACCCCATGATAGACAATGCAAGAAGGCTCATAATGCTTCCAACGAATTGAGGATCTGATCTGGGCCATAACAATCTCTATCCATTACAGATTGCTCCTAAATACCAAGGAGGCTTGACCTCGTAAAAGGATTGCAACAGCCACTCATCGCTATCTAACAGCATATCAACCATTTCATCATGGGAATCAAATGTACAAAAGAACCGTCACCCATAACTACTGTGACTAATATGCATCGCTTGCCTTCACACTAACTGTCAGCAACCACTGCACTCCTACTTAACCATTCAATCTCGTCTTCTTTGGATGTCTAATATAAATCCTCTTCCTTGCTACCAAAAGATTACAGAACTCTCCATTATGAAAGTTAGGCCCTTTGTGCCTACTTAAACCTTTATCAACCGAAACAATAGCCCCATATATATGGCTTCTCCTCAGCCCTGAATTTGTTATGGTAACACATTTGATCCCAACCTAATGTGTTAGACTACAAGTATCTACGTTATTATTATTATTATTTTTTTGTCCTTTGAAGTTGGTAACTCATTAATTTGAAAGATTAAAGATTAAAAAGTAAAGAAAGGACTGCTTTCAACTACTTCAACTATTACTTAGTGTCCGACTACCTTGTCACATTAAACCTTAATTACTTGCTAAGGAAGCGGAACCTGCTCAGTTGCTTGACTGCCTTTATAGCATTTTGTTTATCTTTTAATCTCACAAAACCAAAACGTCTGCCACTCTTGCTAATTTCTCCTCTGAACATATCCTCTAGATCCCCAAATTTCTTAAAATTTACCAACCCGCGAAAATCTACGCACTCCGGAATTTTGTTCACAAAAAAATGAAAAACCCATTTGATTGAAGCACAACTCCTGATGGGAAAGCCTCTCCATAATTAATACTAATAGGAACAATCTCACTGGGACCTTTTGACAGCCCAATCCATTGATCAAAGCCCGATTAACTATGAAAAGCTCCAAAAGAAGCTCTTGAAATTTCTAACGACTGCATTGAACTGAATCTGATCCACCCCAAAGACACAGAAAATTTGGAACTAGAGAGAAGCTCTTGATTGAAACGGGTGTTTGGGTTGTGGGTGAGCTTCTTCATGCGATAGTAATTTCAAGAGCTTCTTTTATCAGAGTATTCATAACAAGATGATGTTTCCGTTCGTGTGGATTCTTAAGGATGCTGTCACTGGGCAAAGATGAAGAGGGGGCGGATTTTTTGGCTGCAAAAAATTTCTCGGCTCTGAACCGATGGATGAACTTTTCCATTGCTATGAGAGGAAAAAAAAAAAAAGAGTTAGAATTCACTTCCATCCTTTTTTTCAGTCTAGAAAAAGATAGGCGTATAGAAATTTATATATATACACAAATTTAATAAAATAATAATATTTTTATATTATTTTAATAAAAAATATTTTTTAAAAAATTTATAAAAAATTATATATAATATTTATATTTTATACTTTAAGATAATATTTACTTAAATTTAAATTTAATTTTTTTTAAAAAAAAAAATTATTTTATTAACTTTGATTAATTCTCTGCACCAGTTGGTGGTGCATCCCTTTATATGTAATTGAGTCCTTTCAGTTGAAACGGCGATTATTAATACGAGACCAATTATATAAGCACGACAAAAGTGGGATGCCTACCCAATACACTGTGCTTGACCTTGTTTTAGCAACTATACATTTTTTTTTTAAAAATAGATAAACAAAAAACTTTTATCTTTTATTGCAAAAAAAATGTGTATATTTAAAAAAAATGATCGATTATAATGTATTAATTATATTTCATTTTTTGGTAGTTTTTTGTTGGGTATACATAGCTATGTATCCTTTAGGTATTAATATAAAGAAACCAAAAAGAAACATATGACTATTTAGAATTTAGTATCATAATGACGTTTCTGATTGTTGATTATATATTTTGGTTTATCAAATGCATCATAATTACTATTGAATGCATATTGCCTCACTCGTTTATTATTGTGTCAAAAATTTGTGTTCATTTAACATTTACTTGTATCACATAATACATAGTAGTGGCAAAAGTTGTGTAGCAGCCTGACTCTTTCAAAACTCTTCAAACTCTCCAGATTATGGCCGTTTAAAAGAATTAAATTGGAGTGTAATTTTTTTTTTTTATCAGAATTGGAGTGTAATTTATTCATGGAAATAGAAGACTTATGATAGAACTTAGTATAATGCTGCATTATCATAACTGCCGTCATTATGGCCTAATCATCATCAGCACCCATTGAGAAATTAATTAATAGTAGGATCCCACTGCGTGGACGGAAAAAAAAATACAGGAGAGAGAAGGAGAAATTTTTTATGTAATAAATTAATTTATTTGTATAATAAAATATTTAATTTCAATAATAAAAAAATAAATAAAAAACACTTTTAAATTTTATTACAATAATTTAATATCTCATTACATAAATAAATTAATTAGTTATATAAACAAATTTTCTCGCCTTCTATTTATCCACTTTTTCTCCGTCCACTTACATTTATCCTTAACAGTTTATAAGGATAAATAACGACTGAACAAGTGTCTTATGATGGGAAGCAATAATTGTATCCACGTCTACTAATTTATTCGAGTCGTTAAAAGAAATGGTGGATAGTACATATACATGGCGGCTATTAATGTAGAATCATGGGGAGAATGTGAACTCCACCAAACAAGTCCCACTAAGGCTGTTGGAGATGCCCTCTTCGGCGTTCCCTCTCCCTTGCACTTTATTATTATGTATATGTGCTGTGGGGTGTGTCTATATATATAGAGATATCCATATACAAACGTAGAGGTTATATGTATGTGTGTGGTACAAACCGGTCCTACAGCTTATTATCGGTCACATTTTCCACAATGTCACGGAAAGTAGCTGCCGATGAGAACTTGCCGGAGTTGGTGTTGAGGGCATTATCAGAGAGGTCGGAGAAGAAGAATGTGGTGGTGGTGATCAGAGAATACAATGAAGAGAGGGATAAGGGTGGCGTGGAAGAAATGGAGAGGCGGTGTGAGATTGGCCAACCTGGAAAGCCTACGCTTGTCACTGACCTTTTGGGTGATCCCATTGCTCGCATTCGCTATTTCCCATCTCATGTTTTGCTGGTAATTATAAACATATATATATACACACACATACATATACGTCCTCTCTTTATATTTCAAAAACAATTCATATTCATGGTAATCCTTATGGCGTTACGCCCGAAGTTTTTTGATAAATAAATGAACTTTTTAGGACAAATATTTGCCCCTTTAGGTTCTTTTGTGGTTGTTGGCATCTACGTGCGGCACGTTTATGTTAAAGAGGACAATTAAGCAATGCTTAGGTTTTTGTAAGGGGCGCAACAAACAAATTAGAATGTTCACCATATATTCACTAACGATGGCATGCATGCACATTTGTATTTTTGTATGCATATATATATATATATGTGTGTGTGTGTGTACAGTACTATACAACTAAAAAATATTAATTAACATCGGTTACTTATTTGTTAGAGGGGATTTAACATATCTAATTATGTCAAAGATATTAAGAGGTGCATTTCGAATTAAAACTAATGATTCATGTAAGTATGAATATTAATTAAGTTCAAGTTTATTTTGTATAAAATAACTCGTTGCAATGAAAAGAAATTACTTATTAAACACCTATATTTGTTGTTAAGGGTTAGTAGCATCCTGCCATGAAAAGATGATCGTATATAATTGGGTGTGATTGTTGGGTAATTTGTGGAAGCTAGCCAGGGAAAAAATTAAGGTTAATATGCGATTTAATTATTATGTGCTTTGCTTACTGCAGGTTGCAGAATATGGAGAAGAAGAGAAAGAGATAGTGGGTATTGTAAGAGCTTGTATAAAAACTGTGACCAGAGGAAATAATTCGCTTTACGTTAAACTAGCCTATATTCTGGGGCTTAGGGTCTCACCAAACCACAGGTCTCTTCTCTCACTCTCTTTCTCTATATTCATGCCATCATATATTTGCTTCTTTGGCTTCCTCGTTATACCAAATCCATATTTATTTTTTAGCCAACCGTTAATTATTAATTCGAGTTCGAATTTTAGTTTGAATTAATTAACTTAAAAGAAAAAGTAATGGATCACATATGACATGACCCCAAAGCACATGGAGAAAGAACCGTTTCACTATCTGAGCTTATGCATAGAAAAGAAAAAAGAGAAAATCATCCAAGCTTTGTGCATCAGCTTGAATTCGATTTGTGCTTTTATGTGTTGTTAAAACCCGTGATCCATGTTGCCACCCACGAAATCACGATTTGATTCGACCATAAAAGCAAAGAATTTTTCTTCATAGCATCCACAGCCTGTCATCGACACATGCCAATCTAACTATGCTCTCGATTCAAATTTATGCAACTTAATTTTAGATAATAATAAAATAATCATACAATTCATCCAAAAGTATCTAATAATTTATTTATTTTTTTTCTTAAATTTCAGTCATCTAGTAGTCCATATCATTTTAGTTGTTATTTTGTTTCTATCTAAATGTTGCAAAATCAATTTTTTTTTTAATTTTTTTAGTAGGTAAAAACTTGAAACTTGTCGCTCATAAACGTTAACCATACACTAAACCTTTGTTCTTACATGATCCATTAGTGACCATGTTTTCGCATATAAAGTGTTGCCCTGAAATTAAACCTTTTCAGATTCCATGCTTTTTTCAAAACAACACCTGAGAATTTTCGTACATTAAATTTTATATTTGAATGGCTACAAATTAAATTAACATGGAAAATGCAGGAGGTGTGGGATAGGCAGAAAATTGGTTCAAGGAATAGAAGAATGGTGCAAACAGAAAGGGGCAGATTATGCGTATATGGCAACAGATAGCAAAAATGAATCTTCCATCAATTTATTCACCAGAAAATTTTCCTACACAAAGTTCCGGACGCCAGCCGTGTTGGTTCAACCAGTCCATGCCCATTACAAGCCATTAGAACCAGACATAGCCATCATTCAACTCACCCCAAGATTTGCCAGCACAGTTTATCATCAAATATTTGACAACATTGCAGAATTTTTTCCAAAAGACATAGATTCTGTTTTACATAGTCTGCTCAATTTGGGGACTTTCATGGCCATGCCCAAAGAAATCCTTTCTAAATGGGATCCAAGTCCAACAACTGGGAATGGGATTTTTCTTCCATCAAGTTTTGCTATACTAAGTGTGTGGAACACAAAGCAAGTGTTCAAATTACAACTCAAGGGGGTGTCCAAATTAACCTACGCATGTTGCATGGCTACAAGGTTGTTGGATGCTTGCGCGCCTTGGCTAAGGTTGCCCTCATTTCCTGACGTATTCAGACAATTTGGGTTTTATGTGTTGTATGGACTGCACATGGAAGGTAAGAAAGCATCCGATCTCTTGAAGGCTCTCTGTGCATTTGCACATAACATGGCCAGAGATGATGATGGGTGTGGGGCCGTTGTGGCTGAGGTGGGACCGCGGGACCCCATCAGGAACTCCATCCCTCACTGGAGAAAGCTTTCGTGGGCTGAAGACCTATGGTTCATCAAGAAGCTTAAGGATGAAAAGGAATTATTGGATAACAGTGAATCGGATTGGATTAAGTTATCAGCATCCTGTTCTGTGATTTTTGTTGACCCCCGTGATTTTTGATTGCGTTATGTGTCAATCAAAATTCGTTATTAGTCCAGAAAATATTTTGATAACCAGTAAGTATATATAAAGATGTTTAGAGGTGTAAAAACAGTTAGTTGAGTCAGGTTCAGTTTGAATCACTTCAATTTCGAATCATTGTGAATCAGATTATTTTTAAATCAAGTTAACTTCAATCATTGTGGGCTATATCACTTTAGGTGTTTGGGTTGACTTGCGGGTTAATCACGTTATTATTTTTAGAATTTTTTATAAAAAAATTGAAAATTAAAAAAAATCAGAAAATTTTGTAAAAAATTATTAAAAATAAAAAAATAAAGAATTAAAAAATAATTTAAAAGGTTTATTTATAAAAAAAAATAAAAGTTCAAAATAAAATATGAAAATTCATAAAAAAATTTAAAAAAAATTTTAAACAAAATTTATAATTAATATTTCTAGTTGAAATAATAGAATCTAAATTTATTTTTAAGATAAAATGAATAAAATATATGATTGAAATGTTATATATATGTGTGTGTGTGTTCTCTTAAGAAAAATAAAAATGATATCGGATTGTTCGGGTTATCCGGGTTAGATCGTGTTTGACTTTAACAATTCAAAACATTTCAAACTCAAGTCATGATTTTGGGTTAAGCTTTTTTCGAGTTGAGTTTTCGAGTCGAGTTTTTCCGTATATATTGGGTCAAAATTTACACAAACTCATAAGTTTTTCTTCTAATTGTTGCACTAGAGTCAAGACTTGAGGTTTAGAATTTATCGTTAATTTGGTTCGGCTGATACGTACGTTGCCTAACAATCGGTGACTTGTTAACTTAGAGTTGACAACAAGAGGTTAGCAATTTAGCCTTTTTTTTTACTAGCAAAAAAAAATTAATGTTAGTTAATTAAAATAATTAGTAACTACTGAATAAAATTTTTAATTAGTTATCACCTGATTGTGTTGATCAATCTATACAGGGTACGTCATTTCATAAATTTTGGATCCTATGTGAATAAAAAAAGAACATAAATGACTCAAAATAATATCGTTGGATTTTAACTAAATCTCTCTCATCACATAACAATGCTGATTGAAAAAAATATGTAACCACTTGGAATCGACCCAAGGATACAAGACATTAATAAGTACCATGCTAACTTTTAATTCTCACTAAGCAAATAATATTAACTATGACAATTTTAGCTTGTGCCCGCAATAGCAATATTGGACCGTAGTACTTCAACCTATTTACAATGATGATAATATCCACGCAAATAAACCAATAAACAAAAGAGTCACACTAGAAAGGCATAAGAAATCACCATAAAATAATTATGAGAATAAATTTAACTTTTAAAAAATAATAACAAAATTATTTATTTTCAACTAGACGTTAAATGTATTTAGTATTATTTTAAATTTATTTAATATTATTCTAAGTCTTGATTTTAAAAAAATTTATAACTTCTTTTTTCTAAAATAAATTTTTTACTACCTATAACTATTATATGACTATTTTTTACGTTATCCTAATTTTTTTCCAAACAAAGAAACGTTAATGTGGGTGGAAGAGACCTTTGATCTTAAACAAATCATTAGCACGTCGTCTTATTAGTAAGCTGTCTTTGGTCCCCCCAAACTCGCCACTCTCCTCCCCAACCACCCACACACACACACAAATTGCACGTTCAAGGGAAAAGGCTTCAATCCTTTCGGCTAAAAGCACAACATGTTGAACTGCCAACTTAGCTTAAGCCCTATCATCAATGCCCATCCTTATCCTAACATTGTGCTCTGAGGCTATGACTTAAACTAATTTGAGTTTGATTTGGGACCACAAAAGCAGCAGCGCATATCTCAGTTGGAAGGGGCTGCTTCATATAATAATACAAGCTTCCATCAACATCCTACACAGCACAGCAGCCTTGACTTATAGCGGTTTTTCTTGTGCATTTTCCAATTAAAAATTGTGAGTGTTAAAGTTCAACATATGAGTGACGAGTTTAGTGATGGATTTCGTCCTACAGTTTCAAAACTTTTAAATCCTTGACTAAAAAGGCAGTAATTTACTCTTATTTTCTAATTAAATTGTGAAAATTCAACGCAAGGTAAGAGGTTGAAGTATGGTTTCGGACCCATGAACTTGCTTGTCAGAGGAAATTACAATTGGAAATTACAGTTGACTACATGAAACTTCAAACCATAAATAGACTAATGACTATTAATGCTGAAACCCTGCATGAAGTTTTGCCGTCAAAAACTATTCCTAAGCTGTCAATTAATTTTGTTGAAATGAAGTTCCATGTGGGATTATTTTGAGGGTGGGTGATGATCAAACTAAAGGGCTATATACCAAGTATGCCAACTCCAGACAACTAGCAATTTACGAAGTGCCACGTCGTAAAATATAGTTTCAGTTTTTAACACTGAAATAGCTAGTGCAAGTACCAGTGGCTAGATAATCACATTGTAGAAGCTTTAGCGAAAGCTGAAAATCTCGAGCACTCATCATCTAGAAGAGCTCGTGGATTACCTTGCTCTACCTACACAAATAGAAAATGGGTTTTAGATCAAAATGCAATTTCAAGAAGCTTTGAACGAGTTGCACATTAATGACTATTGATTATATGAAAGTCTAGGACGTTACATTACAAACTCTAATAACCAGCACGACTGTTGAAGTAACTAAATGGTCTAGCTTTACCTAAGGAAATAAATGAAATGCCTAATTGAGAGATAATTTGCACGTCAGAAAGTCTCGTCAAAAGGCACTTGGAAACGCAATATGAATAGCCACACCCCCCCGGCTAAAAGTAAACCCAAAGAGGTCAAACTTTCTATCAGTTCCATTGATAGACTCAAGTTTTATCAGAACCAAGGTTGTCAGAACCGGACCGGTCATCGAACCGGAAGCATTAGTGGGTCAAGGTTCAACCGGTCGAACCGGTATTTATTAATATATATATTTATAAAAATAATTTAAAAAAATAATACTTATACATGATTATTAAATATTACTTTTTTAATTTTTAAGGATTAAATTGAAAATTTTGATAAATTTAGGACTAAATTGAAAGTTTTGATAAATTTAGGACTAAATTGAAAATTTTAATTAACTTTAAAACTCAAATTATAATTTAAATAAACATTGAGATCAAATTATAATTTATAAAACTTTTATACCCGGTTTGAACCGGTTGAACCGGGTCCAGTTTTTGACCGGTTTTCACCGGTTTTGACCGGTCCGAGTTAAGGGGTAACTGTAGCCATAAACTGGCCCGGACCTTTGGCCGGTCACCGGTTGAACCGGTCGGACCGGCCGGTCCGAGCCGGTTTTAACAACATTGATCAGAACTCAGTCATATTTAAAAAATAATAATAATAATAAAAATAAAAAATAAAAACACCACTCTTTAGAGGAGTTTAGAGTTCTCTCAGGAACTTGAAAATGAAATAAAAAGACTAGAAAAGGACTTAAAAAGAGAGAGATGGGCAACCTCATTCTATAAGTTGCTTGTCATTCACCAAGTGATAAGAAATAACCTAGCATTTCAACTGCATTAGCTCAGAGATAATTTGTTAAATAATGTGAGGTATAAAATGCTTGTATATTTGCTAAAAGGCTATGCTTTCAGGCCTCTTGGAACATCCTCCAAAGGGGATAACATATACAATCTCACTAGGTTTATGAACAGATTGCACAGCTTGTTCATAGTTCAAAGGTTCAATCTATTAAAGGCTTGTTTGAAGCTCATCCACTCATCTAAAGAAAAGACCTCAAGTTCAGTATCCATGCTCATTTATTCAAAAAGCTAAACTTGATCAAATGCTCCAGGAATTTTGTGCTTTGGTCATCTATTATCATTATAACTATGGTTCTCTATAGTCTATGGTGCTTATCTATTATCATTCTCTATACATGACATGGTTTCACATTGTATCTTTTAAATTCTAAACTTGCTAAATCTTATTTACTACAATCTGCTAGCATGCTTTTTGTCATTTTAAATCCATAAATGAAGCCAGCCAAGGCCTTAACCTCAAGTTGACCTTGCATTTGAGCTAGGCTCACGACTATATTTGAGTCAAGGTTGAGCCTTGCTCAAGATTGACCTCTTACCAAGTGAAGGCAGACCAAGTTGCCTTTTAAAGTCTTCCCAAGTCAAGCCGGAACAAATCAAAGCTCAGCTCATTTGCACCCATAGGCAATTCAGAGATGTCCAAAATGTGCCAATTGTCTAACATATTTATTATATTTTATTTTCTCACAACTTTCTCATCAATCCAAGCAACCTAATTTTCTCACAACTTTTTCTCTCATTCATTTTTCTTTCTCACAACTTTCTCATTAATCCAAACAACTTTATTTTCTCATAACTTTCTTTCTCACAACTTTCTCTCTCATAACTTTTTAACAATCTAAACAAACCATAAAACTTTTTTCTTCAGACCCCTCAAATTTTCATCACAGCTTTATCTTGTCAAGAGTTGGGTACCTCAAATATTAGAAAATTAATTATAAAAAAAAAGCAAGAGCCAGAAGATGCGGCTTACCAGGTTCCCACGATCAAAAATAAGGATGTTGTCCATGCTCAAAACCGTGGAAATGCGATGAGCAATTGTGATTACTGTTATTCCTTTACACTCAGTAAATATTGCATTCTGTAGTACTGAAGCTGTTTGCGTGTCAACACTTGCAGTGCACTCATCCAAACATAGTACCTGATAATGCATAATAGGTTAGTAAGATATTCTCTCACAATATCACACACAAGCGTTCATCTAAATCCCTCGGCAAGGTAACAGAGTTGAAGCCTTTACCATCCATCTTCAAAAATTCTGGAGTGACACAAGTTAAAAGCAGACACATACAACCTTTCTGCTGTGGGGGTGAGCATGGGTAAGATCAGGTGGGTACAGGTAGGCTTTTAGGTCATGCCCTGTACCCACCGTATGAGCACAGGGTCCTTTCAACACCATATTCTTATCCTACCCTATCATGATTTCTTATTTATTGTCAACTTATTTTATGAAATTACCATATTGCTTAGTTACAACTTCAAACTTCAAACTAATGAAAATTAGATATTAAAGGAGAGAAAGGCAAACCTTAAAGTCACGAAAATAGACTTGTTGTAAAAAAAGGGTAAGGGTATATACATTTGACCCTCCCCTGGACACCATAATATGAAATGCCCATGCACTGAGGCACTCTTCTTTTAGATATTAAGAGAAAAAATCTATGATGATCAGATTAAGGAAAACTATAAAAATTTCAGTTGCTACAATAAGCTTGCAAGCATAAGACTTAAAAATATATATAAATTCTTTCTTTGTTTGTCATCGTTTCTTTTTTTTTTTTTTTTTTTTTTTTACTATTTATACATTTGCATGCTCTAGTTTCACACTCTCTAATTACATTATTTAAAATGTAACAATTATTGCAAAAAAAAAAAAAACGTAATAAGAAATTTACAAAATACGTAGTGTATACCTTGCAACCCAACCGCCTTATCCTCTACCATACCCTCCAAGAGTCACATCCAAGGTTCTCTACCCTATATTCTTTGCTGTAGTATTTTTACCCTACCCTCACCCAACCCCAAAAGATCGGGTTGGGGTAAGGTACAGGGCAACCCTACCTATTTGCTCACTCCTATTCTATACATTCTTCTTCCATTTTATACGATGAACCCCATTTAATATTTTTTCTAAGACCACAAAAAAAATCACAAAGAAAAGAAAACTCACTTTAGTTTTATGCAACAATCAGAAGACAAAATAATTTTAACTACAAAAATGATGCCTGATAATTCGTATTTGCCTACAATACTTGGCAATACCACTTGAGACCTTTGAATTTCACGTTAGAAATCAACTGAAGGTTTTATGCAATAACCATGAGTAATACCTTGAGAAATTCATATTTTCCCAAGATAATTGGCCACAACATTCCAAAGCACCTAAAATATTCATACAAGAAATTAGAAGGAAAACTGAAGCTTCCCAGCTATTCGATTAGAGATTATATCATCTGCATGGCTGATGATACAGCTCATGGTGTTGTAATAATTACAGAATAGTACATTCACCAAGCTTACAGAATATGCAAACAATCATCATGACAAGATGTGATGGAAACACATATCCTATTCAAGCATGTTCAAGGAACATAACAAGCGAAACCAATGCACAATCTCTCTTTAATGCCAGTTGGTGAAAGAAAATGGATGTCCAAAGAATATAGAATTGTGGTCCAGAATATACATTTGTGTCTTTTTATAACTTCTAATTCTGCTGGAAAAAGACATTTGGACAGGCTTACGTATTAAGAGTTTAAGCATCCTATTACTCGTCAATGAGTAGTCTTTCTTACATTTCTGATTCGAGTATATTCTCTTCTGCTAAACAGTTAAGCAGTCTACAACAACTGGCATATTTAGAGTGACAATCTATACAGAGTTAATTCAATATTTTCAACAGAAGTTAATAAATGCGGGTCTTTTTTTATTTCAGCAACAGATTTTGTTGTTTCTATCTGGTAATTGTGATGCCTTCTTGCTCTAGGGTGATGCCGAAACGTACTGGCGCAATGACCGTAGTTCTACTAGTGTAATTTAAGTTATTATTGGACCTCATTAATGTGAAACTAACATTTATTTTATAAATTTCACCGTTCTAGTAAATTTCTTCAGTATGTGCATATCGGAATTTTAGCCTGGATCCTCATACTTCAGTTGCTCAAGGTTTGACTGGCACCCCACAACGCTAAATTCTATCAACCACATCTTTCCATTGATGACCCAAAAAACCATATCTTTCCACCTACTTACCAGGCTTGACAGTCTAATGAATCAGGCTAGTCACTACAACTATCTATTTATTTTGTAATAAGTGCTACAAATGACAATTTTATGGCGACATGTCAATTTGTCCCAAAAACCGTAAGTGAAACCAATCAGGGGTTATAATACTATGAGTCCTACGACTTCTAGTGGTGGATATGTTCAGTCGTGGAATGCTCATTTATGCGGAAAAAAGGGACTGTTCGGTCATCCACAAAAGAGGATGAAGGGACTTTTAAAGAGCAGTGAACTAGATGACATTTATTGTAGCATATCATGATCTGAGGAATTATTTGTCTTTTTGCACCCCATATTTTAAGCTAATGCAATTTTTTTTGTGCTGTTTGTACAATTTGATATGAAAGGTTTTTTTCTGTTCACGCAAGTCATAAAAACCAGCCTGCAAAGGCAGTCTTGGTTAAACATTTGTTTTATTATTGCGAACATGCTAGCTGAATTAAAAATCAGCACTGGGATAATCCAAATCCTCGCAGCCACAGGCCCCACAAAAACAACAAAGCCTTAATCCCCAATTTATTTGGGCTAGTTATATGATTCTTTTCTCGCTATTCCATTCTATTATGTATGGTGTGAGACCAAATTGCTCTAAATCCTTCCTAACTAAGGAATCTCAAGTCAGCCTAGCTCTTCCTGTCGACATCCACCTGGTTTTGATCACCCCTTTTAATTAGAGCATTTGCTGGTCGACTTTGGACATGTCCCCAATGTTAAACCATATTTAACATACATGGGATAATTCAAATCCTCCTAACTGCTACCAGATAAATCAGACCAATCCGCTAAACCATATTTAACTTTTATATAAAACCATATAGTGGCAGATTTTGGTCACATACTATAATTATACCTTAGAAGACTTGAGAAGAGCACGTGCAAGGCAAAGCAGCTGCCTTTGGCCAACCGAAAAAGATGATCCAGATTCCCTCACATGAATGTCCAATCCACCTGCCGCCTCTACTTCTTCCCTGACATGGCATCTCTCGAGAACACTCCAGATATTCAGGTCACAGCTCATCCCGAGTGGATCTAAGTTATCCCTGCACAAAAGTAACACATAGATAATAAGCCTAATTCCCCAAAACCTTTGAAGTCCAGAAATTGTTGTTACATCCAATTGAGTAACTGACCTCAATGACCCTTCAAATAGGAATGGACTTTGAGGAACAACAGCAAATTGTGCACGAAGATCTCTGACAGGAAGATCATTTATATCAATGCCATCCACCAAAATACGACCACTACATAAAGGGGTAAGGCGGAGAAGGGCATTCAAGACACTAGACTTGCCAGCACCAGTCCTTCCAACAATTCCAACCTAAATGAACTTATCTGATCTGTTAGGATGCTCAATTCAAAACAGGAGATCATAGAAGCAAATTAAGCAGTGGGTCAACAGGTATCAAGTTTCAGATTGAGATCTTCTTTTAGTGATTAAGACTGGTCTTGTTTGTTCAATCTTAGGCCTTGAGAAGATAGGATTAACACACTTATACATTGAAAGAAATTTTAACCTAAACAACTTTTCTGCAAACAATCTAAACTGTTCACTTGAACATGAACTGGAAACACCAAAGGAAGTGGATGATAGCAAACAAAAAAAACAAGGCAAAAAAAGAAAAACAAAATATAAAGACCCTAGTCTTCAAGCTTCATACATGCACTAACCTGCGTCCCTCCTGTAATCGTAAAACTGATATTGCGTAGAGCAGGTGGCAAAGATGGCATATATCTCATTGTAACATTTTCAAATTCAATCAGTCCTTCAAATGGCCAATCTGGAATAAGTGCATGGCATCCTCTGAGCTCTTCTTGAGGGATGTCCATATACTAAAGAGAGTGAAATCACATAAGCGATGAACAAAGATGTAGATGGAGGAAATAAGGTTTATCTCCACACCTGAACAGCTCTCTCAACAGCTACCATTTCCTTCTCTGTTTCAGTGAAACTTGTCAGGAAACTTCCTAACAAGGATACAATCGGAGCAGCATAAGAGAGTGCCAAACCTACCTGCAAAATAATTCTCAGGGTTAAGCCGCATATTTGATCTTAAAATAGGTAAAAGTTACACAAGCTCGCCAGTAAGCTTGTATTTGGATTTCAGAATTAAAACAAATTAGGAAGGCGTTGGAGGCAAATGAGAGAGTGAAGATTGTACCAGCCCAGGGGTACCAAAACTGATAGGGAGAAAGCCACGGGATCCAACAACAGCCATCATGGCAACAAATGAAATGATAAATGCTGCTAACAGCTAAAAGGATGTACAAGTCAGCATAAAAACAATGACAAGGTAATTGCATCAAGTAAATATGTTGCCTTGCCAGAACATAACTGATTTCTTTGCCACAAAATACACAATCTGGCTCTTACTGTAAAATATAGACTCCATACATAATTGTAATTTTTCTAACATACCTGGAGACGCAAGGAAAGCCACAAACTTGCTATTGTCTCCGAGAAAGAAGTTCGCTGATACAAGGCAACATGCTCAGTAAACTTTCGCAAGAAATACTCCTGTTCATCACCACCCATTATGAGTGATTATGTAACTTCTCCATTAGTTTCAGTTTCCAAGATACCACACAGCATTAACAAGAAAATTAAAAATTAAAAAAAAAAATACAGCACAAATTGATGAACGTGAAAAGATGAACTCCTCCTCATTTTGTTGTAGGAAGAGATGTATGACATTCCCAAGAACTAAACTAAGAACCGCTGGTCAGACACATTGAACAAGATTCTATCCAACTATTTCTAATATATATCACAAAGCTCATCCGACATCAAGTTTCCCAACGGATTCAAGCTTTTCATAGCC
Organism: Carallia pectinifolia; assembly: GCA_037832335.1. NCBI lineage: Eukaryota > Viridiplantae > Streptophyta > Magnoliopsida > Malpighiales > Rhizophoraceae > Carallia > Carallia pectinifolia. The sequence continues at coordinate 34,575,286 of CM075453.1, forward strand.
TTTTCATCTTATTCTGACTATACTTCACCCTTTTTCTCTTGTTTTAAACATTCTATTCTAATGCATATCTATAACAAAATTAACTGACTGTCAATATAAACAGATGAATGAAAGAGTACATCCAGCGTCCAAGTACCTACCTTGGAGTTAAAAGCCCTTATAGTTGATGATCCATCAAGTGTCTCTGAAAAAGTCGCATATATAGGAGAACGAGAAACACTGTCAAGCCGCCGCAATTCTCTGGATGTTGTCCTGTAGAAGAACTGAACAATTTCTGCCTAAGTAGAATGCTTCAAGTACAATTCTAACGCTCCACTGTAGACAGATAACAAATATGGAAGTTGGAAGCACTTTCTTTAAAACCATAACCAACGAAAACAGCGGTAAGAACTTTTCAAAAGATGAAGTAGTCACAAATCTAAATAAATAATTTCTCTTTAAGAAATCTCAACCATCCAACTGAGTCCTTCAATCAGAACCAGCACCATTAAAGAAACACCAGAAGGCAACTGATACTTTCATAACGTTAAACATGGATTGAGTATTATCAGTGTGAATATAAATAACAGTTATGCTGTAGATTCACAATTTTCTTGAATGACTAATCTTTTCCTTCTCTATTAGTTTCCACCTGCTCTTTCTCAAATCTTATTGAGGAAGCAGCTAAACTTAGTTTTTAAAATAAATGGAATTTCTTCCACTAAGGAAAAGCAACTGAACTATACATGATACTCTTCATAACCCACTTTATTATACAATTTTGCTTTGTGCAACTGCAGTAATACATCATTCTTCTAGAGCAGCTAGCTTTGAAAGTCTCCAAGCAATCTATGAGATTGGATTTGCTTACCATTACGATTTCAAATTGAGTTACTTGTGATCTCCACTCATTGAGCAGTTTCTGTTGGGTCTCTGGTTATAAACATAGGCCAGATCAAACAAACCAGTAACTTATTGGGTGTTATTTTCCCTTTTTGCTCATTATTATTTCCTTATGGTACCAACTAGTACATGCCCGTTTATCATCAGATCACATTTCCCTATCAAATGCTGTTTCACATTAAACCTACCAATACTGCTTGTCGATTCTATAAACCAAATTAAGAGTTCACTTTAGTATCAAAGAAAGACGAAAAAAATTCTGCATTACATTTCTGCTTCTTGATCCGCTTGGTGACTTACAATTACATGGTGCATGCAGGACAGGGTGGCAATGCATGCCCAAATAATGATAGAGATGCTCAAAAAGGTTTTACAAAATTGTTAACCAAAGTTAAAACAAAGTAAGTGCCTCGAACATTTTGATGCGAAAGTAGTGGATCTCTTCATTCAAAACTCCCCTTTTCTAAATTAATTAACGTAGTTGAAGAAGTTAGCACTTTAGATTATAATTAATGATATTTGAAGGGGAGCCACATAACAGTGGCATTATTTAGCCTTTCTTTGAATATTGAGAATCTCATTCTATTCTACAATAAAGTGTCCACTGTAAGTGCCTATTAATTAAACTGTAAGAACGATTAAAATAAGAAGGGCGGGCAGCATATACCAGGAGCCAAATTTTTTCAACTACAATTATTAATTACTCAGTTTTTACAAGAAGCCGAATTTAAAACATATAGGCCAAGCTCCACAAATGCATGACAAAAAAAACAACAAGTCCAGCAAACACATAAAGAAAAGGCGATGCGCTACATCTAAAGTATCAAAGATATTAATCTGATGGGAAAAAAATCTACAAATTTTAACCGATGTCAAATGCAAGCAATTAACAAACATCAGATCACATTAAGGACATTTGACCATATAGATACATATGCATACATTATATATATGCTACCAATTTTAACCAATGTCAAATGCAAGCAATTAACAAATGTCAGATCACATGAAGGACATTTGACCATATAGATACATATGCATACATTATATATATATGCATGGCGTAGTTAAACATTGGAGGCAAAATTGAGCAGTCGAATACCTGCAACTTGCTGTAGACAAACCAAAACGGCAATAATAGAAGCAAAAATAGGACCTGTAGACATGCATCATCCCCTTATGGATATATCGTACCAAGTAACCAAAAAAGTTTAATTTAACGTTAGCAAGCATCAAATGATTAAGCCACGTTTTGACAATGGGTGAAGCATCTTGAATCCCTTTAAATTTTTTTGAAAAGTTACTACACCTAAAATCTTAAACCATTAATTTATAGATTTGGATTCAACATTTCTATCTTAAGATATCCACAAATGCTTCTAGGGCACATCTCAAAAGCTGAAAAGTTGGCCAAATAGGTGCGAAACAGTAGTCCAAATAGCAATTGAGATTTGTAAAGAAGAACCACTTAGTGGCTGTAAAGAGAAGTAACTATGCTCAGTAAGGACTCTAAAAATTAAATGTCCAAAATTGTTGCAGAATTTGAAGAAAAATATGAAGTTACTAATCTCTACCCATGATGTCGAATTTTTCATCTCACGCAAAGCTAACACCATGCATTGAGCACGTGGAGGTAAATTCTTTTTTGTGGATTATAGAAAACATATTTGATAAAAAAATAAATAAAATTTAAAATTTTAATTAACAAAAAAACGTATCTTATGTACAACTAGATTAATCTGGCAACAACTAAACCCAATTCAGGGAAAACTAAAAATCAAGGACCAACTATTCACACGGCATTCCAATAGGACAAAGCTATTGATAATTTTACAGATAATGTTATTAATGGAAAGAAGTTTGTGAGTTACCTGCACATAAGATAAAACTATTGCTATCCCCAACAAGCCAACAAGATTGGCAAGCAGAATGTTAAGGATAAAAGGAAGAGAATCATCAATTGTGTAGAGATCGGAAGATAACCTATGGAGAAAGATAAGTACTTATCAATGGTATAAACATCACTGACATTATCTAATAGGATGTCATTTCTTTCTAACCTGTTGAGTATTCTTCCACCCGGTGTTTGATCAAAAAATTGTATAGGTGCATCAACAAGCTTATTAAGCAAAGCATTGTGCACCTGAACTGCAGCACCTAAGCCACCAAATGCAAATGAGAACGCCCTCACCAATGTCAAAAGGGAATTTATGACACAAAATAAGCAGAGTATAACCTGCAGCATCAATTACCAAGTCAACAAAAATGATTCAAAATCCCAAAAGAAGTTCCCATGCTTTTAATCTCCAAATCCAGTAAAAGTATACAAGAACCATATGAACAGGAAAGGAGTACAGCAGTGACGTACTGTACCCTCATTAATCCAACAAACAAATAAAATTTAACTACAACAATCACAAAATTATTGTGACTTAAATTAGCCTAAAGGGAAAAAAAATTACAACAGTACCACAGAATTTTCCTAGTTTTAAAAACAATATTGGCGACAAGTTAGATAATAAAAGAGTTAAAAATGGCAAAACCATGTCTCTATGATACTGTGAACTTAATTCTGCCAAATTGCACCTTTCTCATACTATCTTCTGAAACTCTCATAAGTAGATGGAGTCATATAATATCAATATCAGCAGCAAAAGGAATTCATGCATCACAGCCAGGTTGACCAGCTTTTGACTGAGTTTGAGAAGTAAGGGAACCATAAAAGTAACCAGTCCATATGCAACATTTCTCTTTTGACAGCCAGGTCTGGCTTAGTTCTGGGAAGAAAATACAATACCTGATGTAGGAAGTAGGATAGGAAAAAGAAAAAAAGGACGATGGGGTGATAAAGAAATAAAGGGGCGAAGACTCAACAGGAATCTGCCCGTGAATATTTTACTGCAAGGGAAGGCCAGTATTCACCAAATTATCAACTGTGTGTAAGAACAAACAATCATCACAACCATCACATAACAACTAATTGCTGGATAGAAGGATGCGGAGAACTGATATCAATAGCTAAATGGATTTATTTTGCCGCTAGGGGGGACCAGTATTCACCAAACCTTATGTCACCCACATGTAGTATGAGCAATCAACAACACCATCACAGAGAAACTAATTACCAGATAGAAGGATATAGAGGAATTAATCTGACTGCTTCCTGTCGTATCAACCCAATAGGAGAGCCACAGATCATTTCCATTACGAGAAGCTTGCATTAGAAGGGCCGAAATGCATACTGTAACCGTGATGAACCATCCAGAGAATGCAGCATATTTCCTACAAATATTGTTAACATCAACCATCAACTTTCTCATACTATACAACAACTCTTGTAGGCTATGATTCATGAAGCGGCAAAATATTACTTGTATACATGAAAATCGACTTTGCCTTTTTTCCTCAGCTCCACTTCAACAATCTTTTGTGCTTCGTCTGAAACAATACTTTCTATCTCAAGAGGACTTTCTCTGTCTGCAAGAGTGCTAGTGCTGGGTTTTTGTTCTTGAACATGGAATAAAGTATCACATTCATTTTGTGGAGAGAAAGCAGAATATGATGAAAATGCCAAGTCAACTGAATTTCCCACCCATTTCACATGTCCTTTGTCCATTACAACAACCATATTAGCAGAACATATTGCCTGTGAAGATTGAAAGGCAGTTCATATTGATTTCTAATCAAGTAGTTATAAAATTTATTAGCAGTCATCAGAAGATCATCTATCATCATATGGACTCTAACATTATACCTCTTGTTCTATCCATCCTATCATTTTCATATATCTTCTTCACCTTCTTCCCTACTTCCCCAGGCAGATGGGTGCAAAAGTAATCGAAAAGGAATGCAAAAAATGTTATTGTCTTCTAAGAAGCGGAAAACATCTCATTTTGGAACTAAATAGTTGAAAAACAGGCACCACAATATCAGCTGTTCGTTAATAGACTAATTATATTAGTTATTTAGAATCATCTAGTCTTATAGATGTCATACCTGCAATGTTACATCAAAATTTTCCATTGCTTTTACATTGATGACAAAAGGAGCATCACATGCATACAACAGGAAACATACCTTTCAGATGTTAAGCCTCCCTAGCTATTTTTGGTTGGCGTCAAGTAAAAAAACAAAAAAAAAAACAAAACAAGACGAAAAGGATATATTTTTTTGGGTTTGTATGCACTACTTTGTTAATGCAAAGGATGTGATAGATTTTGTTAATTATCTGACTCGTAAGATTTGTCTTCTACACTTAAGTTGCACCCTTTAGGTTCTCTGTGTATTAAAATTTTTACTGCATGAAGAAGACATCATACAAATCCGCTGCAACTGTGCCATAACATGAACAATTGATTCAGTACATGGCGATGATATTGCTCCAGTGTGTTTCTAAAAGTTCTTTGCTTTTTCTGTGCAATTATGAGTCTTGCAAGCAAAATGTCAGTGTTGATGCAAAAGAAATTATACAAAGAACCTACCTGAACATTATGGGTACACAGAATACATGTCCGTTGGTCCATAAGAGGACCAAGTATAGCATTATGTAAAATCCACCTGCCAACTTGAGCATCAACTGCGCTAAGGACGTCATCAAGCATACAGATATCTGATCTCTGGTAAATGGCCCTGGCTCACAAGAATAAAAATCACCATCAGGAGATTACAAATCATGCTAGTCCATAAAAGCAAGCAAAATTTTAATGATAAGGTAGAAATAACCTTGCCAATGCAAGACGAGCCCTTTGTCCACCAGACAAGTTGATTCCTTTCTCTCCAATATAAGCCATGTCACCTCCAGGAATTAGTGAAATATCTATGTCTAGTGCACAGGCTTTTATGGTGTCTGAATATCTGCTCGGTGCAGATATAAGAACCGATTAGGGAAGCCAAAGTGGATACAACCAATCATCCATAAAAAGATAACACAAAATTATGACATGATTTCCACAACTTTACGTAGAACTATAAGCTAGAAATGCTTCTAGATAAGATCAGTAAATATGAAAACAAACATGAAATGAGCCAAGAAATAATCTGATAGGAATTCTTAAGAATACAAGGAATGGAAATCTTAAAGATGGACGCTTCATACCTTTCTGAATCATAATTCATGCCAAACAAAACATTGTCACGTATTGTTCCAGATTGAATCCATGGAACCTAAAAGTTCAGCAGATACCAATGCAAAGAAACTATTTTGTCAAGATGTTGAACCTTCATAGACTTGTCAAAGAAAAGTGTACAAACCTGTGGTACGTAGGCTACAGAACCACTTGACCAAATTGGTCCACTGATTTGCTGCATTTCTCCTAATATTGCGCACAACAAGGATGATTTACCTGAACCAACCTGATTCATGAAGTTAGTTAACATAATTGCCAGAGTTAGCACAAAATCCTTACCAAAACACAGTGCCAGAAGTTTCATGAAAGCTAAACCTCCTATTCTTCTTTTTACGTTGCTGTAAAGATTTGTAGAAGCGTAGGCCCAATAACTTAGATGAATCACAAGATGGAAGAAGCAAGCAACATTAAATAGGTTTTTTGACACCACATCTTACCTAAAACCTTAAGGCTTAGGTTATGAGTCTTCTAGCCACACTTATATGTTGTTTTACCTCTTCCTTTCTTTCCATTATGGGACTTTCTATCTTATACTTCAACACGCCTCCTCACGCGAAAGCCTAACACACCTGAGTTGAGCCCAGCTCACTTGGGTCGGAGGTGTGAACAAACAACGAAAGTCCAACTCACCTGAGTTGGATCTAGCTCACCTGGGCTGGCTCTAGTTCACCATTAATCTGAGAGGCAGCAAGATTCGGGCTCTGATACCATGTAAAGAATTGTAGAAGTGTAGGCCCAGTAACTTAGATGGATCACAAGAGGGAAGAAGCAAGCAAACATTAAATGGGTTTATCGACATCACATCTTACCTAAAATCTTAAGACTTAGATTATGGGTCTTCTAGCCACACTTATATGTTGTTTTACCTCTTTCTTCCTTTCCAATACGGGACTTTCTATCTTATACTTCAACAGTTGCAATAATGAAAATCAACAGGATTAGTCTACTAGTGTTACAGGTTATCAACAATGTAATCAAAGTGTTATAGACTCGCTGGGCCAGACCGTTACTGCCAAAATCCACATAACAAAGTAACATTCACCAAATCCAAATTATTTTAGTTAGTTACGTATGGTTCATTCCCCCTCTGTCCACAATATTCATGCAGGACAGGCTGCAAACTCGACAAACAAAGGAAAATTGAAAGAAAAAAATGCAAAAATTCTAACAGAAAACGTGTCAATTCACCCAAAAAAACATAAATACATGGAATTCCGCCCAAAAATGAATGAGGGCACTTGTTGGAAAACCCAATAATCAATATAATAATCGTAACAAGACTTGCATAATGAAATAACTGAAACCCTATTTATTTAGCCAGGCTACAAGACTAAGAAGGGGAAATAATTATAAGCTAACTAGGAGTATAACTTTAAATAAGAGACGTTCTTTGACAAGAAGAATAACTAAACTAATAGTTATACAATTATAATTGCAGAAGAACTTGTAATAATATAAAAAATCAATAAAGTGATAAATAATAAAAATTCTTCTTCCTATATTCTCCATCAAATATCCACTAATTTGCAAGGATCAATTAATGTAAAAGTCGAGAAGCCATGATAAGATAGAGTGCACATATTGCCTACCTGATATTGCTATGAGAAAGTCGTAAGATAGTTGATGCAACAAATTGAGTGTTTTCTCATTCGCAATCACAAAACCTAAGCAATATTCTTCATTGCTTTATACCCATAAAAGCTCTTAGAAACAGGTACCTCACAATCATACAAACTACAGATTTCACTTCAAGGCTGTAGTGTCATCTTTATGTAAGGGAATAGGCAAAATAATAGATCTGAAAGTTGCTAAAGCAAGAGGGCTGACCTCTCCAATAACAGCAACCAAGGAACCTTTTGGAAGGCACAGAGTCACAGAATTCAACACCAGATTCCACTGCTTTTTATCACTACTTGACCACGCAAAACATGCATCACTCATTGTAACCGCCATATCTTCAGACACAAAATCAGAGTGACAATTCGAGAAAAGAGATGCTGATATATTCTGTTCCAGTTCAAGTTTGCCCTCTGAACAGCACAGGAACCGGCTCAACCGTCTAATTGATATAAATGCCTAGTTGAAACGGATTGTGAGATGATATCAGTAGAAAATTGGAATATCCAAATTGCAAAATTCTAGGTAAAAGTTAACTCACATCAATTAGTCCATTAATGACCCAAGGGAATGAATTGAGAGGAGAGATCAGATTATTAAACAGGGCAAGACAAGTAAAAACCTGAAAAAATTTTAAAATTCATGGTCACTAGCAAATCATTGCCAATAAAAAAATCAGAAATGCCAGAGAAAATAACAAAAAAGGAATTTTCCATTACAGTTGCCGCATCAAGTTGATATCCCATTAAAGCAAATAATCCAAAAGTGAACAGGGAGAAAAGAGTCGGTGTTGTAGCCCAAAAGAACACACACCACGCATCCAAATACTTGCGTGTCTGAAAAGAATTGGTCAAACATAATGACAGACATTCATTAAAAAAATTGACTGAAAATGAAAAGAACTGGTGGCTGTATATGGCACAGCTCTTCAACTACTGAATGATAAAAGCACAGTATTATACAGCTAAGTGATTGACTTCAGAGGTTCTCGTCTCCATCACCCAACTAGAGAAAATCTGCTCCCAGCCATACATCTTTATAGTGCGAATATGTGTCAAAAATTCTCCTGACCTTCTAATCCTGTGAGAATTTTTCAAATGGACAGAAATATTGTCAAGGACAGAAGAATGAATTTGTGCATTGTTTAATATTTGCGACCCAAGATTGTCATTTTACACTAACTGAAAACAGCTAGACAAAACTCACTACAGAAGAAAGAATGATTTCTTGCCTACTGTAGAGGAGATAGAGTACTGGACAAATTATTGGATGTGCTGGCACTCACTAACAAGAGGACTAATTGACTCCATCAAGCATACTGAAAAAAGAACTTCAGGGCCATCAAGCATGCAGAGGAAATAATACTAATGGTCTAGTTCATATAAATTTAAGCAGAAATTGTCAAACCATTCCTGAAGTTAGCCAGCCAAAGAAATTGTGGGAACACAACTATACCTCTCATCTTTTTGTTTCATCATCTTCTCTGTAGCACTTGCAATCAATTCAGAAATCCATTTATTCACTGCAATAGAAGAAAAGGAAAAATAGGAAATTTATGCACTTTGAGCATTCAATTTTAAATACTGCATTATAAATGATCTAGTATACTTTAATGCAATTACCTATTTAAATTATTCTAATTTTAGCTTCAGTAATTGCTAGTAAAACAATGTGTAGAACGGGGTGCATGTATACACATAGTTGCACAGTAGAAGATGCGCAATTAAACCATGAGAAATTGAAATGCACTACAAAATATTTGAATATTGCTATTACCGATTTCACACAAAACTAAACGTGAAGTGATATTCACACCTGGTATCAATAAGATAGTTATTGCCAGTCCAGCAAGAAAAGCGAACTTAACTTGTGTGTACAAAAGATACAGGGCCACTCCAATTTGTAAAGGCAAGCTGAAACGATCGTGAGAACATGATATGTTGATAATGTCATACAAATGCACCCACAATTTCACATTGATCCGGTAAAAAAAAAAATACAAAAAATAAAAAATAAAAAAAAGTGTAATTCAAAATGAAAAACAAAAACATGAATTCATTTATATATAACAAAATGAATTTCTGTAATAATTTGTTCGATGGACATTCAAAAATGGAGGACACGGGGGAAACACGATAAATAGAAAATAGAATTTCAAAAATCTTTCTTTGCAATCATAAATCTGCCACTGTGACTCCCAATTATCTTACTGGGAGTTCAAACTACAGATCCTAAGTTCACAATCCATTTTGATAGGGTGGATTGTTACGCTGCAGAGAAGGATTAGAAAACCAAAACTTAGTTCTCCTTATTGACCAAAAATAGCAATAAGGATAACCTCAAGCAGATTTCATGACAGTGATGCAAAATAACAACAACAGCAACAAAGAGAAACAATAATAACAACAATAAAATGACGATGGCGCCCACTGTCAGACTTAATAAGCTACAATGACACTACATGACACAAGCTCTCAAATGCCACAATAAAGTGTTGCAAAAGCACTGTCCTCTAGAAGATGACAACTCAACAGCACAACCTCTAAATTGTTTAACACTAAATACAAAGCTAAACCCATGCTACATCATGCAAGATTACATCATTACCTCCACATATCATGGAAACTGTTGCATAAGTTGACAGTTCGATCAGCATCCACAGACATAAATGTCTGTATTTCCCCCTCAGAAAATTTTGATCGTTCTGCTAGGTTAATACATAGGCACTAAGATGAAAAGGAATTAGCCATTGAAACGCTGATGATAATGCAATAAAGTTTATGACATCACAAAGCAAAATAAGAAGAGACTAGTCAATCAAATTACATGAGACAGTTATCAAATAAGATGGAAACTAGTCTTATGGATTCTAGAAAGTCATATATAGTTTATTAATAGCAAAACCCCACGATGCATCAACAAAGAAGTAAGACAGCAGACAATCTAATGACTTGGTCCAAGGGACAAGCTGATTGGTCCAACATACGATTAATATCCATCAAATCTGGAAGCATGGACCAATGATGAAATTTAATTCCAAAACACCTTCAGCAATAAATTACAATCCGATACAAATATTCAGTTGCCAATGCTGACTGTGCTAAAATGTCTACTTTGTAATTTAATCAAATAAAAGAACACATGGTTTAGGATCACCATTAACTTCTCACACTTGTAATCTTGAAAATATTAAAAAAAAAAATAAAAAAAAAACCTTCACAATACAAATTAGAGAAGCCACAGAAAAAACCAAAGCTCTCTTCTGAATCACACTTTGGTCCACCTTTTTCAAAACTTTGATACATAAAAGAATTGATGTTGACAGAGACCCCAAAAAAATTAGGAAGTAAAGGGTGAATGTGAAAAGCACAATAAGGCCACACTGTCATTTAAGACAAATCTATCAATAATTTTTGTAATTCAGACTTTTTGCTTACTCTGGCTTGAAAAAAGTCAAAAACTTCTTGACAAAAGGTTCAAAATTGGATGCAAATAACCATTCTACAGGACCAAAATTCCAGAAAAATATAAATGAAAATAATAATCAGAGGTCAGAAATATAACTTGAGACAAAATTCAAGAGTGTTTTATAAGTTGCACCCAGAAATTTCTATTTACCCCCCCCCCCCCCCACCCCCAAATCAAGCAGTATTATTGAATTTTGATTCGCTTCTTTCTTTTTTATGCCAAGTCATGTAATTGGTGCATATGAAGTTAATGCTAGATGAAAAATACATAAAATTTAAGTGACATCTACTTTTGGAAATCAAAGAACACAAAAATTGTGATACATCAATAAACCAAAAATTCATCAATAATAATTAGTAATCACTGAATACTAGAAAGAAGATTTAAGATATGGAAATATGCATATAGAAAAAAAGACATAAAAAAAGAAAAAAGTGTTTGGGATGCCATCAATGAATCATTCAATTGTATGCATGCTTTAACAATAAAATTTGGCGACTATATCCCCAATATGGTGTACATGTCCAGTAACGAACGTAATTTGACTACCAGACAAAACTGATGTGCAATTTCAGTGTGAGAAAAAATGTCACCCTGCAATGCAAGGAACGTCACTACCACACTGGGCACAAACTTGATGAAAAATCAAGTGCTTCCCAAATCAGCCATCAAAACCATTCACCTTTGCTTGCCTTTGAAAATGAAGTTTATAAAATACTAGCTTGACTAAAAGAAATTGTTGTGTGCAGAAGAAAAGGTGTCCCAAGTACACAAGGCTCGCCACGTTGCCAGGTTCCAGGCTGCAGCTATTCCCTTGCATTTTGTAAAGACACAATTTCCACAACTTGAACTCATGACCTTCCAGTCACAAAGGAGCAACTTTACCCTTTCAGCAAGGCTACCCCTCAAGTATTTAAATATCAGCATAACTAAAAGGTATCAATATTAAGCATCTGCTGAATAGAGATCAACCAATTTCTCACTATGGGTGTTATAACATAATTCAATTTGCATACACCTTCTGAAAAATTACAGTCATGATGCCAGAACGTAGCCTTAGCTTCAACTTTGCAAGGTGGAATGTATATTGAGTATCAAAAAAGGATCTGCAACAATGAGAAATGCATCATTCAGATATAGCCGCTAAAATGTTCCCATTCCAAACTCCAAGTTCAAGAAACTAATTTCAGAACTACAAGAATATATCAAAACGAAAAAAGTAGAAAGAACACAATTGTTAATAAGTATCTTAGCAGAAGGAAAGAAAGGACACTGTTACCAACATCAAGAAATAGTTATCAAACAGAAAAAGATCATCAAAATACCAAACAGATTTATTTTAAGACACAAATTTATTAAACATCTTGATTGGAACACAATATAATTCTTTCTTTAAACAGAATAATCCTAGAATGAAGATGCTGGCTTCAAAAGAAGAAATTTATGACCATCTTATCTGCTTGTTGAAAGCTCAATAAAAACAAAGGAAGAAAAGCCTCTACAGTTGTTTATACATACCCATAAGATTCAATTTAGCCACCTAATTTAGTCGAACAATAAAATGGTTACATTTTTCTTCTGGAAAACATATTGAAAAGATCATTTCTGCTTATGTCGAATGACCATAACCATATCATCCAAAAATACTTTGCACAAAAGTGTAACTCATTTTATACTTTGTAAATTACCCTCATTAATTTTAAACCATCACGATTTTTGACTTAATTTAAAAGGAACCTCAAGATTTCAAGGTCCAGTTACTGCAAAACTTCTTTCCATGAAACACAAAAACAACAACAACAACAACAACAACAACATCAAAGCCTTAATCTCAAATTTTTTATGTCCATGTATGAATTTTCCTCGCTGATCCATTCTATGATAAACTAAGTCTGCTGGGATATGTAATTGTACCTAATAAAGTTCATAATCTAATCTATTTTCATCAATTTTACAATCTTTCCCTCTTTTGCTTTGATTAGGCTTGCAAATGCATAACTCAAATAATCAAGACTGAAAACGTAGTTAATTTACCCAAATACTTGGTACACACACATATTCGTCCACCAAGATTAAAACAAAGCCAACTTCTCTCAAAATTTGGAGCAACTTGCTAAGTTAATGTATTTGGAAGCTTGTAACTGATTTTATAGGGATTCGCATGAGACTTAAAAAAACTTGTTGCTAACCCAAAGTTGATTGTCCAGAAAAATAAAGATAGAAGACAGATGAGACCAAAAAAATAAAAGGGTTTGCTTAAACCCTACAGACAAGCTAATCTGTTTTGGTTTAATGAAATAATTTAGGAAGCGTATGAAATTTTGAGCCTTTAACAAGAAGTTTTTAAATATCTGCTTACTGGGGCATCTAAGAAGCGAGTGAGCTTAATGGTCTTTTGCCAAACAAAACTCAACTTTTGGGTGCCGTCACATTTTTTCTTCTCCTAACCTTTTCTTGGAACAAGGGCAAGCAAATTTAATCTATTCTTCTCAGGACTGAAAATAGAATAGCGAGCAACAAAAAGAAGGGCAACCAGAGCATGGAATCCACTCATTGGAAACAATTTAATTTTAGAAATAAAAAAATGGGAACTACTATTGGATATAACAAACAAATAAAAAACATTTACTTTAAGATTGAGGTGAGGCCCAAGGACAAAGCCAGAAGATATCCATGCCAATGCGCAGAACCTGAGAAGTAGCAGCTATCATTAAGAATACATTTTGGGTTCCAAAAAAAAACTCTTCAAAATGAAACAATTCCAAGCAGTTATAACAAAATAGCAAACTGGCAAATGAATACACTTTGAATATAAATGCTGCAAAATCTTGAAAAAAGCCAGTATCAGAAATATGCAAAAGGGATGCTAAAATATGAAATGAGAACATAGCTACATACTAATGGAAACTCATCCAGCTAAAAAGGAAACTAACAGTTTTTGCAGCAGAAACATGAGACACCTATTGGACCTAAGACCAACAAGCTCTGAAATTAGCAAAAAGCCAAAACAATGAGCAGAAGAAAATGTGTGATGTGCAACAACACCCCATAATTGCTCAAACCTGTCCTAAAAGACATGCTAACATAAAATAGTTAACTAATTCCTCTGGAAAACATAAAGCTGCTGGCAAAGCAACTATATTCACATAAAATACAAAGTTAACAGCCACCAGAATATAAAATAGTTTTGACATCCATCAATTCCTCCCTAGTGCTCAGCTCACGCTAGAATGAAATCAAACAACTTGATTCACTCTAAACATAACTCATCCATCAATTACTCCTCTAGCAAAGCCTTTTTGGAACCGAACACCTCTTCCCCCAAAAGCCCAGACAATTTGAGCAAAAAGAGAATAAATAGCACTCAATGATAAAAATGACAGCAAGTGACTGAGTGATGAGCAAATAGAGCAAGCCATCCAATTTCAAAAGTTAGGAAAGTGATCAAATGCTGTAAACCTTGTTGAAGAAACCGAATAAGCTTGTTGAGAAGCAGTGGTCCAGCGAAACCAATGCAATCATTAACCACCTGAAAGAAACAATTACTTGTTGCCATTGAAGTTCCACTTAGTGAGGCAGTAAAGGGAAAATACTTTTACCTATCAAAAATCAAAAAGAGAGAAAAAAAAAAAAGAGTGAAGGGAAACACTTTAACTAAATACTGTATTAATCAAATGGCTTTAAGAAAAATTCTATCAGATGGAGAACAATTTTACAACTAGTGTTTGGCAAAACCATCAGTATCACAACTCACAAGTATCCTACATTTCCATCCAATATCTACTTTTCAGTCTCCTTCCTTTTACTTTCCTTTTAAATTGGGATAGGTGACTTTCAATAAAAGAAAGCCATTTATTCCCATAAAAACTGGAACCAAATTTCAAACATTTATATATCAGCCTATTCTACGCGTATCTTTTGATCAACGTTTGGTTAAGAAACAATTTCCATGAAATGAAAACTATATGTACAGTAAAACAATTGACTGAGAGCATAGGGAAGGCAAAACGAAGTGACATTTATCAAGTGCTACATATTTTTCTTATTTAACTGATTAATAGAAAGCGTACCTAAAATTATACTTCAAATTGATTGGTAACTTAAAACATATAGCTTTATCATGAACAGAAAATTTAGCATGAAAAAATAAACAGACCTTTAAGAGACCCAAGCGAAGATATGGCCAACCATATGCGCAAGATATAGCTTTAAACAAAAATAGGTCAGGGCTACTTTGCTGCTCTCGCCAGCAGCTTAACAATTTATCATGACAGGTAGAAGGTTCCATATCACTAGGTAGCTGAAGCAAATCTTCAAATTCAAGCTGTTTCACTACACCACGCTTCAGCACGGAAGTAATAAGTTTGAATGTCATCAGATCCCAATAGCTCCATGCATTTTCCTATGATAACAACATTAATGACACCTAATTACACTCGCTCATTGACTTCGAATTACAAAAGAAACAAATGGGGAAAAAGAAAAAAGCATAAGAAACCAAGCCAAAGAGTGGGCACCCATTGTACATATGTCAATCCAAAACTATTTCAAATGGAAGGCAGGAAACATCTTAAAAACAGTTGAAGCCAGGATGTATCTCCAATGCCAAGTTTAGGTATTATATAGACAAACCAACATGAGGAGTCTGAATGCGCAAAGAGAAGGCGTAAACCTGCTTGCTTAGAGAATCAAATTGTTCCTGTCTGCTTTGTCTAATTGTCTTTTTTTATTTTACCATAAGAATTCAAATATTGACAAAATCTGAAGTAGAAAATCATTTAAAACTATAAATCATTTGCATATTTAAAAAAATAATAATAATAAATATAATATAATATAATTTTTAGCTAGTAAAACTAAGGAGATGGAAAGTTACTTACAGGGTCTCCATGGCAACCTTCCTCGACATCTATTTCAACAGAAAGAAGCGGATCTTCCATTGAACTACACTCGGTGCTAGTTACATCACATCAATAAAATGTTACTTTTGTAGGCAGGTATATATCTGATGGGCAAAAACATGACCGCAAAAATACATGTTATCCTAACGGGTAACTTCCAGTATACAAGTGAAAAATAGAACATCATTCAAAAATTTTTACATTGTCTAGTGGCATATTTGGAGCCAAATAATGAGAACCCCTCTTAGTTAAAAGTGAAAGAAATAGGTTGCTACTTGCAATAAAAAGTTCAAAAATCATTTCTTGATAAATATCTCCAAGAATTTCTTTAAGAGTGACAACAATAAGCATTTTCCTATCATCCATTGCATAATCTTTCAAACTAGATATCATCTATTTTAGATCCAATAAGGATAACAAGATGAAAGAGGACTGTGAACTCGTATAGACACCCTTGGCAGCATCACACAAAGCAATGAGGGAGAAAAGGGGATTAGAGACATGAAAAAGTTACAGCATGCTTAAAAAGTCTCATTTTACTACTATAACAAATTTCCTTGCTAATTTGATTATCATGGTTCTAGAACCCAAAGGGACTACCCAGTTCGAACAAGACCAAATCGAAAAATATAACAAAGTTAACGCCAATAATAAAATTGAGCATCTTTTGTGGCATTAATTATAGCACTTCATGCCAGTACATGTAATGTCCATCACATGAAAAACTTGGAATAATACTCTCCCATCCGCAATAGAGAAAACATGAGAAAAATTTAGATGCAATACCTGCTTTTGGAAGATATGCACTTTATCCTATAAATGTTGACAGATATGCCAAAGGTTATATCCAATAATACCACAGAACTCTCTTGGAGGCACTTCCAAGTCTGCACAAAAAAATGTCTTGGTAAATTACCAATAGACTTTATAAGGTAGAAAAAAGTTTACTTCATCATATCAACCGGACTAGACTTTGCACCATCAGCATCATAAAAATCAGCTACATCATTAGTGCACTGCAATTTCCAATAGTCAAAGCTGAAAACAAAATTAAAAGATTAAGGTTCATCCAAAACTCATCACCAGTATTTCTAGTCATGACCTTGCATGCAAAAAAGGGCAAATCTCAAGGCTCATTACAGTGAACTCAGTATTGCACACCCAGCCCAGGATTCTATAATCAAAATATAATAATAAAACAAACAACCAGAACCAACAATTTGTTGCAAACAGTTTTTACACGTAACAGAAACTATTGCATAATAAAAATTTCAGTCTCCAAGTTGATAGATGCAAACATATAAATAGATTATTCAAAAGACCCAGAACTAAGAATAGAAATCAGTTAACTACAAAAAAAAAAAAAAAACATTTTCTACAATGACTCAGACATAGAAAAACTCATATTAGAATTTCTTTGCCATTAAGTCAACTTCGTATTCACTATAATCTCATCCATAAGCACAGGCCAACTAATTTGACCTATGTGTTCCAAATTCAATTACCAATTTCACGTACCACTCAAATCAAGCACTAATGCCCGCTACACGTCAATACCCTAACAGTTTCACTAATTCCATATGAACAGCCATTTTCTGGCCCAGAAAGTAATTATAGCTGACAAGTACATCAGATAGAAAGCTCCTGAGCAACACAAAGACAATTTTGTATTCCAGCAATCAGTCAGGATGACAGATAACAGCAAATTAAATTAATTAAGCGTTAGCAGTTACCGCGGAAACAATTTATTACCTCCATTGTTGCATATATTCTATGCAGATGAACAATTTCCAAGAGGGACTTCATGACCCACCAGAGACAAAAGAAACGTTCGCAAAGCATGGCATGAAAGAATGAACAATTTGAGGAGACAACGATAACTGTCTGCATATTTATAACAGCAAAGACTTCAATAATAAAATTTGGTGTTAACAAAAACATAAATGCATAATGCCGAACACATGGAAACATAGAAAACAAGGAAAACGCTTACCCATAGCATCAATTGAGAGCTTTTGAAAAGCCACTCATGATATGAAACAGAGCCCCCGTGATGTTCTTTCAAAAAAAGCAAAATGATCTCCACAAACGACAAACATGCTCCAAGGAAAGGCAGGAAATACAAAGCAATTTTTTCTATGGCATTCATCTGCATAATTGTGATTCCAAAGGTTTAGCACATGTAACAATTTCTCTATATAGGGTAGGAAATTTAAAGAAACTGGCACTAGCTAGTTCAGACACTGATAGACCTACCCCGCGGAATCGCCTGGCATTCCTTTGAGTAATTGCAAGCACGAAAATCATGAACATTGTTACTACATTTGCACCAAACCCAAAAACTGTAAGCCCCGTCAAGGAAACGCAATAATTACACCAACAAATACACAAAACACACAGATATACAGCATAAATTTAAAAGGGCAAAAAGGATATATGTTGTCGAAACAATCTGAGAATGAAATTCCGTCCCATACCTGAAATATTTCAAGAAAAGTAAAAAAAAAAAAAAAAGTTGCAAACTCAGAATCAATGAAGAATCGCAATCATTAAGCAGTTCTTAATCAGTTGCAAATACAAATTTAAAAAAAAAAAAAAAAACCATAAAAATCATATTATTTTCATAATTTCAATTCGGCCGTTAAATTGAAGCCACAACCTAATAAAGTTCATCACTGTCACTGATTTAATCTATTTTTTCAACTGTAAAAAAAAAAAAGAAAAGCGTAGCTATTGATGAGGAAATCAAAAGCGACTGCAATAGACATTTGCAGTATACATAATTATACAGAAGGCAAAAACTAAAACTGAAAAAGAAAAAAATGAAGGAATGAATGAATGAGGAGGTTGTAAGTACGACTGGAGAATTAGGGCAAATCAGAGTGTTGATGTTCTCCATTTCCTAACACTGCTACGCTGCCGCCGTTCGCGTGCACGTACACAGAAAGGGAAAGGATAAAAGGAGACCAACAAAAATAAAAAGGCAAAAGTTTCTGCAACCAAGGAAGCCGTGCTCGAAAATAATAAAAGTTGAATTTTAAATAATAATATTTATATTTATAATAATAAAATTTTATTAATTAATTTATTATTATTAAAAATATGTTTATTATTATTAAAAATTACAGTATTATTACTTATGAGTCAAACCGTTTGGACTATAATCCTCAAATAGCTAATCGGAGATCAGAAAAAAATTGTGAGTAACGAGAGAAAGTAGCCGTAGCAGGCAGCCAGGCAGGAAGCCATGAAGGCGAGAGAGGGTTGTTCGGTACTTATACACGAGTGACGGTTGTGCTGCTGCGATTATTGCACTGTTGTCAGAATCGGACCGGATCGGTCGATCGGACTGGTTGAACTGAGGACTGACCGGTGGTCCGGGCCGGTTTTGACAAATTTTGAAGGGTGACTCGGACCGGTCAAAACCGGAAAAAACCAGTCAAGAACCGGTCAAAACTGGTAAAAACCGGTCAATAACCGGTCAAAACTGGTAAAAATCGGTGAAAATCGGACCGGTTGGACCGGTCCAATAAAATTAAAAATTTCGTAAATTACAATTTGACCACAAATGTTATTTAAATTATAATTTAAGTATTAATTTTAATTTAAAAGTTCAATTTAGTCCTAAATCTATTAAAAATTTTAATTTCATCCTTAAAATTAAAAAAATTAATATTTAATCACTATTTATAAATATTATTTTTATAATTACTTTTATACACATATATATTATTAAATACCGGTTCGACCGGTTCAACTGGTTGAACCTTGACCCACTAATATTTTCGGTTCGATGACCGATCCGGTTCTGACAACCTTGGATTATTGTTGTGCAGAATATGCATGAAGGCGAGAGAGGGTTGTTCGGTACTTAATATGCATGTTCGTTAATAAAAAAATACTCAATTTATGTATTTAATTTTTTTTAAATAATTTCTATTAAGTTAAAATCATTTATTAACAGATTGACTAATTTTGATATACAAAATGATTGATTTAGTAAAAAAAAATTAAAAATTCAAATAAAATATTAAAAATACTTAAAACTCATATATAAAAAAGTATAAAGGTTTAGCATTAAAAAATTGCATATCCCTTCCATTTTAAGGGTTCCAGACTGAGAATCTTTATGATAAAAAAGTGAGTTCTAATCACGATAGATGTTATTTATTATTGCTAATGAATAAAGTAAAAAAAATAATAAAATTATGGTTTTTAGTAAATTAATAATAATTATTACTTATTAAATAATAAAATAATTATTTTATTCATTTTGTTTTTATTTTTATCGCCTTAGAAACTTATTTAACTTAACTTTAGTTTTATTAAATTGAAAAGTCACACAATAATAATGATAAGCACACATAAAAATATAAAGATCACGTCTTTATATATTAATAATAACAAACTCTTAATTTTATTCAAATATTAAAAACAAACCAACAACCTAAATTCTGGTCAAACAATATTTAACAACTAAATTTGAATTAATTTCAACATTATTAGCTATCAGTTTTTCCCAAAAATGGTGTAAAATTTTACAAACTCTCATTATACTAATGCCAACTTGCAATTGCTTCCAAAATGTCTATCAGCAAGATTATAGATTATCAGCAAGGTTTATCAAGTTTTTTTTTTTTCAAAATGTCTATTTTCTTCTTCCAAATATAGCTCAATTCTGTGCAATAATGTCAACTTATTTTTCATGTTTCTAAGTTTATTTTTCGTTGAGACTCTAAATTTTTGCCGATCAATTAATTTAACTTATCTTCTAATTTGTGCAAACTATATTACGTCGAGTAATGAACTTGGAAGGCACTTGAGTTTCACCGTTAATTGTATTATATTTTTCCCTTGCTCAGAGCCACGATAACTTCTTAGTGTTTTTTCTTTTTTTTTTTTTTGTAATCATTATCACTTTCTTCTATACAAGGTCGAGAGAAATGTTAGACATACTCGTATATCTTTAGCAGATGGTCATTCGGAAAAAAATTGAAGATTAGTACACAATGAAAGCAAAAAGAAAAAAAACAAATGTACTTCATATATATTAGAAGTTAAAAATATGAATCAACCGCGCGTAAGGCGGATAGTAGAATTAATTGTATTATATTTTCAATTAAAATGATGCTGTTTGAAATGAAAAAGATATAAGTAGAACTCCACAAATACCAACCGTGTCATTTTTTTCTCTTTATTCTTCATATATAGTAATTGATTATCCATTACAAAGAAGAAGGTTCTAATGGGATTACATGTACCAACGATACTTGCTGTGCCGGAGGAAAACTCAGGTCACATGCTGGCGTATAGTATATATAATACTGAACTGCACTTGGACATTAATTAATGGTTTTATTATATGTGCATATAATTTTTTTATTACGTTTATATGTATTTTTGTACAATCATGTGTATTTTTTGTACAACCACAAAAAAAAAGTGAAACAAAAAAATAGTAATATTTTTTATATCATTTTTTATCGTTACAGTTACACAAAAATGCTCGTGGTTGCACAAAAAAAATATTTATAAACACAATAAAAAAAAATCGTATACCTACCAAAATTTTCCCTTAATTAATTACTTTATTCTCCAACAGTTCACTCCACTAGACATATAGGGCGCGTTTGTTTCATGGGATAAGATAGACTAGTTACCAACTATCTCACCTTAACTCATATTTGGTTGGTTAATAAGATAGGTATATGATAAGTTAGTGTGAGCTTACTATCCCATGAATATGGGATAGTACTATTATTCTAATTCCTATGGACTAATCTATCTCACATCATGGACTAGTGTTAATAAATTATATATTTACTAAAATATCATCTTAATTAAAATAAATTTTAAATATTTTTTAAAAAATTAACATAAAATTTAAAAAATTCATTTCTCTCTCATCTTCTCTCTCTTCCCTTCTCTCTCTTCCTTTCTCTCTCCTCCCTCTTTCCTTTCTCTCTCCTCCCTCCCCTCTCTCACTCCTCGTCTCTCTCTTTCCTTTCTCTCTCCTCCCTCTTCTCTCTCTCAATCCTTGTCTCTCTCTCTCTTCCCTTTCTCTCTCCTCCCTCTTTTCTCTTTCTCACTCCTCATCTCTCTCTCTTCCCTTTCTCTCCCCTCCCTCCTCCTTCTTCCCTTCCTTTATCTCTCCTCCCTCTCTCTTCCTTCCTCCCATCCTTTCTCTCTCTCTCTCTCTCTCTCTCTCGTGCTCATTCATTCTTTTTTTATATAAAATTGAAAATTTATCTTTTAAAATTTATTTAATTTTTCCTCAAAAAAATAAAAAAATATTAATCTTTTTTTATATTTTAAAATTTATTTGTATAAATAAAATTAATACTTAATTTTAAAAAACATTTTTATACAAAATTGAAAAATTATAAACATTATAATGTATAATAACATATAAAATAAATATTAATTTCATTACTTAATTTTAATTATTTTTAATAAAAAGGTTAAAATTAATAGTAAATATATTATTTTTAAGAGTAAAAAAGTAATTTTGATATACTATACTATTTTATTTCATATCATTCAAATATTACATAGGATAACTGACATTCAAATATAATATAGGTTAGTAATCTATCATATCTTATACTGTATTAACTTATATTATTTTATACTGTACTATCCGGTCTGTGTACTAAATGCACTCGTAGAGCTGGCAGGCTAGTTAACAATTAAGTGGAGTTTTGATCTACGTGGAAGGCTTCCACTTTCAGGGAGGACAGTCACGAATATAGGGACCACAACGCCGGCCCCTTGGGGGGGTTTTCGGAGGCAGACAGTATCGCTGGCCACGGCCGCATGGAAAAGGCTGCACGGCTGGACTTGGTTTGCCCAGCGCTGGATAGGTTATCTCGCGTCGATCCCACCTGCGACAGGACAAAGGTAACAAGTGGGATCCTATCAAAATCATGATCAACTGACACTATTTTTCCTTTTTTTTTAATTTCGCTTATAAAAAATGCTCCTTATTAGGCGTTAGTCGGTGAGTTATTCAATAGAGAATAGTTATTGTGGTGGATGGTGAATTTAAGTTCAAAATGTGATATAAAATTTAATTGAAGGCTGCAAAAATGAAAAATAACATGTTTTTGTATATTGATGACTTCATACAAAAGCTTGTTAGCATGCTGTGGTTAATTAATTATAATCAAATGGTTGGGAAAAAAGCGATAGAAGTAGTAATCTCACTGTTATCCTTCTTGGCTAATTCTCGAGCAGTGGCGGAAGCTGGAGAAAAGAGAGAGGTAGCCAAGAGAATGCATATGATTAGCAGAAAAGCCTTCATCCATCTATACCATCCTATTTATAGTAAAGTGATGAGGGGCATGTAAGGTAATCTAGTAATTGTGTACGTTGTTTGATCAAACCCACATTTGAATGGCGTAAAAGAAACTTCCGAGTTCCAGCCGCGTATAGAAAGATTAAAATACCAAGTGATAGAGATGTGTGCAATAAGATAGCAAACATAAGGCCAGAGACGTGTGGTTGACTTGGGAGATAACCCATCTTCTTCCAAGCAAGACTATGAGAAACATGATGCCAAAGACTTGTGGTTTTCTCGGGAGACAACTCGCTTTCGAAGCCAAAATATGAGAAACATGATGTCAAAGACTTTGCCAGCCAGGTCACACAATGGTTGGCTTCTGATATTCCCAATCCCTCGTGTTACCTTTAATCAATTTAAACAAGGTTTGTGAAAATATATCTTATTATTTATCAATAAAGATTGATTAAATTTGTGATTAAAGATCAACTAAAATTTATGATAAATATATGAAAATACCAGTTGAAAAGATCAACTAAATTTAATAGTAAATGTATTAAAAAATTAAATGAAATGTTATTATTATTAAAAAAAAGTTTATTTTGAAGTGTAGTTAAATTTAATTAATTAAAAATTAATTGAAATCAAGATCTTTATTTTTTTAAAATTAATTTTTTTGTCACAAAAGTGTCTAACGAGTTAAAATTTTAAATTAGAAAAGCATGTCAATGGCTATGATGGAATTGGAAATAAAAGTACAAGAAAAAAAAAAGTTAAAAATGTTGTAGCCTTTGGACGATGTTTTTGGGGAAAAAAAAAAAGAAAAAAGAAAAAAAAGGTCGTCCGGCGTAGTCCCAACTCTCAAATCAAGTAAAATTCAAATGTTAGTGGCGTTCTCTTCTTTGAGGGCAATTTTGTAACCTTCGGACGATATTTTCAACTAAAAAAAAAAAAAAGTAAATGTTAGATGACCACGCGATTATATTTTATGTAATTATAATAATAAAATGTATAATAAAAAAATATTTTTTTTTATTTATATTTTTTTATTGTGATTGTACAAAATGTACTGTCAGTTGTAATATAAATACTGTTTAGCCACACAATCGTGTGACCATGTAACAGTGTAAAAAAAAAAAGCACGGATTGTTGCAGAGTGCTCCCAATTCCCAAATCAAGTAAAATCCAAATGCTAACTGTGTTATCTTTATCGAGGGCACTTTTATACATATATTATTCATCTGTTGGGATCAAATTAATAAGTAATATGGTATTATTTTTTCAATCAGCAACAGTTTAGAGCTCGCTAAGAAGGGTCGAAGGCGAGCTTCGAAAGCCGAAAGATCCCAAGGCTCCCCTAAAATTGTTAATTGCCAGCCTTCTGGTTCCTCCGGCGGCGTGCTCGTCTTTGCCTTCGGTAGCCTCCAGCTCAATAGTTAACAACACACCCTCAAAGTTCAGCCAAAAATTCTTCTCTTCTTTCCCTCTTTGCTCATCACCATCATTTAATCTGTGCCGGTTGGAGATGATGATAGTACAATTCGTTAGGGGTCTCTGTAACCTTTTCCAACTAGATTTTGTATGCGGGCTAAGTAAATTATGTGAGGGAAAAGTTTTAGCACCGGAGGTTGCGTCCGAAATGTAATCAGCTTAATTTTGAGTGCAACTGAGTTAAATTTTAGGAAAACAAAATTGAATAATAATTTTTTTATTTCAACGTATACTTTGTGAAATTTGTGAGTTAAATTGTAAAAAAATACTGCTCTAATTTTACATGTTAGTTTTGTATTTTTTTAGTTTATATTTTTTTAATATAGGCACATTAAAAATGAAACGATTGTATTTTTTTAAGCTTGATTATGCAGATGTGTATGGATAAATACGTAAAAAAATAATTAATTAATTTAATATTATCCTACAATTTATCTATTATATTTTTAAATTTAACATATTTTTATAATTTAATAATTTAGATTATCGAATATTTGTCATACAACACCCATACACACCTACTAACCTTTTTTCGTATTTTTTATGGTGTCCAGACGTACTAAAACTGCAGTTGCTGCACTCATTATATTAAACTTACAGCAATATTATATGGATATACACTTTTTATTATATAATTTAATTATATTATAATAATGTTAATATTTTTTATAATACTATATTTATTTTTTATAAAAAAATTATATTTTATTTTTTATTATAAAAAATAAATATATTATTATAAAAATATAAATATTATTACAATATAATTAAATTATATGATAAAAAATATATGTCAACTAACTTTTTTTTAAGCGGAATAAGACCAATTGAGTGACGTGGCAACCAAACAATTCAGTCATTTTTTTCCCATGAATATGTCCTGCAAGAAAGGATGTCAGCACGCCGCGTCAGTTTACGATGTGCGATTTTCGTTAGAAAGTTAATTTATTGAGCATATATCATTACATTTAAAAAAAAAAAGAGTTATATAACATTTGTTATAAAACGTAAAGATATTAATATTTTTGTATTTTAATCCTCCTTTTATTTTAATTTTTAACAAAAATATGACATTTTTTTGACCGAAAAAAATATAACATTTTTAATTTAAGTACAACGGGACAAACGGATACCTCAATTTCTAAGACATTGATGATACAGTATTAATTGTAACCATGAACTTAATTATATGTCATAGTCTTCGACTAGTTTTTCTCTCACATTACAAATTCAATTAACAACAGTGCAATAGATATGGAATAAGACTCGATTTCTTAAGAAAACGAGTCAGACAAAATATATGACTGATTTATTCAATAAAACATGTTAAAATTCTTAATAGCGTGAAAATTTTTATTTTAAAAAAGGTTGTGCAAAGGCAATTAAAGTCAAATAAAAACATATTTGTACGTTAGATGTAATACAGGGGTGTTGTCGAAATAAATTCGATATTTCATTAGAAAGTGGCAAAGGAAAACATAAAAATCCCCTTATAAATTGTCCTTTTCAAGTAATAATAAGTAAAAGAAAAGGCAATGAATTGAAAACTCAAATGATTAAGTAAACACGAACTTAATCATAAAGTAATTGTCATTTGAAACATATATTTTTTTGCTTACTTTCAAGGCTGATGCACCATTGCACCAAGGGGCGACGAGGGGATAATCCCGATAGGATATATTAATTGGTCCTTTAACTTTTTTAAATTGCCTCTTCCATAGATAAGTTGCCCCCTACTAAGAACAAGTGGAGCACTGGCAAAAGGCGGAAAAACACAAGAAGTTAGCTTTAATTTGGTGCGGTATAATTTACCTTTTTAATTTCGTTTTTCTATAATGGACTTAAACCTTTTTCCTTTAAAGGTAACATTAAATAACTTTAGTTTTGTAATTTTTGTTAAATAGTTTTAAAGTAGTTACATAACTTTATCAATAATATCTGATAATTTATTTATTTTTTATTTTTTTAATTTAATCATCTAATAGTTCATATTAATGTATAATTATTTTGAAGTTATTTAAATAAAATCACCAAACTCTTTTTTTTTTTTTAAGAAAGCACGAGAGACTATGCGTGGGGGGGGCTTATTTAATTTGTGGACTCTTTTCACTGTGGGAATTAGAGTTACGATCCAATTTTAATGGTTGTTTATCAATCTATTGGACACTATCAAATAAATTAGTGTCTATGGGGTTAATCAAGACAAAAATGCACATTATTCATACAAGCATGAAAGATAAATAATTAAATAATTTTAGTTGTTGTTTATATAAAAACGAGATATTTGGCGGCATCAAAAACGAAAATATCCCGTAAATATTTCAAAATATGAAAAGTATTGGAAAAAATTGTAATTTTTGTTGTGCATAATGAATAATATTATCGACTCTAACATTAATGATTTAATTGGTTCATCTTATTTTCATTTTTCGAGCATTTGTTCATATGATCTCACTAAACAATGAGCCATCTTCATGGTCACCGTGCGTTAAAATCAGGTTCTGTATTAAATTAGGGGCAAATCAAACCATGGAAACTCAATTTAGCCTCAATGTAGGTGGTCCTCTTTGGATAGAGAAACTTTGGGCTACTAAAGCACGAACACGCAGAAAAGTGAAGGCGGGAAGTCTTTAATATGTATCAGATACGAACACGCGAGAGACACATGTCGAACATAATAAAATGTATCCAACAAAAAAATTAAGAAAAAAAATTGAACACACGTATTGGACACAAAGATCAGAAGCATCCAACACAGTTTGGATACGTTTATATATTTTTTAATATTTTTTTAAAAGAATTCAAAAAATAACTTTTTTAAAAAAAATTTTGTTCATTCCTCGTTAGTTTTCAAAGAGTCACCGTATACACCAAAAAAAAATTTAAAAAAAAAACAAAAGAAATAAAAAGAACAAAAAAGAAAGAGTCCAAGAATAAAATATACAAAACTTTCTAGTTTTGGATCTTTCTTGATCGAATTCTTCTAAGAAACCACGGTGTATTGCGACAGGTTGTCGGTGCTTCCAATGTCCTCCGTTTATTATTAAGTAATTTCTTTCTTTTGAATATGTACACACACCCGTCATATCTTAACTATATTTGTGTCTTAAATTTTTTAAAATTAATATATATAGTATTCATGTCATATTATATACATATTATCGTATTCATCTTCGTACTTCATAACTTTGAGCTCATGGCCTCATGCACATTTTTAGGAGAGAGCCGCTCGCAAGTCTCTTAACTCCTCATACCTTGGCAAACAATTGCTTTGGTGGCTATTTTTTTTTTCGTGAATGAATGCGTTTCTTTACTTGTATGATTTACATGTCTCGTATTTTTCGAAGAAGTAATTGGAATAATGGGATTTTATATAATATTTACGAGATCGATGAGATTAATAGTCAAAAATTTCTGTCTAAATGATATCAATTTGACCCTATAAGCAGTATGAGTGTTTACAGTTCAGTTAACTGAACTGAATCTTTATAATTATTTTTAAATTAAAATTTTTAATTATATAAAATTAAAAACTGTTCTCCAACTGAAAATTTGAGTAATTGAAATTTTTGATTTGATTTTAATTAACTGTTCGATTAATTGTATTTAATAACAAAACAATCTAAAATTATAATCTAAATATAAAAAAATATTTTTGATATATATTTTTTAACAAAATTATAACTATCATTTTATATAAAAAATAAATAAATAATTATTTAAAATATAATAATATTTTATTAATATTTATTTGTTCATAATTTTTGTATTAGTAATATTTTTTTATTATTAAAAAAAAAATATATACATATATATATATATATATATATATATATATAACAGTATTTTAATTTAATTCAGTTAACTATAAATTTTTAATATTAAAAATTAAAAATGAATTAAAATTTTCAACTTTTATTCAATTTAGTTAATTCATTATGAAAATAATTTAATTAATTAAAAATTAAATTGAATTGAATTCAATTTTTTTGATTAATTAAAATTTTCGATTTTTTAAAAAGGCCGAGCCACTGGAACCATAACACCATGCTGCCATGTTATATTACTGTTCATAAGTCTAATCCTCTTCAATTGATTCAAATTGGGGCTCCGCCTCCTGTCCATGGCGCTGACTCCAACAATCATGTGATTTCTATCCATTGCACTTGTCTCTAGTCTCTTTTAGATATAGGCATATTTTTTTCTTCTTATTCTTTTCTAAAAACACAATATTATTGTATAAATCTTAATTATTAGAATATTTTATAAGAGACTTAAGTTTAAATTTTATCATAAGTATTTTACATATTTTATTTTGCAATATTATTTTTTGTATTATTTTTTTCTCTGTTACACGACCCTAATTATTAGACTTCAAGGAGCTGATTTGTAAGATTTTTTTTTTTTAAATTAGGCTATTGCTGGACCAAAATTAATTATGCTAGTTCCAAATAAATTTCTCTCATTCAGGGCCGTACCTTCAGTCCTTTAAAATATTCCTTTTTTTTTTAAATTTATACATAATTTGAAGAGTTTTAGTAGAGCTACGCGATATTTTTTAAAGTTTGCGTCATATGGGTGTTTGAGTCAGTTATTAGAGAGATATATTTATATTTTATTTTTAAAAGATAAAAGGGACGAGTATTTAATAAATTTTTTTATTTTATTATTTAATTTTATTATTTTTTTAGATAACTGCTTACCAGCGCCTAATTGGAAAACACCTCAAGATTACTAACATTCAACAGCCAATCGAAATGGGCCTTAGTTTTGCGACTTTTGTCCCATGTCCAACCGCAAAGGGTTGCGACTTCTGTTGTATCCTATTGATATAAAGATGCCGCCGCTGTCTCCGCCGTGTCCGTCCTTGTCTTCAGCGGCTAGTCGAGGCCCATTTCTAGTTAACTAGTAATTTTTTTTTCTCGCAAACAGCTCACCGTTGTTTATGCTGCCGCCGGCGTCGCCGTTGCTCATTCCCTGCAAGGACGTTTCGTGTTGACCGGTCTGGCAAATGTTGTGGAGAAGTCTGTTGGCCTCGAGGTACGCTTTTGGTTCTGAATTTGGTCATCAATCGCAAGGAAAATTTTGCGTTCTGATTTCTGTAAATTATTGTTCGACTTCGTATAGCCGTAAAATTCAATCAAATCAGTCAGGGTTGAGAGATAAGTGGTTCAGAAATGTTGATGATGCTCTCAGTTCGTTCCATCGGATGGTTCAGAGGCGTCCTTTGCCCTCCATTATTGATTTCAATCAACTATTTGGTCAAATTGTTAGAATGAAACAGTATGCCACGGTGGTCTCTTTGTATAGACAGCTAGATTGCTTGGGGATTTCTCATAATATCTACAGCCTCGGCATACTTATCAACTGTTACTGCCGTTTGAATCACGTGAAATTCGGTTTTTCCATTTTTGGGAAATTGTTGAAACTTGGTTTTACGCCCAACCCTGTGATATTTAGTTCCCTTATCAATGGACTAATTATTGAGTGCGAAATCAACACGGCTGTGAGCTTCTTTGATGATTTGGTAAGTAAAGGCTATCAACCTGATGGATTTGCTTACACTACCATATTGAAGGGCCTGTGTAAGTTTGGTGAAAATAGACGGGCTCTTCAGTTGCTTGAAGTTATGAAAGAAAGGGGTTGTGAGCCAGATGTGGTCGCATATAACACTGTCATTAACAGCCTTTGCAAGGATCAGCTGGTAAATGATGCGTTGAATCTCGTGTCCGTAATGCAGGATAAAGGCATTTCACCAAATGTTTTTACATATAACTCCTTAATCCATGGTGTTTGTAATTCGGGCCAATGGAAGGAAGCTGCTAGGATGCTTGATGAAATGGTTGCTGCAAATATCATGCCAAATGTAGTTACTTACACCATTTTGATTGACACAATATGCAAAGAAGGAAAGATTTCCAAGGCCCGATGGGTGTTTGAAAAGATGATTTATAATGGTGTAGAGCCTAATGTTCGTACTTATAGTACCTTGATGGATGGATACTGTTTGACAAATCAAATTGATGAGGCTATAAGTGTGTTAAGCAACATGGTTGATAGGGGATGCATGCCTGATGCTCTTAGTTATAACATCTTGATTAATGGGTATTGCAAGTGTGGAAGAATCAATGAGGCATATGGACTTCTTGTTGAAATGCGTCATAAAGGATTGATTCCTGATGTTGTCACTTACAACACTCTTATGGGGGGTTTGTGCCAAAGAGGGAGGCTTCAGGAAGCAAGAGAGCTTTTCAAGGAATTGTGCTTCAAGGGCCACGTTCCTGACATGATCACTTTCTCAACTTTGATTAATGGCTTAGGTAAATGTGGCTATCTTGATGAGGCAATAGTGGTATTTAAATCAATGCAAGAGAGAGGGCTACATCCCAATATTGTTGTTTACAATAGCCTTATTGATGGTATGTGCAATGCTGGGATGCTTCGAATGGCTAGAGGCCTCTTTTCTTTTTTTTTCAGTAAAGAGTTGTTGCCTGATGTTTGGACATATAGCATTCTGATTAAGGGGCATTGTAAAGAAGGGCTATCAGAAGATGCATTTGTTTTGTTTAGAAAAATGGAAGATTGTGGTTGTTTACCTGATAGTTGCTGTTATAATGTAATGATCCGTGGGTTTCTTCAAAGCAATGACTCAATCAGAGCAATACAAGTTACGAAAGAAATGGTTAGTAAAGGCTTCTCTGCAGATTCATCCACAGCAGGCATGTTTGTGAATTTGGCATCTAATGATGAGGTTGTACGTGGATTTTTGTTCAGCCCATAAAGTGGAATTGGGAGGTGAAATGTTGAAGTTGATGATGCTGCCAGGCGTCAACATTTTGTACAAATGAGAGTTTATTTTGTTTTTCTTGGTCGTAAGACCCTTATGCCTCTCGTAAGCCTCTGATTCTGAACTCAACTGGATTAGTTCATTGAACATATAAATGGCTTTTAAAATTGTCAAAGAATTGCCAGCAGAGATTGCAACTAAAGAACCTTCTCAAGTTGTTGACTGTAGCAAATGCGAAGGCCAATTTGATCACGTGAAACGTGTGATTCCTTCACCATTTGAGAACTGGTATTGAGCCAAAGAAGGGACAGGTATTGCATTTTTGTGCTGCATTTGCATATTGTGAAATCTGTCACTGTGGAGTAGTGTTTCTTTTAGCTGGACTAACTGCTTGTAATGGGTTTGAAGATTCATGATCAGGCGTAGAAATGGTAAAATAGCCTAACACATGTATTGGAATTGGAGCTTCCGAGCATTTTTACACATGTGCAATTTGTTTCTTCTCTTTGTAGGTATCCTCAACATGCAAAAGGTGCATTTTGTCAAGCTTGTTATAGTGCACTAATGCCTTACAAGGTCCATGGAAAAGAAAGCCTTCAAAACTTTTAGAAGATATGCCAAAACCCTTTCTTGTAGTTCACCTTCAATTTGAGCCAGACATGGTAGCAGACAGCCAATGCACATACTCATATAGAAATTCCTAGATGCAATAATTTCTTCGCGTTGCTTCTTCAGGTAATATTGGGTTCTGTTCTGCCTTGCTGCTGATCTGTGGGGTCTCTTTCATCTGGGAATTTCCAATTTATGGGCGGAATGGAATTGGACTCTCTACGAGGGCTGTCGTGGTGTCTTTTATTAGTTTTCTTGTTTTCTGGCAGTTTTGGCTTTCGGAAATGGCTCAGCTTTTTCTTTTTTTTGGTCGAATGGCTCAGCTTTTTCTTTCCTCAGCCCATAAAGCTTCTTCCCGCCAAGTTCTCACAAATGGGTAGGTGGTTTTTTTTTCCGGTGACTGCTGACCCGTTTGTGAAATGAACAAAGGGATGGCAATGCTTGACATCGAGAATAAATAAGGGAGGAACAAAATAAAGTTCTCATTTAAGTTGTATTTTTTTTTTTTTTGGGTTTTTTCTTTCCTTTTAAAACTCTCAAATTATTAAATTATTAAATTCAATTTATAGAAAAAAAAAATTTGAGGAAAATGTCACGCTCTTATGTCATGACACTATTTGTGCACAATGGATAGTCACGTGTACACACATGTGACGCCTCCAATAAAAAAACTGATGGGTTTGAGGAAAAAAAAAGGACCAAAATTTGAAGAGCATAATTTTAAAAAATTCATAAGAAAGCATACTTGAATAATCGAATCTTATCTTTTGTCTCATTTATACACACAATTGCTCTTAAACAACTCACTGAAACAACTATCAAAAAAAAAAAAAAAAAAAACCTACCAAATGAGGTTCCTTTAAAAAAAAAAAGAAACAACCAAATCATGGACTTTTTGAATGAAGCCATTAACTTTGGCAGCAAATGTGGTCATACGTGTACCATTATCCTATCTTATCCTTAAAGTTTGGTGGCCTTCGTCTTTCTCCATGTCTTGATCCTTAATTCCCAAATAAACACATACGACATTGCCCACACAAGACCAGACACAACACAAATATATATTTGCAGGAAGAAGTAGAAGAAATTGAGAGTAATAGTACATAGAAGATGGGGATGATCGATAACAAAACATTAGTGGGACAGCAAATGATAATAGCAATGAAAGGGCATCCAGGCACTGGCAAAAGCACTTTAGCCCAAGCTTTAGCTTCATCCCTCCATATCCCTCTCATTGATAAAGATGACGTGCGTGACTCCACTTTTTCTCTCCAAAACCACCTATTCCCACCCGGCACCACTTCCGCTTCCAAACTTCTCAACGACCTGTCCTACCATGTCATCTGGCAAATCGCTTTGACTCAACTTCGTCTCGGTCTCAGTGTGATCATTGATTCTCCTCTTTCTCGTAAATCTCACCTGGACCGCTTGCTCCACTTGGCATCGTCTACAGGCGCGTGTCTAGTGATCATTGAATGTAAGCCTTCGGATGAGGCCAAGTGGCGACGAAGGCTCGAGCAACGTGGTGCCAACACGGCGGATGATCTGCCAGGTGGAGCAGGGTGGCACAAGCCCTCCTCATGGCAAGACCTTGAAAGACTGGTAGAAGGCTATGGTGGGTGCACAGATTATGATGTTGGGAATGTACCCAAGTTGGTGGTGGACACCACGGCTCCTGTTGGCTTGGATACGACTGCTTCCACGGTGAAAGAATTCCTAGCCACTCATTGTCATCTTCATAAATAAATTTTGCTGCTTCTCCTACCCACTCACTAGAGGGTCATATATACTCTAATTAGTAATTATCCACTGAATTAGATAGATTCCGTATTTGGTTTTTGTATTTAAGAGAAACCACAAGAATTTTCAGATCTTTCAATACTTCCATTTTTGCTTGTTAATTGAAGTCATTTTGCGTCCTCACACCGTTAATGAATTTTGAATGGATATCAATCGGACTGCCATTCAATAATTGATGGCTATTATTATTAAGGGGTACCACGATTGCTAAACTGATGGCATTTTGAGTCGCATCTTCTCTTTAATGGTGAATTGGTGTTATATTGCATATATTCTTTAAAGCTTGATAGCTTCTTTTAAATAGTTTTAAAGTAATTTTAAAGTAATATATGTTGACTAATTTAATAAAAAATAAAAAATAAATAAATTGTTAGATATCGTTGATAAGATTGTATAGTTAAATTACCTAATATTACCTATAACTAAATTAGAGTATGAGGATTTAACTGTAGATAAGGTGTGAAGTACTAATTCTAGATCTAACACTAATTTTTATTGCTGGTAGTCAGTAGGCTTAACCAGTTCTATTTAATCGTTTATAAATGTTGACATTAACCATATCAGAAAGAATCCTCTATCATTAAATTTAGAAATCTTAATTCTAGTTCAGTTGTTTGTTGTTAAAAAAAATAAAAAAATCAGTCGTTTTTAAATAATCAAGGATTAAATCTACATTGAAACAAATTTATAAAAAAAAGAAATTAAAAATAAAAATTGGTAGAACTCAGCAGACTCAACGGTGGCCTTGTCTAGCTAATTACAATTACAAACAAATTTAAGAAAGCGTAGTTTTATTTACTAAAAAAAAAAGCATAGTTTTAATTAATTGATTTTTGAGTAACCAACTAGACAATAAAAAAAGTGTAAGAAATTACCGACAATAATCACAGGAGCATGAGTTCGTAGTCACAACAACGGAAACACCTCCAGTCCCTTATAATAATCCTTAGGATTATATATCTTCTAAATCAATTCCATAGTAGAAAATTACTGTTCAAAAATACCGATTCTTAAGTTAATAATTTGGGGTTTGTAATCATTAAGATGTTTGTATACTGCTAAATTCTTCCAAGAAAAGTAGTTATTCACAACTGATTATTAATATATAGATTGAATTGTCTTAATCTCCTAAACATCTGCTTGTTTTTATTATTATTATTATTTTATCTTGAAAATGTGATGATTGCCACATAAGGAATGAGGATTTAAACTTTTATTCACTGTAATAAAATATACATCTCATTATCCCTAAAGCAAGTCCCACGCCTGTATATGCTTGCTTTTTATTTGTCTTGCTATTCTTTGTCTTCTTTTTTTTTGGTCAAACTATTCTTTTGGTTATCTCTTCCTTTATCTTTTGGTTATCTTGATCAAACTATTCTTGTTTTTTTTTTTTTTAATTTTATAGAAGCTAGAACTTAACTGATTGGAAGAAGGGAATATATGACACTAAATTTAAAATTCAAACTCCAAACCTTATAGTTGAAAGAAACATCCTCCAACCACTGCAACTAATGCTGCAAGCCTGGTCAAACTATTCTATGCTCGACATAAGCTTCACCTATCACGTCCTATGGCCAGTGATGAGGACGAACTGATCCACTACACTCTCGTTTCCAAGTGAGTCCAAGGCCCATTCCATGATGTTTCACCACGTACAACGAGTGTGCAGACACCTAAAAATTAGGAACAATGCAGCATTTGCACGAGGGTTGTACCTGACATACGTACACAACTAAAAAAACAAGTGAAATAGGAGAACTCATATCAATGTCTCAAGCTTGTGAACAAGAGACAATTTGATGCAGTAGATAAAAATGAGTTTTAGTAGACATATTCTGGGATATTTTGGATTAATTATGATTCTTTATTTTTAAATATTCTGGCATAGTTGGGATATCTTTTTACAGTAGAGATTTTCCTCATATATTTTTTTAAATATTGATATTTATTTTTTCTTCTTTAGCTAGTTTTATAAATAAGGCTAGTATTAGCTTTCTCAGTCAGACCTATTATAAATATTAAATTGATATAAAGTATTGAAATTATCTTCAGGTGGATTCTTGCGTCTTTTTCATTTTCGAGTAGATTTTTGTCTTTTTAGTTTCCAAAAAGATTTTA
This sequence comes from Carallia pectinifolia, assembly GCA_037832335.1. Taxonomy (NCBI): domain Eukaryota; kingdom Viridiplantae; phylum Streptophyta; class Magnoliopsida; order Malpighiales; family Rhizophoraceae; genus Carallia; species Carallia pectinifolia. Next base: position 34,611,370 of record CM075453.1, read on the forward strand.
ATGTTAGGTATTCCATTTTGTCTATTTACATCAATTTGGTATGATCGCCAAAATTTGGAGTAAATTATATTTTATACTGTCTGTTTAGGTAGTAATTATCAGTTATACTGATAGTTTTTGAAAATTACTAAAAAGAAACTATAGTAGATTTTCAGTAATAGGAAATATGTTCCATATATATAACGTTAATTAAAATTAAAATATATTACAATAATGCTATTAAAAATGTCCAAAAGTGATAACAATACCCCTATTTACCGTTGAACAAAAAATGAACATTTGGACCAACAAAATCACGGTAACATACACCCCAAAACAAGAGAATTCAATCAACCAGCTAAAAATTTGATGACAACCATGAAAAGTCTTAGATACTCACTCCATCAAGTCATTAGTTTTGAACTACAAAAAAAACAAAAACACTTTCTTCTCTAAATTTCTTAACTTTTCTTCTGTCATTTTTCTTCAGCTATTGGATCCATTATACTTTTCAGAACTATCAAATATCTCTTATGTGGATAGTCTTGCTCCAAAACAAAAAAAAAAAAAAAAAAGGGGAATATGTACATGTGATGAAATTTTATCTTCACCGTGACATAAAGGAGCTTTCCATAGCAAACATGAGTATAATTCATTGATATTTGGTGCAAACAAGAGAAGATGGATTTACTTTTGATTGTTTTCATCTTCACTGAGAACCCTCAATCTTTCTTGTATCTCTTTGCAACCATTTTTTAGCCACAGCATAGTCCAAAAAATACAAACAAGGGAGCTGCATAAATGCATAAGCATGAAAGCGAAGTTGCACAACCTTATCTGTTCATCTAATCTGTGCTCTTCAATGGAAAGTTTTTGGACTTTTGCCTGTGAGGGCCAAAAAAAGTTGGAAAGAAATTCCGTACAGTGTTTGCCTAACTTTTAAAATTTTTGATCCTCCATACAAACTCTCCCCCCTCTCCAGGAAACAAAAAAAAAAAAAAAAAGAATAAAACTCAATGTACTCTCATTGCCTTTCCCCTCAATATAGTAGTAATCATATATATGGGGAAAAATAATACACAGTGAGTTAGTTTGAAACTAGACAGAGATAAAACCATAAAAAAAAAAACAAAAAAAACAAAAATCTGTGTTCTTGTTTGGTGCCCATGTATGAGCATCGAGAAAAGAGAGCAAATGCAGCAATTCCCAAACACATGTAAGTCACAAAGTTAAAGGTCATTTATAATATTTGAGTTTCGACAAGCTAACAATTAAGAATCAATTTTACACCAATTAAACAAGGAAAAAAAAAAAAAACAGGACCATACTTTTATGAGCACCAATTAATTTTACACGCTCAAAGATTATTGCCCTCCCTTAAGCCTCGACACAAGATACAGTTACATTCTGACAATATTAGCAAACGAATAGAATTTAAGGAGGTGAACTTATTAAATAATTACTTTTGCCAAAAAAAAAAACTTATTCAATAATTACGAAAAAATCAAAGGGGAAAAAGAATAAAAAAAAAAAAACCTTTATGAATGTTGTAATCGTAGACGAAGATCAATAACGGCGAAATTCTTCCAAATCTCATATGCCTTAAGCATCAAGTTGGGCAATAGGGGTTGGAGAAGGGCAATAATTCATTCTCATGACAAAAACTATGTGAATATAGTTTATTGATCAAGAGAGGACTCACCTTTCTAAAGTACTTAGGCAGAACGTTCAATTATTTTCCTTCGCTCCTATTAATTCAAAAATTCTTGAGTAAAGTGGAATCAAAATTTGAAATTGAGTTTTTTAATCCTTAGTCAAACAATAAATGAGTAATGATTAATGAAGGAAAATAATTAGAAATTGAATGAAGTAGACATTAATTCATATTCTATCTCTGATTAAAATATTATACGATGAAGATGGGCTATCCATCGTTGTTCCAAAAAAAAAAAAGATGGGGCTATCCGTCTCTCTCTCTCTCTTACCTGCTTCTAAGCACCAAAAATTTTGAGGTAGCCGTTCTCACTTTTGTCGTGTAGGTTGTCTTTGGAGGCTAGACAGTTGAACAAAGGTGGTTTTCACTGGTTTGTAAGTATCTTATTGTATTCTTGTAACATGAGCACGTTAGTGGGTTCGTCTTGTTTCTCTCTCTCTCTCTCTCTAATCTCTGGACCCTTTTTTTTGGTTAAAACAAATTATTATAAAATGAGTGAGCTCCATTTGTTGACTAACTTGTTATCGTTGAGAATATATTATAATTAAAAGTTTGTCTGCAACGAATTCCACTGTGAACGGCAAACATTTGATAGAACTAAAGAAATTTTCCAAAAAAAGAAATTTTCTAAGTTTGCCATAATTGTTGCTGCATGGAATAAAGTGGCAAATGGGAGGCGATAAAATAGAAAAGGTAACTGAAAAAAAGACACATTTTTTCATGGGGAAATTCTCATCAGATGTTAAAACTAGAATGATGGGACTCTTCATCATTTTAATAACGGTAATACAAAGTGATTTTACTTAAATAATTTTAAAATAATTATATAATCTCATTAATAATATTTGATAATTTATTTATTTTTATTTTTTTAAAATTAATTATTTAATAATTTATATAACTTTTGATTTTTTTTTTTCACCAAAACTACCGGACGTTTGAAATTATTTCAAGCTACCAACCTTTTTCCTTATAATAATAAAGGGCTATAATAGGATTAACCAATTATTTTCATCTCTATTCCACAATCATTGAGGATTGTAGAGCTCTCTGCTGAGAAATTATCCGAAATATCGGATTTCCTTGTGCTATAACGAAGCGAATTCACGTGCCGACTATAGTAGATGTTGGAGGAATAAAAGAAAAATTAGTTTTAAAATTTTATAAATTTTTAAAATTGAGTCTCAAACTTTTTGTTTGTTCATTTCAGTTCTAAAATTTTAAGATTCGTTACAATCAAGTCCTTCAGTTGATGGAATTAGGGTCAAACTATTTAATATTATACATTAACCTAACAGAAATAATCTACATTTTGTTGATAGAAGGATTTAATTTTAAAACTAAAATGAACAAACAATCTACATTTTGTTGATAGAAAGATTTAATTATAACAAATCTTGATGATTTATGACTAAAATAAAAAAATAAAAAAATTTAACATTTAATTATAAAAATTCATAAAAATTTGACACTAATTTAACCTTTAACTCTTAGGGGGAATGTGCCTATAGTTTGTTTTTATTTTTCTTTTTCTTTTTTTTTTTTGATGTACTATAAAAACCTTTTTTTGTTTGGTTTTATGCCATGACAAATTGGCAATGAATAGAGATCGAGACTTTTATTGTAATTTACTAGTTTTTTTTTAATCAAATGAAGTGTCCTCCAAATCGTTGATAGAATCATCTTTTTAAAGTGAAGACGAATCACGTATGCACCCACACCACCACTAATTCTTGGGGTATACTGCGTCTGATCTGCATTGGACACAAATATATGTTGGGTACAGTAAAATATATTTATTATAAAAAATCTTGAAAAAAAAAATAGAAACAACAAAGACATGTTTAAAATACGTTGAGAACACTATGTGGACACATTTCAAATATTTTATAATGTCGAGAAGAAAGAATAAACTTTAACCATTGCTTTATTTATATGTGAATGCCTACGTTAAGCATCTATATTTGTGAACCATTACAATAATCTATTTGCTTCAACTCATAATCTCTGAGCTGAGAATGAGATATTAATTATGGGGCAAGGAGCACACACATATAATAAATGTAGATAGTGAGACATAGGAGTAAAAATAAATATAATTAGAAGTTATTTTTATATAATATAATTGAGTTTGTTTAAAATTGAGTTTACATAGACATATAGTCGTGTGCTAACAATATTTGTGTTCTTATTTTCTAAAAAATTAATGTATTAGTGTATCTGATCGTGTTGTGACCTTTTTCGGGCTTCATAGCTAGGAATCTTTGATCTGCCAAATTCTCTGGTCCAAATGAGCATTGTTCGCCCGTGGTCCAAAGTCAAGAAAACCTCAACCAACTAGAAAAGACCGTGTTAAATGATCACGACATTGATGTTACATCAGAACTTTCCTTTTGTCGAACTATGCTAATTAGAGTAGGTGGTGGTTCATTAACATCAAATCATAAAGAAAGTTGGAGATTCGTTATCTCTCTTCTTTCAAATTTCCCTTCCTTTGTTTTTTTTTTTTTTAATATAGGTTTTGACTTTCTTCTAAGATTAAAAAAAAAAAATCTTTTGGTCAAAAAAAAAAACTCTTGTTTTTCCAAAGGCAACAATAATTCAAATATAATCTACACTAGGTCTCTAAGCCATTGATTTCAGTTTTATAAAGCGTCTAGTGATTTGAATTCTAAGTATTTCAATTTTATGATTTTCAAGTGAATTTATTGGGCTTGGGATGTATAAAATTTAAGATCGATTGAGTCTTGAATACATAGAATTTTAGGTCTTCCAAATTTAGGACTTGGGTTATTTGAGTTTCTAAGTTTTATTTTTTTTTTGGTTGAGTTATTTCAATTTCAAACTAATCATAGTTTCAGATTATTTCATGTCCAAGTTGTTCTAATTTCAGATTTTTTTTTTCAGTCAATGCTTATTCAAGTCAAGTTATTCAAATTTGAATTAATTTTAGGTTAACCATAGTTTCAGATCATTTCACTTCTAAGTTATTCTAGTTTCAGATTTATTTTTTCATTCAATGATTATTCAAGTCGAGTTATTCAAATTTGAATTAGGACAGATTATACGGATCAAGCAAACTTTGCCAACCTATACAAAATGCAATACATGACCAACTTTTCGCGGTAAGGCCTGTGTGTGATCCACAATTATAAGATGATAATTGATTAATCAGTAAGAAAGCATGAACATAGATTTACTACTTTTATAAATGTTAATCAAGTTGAAAAAATTTTGTACTTAAATCTTACACCTTTCCCTCTCCTCTTAAGATGACAAATAAGCAAATTACATGGCACGCTAGTTGTTTAGTAACTTAATTACAAGAAAACTAGATGTTTTCCCCGCATTGTGCGTGGCATAAAAATGTTTTATTATTATTTTATATTATTTTTTTTAAAAGAGAATTGCTAATATAAATATAAGAATTTAGACATGAGTACAATTTATGAAAAACCATTGCCTTTTAGGTATCATTGTTATTCGAAAAATTTTTAGACTAAAGAATTAATCTTATCCTTATAAAGTTGTTGTTCTACATGTCCACAACTATCTCCATTGCACGATCACTACTTGTAATTAACTCAGAATATATAAACACTACTCTTAATGAGCTCAGAATGGTTATTTAAATGATCTCTTCAAAATGGTTATCTATTACAAACAGTCAACCAATTATTTCACTGATGTCATCAACTGCTAGTATAGAAGATTTTGCTCAAAAATTACCATGCTGGTGACCAATAATGTGTTTCTCCAACAGGCAACTGCTTACTACACTTGAGAAAATGAGATAATTTTAGTGGCAGAAACAGTAAATGACTCGGGGTAATTGAAAATTACTCAAAGCCAAATAATTTTAAAAAATCAAAATGATTCCATGCCATTTCTGAAAAAAACAATCCAATGTCTTCAATGAGAATATGTCAAGCCTATGTTTCTAGCACAATGTGCTTTATAGTCTCTTTATCAACAATGACAAAGCACTTTATTTTCCCATTCACAAATGTAAATTAACAGCGAACACATATACACATGCACACACAACTCAGCTGCTAGTTGCCAAGTTCAGCGGAAAATGTCTATTGCATGTAGACCAAAAAAGAAAAACAATGTATATATGTATATAAGCACATGACATACGTCTCCCTCTTCTTAAGCCAATTTTGGTGTTTTTCCCTTCCAAATAATTAGGAGATTTATTTTTTGGTACATCTGAGAAGATTAAAAAAAAACAATAAACAAGACGATCTCATGACAGTCACCAACAATTACAGTCTCACAAGTGGATGATATATATATAGAGGATCCCACTAGGTGGACAGAGAAAAGACAACAGGAAATTTTTTTATGCAATAAATTACTTAATTTTTACAATAAAAAAATATATGAAAAAATATTTTCAAATTTTATTATGATAACTCAGCGTCTCATTGTATAAATAAACTAATTAGTTATACAAAAAAATTTCTCCACTTTTACCCGTCTACCCTTTCTCTGTCCACCTACACTTATCCATATATATATATATATATATATATATGTATGTACACGGCTTAATTTACTCCTATCCCCTTATGAGTTATCTGCGGTGGTGCTCCACGTCTGGTTGGACTTTGGACACCAAGAATTTGCTTGTGAAGAACAGAAATCCAATTTCTCGCTTTTAAAAAGTGGTAACTTTCACCTCATCACGCGGAGCTTTTGGACAAAGAGCAATTTCCTTATCCATCCGTTCTTGATGAAAAGGATCACCACTACCACCGCTGACAGCGTAATTCATTCATTGTTCCCTCCATTATCTTCCATCTCTCCTTGTCTTTTGCTTTGGGTTTGCTGCAAAGGGCACCTTTCCCTTTAGCCAATGGGGACCCTCCACCGCTCCACTCCACTCGTTTTCCATTCTATGATTGTTAATGTTCATTTTCTAATTACTACCTTAATCATACCACCCACAAATATTTAAAAAAACATATTTATCACCAATATAACTTTATTTTTCATAATTCATTAATTATATGAATGACAACATTAATAGTAATTTATATTATGATTATAGTATTTATTATTTTTATTTATTTTTTTAATTTGTATAATTTATTTGTCATCTTATATCAAATAAATTTATTTTATAATTTATTTTTATTTTAAATAAATTTTATTTATGTATAATATAAGATTACAAATAAATTATATAGTAAAAAAATAAGTAAAAAAATAAGTTAAGTATAGGTCTATTTAAAAATTTCTTGTAAATAGTTAAAAAAATGGTTTTTAAATTTATTTAATAGTATGAATGACAAAGACCTTAAATATATGATATATCATTGATACTGCACAGCGAGCACTTAAAAATTTGAGTCGTCTCAATTTACAAAAGTAAAATACATACAAACTGCTAAACAAATTCATCAATCATTTTTTTTTTCTTTTTGGGTCAATCCGACTGGAAAGCAACTTACAACATTCGATTGGATACAGTTTGCAAGAACTGAAAAGAAGAGAGGAAAAGAAAAGAACAGAGAGAAACGAAGACTCAAAAGCAAAATTTTGCAGCGCACACCTCCGCGAAGAAAAACAAAGAGAAAAAAGCAAAGAAAAAGCCTTTTCACTCATTTTCTTGATTTCTTCCCCAGAAAAACAGAATATCCACTAGAAACCAAGAAAACCATAGAGACCCAGAGAAAAGAATCAATTTTTTAGCCATGCCTTCAAGGGCCTTGTCCCAAGGCTTTGACCATCAGCACAGAAACCCCAGTTTCATGACCAACACCAGAATCTTGTTCTTGGGTCTAACAGTCTCAGCCAGTGTTGTAATAACCTTTGCAATTGTTTACTTCTTGTACCATCTTTGGTCCTCCCTTGTAAACCGATCAAGAACTCTGCCCTTTGATTCTGGTGCTCCTCCTCTGAAGATCCGAAAATTCTCCTACAAAGACTTGAAGATTGCCACCAATGGCTTCGATGATGCCAACATCATTGGCAAAGGCGGTTCTGGCACTGTTTTCAGAGGCATTACCAGAGATGGGAAGTTGCATGCCATCAAGAGACTTGATACTGTCAGTTTACAATCAGAGAGAGAGTTCCAAAATGAGTTGCAGATTCTTGGGGGTCTGAGATCGCCTCTTTTAGTTACTCTGCTGGGCTACTGTGTTGAAAAGAACAGCCGCCTTCTTGTCTATGAGTATATGCCAAATAAAAGCTTGCAAGAACTTTTATTTGGAGATGGGCATTTCAGTCTAAGTTGGGAAAGAAGGTTCAGCATCATTCTTGATGTTTCCAGAGCACTCAAGTTTCTGCACCTTGGATGTGATCCACCCGTGATCCATGGAGATCTTAAGCCCAGCAATGTTTTGCTAGATGTTGATTTTGCAGCTAAGATTTCAGATTTTGGTCTGTCAAGGGTCAAAGAGGAAGAAGGTAAGTTTGAAGTTGATTCATTTAGCCAAGACTTGGGGAAGTCTCAAGAGCTGTGGAAGAGTCAAGAGCTATGTGGGAATTGGACTGCAGACACCCCTGCCATCGGTACTCCTGTGGAGAGTAGTTGTAATGAGGTAGATTTTTCTCTGGCTTTACAAGCTTCTTCTTCGTCGAAAAATAGTAGAAATTGCTGTAATGTTAGAGCACTGAACTTGAATTCTTCTAATGTCAATGTCATTGGTGAGACTACTGATGCTAAACTAGGGACTGGGAAGGGGAAGCAGGTTTCTGGTGTGGATAATGCTAGTGATGCATGGAATTGTAAATGTGTGCCTTGTGATGATGAGCTTCATAGATTTGATCATAGCAAGGAGTTGAAAACTGATTGTTCAGTAGTTGTTGACAATTCTTTGGGCACGAAACAATGGGGAAAGGATTGGTGGTGGAGACAGGATGAGAGTGGTGAATTGTGTAGCAACGATTATGTTATGGAGTGGATTGGGAGCCAAATTGACCCCTTGACCAATCCGGATTGGGATGAGGAGAAGATAAGTACCCCCGGGAGAACTGAATTGCATAATTCAGCTCCACTGGACAAATTAGAAGATGCAAATGAATCTCAATTTCGAAATTCAGTTTTGGAAATGCATGACAAGGTGTCTGAGAAGAAAGAACTGAAGGCTAGGAAGAATCGTAGGAGGAAGAAAAGGAAAATGCAAGAGTGGTGGAAAGAAGAGCACTTGGATGAGATTAGCAAGAAGGGGAATAAGCTCAAGGGTGTTGAAACGAGGTGGAAAAGACGGGTTAAAGTTCCCCATTTTGATCTTGGTCGCCGGTTTCATTTTGGCAGGCAAAAGAAATTTGGGATGCAGAACAAAAATGAGTTTGAGCAAAATGGGGAGTTCAGCTTTAGAAGGGGCTGGAAGAAAAAAAGTGTGCATTCCACTATAAGTGATATGAAGAGTGGGGATTTCTTTAGTCGTGAATTAAGCAGCACAACAAGCATGAGAGGGACTTTGTGCTATGTTGCCCCAGAATATGGTGGATGTGGATACCTGATGGAGAAGGCTGATATTTACAGCTTAGGGGTCCTGATCCTCGTGATTGTATCGGGTAGGAGACCGTTACACGTTCTTGCTTCACCAATGAGCCTTGAGAAAGCGAATTTGATAAGTTGGTGTAGGCACTTAGCTCATGCTGGCAACGTCTTAGAACTTGTCGATGAGAGATTGAAAGATGAGTACAACAAAGAGCAGGCAAGCCTGTGCATCAACTTGGCCCTGACTTGCTTGCAGAAGATTCCCGAGTGGAGGCCAGATATTGGGGACATTGTAAAGATTTTAAATGGGGAAATGGATCTCCCTCCCATTCCATTTGAGTTTTCCCCGTCCCCGCCTTCCAAACTCTTAAATAGATCGAGGAGGAAATAACAGGCCAGTGCAGCATAGGTCTACTGCATATCCTCTTTCATCTTCTTCTTGTATGCTGCAAATTGTGTTCTTGCCGAGTGCTATATACGAATGTTTGAAAGCTGAAAGAGATAGCGCAATCGGGGAGTCAAAATTGTGTAGTAGATGCTGTATGCATGCCACGGAATGTAAATGAGATAACTGCTTTGTGCTTTCTTTGCAATTACCTCTGATGGATGCACGAAAAAAAGTGTCACAAAAAGAAAAAAAAAAGTTCAATTGCATTACTATGATAACAATTCCAACATCAGGACATGCAAACTGAATAAGATGGACGCATAAAAAGGACTCATAGCTAAATTGGCATGGAAAACTAGTGTTACATGCTTCCTTCTAAGAAGTACTGAGAAGTTCTATGAATCGTCATGGTTAAAAATTGTCCTGAATTTTCGACGAATTTGTTTCGCAGTACCGAGCATGTTTTACCTTCATTAGTTGCTCAATTTTTGGTAGAGTTGTTGTATTTGATCTCTACGCTGTTGTGAACCAGTGTGTTCCGACTGATGTTTTAGGGTTATGGGCGTAACATTTTAAGTAGTTTGGATTATGTTTTCTTGTTTATCAATGATCATAAGATTGGAGTTCTTAGACTTAATGAAGTAGGGGAATCTTACCACTAAAATTTTAAACTTTTAAAGTGGATGCAAACAAGGAGTAGTGCAATGAACCCCAGCTAAAGAGATTACTTTGTAACTGGAACAATCTCTTCCACAACATTTTTTTTTTTAATTTTTTTCAACATTTTTTTATGGGCTTCCCCAAAAAGATGTTTTGGATGGAACTTGCATTTACTTGCTGCTTGCTATTAGGCCTTCATGGCTTCATTAGTTCAACATTTTTTTCACTATCACTTTCTGACTTCAAATAATTTTCGTAAATTAGACAATAACCAATTAAAAAACCCTTAAACACAACAAACGATTCCCATTACCAGCATCAAACAATAATTAATTGAAAAACCCTAACTAAAGTCATTGAAAAACCAAAAGTCGATATCTTATTACATGACTTTTAGGGAACCAGAAAACAATAGCGTGACAAAAGATCCAAATCTTTTGTCCAAGAAGAACTTTTTTTTTTGTAAGATTTCGTCTATTAGTATGAATTATTAATATGAATAAGTTCCTATTCCAACATGGAATAAAAAGGACAACATAAAAGATGGGTAAAAGAAGACTATGAACCAATATTAGGCTATGAATAATAACAAATTTCATGAAAATTTCTTCATAGAACTTCACGAATAGCAATTAATAGTTTAAAATTTAGGATAGTACTAAGTCTATATGTGAAGTTTAATTTAAAAAAATTAAAATTCACAAAAAATCATTGTCACGTCAGTAATAATATTAATTTGTAAAGAGTTGAAAAATAAGTTTTTGTATGATTTATCATGACTCTTAGATTATTTACACATTGGAATGGAAAAAAATTACGGAAAATAGAAATTTTTTTAATTTTTTAACAAAAACCACAAATAAAAAAGTAACCCTAAATCTTGTCAACTTGTTAACCAATTAAAAAGAAACAAAGCAATAATACCGTGCGAACGACAAAAAATTGCTTAGCATTTCTTGGTGCACCAAACAAGCAAAAGGAAGATGGGATGGAGAATGAGAGAGAACGTTTGATTACTGTGATTCTTTTTTTTTTTTTTGGTCATGACTGTGGTTCTGACGTGTGTTTAAGTCTTAGAGGCAATTTAATGTCATGACAGTTGAGGAGCTGAGCTGGACTAAGCCACGTGGAGGAGAAGATGAATTACCGAATTTTTTGGGCAGGAAGTGTGCTACGGGTAGGAATCTTTCATTTTAGCTACAATTATTCCCCTCATTGTAATTAAGTTGGGTCATAACGCAATGTAAGCTGATTAGATTTAGCAAATTGTATATTATTGATTATTATTATTACTAATTATTGATTATTATTATCATTAATTTTTATTGTTGATGAACTAAAGAATATTATGTTTAGTTAAATTAATATTGTTTATCGTCGTTGCACTACACTAATACAAATATAATCATTTATAGGTGAATAAAAAAAATTATGTTGATATTGATGGATAACAAGATTCTCGTAGATAATATTCTGCTGATTTAAAAGTTGTTGATTATCAACCAACTAATTAAATCTGTAATTAAATTGATGATGTCCTAAGATCTTTAAAAGATAATTTAGAAATTGTATTTTCTCAATGTTTTTTCTCTACGATTCAATTGTTTCTAGTATTCTATATCATTGTCTAGTTTAATTCTTTCGTATCATTTCCATTTTATTTTTGAGAGAAAAAGGTCACCCAAGACTTTTTCTTTAGTAAACACCTAAGACTATGTTAAATTTGTCTTATCATTGGCACACGCACGCGCGCGCACACACGCATGCGCACACAAAAGGAATGGACAATTGTGAAGAAAGAGAGGCGGGAGAGAGGGGCAAGAGAGAAAAACAAAATGTGTGCTAAGGCTGATAGCAAACTTAATACACCCAAAACAGCAATCAGCAAAATACAAAATTGAAGTGAACAAAATTAGTCAGCAATTGTTGACTCCCAAGACTTAGATAGGTACTTTAATTTGAGTGGACGGAATATGAAAGCAACGGCATGGTGGGGTCTAGCAATAAAATAATATTTTTTAATTTTTTAAAAATTATAATTTAAAATAACAATAAATATATTTAAAATGTAATTTAACAAAGAATATTATTTTATTATTTTTTTTAAAAAATGTATTGTTGTTCCATCTAACATTCTTGTCCATGTAGCGGGATTCTTAGATATTGAGTCCCTCGTGAGCAATCAAAAAATGATTAAAAAAAATTTATCAAACACTTTATTGGCTTTGTTGAAAAAAAAAAACACTTTCTTGGCTATTTTTCACAGCGGAATAACAATCAACAGACTTATGAATAAATATTGACATAATGAGAAGGGGTTGGTTAGTTTTGCCATTTTTAATCAAATTTTCATCTTTTATCTTATTTGCTCTCTCTTTGCCGGCCCTCTTCAGTTCTTTTGTATTGAACATTCTTCTTGGATTTGGTAACACGGAAAGTGATTTTTCCTCATTATTTCCGTGTTATCCTACCAAATTGAAGTGGCAAAAGTATGTTTTTGTAACTTTGCAGTGATATTGACGAATGATGTATGCTTTGTTGTAATTCTAAAAACTCTTTTTTTTTGGTACATCTACAAAAAAAAATCAAAAGAAGAAGGAAAACAAACTAGTATTTAACAAAAACAACGTCATGTCTATCACCATAAAAAAAAAAAACAGAGAGAAAAAAAATCATTTGCTCTATGTGGTATGTTAATTTCTTCAATGAGTTGTATCCTAAAATAATAAATAACTTGTGAAATGTCAAAAGGGATGCTCTACCCTCCAATCTCTACATTTTGTTTTCTTTATATCGTTGATGTTTTAATCTTATGAGTAGCAATTCAATATCAAATTTTAGTAGACAAGGATCTTCTTTGCAATAAATTTGGATGCATTTTCATAGTCATCCACTGCGTCTTAACGACGTGACATACCAAAACGGTTGGGAACAAGAGTTGCCACAATCTTTAAGACTGATTCAATAGCCGCTATGAACCTTTAATTATACAAATTTAATCTACTAATAACTGCTAGGATTTGACTAAATGTCTCTACAAAAATGTTGGGAACAAGTGGTCGTCAAGAATTTGTGTATAATATACCAAATATTTTATTTTATATACAAAAATATCAATATAACAGCGACACTTTACTCTAAAATTAAAGATTTAAATTTTAAATTTTAAATGAAATTAATTAATAAAAAAAATATCAATCAGAATGTCTTGTTATCATATAAAAAATCTTCGTGGCCACTAATGTTTTTCCCAACTTTTAAACTACATAGAAGGCAGCACCAATTAAAGCACCCTCCATAAAATATTACTAATGTGCTCTTCGACTAACGAACCTTTTGCATCATCAGTGATGTAAATCACAGTCAGGTACAAAAATATGAATGTTCAAATTGAGCGGGGATTGGTTCTCCTCACCTCAAATTAAGGGGTGGGTTGGCGGATAATGACGAGCACTGGTATTTTACGTTATGCAATTGATCACATCCCTAATTTTGTTTTTCCTTTTTAACTCAAAGTGATGAATTTTGGAGAGTCAACCCGCTGACGGGATAATTTAGTAATAATATGGTGTATTTTTTTATACTATGATCTAGATTCGAGTTTTTGTAATTGTATCTTTCTTTCCTAAATAAGTTGTGAGTTGTGTATTGTATGTTTTAAATTCGTTAACACTATAATCAGACGAGAAGATGTCCACTTAAATTTAATAGTAGTCAAATGAACGATAGATCCTTCGGTTGGTTAAATGAGAATAATAATAAGTAACTCTTAATTTCAATTTACAGATATAATGACCAATATATCTGTGATACACATTTTTTAAGCTTTAAAAAAAAAATTTATACCGTTGTCTCCAAAAAAAAAAAAAAAAGGGGTACAAAACCTCTTTTACTTAATTTATATTTGCAGGTGATGCAATGAATTAATTAAGCTTGTAAAAACAAATGACGATGTCAGAATTAATTAAACTTCTGAAAATAATACTATTTGAGTTTCACATTTCAGCATGGGTAAACAGACGCATAGCCAACAAAAATGACCAACTTATGGTCCGTTAGAAAAAGGTCATTTAAACTATGTACATACTGGTGATGATTTTTTTTTTTTTTGGTTGATGATGAAGAAGTTTACACTCCGTGGATAAACTATAGGCCTATAACCCTCCAAGTTGTGTCCATTGACCATGTAGCAATTAACACTTCATAGCAAGAGTGTATGCCAGTCGATTTAGAATAGTCTTGACCATGTCAAATTCAGAAATTGATTTAAGACTTCATAACAAAAGTGTATGTTAGTCGACTTGGAAAACGTCAGGTTTTTGCACGTGAATCAGAAGGAAAGGACACAGTTCGGTAGCTGGCCAAGCTCAGAAATTGGTCTAAAAAGTTTTGATCATACCAAATTCAGAAATTGATTTAACACCTCAAAGCAAGAGTGTAAGCCAATCGATTTGGAATAGTTTCGGCCATGCCAAATTCAGGAATTGAGTTTTTTTTTTTTGAACAATACTAGGAAGAGAAGTTCCAAACATCTTTGGGCGTCAATCCGATTTACAAATTAAAATTGCATTCAAAAATAGAAACGAAGAATTTGACTTGACCTGGTGCTTTGACAACCGAATTCGTCAACACAATCATTGGTGAATGCTAAATACAAATAAATATTAAATGATTTTATATATTATATAAAATATTTTACACTACACTGGTAATCTTTTATAAAATATAATATAAATTTTTTTTCATAATTTTATAGTGTTTGAGTATAAATCACTTACATGTTATATAAAATGTTAATCATATTTTTAAAAATATTTTTATGTAATATAAAAAATTTTATATCTATTTCTTTTTTAGTCAAAAGGAAAGGCAGTACGCCTCAAATTAAAGAACTCTTTCAAAGGGACCATTCAAGGTTAGGACACCCTTATTAAGTCCTCCTTTAAAAAATGCCTAACACTAACAGGAGGCTCGTTAAAGACATGCAAGCTCTGCCACAAGGTGAAAGCTAGATTTTGTGTCTATTTATATCTATAAATTGTATTTTTCAATTTTTTTTTTTTTTTTTGAATTGAAATTGGTAGGCAATACCCGGCCAATTGATAAAATCTCTTTCCAATGCGAAAACCGTCAGTGTCATTAAGGATGCTCCAAATGGATCTCTTTTTGAAAGGCTAGATCATATGGCAATACCGTGAAAGAACGCATAAGAGGCATAGTCTATCTAAGTGTTTATATTTTTTTTTAATTTAAGAAATTTTTTAAAATTTCGTTATATTAATGAGCACCCATAACATTAATCTTCTTATATTGCAACTAAGTTTTTTTTATTTATTTTTGTTTCCCATTTTTTCTTCTTTAGTTTAAAAGGTTTAATAAAACTAAACTTTCTTTTCAAGCATTCTCGACATGCATCTTTTCTGGTGTTATTATGAGAATGTGTCTATTTCTTATGTGTACAATATATTAATTTACATAAGAGAGAAACTTCAAATTTTGCTCTTGTTGATTCTAAAACACTTTTATTTTTAAAAATATTTTATTTTTTTTGTAGATTTTATTGAAATATATATTATTATGATAATAAGAGATCTTGATAAACTCGTCATTTAGTTTTAATTTCATTCAACGGCTATTCCCCAAATCTAATCCAACCTTCAATTGATTTAGTTTTGCTACAATTTTGTTTCCTTCCCTCCTTTAACACAAGATAGCAGGTATATTAATTTAATTTCATTTATCTTAAATACAATATTTATATTAAAAAAGACAAATAAGAATTTTTATTGAGGATTTGTATTAGTAAAATAAAATAAAGAAATTGGGATAAATTTGACTCTTTAAGACTTAGAGACAGATTTATATTAGTTCCATTTTGATAACTATTATGCTTTCTCCATCTAAGATCACGCTCAAAGTTTTAGATTTTGTAGCAAAATTCCCTTACTCTCTGTGCAATTATTGTCTTCCATTTTTATTGATGCTCCTGCACACCATCCCCTGGCCTCCAAATTCCTCGGCGTCACTTACTTCCAGGATCCTATTGACCTCTGCAAGCACAACACAACTGTTATCTTATTGTGAGACTCCATAATCTCCATGGAGGCAATTCTTAGGTGGCAGCTGATCAATTCTGCAATATTAGAATTTCTTCTTCAATTTTGGAATTCTTTTTAGATACATCTCAATTGGCTCAAGCATTTATTCTTCTTCTTCTTCTTTTTTTCTTTTTTCAGAGTAAAGTTTCATGTCCGGAAAAATGTTATGGAGAGACCATCCGAAATGACGTGACATTTAGCAAAAAAAAAAATTTTGAAAATTTTTAAATAAATCAAAATTTATGGTAACACTAATTACATTTAAAATAACACTAATTACATTTAAAATTTCTTTTCTTTTCTTTAGAAAAAGAAAAGCAGGTCTCTAACAAATTCTTCCGGATATGTAATGGCTCTCTCTCTCTTTTTTTTAATTCACAGTTATGATTTATGATTAAAGTTCACGCTGTATTACTCAATAAGCAGTTAGGATGACTTATCTTTGTGACAGTCGTGGTGTGTTCGAGATATATATGATATAAATAGAAGTTGGAAGAATTGGGTAACGTGATAATCTACGGTCCTGTAAGTATCCCATATAATGTATGCTCGTGGTGTTCAATATTCATCTTTGATTTCTAGAATATCATGTTGTTTCTATGATCCTGCAAATGCTTTAATAGAGGATAGAGACGACTTGCGCAAATGGATGCTCAACATCATGCAAGTAAACTATGAACCTAATGGTTTTGCCAGAATTCATTCTTTTTTATTATTGGTATCTTTGAATTTTGGTTTAATTTTTTTGAATTTCAATTTATTTGTTAGTAATCTCACTAATAAAGTTTGTACCTCTATATTTTTATATTTTATTGAAATTAATATTTTTCTATTAAAATTATAAATATTAATTAAAATTAGAGAAACTCTCCCTTGAAGTGTGTGGATTTAGAAACTAGTTTTTATGTATAAATATTAGGAAAATTGATCAAAAATTACTATAAATTATAATATGTCCATATTGGGGTCTAAGAAGTAATAGTCATGTAGTAAAAATAATTCTCAAAATTTTTTTAGGAAGAAAAATAATCCTTAAAACATGAATGGATCGACGACATCTGTGGATGATTGTTCAAAACTTTGTATTCTTGTAACAAGTTTACAGAAATCGCTAAGCTAACTGTCAGGTTTTTTTTGTGGTTCACAATATATAAAATTTAAGGGTGAGATATAAATTTCAAATTCACACTTATTCTTTATTAATTCAAATGGATCAAAACCGAAAAGAAAAATAAAATTCTAAGCTCATTAGACTCCAAGTAACTTGGCAGTCCGACTGCCTATCTGCCGTTCATCATCTGCTTCAAGCTCCCACTCGGTTTGATTCCTATGCTGGATTACTAGCCGATGACATAATGACTTGGTCTACTAATGTTGTGTCTTTTAATATTTGTCATCTACCTCGGCTAGCAAATGAGGTGGCCCATGCATTAACTAAACATGCATTATCTTGTTCGGGGGAGACGACCTAGTACCAGTCCTGTATCCAAACGGTCTCGACCCTTATTGACTGCGACGTGCTCGCTCTCTAAACTTGAAATTAAGAGTTCCGACAAATACGAGACTAAAGGGTCTCGTCGCCATAAAAGGGTGTGTATGTGTGCGTGGCTCCTCACCCCACATTTCTATGAAAGAAAAACTTACCATTTTCAGATCAGGTCATCCGCTTCTCCTGCTCCTTAATTTAGAACAAAGACCGCCTGCTCCTACAAATTGAATTAGCCATTTTTGGTTTGTTTTCGGTGAGTGACTATCAGTCTTTGTAGTAGTAGTGAAGAGTATGTTGGGGAAATTTTCAAAATTGAAAAGTCGTGTCCCCTAGTTAATTTGGTGGTTATGGATATGTATCTATTGATGAAAGGACATGTTGAATAGTCGTGTCCACTAAACCCAAAAGACACATATCTTGGCCAAATAACTACCAAATGATTCTCCCTATAAATATGTGAATTGGCCATTTACATAGTTAATAGAGAAAATAGAAAAATCCATACACTTTTGTGAGTAATTTTGGATATTACAATAACTTCTTGAGGGTTCGATTTCAATATTGCAACATGCAGTTGAGTGTGTTTCATTTTATCCTGTGAGGGAGTTCGCTTTATACCTCTGTTGCAATTTAGTGAGGGCGAATTTTGCCTTAAGGAAAGTGGCGTATGTTACACGACTTGAAGCAATTCTTTCATTTTCAATCTCACCCTCTTTTCTGTTCCAACAATATTAATTGGAATTTTGTTGGCTTCAAAATCGTGTAAAGTCAGTAAGTCTACTTCTCTAATTGGTTCAAGGTACGTTTCCTTGATATGTTCCTTTTATGTTTTGTTTAAAATGCATTAAGTTCAAACTAGACCAACTATGAATTTGAACAACGTGAAATGAAACAATTATAAGAGTTGTGACAAAAAAAAAAAAATTATCTTTTATTGTAAGGACTATGGTTCTGCAAAGTGGAAATCACCATTGGATAATTGTTTCTAGTTAAGTAGACCATTACGTAACTTAAAATGATAACATGACTTTTAATTCTTTGAAACTTCTGTGGATGATGGTCTGCCCACATGTGTACATAGTTATGCATGCAAGACAAACCATTACATAAAATTTGGTCCATATAGATGACTTTGGCATGCACGATCGATTGGACATACATGATGATTCACCCATGTATATTACGCAGTGTAGTTATTTGGGTATGATGATTTGGATGAAATATCATTTTTTTTTTTGTATCATCATTTAGATTAATTGGTTGTTTATACATCGGTGGTAGTTGAGTGTGTATATATATATATATATATATATATATATATATATATTGTGTGGTTGCCTCTGTAACGAAACGTTGTTTCGCATGTTATGGAAAACCGATGTCCTGATAATTAATGGTTAAGACATCGTGTGAAGGGGTACCAACATTTTGCATTAAAACTGAGTGCTTAATGCTTTTTTCACTTGCATGTCCCATGCACAAGACATATGATCCGTTGGTTTAACAGTCCAACAAATTATTGCATACTTTGATGGATATTTTCAAAATGGATATACAATAAAGTTGCATTTGGTGGGTTTTGAACCCATAATCCATGAGTTATAAGTCTTAAAATGAGAGACTAACCGTTGGGCTAAATTGCTGTAATGGTTGGCTATCAACAAACGGCGGGCTTGACCGTTTGGTCTAAAGCAGTAATATGACAGTTTTTGACACAATGGATATATATACAGAAATTGGAAAATTCCTGAAAAGGAAAATTAGAAACGTCGCGACGTTGGGTTTCAAACCTGCGGTGTTAGATGTAAAAGCCAGCGTTGTATCCATCCGAACTGGAACAGTTTTGTAGCCTGTTTCAGGCGTCAGTTTAGCATGAGTATAAAAGTATAATTTATGTCTTCTTGCTTACTTTTTAAAAGTTGACATATTATTTGCATGAAGCATGTTAATTTATCTCAAATAAAACATGCGGCCTCAAGTATTTGTTTTAATAAAATGGTCACTTCCATTTGGCAAGATGTTATTTCTTCATCACGTTGAAAGTTGATGGACATGTGCAAATAATTATTTTACTCATTGTTTAGGGTGACAGAAATTGGCATTTTGTGGTGTGCATGGTAGTCATTTATGTTGTTGCATGTTTATTAGGTAGATTAGCCTTGAATTAATGTTCTTTCTTGGTGTCTTCTCTTGGTATGTAAGTGAAAAGGATATGTTCCTTAGTATGACCCGTTGGAAGTTCTCTGTAATGACATTAGTATTGTTTGCATATATGCATGAATGGCTAAATCATTAAAAGGAAAAGGGTACTGGCTTATGTATCTTGTGCTCGCAAAGAGAGAAGAAGGAATTGCTAATTCCACGATGACTACCGGTCATGACAAATAGGCTTCAAAGCCTAGTTGGTGATGTATAAAGTAAATACATGTATCTTTGTGAAGTCAAATATAGGCCCTCAAAGGCCAATTGCCCACACTGTAACCTTGAGGCTACAGGATTTGGAAATTTCAAATCAAGGGAGATGTTGTACACAAAGATGAAAAAGGAAACAAATATGACGCATGGCTTTCAAACCAAACTTAAGTAGCACATGTGACGTGTCCCACAAGAAAGGACATTGTACTTGAAAAGCTAAGCATGCTATGATGCCGTCTGGAACATTTGAACATGCTGATATACAATTTTATAGTATATGTGATTCTTGATTAAACTCAAGATAAAAGGTGTGATCGAAATATAGTAGGACACCAAATTAAATAAGATCATAATTTGTGTTTATGAGACATGGAACACAAGCCACTATTGAAAAGGGGGTGTTGCCACTAGGCTAAGTGACCCTTTTGACGATTAATTGTTCGTAACAGTAGATATGGATTTTTAAAGTCCAAGCCTCTTGAGAGGAGCGTGTCATTCATTAAAGAAATTTTGTGAATGAACTTACGGTTAATAGTGAATATAAAAGTCGCGACTATAATCCTTTAAATGAAATGATGATTTGTTAATTGTAAGAGAAAGGTATTTGATGCAAGACCCTTAATTATCCGTGGATCGATCAAAAATTAAAGGGTCTACGAAACTTGGTGGACAAGACATCAAGTAGGGATGGTTTTAAGTTCATACTTATTGATCACCCATGATAGAACCTCGACTCAACGCTTGATAAAACGTCAAGTCTTGAGTTCAATGAGTCAAAGTACATCATCAGTGTGATTTGAAGCATTATACTCATTTTTTCTTCATCCCGAAATTTCATAATGCTTAGTACCCGCAGTTAATTGGGAGGTTGAGTTTGAAAAAAACTCTTAACAGGCTTGAAATGGTGCTTTAAAGCGGGGGCCCTAATCTACCTATGTGAATGTGGAATGTGTAGGCCGTTCCAATGAGTTTAAGAACTTGACTCTAAAACATTTATGAAAAGGATATGGACACAATGACCTTTAATGTGTCAATTATTAAAAAGAGAAGTATAATGTTGTATAGTCAACTGTGTGGAATATTTCTACAGGATATCAATAAGAATAGTTGGTTCAAAACTTGTCTACCATACTATTCAGATATGTTGTAACGCATATTTCATTACGTAAGGTTCAATCTGTAAGACACCTCACTTATGCAGTTGACTTCCAAAATTACGAAGAATCCGTTACATTTTCTTATTTGAAAATAGCGGGGGATTGTTGGAGAAATTTTCAAAATAGAAAAGTCGTGTCCCCTAGTTAATTTGGTGGTTATGGATATGTGTCTATTGATGAAAGGACATGTTGAATAGTCGTGTCCACTAAACCCAAAAAACGCATATCTTGACCAAATAACTACTAAATTATTCTCCCTATAAATATGTGAATTGGCCATTTACATAGTTAATAGAGAAGATAGAAAAATTCATACACTTTTGTGAGTAATTTTGCATATTACAATAACTTCTCGAGGGCTCGATTTCAGTATTGTAACCTGCAGTTGAGTGTGCTTCATTTTATCATGTGAATGAGTTCGCTTTATATCTCTGTTGCAATTTAGTGAGGGCGAATTTTGTCTGAAGGAAAGTGGCGTATGTTACACGACTTGAAGCAATTCTTTCATTTCCAATCTCACTCTCTTTTCTGTTCCAACAGAGTAATGGAGTCTGATGATGTCTATAAAGCCAGTTTTGGTTTGCAAAGACTTGGTGGTGGTGGTGGCGGCTCTGAAACATGGCCTATTGATGTTTTCTCAAAATCATCAACAGAAGAGGACGACGAAGAGGCTCTGCAATGGGCTGCACTCGAGAGACTCCCTACTTACCATCGTTTGCGGAGAGGAATATTAACTACTTCCGAAGGCCAAGCCACTGAAGTTGACATCAACAAACTCGGTTACAAAGAAAGGAAGGCTTTACTTGATAGGCTCGTTAATGCCGCCGAAGGTGATAATGAGAAGTTCTTGCTGAAGCTCAAGGACCGCATTGATACGTAAGATTTTCTTTTTCGTTTTCTTTTTCTTTTCTTTTTTCGTTCCCCCACCTCTTCTCTTCAATAGCTTTGTATACACTGAAAGCGGCCAACAACACTTTTAATTCTAAAAGTTTGTGAATTTTTATAATTAAATTTTAAGTCATTTAATTTTTTTAATTAAATTTTATATTATTCAAATTTTTTATATTTAAGTTATTTTCATCGGCGGCAATCAGTTAAACTATTTAAATCATATTTTAACCAAATAAAAGTTAAGTAGAAAAATCTTAAGTATGATATTTTAATTATTTTTTAAAAATATTAAAATAAAAAAATACAAAAGAAAAGATATTTATGTTTTTTTTTATCTACATCTATTTAATTAAAGTATGTTTTAGACAGTTTGACTAACGGTCATTAACGAAAAAGATTAAATTGTAAAAAATATGAAAATTATACGACTCAATTGAAAAAATTGAAACATTAAAACCATGTTTGGCAAAATTTTATGAGAAAGGAATAAGAAAGAAAAATTTTAAAATTTTCTACTCATTTTCTTTTCTATTTATTTTTTATCTATCCAAATAATTATCTTTTACTTTTTCTCTTACAAATTACTATTTATTTTCTTTCTCATAACTTTCTTATCATTACATTTTATCAATTATAACATTATCATTACTGTACTATTTTTTATTCCTTATCTTTTCTATTCACTTTCTATTTAAATTCTCACTATCCAATCACAACCTAAAAACTTAATTATAAAAATTCACAAGGACTAAAAAGAATATCATTCCAGTGAAAAGGCTAACATAGTTGATAGTTGGGATAAATATTTTTTTGGTCCTAAACTTTTAGGTTTTTTTACGTTTGAGTCCTAAACCTTTTTGACATTTCATTTGAGTCCTAAACCTTTTGATTTTCTACCAAATCAGTCTCTCTGTTTATCAAAAGTGATCAATTTATTAAAAAATAATTTTAACTTTACAAAAAATTATTTAAAAAAGATTAAATATATAAATTGAATGTCTTTTCTGTCAAAAATATGCATGTTACCTATTTAATTCATATATTTGTTGATTAAAAAAATATTTAATATGCATATTTTGTTGATGAAAAAAATATTTAATTCATATATTTAACCTTTTTAAAATAATTTTTATAAAGTTAAACTCATTTATTAATAGATTGACTACTTTTTGTAACTTAAAGGACTGATGTAGTAAGAAATCAAAAGGTTTAGGACTCAAATGAAATGTCAAAAAGGTTTAGGACTTAAACGTAAAAAAATTTAAAAGTTTAGGACCAAAAAAGTGTTTATCCCGTTGATAGTTGTGTATTCTGCAATGGCTGAAGTGATTGGAGCCAGTAAATTAGGGGAAATGAGTTCATGCTCAAGTCTTTTCCCTCATTCCTATTCCACAAGCCGCTGGATTATAAACTTCTAAAAAGAGGGTGCCACAGTTGATAATTTTCCTGGTTAACAATTTCATGCATGAAACGCTCCACCCCCCAAAACAAGGGAGAGCCAACCAAAACTTTCTGAAAAAAAGAAAAAAAAAGTAATTAAGGGTCTATTTATTTTGTAGAAAACATTATTTTAAACCATATTTTCTAAGTTTTTAGATATTTAGAACAATAAAAAGAATTAGTAAAAAAAAATCTAATTAAGTCGGAAAAAATGCTCCCAAAGAGTACTTAAGTCAACAAAAGAATTTGATTAGAATGAAAAAAAAAGTACACTACCTAAATTTTTTTATCTAATTTTATGTTTGGGTGTAATAAGTTTTTGATTTTTTATAATAATATTTATACGTTCTGTAAATAAAATATATATATATATATATTTTATTTTTATTTTTAGTTATAAAAAATATTATTATTATTATAATAAAATAAAGACTTATTATACTCGAACAAAAAAAATGGGACAAAAAATTTCAAGCTGTGCTCATGCCCCGATTAGAAAAATGACATCTCAAGATTGGGATGTTATTTGGGATTCGCAATTAGAATTCAAGCGTCCCTTTCCATCAAATGAGCCAAACCACCACACCTTCCCGCCAACTGCCGCGGCCGCCACCAACAGCGGAGCAGTAGCGGCGGGCCGTCGGCTCGCCTGACGTTGAATCCGACCCGAGAATGAGCCGGCAAATTATTCGAGACTCTTTACTCAGTCTCCTACGACGACAAGGAGACGGCCGCTGCCACCCACTTGAACCTCCCCATCTCCGCCAGCGAATCCCTCATGTGCACACGCGGCCTCATCCAATTCTCGTCAAGATCAACTCTTCCGCTGCAGCAGTCCCTCCTGACCCACCACCAGTTCCTGCCGTCAGCGGCACAGCCAAAGACAATTCCAAACACAAATTCAATGACTTGATTGCAACAATTGCTTATGGGGCTCTCAAGCTCCTATATATATATATATATATATATATATATATACGCATCCGCTTCAAATGCGGAATCCCGAGCACTATATGCTCCTAAATCTAATCCCAAGACTTTTAATTTCAGGAATGAAATTTGTTTGTTTTCTGGAGTTTCAGAGTTGGAATTGAACTTCCCTCAATTGAAGTCCGATTTGAACATCTAAACATCGAAGCAGATGTTCACATAGGAAGCAGAGCTCTGCCCACAGTCTGGAACTTCTCTTATGACATAATAGAGGTGATTGCCTCTGAACATTCATCCTTCATTGCTGCAGCTGAATGGCATCAGCCATCATTTCTTTGAGTTAATTAGTTTTGCTGTTTTTGACGCTTGCTTTGTGTTTCAAAGGGTTTCTTGAATTATCTTCATATCATTCCGAGTAGAATACAACGTTTGTCCATTCTTGAGGATGTAAGTGGAATCATCAAACCGTCAAGGTGAAATGAGCCTCACAGAAATCTTATTGGTTAGCATTTCCGTTTTAAAACATATAAGATTCATAGCTATTTCTCTCTTCCTTTTTGCTCTCCGTTTGTTGGAAACGTATCTGCTGCAGATTAACACTGCTTTTGGGTCCTCCAAGTTCTGGAAAAACCACCCTTTTGTTGGCTTTAGCAGGAAAGCTTGATCCCAAACTAAAGGTGATCACATAACTTGGAACCTTTATTTTGGTTTATGGGACATTTTCCTGTTTGTCCCTCTTTAACTTGTTCATTTAATTTGAGTTTTTTTTTCTTTTTTTTTAAATTGCTGTTGTAGTTTTCAGGTAGAATAACCTACAATGGTCATGGGATGAATGAGTTTGTACCACAAAGAACAGCGGCTTATATCAGTGAATATGATACCCATATAGCAGAAATGACAGTGAGGGAAACCTTGGCATTTGCAGCAAGATGCCAGGGGATCGGAACCCGTTATGGTTGGTTGGATAGATTAATTTTGCTATTCTTTCATTTTCAAACCTGCCTCTGTATTTGGTTTGGAGATTTATCCTTTGTCGGTTTGTCCATGTATGATGAATATTCGAAATTGTGGTTGTCACAGACATGTTATCAGAACTGTCAAGAAGAGAGAAAGCAGCAAACATCAAACCTGATCCAGATCTTGATGTGTTCATGAAGGTGAGAGATACTGTCACGATGAATAGATGTGAGGTGCACAATATATCTCCCGTTGATTTGAATCATAAGTTAGCAATTAATTCTTGCTTAAAAGATGCAATATTTGAGTTGCTTTTCTACAGCTTTGCACACATATTTTTATCTAGCTTTGGTGAACGTTTTTTTTGGTCAAATTTTGTACAGATTCAATTAAAATATTAAGCATTTCTTTCATTTCTAAGAACCAAGATGATCATCGAGAATAGCTTTTGTTTGGCTTCAAACATTTAATGTTGACTATCTATATTGTTTTCCTTCTATGTCATGGAGACGGCTGCTGCTTCTCATCATAATAAACTGTGTCTCAAAGTTGTGAACTCCAATGCTAAGAAAAGTTGCACATAAGGTGGTTGAATTTTTTTTTCCTTTTGTTCTTTTTCATTTCTGGAATAGGCAGCAGCAACAGAAGGACAGAGGTTCAATGTCATCACTGATTATGTTTTAAAGGTAACATCTCAAAGTGATCTTCTTAGTAAAAAATTTGGAACCTCCAAAATATATATCTAGTTCATGCATTGCTTTTATCTTTTAACTCAACAGATTCTGCAGCTAGAAGTCTGTGCAGATATTTTGGTGGGAAACGAAATGTTGAGAGGTATCTCAGGAGGACAAAGGAAGCGTGTTACAACTGGTAAGGGGCTGTTGTTTGTCCATCTCCAAAATCAACATAACTTCAATGGCCCTCTCATCTGAGTGAAGATGTCCTACAATCAAACTGTAGGTGAAATGCTGGCTGGACCAGCTAAGGCACTCTTTATGGATGAAATTTCTACTGGCTTGGACAGTTCAACAACGTACCAGATTGTAAACTCAATGAAAAACTACGTTCACATCAAAAATGGAACCGCTGTGATCTCTCTCCTGCAGCCAGCACCAGAGACCTATGATCTCTTTGATGACATTATTCTCCTGTCTGATTGCCAAATTGTATACCAGGGTCCCCGAGAGAATGTACTAGACTTTTTCAAATATATGGGCTTCAAGTGTCCAGAAAGAAAAGGGGTTGCTGACTTTTTGCAAGAAGTAAGATGTGTTTCACTTATCTCATTGGTTTTTCTGATTTTATTAAGAAGCTTCGTGCTTAATGCTCCATTCCAGGTAACATCAAGAAAAGATCAGCAACTGTACTGGGCATGTAAAGATGAGCCTTATGATTTTGTCTCAGCTAAGAAATTTGCTGAGGCATTTCATTCATTCCTTGTTGGACAAAAGCTCATGAATGAGCTTTCAACTCAATTTGACAAGACCAAGAACCACCCAGCTGCTTTGGCAACCACTAAGTATGGAATAGGGAAAATGGAGCTGTCTAAAGCGTGTTTCTCAAGGGAGTTTTTGCTTATGAAGAGGAACTCATTTGTCTACGTCTTCAAGCTCACTCAAGTAAGTATTACTTTGATTTGCTTTCCGCTTTTTTTTTCCCTTCTTTTCTATTTTCAGAATGGTAGTACTTTTAATTATGATTTATTGCTTTACTTCTTCCTACTAGCTTGCAGTAATGGCAGTGATAGCAATGACACTCTTCTTGCGGACAAAGATGCACCGTGATTCAGTTTCAGAGGGAGGAATTTATGCAGGTGCTCTTTTTCACAGTGTGGTTTTGGTAATGTTCAATAGCATGCCAGAGACTTCCATGACTATTGGAAAGCTTCCGGTTTTTTATAAGCAAAGGGACTCCCTATTCTATCCTTCATGGGCATTTTCTCTTCCTCCATTTATCCTGAAGATCCCTCTTACACTAATAGAAGCTGGAGTCTGGGTGTTCTCCACCTATTATGTGATTGGATATGATCCCAACGTAGGAAGGTAATCAGATGATATCTAAGCATAAAAGAATGGCACGTGTTAGTTTGGAAATTGTAAAGCAATTTGCCTGTTTTAACTGATGTGCAAATGATGTATTGCAGATTATTTAGGCAGTTACTCCTTATTGCTCTTGTTAGTCAAATGGCTTCTGCATTATTCCGATCCATTGCTGCAATGGGAAGAAATATGGTTGTTGCTAACACCTTTGGTACATTTACACTGTCAGCACTGTTTGCATTGGGTGGCTTTGTCTTGTCCAGAGGTATGTTTATCATGTTTTCTTGGACTAATCATGTCATTAGATTTAGAATGAGTCCTTCACATCTGAAACATTCTCTTGTTTGTTCAATCGACAGAAAACATAAAGAAATGGTGGTTATGGGGCTACTGGATTTCACCTTTGATGTATGCACAAAATGCCATTGTAGT
The DNA here is from genome assembly GCA_037832335.1 of Carallia pectinifolia. Classification (NCBI taxonomy): domain Eukaryota; kingdom Viridiplantae; phylum Streptophyta; class Magnoliopsida; order Malpighiales; family Rhizophoraceae; genus Carallia; species Carallia pectinifolia. Next base: position 34,639,418 of record CM075453.1, read on the forward strand.
AAATGAGTTTCTTGGACAGGGCTGGAGCCACGTAATTTCTTGAACTAAGCAATTTCTGAATTGTTTATTTGCTTTCCTTTCTCTTAGTAATCAACTGATCAGAGATCTGAACATATTTGGTTTAAAAGGTCCTTCCAAGCTCAACAAAACCACTTGGGCTCCAAGTTTTGGAGTCTCGTGGATTCTTCACGCATGCATATTGGTACTGGATAGGTGTAGGCGCATTGATCGGTTTTGCACTGCTGTTCAACTTTTGTTTCACCATAGCTCTCGCTTTCCTCCACCGTGGGTATCTTTAATGTCATCCAATTCATATGCTATAAACGAGAGATTACTCTGCTCAAATATAACTGCTCAATATTACCTTGCAGCACTTCAAAAGTCTCAGGCTACTGTATCTAAAGAGTCTGACAGTGGCAAATCAGGTAAAATGAGAGGAGACATTGAATTATCAAACCCCAACCATGGCAATCAACAAGCGCGTAAAGGTGGTAAAACATAAATCTTTATTTATTAGCAAGATAAACTACATGTCTTAAACTGGTCAACTAACTGCCTATTGATATCCAGGTAGTAGGAGAGGTGCTTCATCAAGGTCCTTTTCGACAACAGCAGAGGACATTGTGCAGACCAACCAGAAGATACAAGGGATGTTTCTTCCTTTTGAACCACATTCTATAACTTTCAATAACATTAGATATTCAGTTGACATGCCACAGGTAAGAAAGTCTGCTATAGAAGGTAACTGGTATTTGAGTTTATGCCTCAAAAGCAAATTTTCTAACTGAATTTCTCGTTGCAATTTAAGGAAATGAAAGGAGAAGGCGTAACTGAAGATAAGTTGGAGCTTTTGAAGGGAGTGAGTGGTGCTTTTAGGCCAGGTGTACTCACAGCTTTAATGGGTGTCGGTGGTGCCGGTAAAACCACTCTGATGGATGTTTTGGCTGGTAGAAAAACTGGTGGATACATTGAGGGAAACATCATGATTTCTGGCTACACTAAAAAACAAGAAACTTTTCCTAGAATTTCTGGATACTGTGAGCAAAATGATATTCATTCTCCACATGTCACCGTTTATGAATCCTTGCTCTATTCAGCCTGGCTTCGTCTAACACCTGAAGTCAACAGTGAAACCAGAAAGGTAGTCATCTTTTTCTGAAATCTGCTTCAGGCTTTTGCTTTTTTATTTTTATTTTTATTTTCATTTTTTTGCGTAAATTATTATATATACTGCGAGTGTATGTGACATTCAACAAGCAGCAATTGGCACAGGTCATACTAATTCTCCATATCAAAAAATTGCTTGCAGATGTTCGTGGAAGAAGTCATGGAGCTTGTAGAACTGAGGCCTTTGCGGCAAGCCCTAGTTGGATTGCCTGGTGCAAGTGGCCTTTCTACTGAACAACGCAAGAGGCTAACTATTGCAGTTGAGCTGGTGGCAAATCCTTCTATAATATTCATGGATGAGCCAACTTCTGGGTTAGATGCTAGAGCCGCTGCAATTGTTATGAGAACCGTGAGGAACACTGTGGATACTGGAAGGACAGTTGTCTGCACAATCCATCAGCCAAGCATTGATATATTTGAAGCCTTTGATGAGGTGAGATATACTGGCAGAACAAATAGGTGGTGCTTCTTTTGTATTTTTTGGTCTATTATGAGGCCTATTAGGTCATGAGCTACCCAATTCTGTTGCTTTTTTTTGTTGAATGTTAGTTGAATATATTTGGAATTGCACTGCAGCTATTCCTAATGAAGCGAGGAGGACAAGAGGTATACGTTGGGCCACTGGGACATCATTCTTGCCATTTAATAAAGTATTTTGAGGTACAATGGGTTTTTCAAAAGACTAGGTATGCTTATATATTGGAATTATCATTACAATTGACCCCATACTATTTTATTACACTTGTTCTTAACATAAGGCACTTGATGGAGTACCTAAAATCAAAGATGGGTATAATCCAGCAACATGGATGTTGGAGGTCACGACTCCATTACAGGAAACTGCTTTGGGAGTAGATTTTACTGCCATCTACAAAAATTCAGAACAATACAGGTTTGTTGGTTTTTAAACTTCTTTACTGAACCAGTGTTCAATGAACCAATGTCTACTGGTCTACCTTATGTTAATAACTCCAAGGTGGGATCAATAATCACTCGTTAAGGATCCAGAGATAAATTGCCACTTAATATTGTAGTTGATGTGAAGCATAACTTTCAGGAGAAACAAAGCACTCATTGAGGAATTAAGCAAGCCTGCTCCTGATTCGAAGGACCTCTACTTTCCTACACAGTTCTCACAGTCGTTTCTCATCCAATGTATGGCTTGCTTGTGTAAGCAAATGTTGTCTTACTGGCGCAATCCATTCTACACTGCAGTGAGATTGCTTCTCACAACTGTTGTAGCCTTGGTGTTCGGAACAATTTTTTGGGATCTTGGCTCCAAAACGTAGGTCAAACCAAAATTGTTTGACAAACAATGACTTTATGGACTGATTTGTTCTTTCCAATTAATCTGCTATATTGCCTGGGATTACAGGACGAGGAGACAGGACATATTCAATGCAATGGGTTCAATGTATGCTGGAGTTATCTTCCTCGGAGTCCAGTATTCTTTATCTGTACAGCCAGTAGTGGCTGTTGAAAGAACTGTCTTCTACCGAGAGAGAGCTGCTGGAATGTATTCACCATTACCTTACGCCATTGCACAGGTAGCAATGTTTCATGCATTTTAGATGATTTAATTTGTGAATATTCTGATTATTCTCAATTTGTAGGCGTTTTTTTTTTTTTTTTGGTTAGCTTTTATAGCTTCTTCCCCACTTTTTTTTGCAGGTCCTGATTGAGATTCCATATGTTCTCTGTCAAGGCTTGTTGTATGGTATCATAGTCTATGCAATGATTGGATTCAAATGGACGGCAGCTAAGTTCTTTTCATACATATTTTTCATGTTCTTCACTCTGTTGTACTACACCTTCTTTGGAATGATGGCTGTGGGAATGACACCAAATCACCAAATTGCATCCATTGTTTCATCCGGATTTTATTCCCTGTGGAACCTCTTCTCAGGATTTGTCATCCCGCAACCTGTAAGTATTCTCTGCCATCAGTAATCCTCTATATTGTATTCTAGCTGTATGTTAATTAAACATATTCAACTTAAAGTACTATGCTGAGAAATAATGTGGTTTTCTCATTTCTCTGCTTGGATCATACCAGCGGATTCCCGTGTGGTGGAGATGGTTCAGTTGGATAAACCCGTTAGCATGGACAGTGTACGGATTGATCACATCACAATATGGAGATGTTGAGGGTAGGCTTGACACAGGCGAAATAGTGGGAGAATTTCTAAGAGGTTACTTTGGTTACAGACATGAGTTTCTGGGAGTAGTGGCGGCCGTAGTTGTTGCAATTCCAGCCCTCTTTGCCTTCATATTTGCCATGGCCATAAGGTTTTTCAACTATCAGAAGAGATGAAAAAATAAAATAAAATAAAAAAGAAGAGAAACTATCAGAGAAACTTCTGTTGTTAAAAACTTAGTCCTTTAAACTCTAAACTGGGGGATGAAGATGTAAAGTTTACGGGAATAGAGAGAAATATCAATAGTTTATGGCCCAATGAGCCTGCAAGTAGACAATAAAAGAAAAACAAAGTAATTTGTTGGTTTTGCTAGTGTATTCCAATGTGTTTTCATCCTTGGAATTAGCTGTATCAAATGAAACCCATGCAATCTTTTCCTGATAATATTCTAGCAAATGCATATGTACCAATTAACAGCTACCTTCACAGTGTTGGCTTAGAAACAGCGAAGATTGTCAAATGATCATTGTAGGTAATCACTATCTTCATTGGTCATCATTGTCACCAGAAGTATCTTTGCCTGCCAGTTGTTGCCATGGCAGATCTAAACTATCTGTGGCGATGACAAACAATAATTAGCCAACGACAATGATTAATATGAGACTGATGACTGTGGAATGACAATGACAAATTAATTAAATCATGAAAGTTGATGAAATGAAAAAAAAAAAAAAAAAAAAGAAAAGAAAAGAAGAAAGTTGATGACATGCGAACTGATCAAGGTCTCCTGATGATATTACAGTCGTTACCCTCAACAATCTTAAGTGAGAGTTGAAATTGCATAAAATAATATGTAATCTACACTACCAGAACCATAATTTTAAGTGATTTCCATTTCTACATGATAATCAGAAGCTCTAAGAACCCAAGTTTACTTGGTATAGAAGTGGTGAAATTCTGCCAAAATTCAATTGTGTATCATGGAAGGCAACTCAAGTATATCTCGGAAACTGTTTCCCACATTATAACTATTGTGCCACTATAAAATAAAATGCACTTCAATGCAAATTTGCAATGATTGCAGCTGAAGAGTTAATAATAAAATAGTAACATGCACAAAAAATGGAAAAAAAAAAGTGTTTTATGGGTGCAAAACAATTTATACTACATACAAAGTTTTTATATCGTACTAATAATCTTTCATATAATATAACAGAACAACAAACTTAAATAATGTTAAATCAAATATTCACTTATAATGAGAACGGGTTGGTGAATGTATTCAGTTAGTTTTGGCATTTTTAACAAAATTTTCACCTATGAACTTATCTTTTCTCTCTTTTCCTCTCTCTTTCCCAGCCCTCTATTCTTCAGTTCTTTTGAATTGAACATTCTTCTTGGATGTGCTAGCACGGAAAGGGGTCCTTAATTCCTCGCTATTTTCCGTGTTTATCCTACCAAATTGAAGTCGCAAAAGTGTATTTTTGCAAGTTTGCGTTCATATTGACTAACGGTGTATGGCATGCTTTGTTGTAATTTTCAAAAATCATTTGCTTTGTGGAATGTTAATTTCTTCAATGAATTGAATTATAAAATATTATAAAATGTTAACTAACTTGTGAAATGTCAAAAAAGATGCTGTACCCTCCGATCTCTATTTTTTTTTTTGTTTGTATTGTTGATGTTTTAATCTTACGAGTAGCAATTCAATGTCAAACTTTAGTGGACAAGGATCTTCTTTGCGATTAAAGTTTGAATGGATTTTCATTGTCATCCATTACGTGTCTTAACTAAGCTATATGTATATATGTAATCCATTACGTGTCTCAACTAAGCTATATACACATGTGCACACATAAATATATATATGCTTTTCTCTTAATATATACAAATTTAATCTAATCTAATAATAACTTTTAGAACTCGATTAAATGATCATAAAAATGGTGGATATAAGTGATCATAAAAAGTTGTTATATAACATACAAGATATTTTATAATACATGTAAAATATTATTGTAATTTTCTCAAAAATTAAAAACTTTAAATTTAAATTTCAGTTAAAATTAAATTAACAATGTTTATATTACTTTTTGTGGCTCCAAGGTTTTTCCTAAGTTTTAAACTACATAGCAGCCCCGTTTGTACCCACTTCCATAATATATAATATCACTGTCTTCATCTGAATCTTTTGCATCATCAGTGATGTAAATCACAGTGAGGTGCAAAAATATGAAATATCCAAATTGAGTGGAGAGTAGTGGTCCTCACCCCACGGTGCTGATTGGCTTGATAATGACGTGCACTGGTGTATCATGTTATCCAATTGATCACATACCTAATTATGTTTTATCTTGTCAATTTAAAACGATGCCTTTTGAAGATTCCACCAAAGACGCTGTCGACTCCCAAAAAAACAAAAAAAAAAGCATACAAAACCTCTTTTATTTACTTTAGTTTTATATTTGCTGGTGGGCCAGCGAATTGATTAAGCTTGTCAAAACAAATGATGATATCAGTGATGATATCAGCGAATTAATTAAGCTTCTGTTGATGATGAGGGAGTTCACACTCCGTGGATAAAGCATAGGTCTATAACTCTCCAAGTTGTGTCCATTGACCACATAGTAGTTAACATTTCCTATCAAAGATGTATGGAATCGATATAATAAATGCATTTAAATTAAGTTATTATTAAAAGTTTAGAAAGTTTTGAAATTACAGATAAATTACCATAAGAGTAAAATTAATTAAATCATTATTAATTGCAGGTTAATTCAGTCAGTATAGTTGTTTGAATTGTATTTATAAAAAAAAATTGAAGATTTAGATTAAAAAAAATTACATAAACAACATAGATAAGATTCTATTTTTAATAAAATATGGAAAATAACCAATTATATTAAACACAAACGTTAAATAGATTGAAGTTTTATATTCAAGTGAAGTTAATTAGATTTTTTTTTCCAATGGTTTGCATCTTTAAACAAAAAAATTTTTGATTGTTAGTACTATTAGACAGTCATTTTTATTTTAGTAGTTTTTACATATTCAAAATGCAACAAAATCATTAAATGTAGTTAATTTGTTTAAATTATAAACATTAACCAATCCGTCTTTTACAATTTGGGTGATTTCATTGATTTTAGTCGATTTAATCGGATTAAATTGATTGAAGAATTTCATGTACACCCCTAATTGATAGGCTTTGGTCCCGTGGACATTCAATTATCATGTCAAATCCAAAAATTGAGTTTCGTTTTTTTTCTGCTTTTGGGTAGAACAATAGTAGGAAGAGAAGCTGTAAACATATTTGGGCTTTTTAGTCCGATTCTCAAATTAAAATTGCATGCAAAATTGGGAACCAAGAATTTGACTTGACTAGGTGCCTTGACAATCAAATTTCTAAACATAATCCCTGATGTCAGCAAAAGCCAAAGCCATCTCGTACACATGTTACTTCTTATTTCTTAATGTTTTCTTCTCTTCAATGATTTCCTTCTTTTTTTTTTTTTTTTGAAAACGACTGCATGACATAGAAATTAATACAAAATGATTTTATATTTTATGTAAAATATTTTATATTATATATATAGTATTATAAAAAAAATATTATTAAATATATATAGTATAAAAAAATTTTGTGTCTATTTAAATTGTGTTCTTCAAGGATTTCTCTCTGATTTGTAAAAAAATTCAAGTTAGTAGGCACTTGGCGGCCAATCAATAAAATCTTTTTCTGAAGCGAAAATTATCATGTCTTGCTAAGTAGGGATGTTCCAAATGGACTTTTTTTTTTTTTTTTAAGGAGTTAATTACATGACAGGAGGAATATTCATGTATGCTCAGTTTGTGAATATAATAAATTTTTTATCATATACCATCATATTAGCTTGCACTTACTACATTGTTCCTACCATATTACCAATTCCACTAAGTTTTTCCTTTTCTAAAAAAAAGAAAAGTTTTAATAATTCTAAAGTTTCTTTTCAAGCATTTTTTTAATGCATTTTTCTAGCATTTTCGATACGCATTTTTTTCTTGATAAGCTGATAAGACTCCAAATAACTCGGAGTGCAATTAAAAAAAAAAAAAAGACATTTTACATGTAATTGAATTCAATTTCTAATTGGAATGTCTAAATAGAAAGGAGAGGAAGTAGGCGAAAAAAGAGACTCAAGTTATGACTAGTATAACGAACAACAGAAAGAGTAACAGTAGCAGATCCAACAACAGATGGAGAGCCGTCCCATATATTCTCCCATCGCAAATTTATATATATATATATTTATTTTATAAACTCGTAAACTCTAAACGTGAAATTAAGAGTTCGATTAATACGCACCTAAAAGGTCTCACCAGTATAATGGGGTGTACATGTGTGTGCCTCCTGACCCCACGTTACTATAAAAGAAACGAAAAGGTTCCCATATTCAGATCAAGATCATCTGCTCCTTCTCCTCCTGAATTTAGAACAAAAACCTCCTGCTCCTACACATCACATTTGCTCTGCCTCAGTGGGTATTTTTGGTTTGTTTTTGGTGGGGTAGCTAGTAGTCTTTGTAGCAGTAGCGGAGAGTAATGGAGTCGGATGATATCTACAAAGCAAGTTTTAGCATACAAAGAATTGGAGGTGGTGGCTCTGGAACATGGCCTGTTGATGTTTTCTCAAAATCATCAAGGGAAGAGGACGATGAAGAGGCTCTAAAATGGGCTGCACTGGAGAGACTCCCTACTTACCATCGTTTGCGGAGAGGGATATTAACTACTTCCGAAGGCCAAGCCACTGAAGTTGACATCAACAAACTTGGTTTCAAGGAAAGGAAAGTTTTGCTTGACAGGCTCGTTAATGCTGCCGAAGGTGATAACGAGAAGTTCTTGCTCAAGCTCAAGGACCGCATTGATACGTAAGATTTTCTCTCTGTTTTTTTTTTTCTTTTTTTTTTCCTGCGTTTTCTTTTCAATTGCTTTTCAGATAGGTAAAGGGTATCATAGTTGATAGCGGAGGACTCAGCAATAGCTGAAGTCTGGTTTCGGGCCTCAGTCCCTCCCTATTTTCAGGTTAACGATTTCAGGGGAAAAAAAATGATACTGATTAATGCAGATTGGTTTTCTTTTGTTTTTCATTCGTGTTATGGTGATGTTCACAGGACATAGAATTCTACGCAAAAGAACACCTAGCATGCTTCAAAGAAACTCTGTGTTCTTTTAATTTCAGGAATGAAATTTTTTTGTTTTCTGGATTTTCAGAGTTGGACTTGAATTTCCCTCAATTGAAGTCCGATTTGAACATCTAAACATCGAAGCAGAAGTTCATATAGGAAGCAGAGCTCTGCCCACAGTCTGGAACTTCTCTTATGACATAATAGAGGTGATTGCCTCTAAACATTCATCGTCCATTGCTGCAGCTGAATGGCGATGCCATTCTCTGTGTGTGTGTGTGTGAGTGATGAAGTCATCATTTCTTTGAGTTAATAGTTTTCCTGTTTTTGACGCTTGCTTTGTGTTTCAAAGGGTCTCTTGAATTATCTTCGTATCGTTCCAAGTAGAAAACAACGTGTGACCATTCTTGAGGACGTAAGTGGAATGATCAAACCATCAAGGTAAAATGAGCCTCACAGAAATCTTATTGTTTAGCATTTCGGATTTAAAACGTAGAAGATTAATAGCTATTTCTCTTTTGCTTTTTCTTCTCTTTTGTTGGACTGCTGCAGATTAACACTGCTTTTGGGTCCTCCAAGTTCTGGAAAGACAACCCTTTTGTTGGCTTTAGCAGGAAAGCTTGATCCCAAACTAAAGGTAATCACATAACTTGGAACCATTATTTGTTTTATGGGACATTTTCCTGTTTGTCCCTCTTTAACTTGTTCATTTAATTTGAGATTTTTTATTCCTGCTCTAGTTTTCTGGAAGAATCGCCTACAATGGTCATGGAATGAGCGAGTTTGTACCCCAAAGAACAGCGGCTTATATTAGTCAATACGATACCCATATGGCAGAAATGACAGTAAGGGAAACCTTAGCTTTTGCAGCAAGATGCCAAGGGGTCGGAGCCCGTTATGGTTGGTTCAATAGATTAATTTTACTATTCTTCCCTTTTCAAGACTGCCTCTGAATTCAGTTTGGAGATTTATCCTTTGTCGATTTGTCCATGTATGATGAATATCCGAAATTGTGGTTGTCGCAGACATGTTAACAGAACTGTCAAGAAGAGAGAAAGCAGCAAACATCAAACCTGATCCAGATCTCGATGTGTTCATGAAGGTGAGAGATACTGTCACAATGAATAGATGTCAGGCGCACAACATATCTTCCATTGATTTAAATCATGAATTAGCATCTTGCTAAACAGCCGCAATATTTTGATTGGCTTTTCTGCAGCTTCAAACAAATATTTTTGATCTAGCTTTGTTGAACATGGTTTTTTGGTCAATACAGATTCAATTCAAAGATTAGGCATTTCTTTTGTTTCTAAGAACCAAGATAATCATTGAGAATAGCTTTTGTTTGGCTTCAAACCTTTAATTTAGACTATCTATATCGCTTTCCTTCTATATCATGGACACGGCTGCTGCTTCTCATCATAATAAACTGTCACAAAGTCGTGAACTCCAATGCTAAGAAAAGTTGCACGTAAGGTGATTGAATTTTCTTTTCTTTTTTTTTTGTTCTTTTTAATTTCTGGAATAGGCAGCAGCAACAGAAGGACAGAGGTTCAATGTCATCACAGATTATATTATAAAGGTAACATCACAAAGGGATCTTCTTAGTCAAAAATTTGGAACCTCAAATATATATATATATAGTTGATGCGTTGCTTTTGTCCTTTAACTTAACAGGTACTGGGGCTAGAGGTCTGTGCAGATATTATGGTGGGAAACGAAATGTTGAGGGGTATCTCAGGAGGACAAAGGAAGCGTGTTACATCTGGTAAGTGACTGTTTGTCCCTCTCCAAAATCAACATAACTTCAATGACCCTCTCATCTGAGTGAAATTCTCCTACAATCAAACTGTAGGTGAAATGCTGGTTGGACCAGCTAAGGCACTCTTTATGGACGAAATTTCTACTGGCTTGGACAGTTCAACAACTTACCAGATTGTAAACTCAATGAAGAACTATGTTCACATCAAAAATGGAACTGCTGTGATCTCTCTCCTGCAGCCAGCACCAGAGACCTATGAGCTCTTTGATGACGTTATTCTCCTGTCTGATGGACAAATTGTATACCAGGGTCCCCGAGAGAATGTAGTAGAATTTTTCGAATATATGGGCTTCAAGTGTCCAGAAAGAAAAGGGGTTGCTGACTTTTTGCAAGAAGTAAGTAGCTTTTCACTTATCTCATTGGTTTTTCCAATTTTATTAAGAAGCTTCATGCTTAATGCTCCACTCCAGGTAACATCAAGAAAAGATCAGCAACAGTACTGGGCACACAAAGACGAGCCTTATGACTTTGTCTCGGCTAAGAAATTTGCGGAGGCATTTCATTCATTCCATGTTGGACGAGAGCTCGCGAATGAGCTTTCAAATCAATTTGATAAGACCAAGAACCACCCAGCTGCTTTGGCAACCACTAAGTATGGAGTAGGGAAATTGGAGCTGTTTAAAGCGTGCTTCTCAAGGGAGTTATTGCTTATGAAGAGGAACTCATTTGTCTATGTCTTCAAGCTCACTCAAGTAAGTATTATTTTGATTTCCTTTTCTGTTTTTTTTTTTTTTTGGTCCTTCTTTTCTATTTTCAGAATGGTAGTACATTTAATTGAGATCTTTTGCTTTATTTCTTCCTACTAGCTTACAGTAATGGCAGTGATAGCAATGACACTCTTCTTGCGGACAAAGATGCACCGTGATTCAGTTTCAGAGGGAGGAGTATATGCAGGTGCTCTCTTCTACAGTGTGGTTTTGGTAATGTTCAATAGCATGCCAGAAATTTCCATGACTATTGGAAAGCTTCCGGTTTTCTATAAGCAAAGGGACTCCCTATTCTATCCTGCATGGGCATTTTCTCTTCCTCCATGGATCCTAAAGATGCCTCTTACACTAATAGAAGCTGGAGTCTGGGTGTTCTCCACCTATTATGTGATTGGATACGATCCCAATGTAGGAAGGTAAGATAATATTTAAGTTTGAAAGAATGCCATGTGTCAGTTTGGAAATTGTAAAATAATTTGCTTGTTTCAACTGATGTGCAAATGATGTATTGCAGATTATTTAGGCAATTCCTTCTTATTGCTCTTGTTAGTCAAATGGCTTCTGCATTATTCCGATCCATTGCTGCAATGGGAAGAAATATGGTTGTGGCTAACACCTTTGGTTCATTTGCACTGTTAGCATTGTTTGCATTGGGTGGCTTTGTCTTGTCCAGAGGTATAGTTATCATGTTTGTTAGGAGGACTAATCATGTCATTACACTTGGAATGTGTCCTACACATCTGAAACCATCCCTTGTTTGTTCAATCCACAGAAAACATAAAGAAATGGTGGATATGGGGCTACTGGATTTCACCGATGATGTACGCACAAAATGCTATTGTAGTAAATGAGTTTCTTGGAAAGAGCTGGAGCCATGTAATTTCTTGAACTAAGCAATTTCTGAATTGTTTATTTGCCTTCCTTTCTCTTAGTAATCAACTGATCAGAGATCTGAACATATTTGGTTTAAAAGGTCCTTCAAAGCTCAACAAAACCACTTGGAATCCAAGTTTTGGAGTCTCGTGGATTCTTCACGCATGCATATTGGTACTGGATAGGTGTAGGCGCATTGATCGGTTTTACACTGCTATTCAACTTTTGTTTCACCCTAGCTCTGGCTTTCCTCTGCCGTGGGTATCTTTAAGGTCATCCAATTTATATGCTACAAATGAGAGATTGCTCTGCTCTAATATAACTGCTCAAAATTACCATGCAGCACTTCAAAAGTCTCAGGTTACTGTATCTAAAGAGTCGGACAGTGGCAAACCAGGTGAAATGAGAGGAGACATTGAATTATCGAACCCCAACCATGGCAATCAACAAGCGCGTAAAGGTGGTAAAACATGAATCTTTATATATCAGCAAGATACACTACACGTCTTGGACTGGTCAACTAACTGCCTATTGATGTCCAGGTAGTAGGAGAGGTGCTTCATCGAGGTCCTTTTCGACAACAGCAGAGGACATTGTGGACATAAACCAGAAGAATAAAGGGATGATTCTTCCTTTTGAACCACATTCTATAACTTTTAATGACGTTAGATATTCGGTTGACATGCCACAGGTAAGAAAGTCTGCTGTAGGAGGTAACTGGTATTTGAGTTTATGCAAATTTTCTAACTGAATTTCTCGTTGCAATTTAAGGAAATGAAAGGAGAAGGAGTAACCAAAGATAAGTTGGAGCTTTTGAAGGGGGTGAGTGGTGCTTTCAGGCCAGGTGTACTCACAGCTTTAATGGGTGTCAGTGGTGCCGGTAAAACCACTCTGATGGATGTTCTGGCTGGTAGAAAAACTGGTGGATACATTGAGGGAAGCATCATGATTTCTGGCTACAATAAAAAACAAGAAACTTTTGCTAGAATTTCTGGATACTGTGAGCAAAATGATATTCATTCTCCACATGTCACCGTTTATGAATCTTTGCTCTATTCAGCCTGGCTTCGTCTATCACCTGAAGTCAACAATGAAACCAGAAAGGTAGTCATTTTTTCTGAAATCTGCTTCAGGCTTTTGCCTTTTTCTTCTTTCTTTCAAAAAAGAATTACAGGTGAACATAATTTAGCAAGTTGCTGTTTTGCATAAATTATTATACATACTGGCGGTTGTTGGTCCAAGGTGTAACATTCAACAACCACCAATAGTACGTACCAGCACAGGTCAATCTAACTCTCCGTATCACAAAATTGCTTGCAGATGTTCGTTGAGGAAGTCATGGAGCTTGTAGAACTGAAGCCTTTGCGGCAAGCACTAGTTGGATTGCCTGGTGCAAGTGGCCTTTCTACTGAACAACGCAAGAGGCTAACTATTGCAGTTGAGCTGGTGGCAAATCCTTCTATAATATTCATGGATGAGCCAACTTCTGGGTTAGATGCTAGAGCTGCTGCAATTGTTATGAGAACCGTGAGGAACACTGTGGATACTGGAAGGACAGTTGTCTGCACAATTCATCAGCCAAGCATTGATATATTTGAAGCTTTTGATGAGGCGAGAAACACTGGCAGAACAGATAGGTGGTGCTTCTTTTGTATTTTTCGGTCCATTAGGAGGCCTATTGGACTATGAGCTACACAATGTTGTTGCTTCTTTTCATTGAATATTAACTGAATGTGTTTGGAATTGCACTACAGCTATTCCTAATGAAGCGAGGAGGACAAGAGATATATGTTGGGCCACTGGGACGCCATTCATGCCATTTAATAAAGTATTTTGAGGTATAATGGATAGTTCGAAAGACTGCATATGTTTATAGATTGGAATTATCATTTCAATTGACCACATACAAATTTATTACACTTGTTCTCAACATCAAGGCAATTGATGGAGTACCTAAAATCAAAGATGGGTATAATCCAGCAACATGGATGTTGGAGGTCACCACTCCATTACAGGAGACTACTTTGGGAGTAGATTTTGCTGCCATGTACAAAAATTCAGAACAATACAGGTTTGTTGGTTTATAAACTTCTTTACTTAACCAGTGTTCAATGAAGCAATCATCGACTAGTCTACCCTATGTTAATAACTCCAACGTGGGATAAATAATCTCTTCTCAAGGATCCAGATATAAATTGCCACTTAAATTTGTAGTTGATGTGAAGCATAATTTTCAGGAGAAACAAAGCACTCATTGAGGAACTAAGCAAGCCTGCTCCTGATTCAAAGGACCTCTACTTCCCTACGCAGTACTCACAGTCGTTTCTCATCCAATGTATGGCTTGCTTGTGGAAGCAAAAGTTGTCTTACTGGCGCAATCCACCCTACACTGCTGTGAGATTGCTTTTCACAACTGTTATAGCCTTGATGTTCGGAACAATGTTTTGGAATCTTGGCTCCAAAATGTAGGTCAAACTAAAATTGTTGGTCAAACAATGACTTTCTGGGCTGATTTGTTCTTTCTAATTAATCTGCTATATTCCCTGGGATTACAGGACGAAGAGACAGGACATCTTCAATGCAATGGGTTCAATGTATGCTGCGATCATCTTCCTCGGAGTCCAAAATTCTTTATCTGTACAGCCAGTAGTGGCCGTTGAAAGAACTGTCTTCTACCGAGAGAGAGCTGCTGGAATGTATTCACCATTACCTTATGCCATTGCACAGGTAGCAATGTTCCATGAAATTTAGATGATTTATTTTGTGAATATTCTGATTATTCTCAATTTGTAGGCTTTTTTCTTTTGCTTTCTTTTCTTTTCTTTTCTTTTCTTTTTTTCCCTCTTATAGCTTCTTCCCTGCTTTCTGTTGCAGGTCCTGATTGAGATTCCATATGTTCTCTGTCAAGGCTTGCTGTATGGTGTTATAGTCTATGCGATGATTGGATTCAAATGGACAGCGGCTAAGTTCTTTTGGTACTTATTTTTCATGTTCTTCACTCTGTTGTACTTCACCTTCTATGGAATGATGGCTGTAGCAGTGACACCAAATCATCACATTGCATCCATTGTTTCATCCGCATTTTATAGCCTGTGGAACCTCTTCTCAGGATTTATCATCCCGCGACCTGTAAGCATTCTTTACCATCACTAATCCTCTATGTTGTACTCAAGGTGTAGGTGTATGTTAGTTAAACATATTCGCCTAAAAGTACTATGCTGAGAAATAATGTGGTTCTTTTCTTTTTCTCTGCTTGGATCATACCAGCGGATTCCTGTCTGGTGGAGATGGTTCAGCTGGATTAACCCGGTAGCATGGACATTGTACGGATTGATCACATCACAGTTTGGAGATGTTGAGGTTAGGCTTGATGCAGGCGAAACAGTGGAAGAATTTCTAAGAGGTTACTTTGGTTACAGACACGGGTTTCTGGGAGTAGTGGCAGTGGTAGTCGTTGCAATTCCAGCCCTCTTTGCCTTTATATTCGCCATGGCCATAAGGTTTTTTAACTATCAGAAGAGATAAAAAGAACTTTCAAACAAACTCCAGTTTTAAAAACTTACACCTCTATCTTTAAGGTCTCGGGTTCTAAACTGGGGATGAAGATGTAAAGTTTGTGGGAATAGAAAGAAATATCGGTAGATCATGGCCAATGAGCCCACAAATGGACAAGAAAAGAAAAACAAAGTGCTCTGTTGGTTTTGCTGGTGTAGTCCAATGTGTTTCATCCTTAAAATTAGCTTGTGTATAAAGTGAAACCCATGTAATAGTTTTCTGATAATATTCTTGCTAGCAAATGCATATGTTAAATTATTGTCTTCATTGGTCATCTTTGTCGCCAGAAATATCGTTGCCTGCCAATTGTTGCCATTGCAGATCTAAACCCTCTGTGCCGATGACACACAAGAATTGGCCAACAACGACAATTTTCAGGATTGCACCGAAAGTAGATATAATTAAGATGAGATTTGATGGCAAGTTAGTTAAATCATGAAAGCCGATGAAACGCGGACTGATCAAGGTCTCCTGATATAACAATCGTTACCCTCAACTTCTATGTGTAATCTTAAGTGAGAGTTGCATTGCATAAAATAATTTGTAATCTCTACTATCAGAACCTTAATTTTAAGAGACTTATATTTCTATAGAACACAAAGCTCAATGTACACAAAGCTCAACACCCGACAGGGACATCCCGCAACATCCTCCCAAGGACATGGAGAAGAATCTGGCATCTCAATGTACCCCCCAAAAATGAGACTATTTTTATGGCAAGCATTGAACAACATTCTGCCAACCAGAATGTTGAAACCCTGCCACTTTGGCCTATCTGACCACAAAGAGAGTCACTTTGGCCATATCTGAGTTGGCGTCCCAAGAACCAACAGCGCTCCCTACACATCGCCATCCCATGGCTCACTTAATTACTTGGAATCCACCTCTTGAAGGCCATTTAAAGATAAATTGCGACGGGTCATTTGATGATCAATCTCGAAGTGCAGCGGTAGCAAGGAATCAAACAGGGCACGTCATTGCTGGCTTCGCCTATAAACAAGTATCACACTCCGCCTTAATGGCCGAAGCCTTAGCCTTGCAAGCTGGTGTGCTACTTGTTTCTTCTCTGGGAGGACACGACATCTCCATCGAAACCGACTTTATGGAATTATTCAACGCTCTCTCTAATCAACCAAGAGAATGGCCTTGGGAAATTGAGCCGATCCTTAGTGATGTAGGCTTGTTTTTAAACTCCATGCATAATTGTATGTGTACTTATGTTAAAAGATCAGCTAACAAGGTTGTGGATTGGGTAGGTACCTGTACTTTAGATTTGGTGGAAAACCCTCCACAAGAACTTCAATTGTTGTTATTCCATGATGCTTATTAATGAATGTTTTGCATTCTCCGTCAAAAAAATATACATATATATTTCTATATGATAATCAGAGGCTCTAAGAACCCAAGTTTACATAGTATAAAAGTGGAGAAATTCTGCCCAAGTTCAATTGCTTTCTACACACACACACACACACATAAGGAAAGTGATATCATCAAGCAGCTCAAGTATATCCTGAAATGCACATGAATGCAAATTTGCAATGCTTCATCTCAATAGTTAATAGTAATATGGTAACATGCACAAAAAAAAAAAAATAATATTTATGAACACAAAACAATTTTATACTACATACAAGTGTCTTATACTATACTAATAATTTTTCATATAATATAACATAGATTTCAAAAGTTTTTACTATTTTACTTTATATATCTTGCATATAGTATAAAACATTATTGATTTAATATAAAATACCTTCGAATATGGTATAAAAACATCTTGTGTCCATGAGATTGAGCTAATGAGATTGTGTTGGTAAAAAAATTTCTGCATGGATCATTGAAAAGAAACGGAAAATAAAAGATTTTTTTTCAACTGAAAAAATATATATTATAAATATGTAAGTTATCATATTTACAAGATTAAAATTAGAATAATTTCGTTTGTAATGCCTCATTTAATTATAAAAAAAAAAAGATTCATAATCTAAATATCAGTGAGATTAAACGTAATTTTGTTACTGAAAATCACAATAATTATTAAATTTAAAATTTAATACCGGCGTAGCCTTTTAGCACTTGTGCTGACACTCAGTTATTTGGCAAGAAATATCAAACCTGAAAGATTAGTTCACAAGAAAACCATAAATTGAATTCTTATCCATGTTGGGATAAGTACAAACAAACGTTTAACAATTAAGTGGAAACCCACCACACCACCACCCCACACAACCCCCCCCCCCCCCTGGCCTAATAAAAAAAAAAGAAAAAGAAAAAGGAAAATGATGGAAGAAGACAAAGTCCACAAATAAATGTAGTAGCTTCAAGAGAGATGCAAGCAGCAGGAGCAACACTAGATCCAGCCAGATCCAGAGCAGCAGAAATGAGCAAGCAGTGTTACAATCAAGGCCCAGAAGCCTACTAAAGTCCCACGGCATGAGTAGTAGACCAGCAGCAGAGAATCATCAACAGATCTAGCTGAAGCAGAAGGAGAAGAAGAAGAGTGGTTGGAGGATGATGCCTGCGGGGTCGGCAAAGGATGAACAAGAATAGAGACCTTCATGCCATTGTAGCACTGACCATTGCCACAGATGAAGTAGTACCTCTGGGCCTTGTCAAGGGTTATGAAGTCCTTACCACTGCTCCAGTTCCCAAGCGCCCCTTCTGTCGTGCAGTTGTCGTACCCTGTCTCGTTCACTTCAAACACATTGTACATCGTCTTCTGGTACCTAAATGCTGCAGCCACAATAATAATGGCAACATATATAAAATATATATGGCTATTAATTCAACACAAATTTAGCAACCAAATGAGATCGAGTTACAGACAGATGAGGTCGCCAACATAGAAGGTGTGGTTGTTGGACCAAAGGGTGTAGTTGATGCCCGGATTCCAGCCCTTGTTGGCCCCAACAATGTGGTCTGTGGCGGAGACCGCAGCGGCTGAGACAAGGATGATGAACATCCCCTCCAACCCCAACAACATAACATTGCTGCTGTCGGCGGAACTGTACTTCCTCCTCCTCATCATTTCTTCTCAGCAGCAAGGAAATGGGGCTGTTTTGCTCTTTACTTTCCTTTCCCTTTCTCGCTCTCTTTTTCAGTTTTGGTAGCTGCGGCTCTGCCTAGTTCTTTTATTAGTGGTGTTCTTTTTTTTTATTTTTATAAATAACTCCTCGAGTAGAATTTTATTTAAAAATAATTAATAAATTATTTTAAGTGAAATTAAGGTAATATATTTAATGTAAATTATTGAATGATTAAATATTAAAAAAAATTAATTAATTAAGTGTTTGATATTATAGATGAATTACTGTTACCTTAAATAAAGTTAAGTAGCTAACCAATAGAGCTCATCTTATCTGTCCCCTTTTCTTTTGACTGCACTTTGACTTGGTTGGCCTCACTAATGACTACGCTCTCTTTTTCCACTATTTTTTGAGTGGGTACGGATAAATTTTTGTTCTTTTTTTAAATCATAATTATGCGATTTACAATAAAAAATAATAAAATATACTTCTTTTTTATTGAATTTTTTTTTTTATAATTTCAAAAAATCAAACATTCATTTTAATTCAAACGAATATTTGAATGAAAAAAAATTCAAGTTCTCTAATTTTTCTATTTTAGGAAAATAAGGGGAGAGGTCCTGCGATTTTGACAAATCATAGTGAATTTTGAGAAAAAGAGGGCCTCTTTTCAAGGGTCTCCATTTATTTTGACAAACCAAAGTGAATGTCATACTGATATTTTAAAAAGAACATTATTGTTCTTGTTTGGATAAACTACAAGTTAATACCTAACTTTAATAAAATTCAATATAAATAAGTGAACTTATCGCTAAATAGTTAAATCAAGTTCAACTTCATTTCAATTTTATATTTTCTACAATAATAGGCCCATAATTGAATTTTAAGTTTAATTAAGGAAAAAATTATAAGGGTGACTTTAAAATAAAGAGTGGAAAAAAGAAAATTTTGGTTGGGATAACTATAAAAGAGAGAGAATATTAGAAATTATGGAATAATTGAAAAAATATATAAAATGAATAATGATGGGATCAATTGACTCGAATTTATGACATCTAAATTACATGGAAATAAATTTTACTATACGCCAAAACTTTTTTTTTATTAAATGATATAAATGATTAATAAAACATAGACGGTAACTAATTGATTAGCTTTGTTCCCAAAAAAAGAAAAAAACACTAATTGATTAGCTACACGACATATAGTTACATGTAACAATATTGTCCTAAGACTTGCTTAAAAAAAAAAAAAACTAGTTAGCAATATTTCAATACTAATTATAAAGTAATATAAATTATTAAATAATTATAATTAAAAAAAATAAACTATTAAATATTATTAGATGAATGATATAACTGTTTTATTTTAATTTAAAATTAAACTGTATAATAAAATTTTAAAATAAATAAATAAAAGAAAACACTGCACTACAACACTAGTAGCTCATGGAGGGGTATCAATGTTCCATAAACTTATATATTTCTCCTTTCAAATTTTCAATTTCAGAAGTTTTTGTAATTGACCCCAAAGGTTAAGCACTAAAAACAAATCGGGACCCAAACACTTGATGACTTAAAATTTCCAAATCTCACATTCTCCTCAATTTCATCCAAATTTAACCGCACATTGACGTAACCATGTTTCAAACTGTTAAAATTTGGACGGTTTAAAGTCACGTGTCATTTCATATGCTGCCTTTCTAACTGGCTTATCATTACTTTATTTTTTTTATTCATATCCAATTCTTGTGTAGTGCGAACAACAAAACTAATTTGTACAGAATTATTTGATTTATAATTTATTAACAGTTATGTTATATCCCTGTCCAAGCTATTTTCTAAAGCATTTAGCAGTTGAAAGCATAAAGCGAAAGATCGACATTTTTATAGAAAAAAATTGAAATATATTAAAACCTACTAAATCCAACAAAGATAAATTAAAATTTACAAATGTACTTATGTACATATTCATGCATATGTATGTATTCCTGAAATGCAAACAAATTCGTGTACTCTAGACACAACAATTACAGTTTTATTACAAGTCAACCAAATTAGACTTTGACACAAGTCGCCAAGAACGAAGTTGAGTACAAGGCAATTGAGAATGCAAATGTAGCTTTTTTTGATTTTATCATATTCTTACAAAATACAATTTTTATTTGTATTTTTTATTTTTTTCAGTTAGGCTGATGGAGTACAAAATATCACAAAAATAATGTCCATAATAACTAATGAAAAACCTCTAAAAAAGCAGCAATTTGTAAAAGCCAAGTTTCAAAAGAACATTCTCCTGCTGCTAATACTTGCACCCCTAAATCATCATCATCATCAACGCCCAGCAGGAAGCGTGCAGTACTATTCAAATTGAGTACCAGGAAAGAAAGGCAGGGCTCCCTATTTCAGACACTGTTTCAGTTCATCTCGACAAGGTCAAGACCTGGAATCCAACGGAAGGAGCTGGCCTCTATATATATTTTCTAGCAAGGGCACGAACTTTCGTGTCAAAATGCGAGGATGTAATCCGAGAACCAGGCAAGTACAAGGGATTAAGAAGAATCTGCAGATTACCATTTGTGGGAACAATGTCAGTTATTGCATAGAAAAAATAGCGCTCATTAAGTTGCAACAACAATCAAGAATAGCACGAGAATTTGATGTTCTCTATTTATTCAAGTCATAAATTCAGTCAGCAATAGGCACATGTGCATACAATGATATGTATCAGACCACAACAGCTGTATGTACCTTTATGTAAAGCTCTTGGACCTCCTGGAAAAAGCTCTTGATTCCATCTTCATTGCGAGAGTCATGAAGTAGCATAAATCGTGTATGTATGAAAAGTCAAAGAAGATAACAAAGAGGAGCTATTATACCATAAGAAAGAGAAACTAGACAAAACTTCACTCTCAATGCCCAGCACAATTCTAAGGCAATGGCCCATTGTAACGGCCAGGACACGGAAACAAGCACACAGGTCTTCATTCTCATAAGAATGTAATGAATGGCTGAGCAAAGAATAGAAACCTTATACCACTAGGGAATGTTGCATACCAAAACAGACATACCATATTTCAAGAAAAATCTTCACAAACATAAGCAGATACTACAAAACTGTGGCTCCTGGGCGGTACAAATGAAATAGACAGTACCACCGGTACCACTGAGTAAAGGAAGAACCATCAAACTTGTTGGTCAGCTCAGAACATTCATACTAAGGATACTACCTCCTTAAAAGCAGTATGACACATTTGAAAAACATTCAGTCGCCCTTTGCATCAGTTAAAAGCACGATGGCAATGGTTGTGAATGTTTTCGCATGTCAGTGGAATAATTTTTATGGTCTTAAAGCCAGAGGTTTAGTTTTTTCTACACCAGGAATTCACAACATCTATTGATTTAATTAACTTATAGGAGAATGAATCCCTCGTTAACAAACAACCACAGTTTTTTTTCTTTTCACCTGTTTTGTATGCTAATCAAATATTCTTTTTCTGGCAATGCCATAGAAGCGTCTTAGTTTTAGCATGAGCGATTTGCTGCATTAGAAATATATATACAAAGGATATGACCAGCCGTAACATAAACTGACACGACCAGATCATTAAACCTGTCAATTCCTTTCAAGAACCTGCATCAAAATGTGACAAACAAAAATGTCAAGATACCAGGATTTGACACACACACACACACACATGTAGAGAGAGAGCGAGATGAGACCGATTACATTGCACTAGTGGTCCAAGCCAGGTCCTGAACAATATCTAGAGCTGCATGCAGTACGAATTGATGCAATTGAGCAGCATCTTCTCTCTATCATTGTGTTAACGAAGAAGGTAATATTAGTTTTAACCACAGCCAGCTTATTCAAGCTCACATCAAATGCATCATTGTGGCCGTGATCTAAAAAGGAAGCCAACAGCTCAATCATGAATCCATAAATGCACAACAGAAATTTGGCCGGCAAAATGCAACAGTATTTTCTATTCTGAGTTCTCTCTCTTTTGTTTACCCCGTTTGATGCCTTCAAACGATCCATGTTCAAAGAAATAAGGAACTCAAAGAAATAAGGAACTTAGAACTATGGTCTAGAACTCATACTGATGCTCTAACATTCTTTTAAAAGTATAGCTAATGTAGCTGTGGTATTCTCAGACACCATGTCTATGGTACATCCTCCATCTACAATAAGCCTGCACACCTCCTCACATCAAACTTGTGTAAGAAAGCAGCAGTTTAATTCTCTTACCACCACACCCAGGGATGGATCCAGAAAAATTTTTTAGGGGGGGCAAATTTTTTATAAATAGTTATGGTAATAAAATTAATTTATAGGATAAAAAAATATATTAATTATTTTGAGTTATAAATATTATAATTATATTTTGAGAGTTCTAATGTTTTAAAACTATCTTTTTATATTTTATATAATAAAATATATTTTTTATATAAGTAATAGTTCAATCATTTAGTAATTTATTTTTCTTGTGATTTTTCAATAGATTTTTTATAATATTTATTGTAGTAAAATTATTTTTTTACATAACAGTTGTAACTGATAAAATTATAATTACTTTTATAAATAGATATATGTTTAGACATACAATATATTTCTAAATATTTTTTTTCTTTTTAAGTGTCTATTAGTAATAATTTATTTCCTCATAAAGCAAAATATTCCTTAGAAGATTATAAAAAAGAGAAAATTTATTCAAATAATTTTGAGAATAAATGAAATAAAATTAAAAAGACAACTCGTTATATGAGACTACTACGTTTAATAAAATTTAATTTTATAAAATAAAATTATAAATCTTAAAATTCAAAGAAATGCATTTGAAATGAAACAAAAAAAAGTAATTCTAAAAAAAAAGAAGAGAAAAAAAGAAGTTTTACTTTTAGAAAAGATAAAGAAACGAAAAAGGAAGAAAGGAAGCCAAACAAAACAAAAAAGAAACAAAAACACAGGGTTGCTTGTTGTATGCCTCGATCACCAGACCAAGGCAGGGGGGGCAACATGCCCCTACCACTGGGCCGAATGATACCTCTTGGTGTTCTTGAGCAAAAAGTTATTAATAAAGGAAAAAAATCCAGGGGGGGCAATTGCCCCCCCTAGTCCTTAACTGCATCCGTCCCTGACCACAACCCCCACCCCCCCCAAAAAATGGGGGAAAAAAACCCTCAGGAGCTGTCAACTATGTGCTTCAGGACATCAACAAAGTATGCTTCAAACAGTTCATCACTCGACTCTCAGTCCAAAACATCCCCACCTTCTTCATCCACAATAAGCCTTCACACCACCTCCCCATATCTAACTTGAGTAAGAGAAGTAACAGTTCGAGTCTCTTATACGTTCCCCCTCCACCATAGAGCTGTTAATATGTACTTCATTACCTTAACAAAGCAAGTTTCACTCAGCTCATTGATTGACTCTCCATCCAAAACATCCACAGCTTCATGCTCCTTACATCCTTGACATAGGGATTTGCCACATAAAAACAATTTTATTAGTTTTATAAGGATGATGCGGGTAAATTTTTTATCCCATTAATTTGATATTAATAGTTTGCTTTTTGCAATTTTTACTGCTCTTGTTAATTTTCTTATTCTTCACGGATCCAAATTCCATCCTTATCAGCCTAAAAATGTCAATTTTCCAAGCCCTATTAAACCGCAGATCTAGACTCCATCAACTTAATATCTTCCCCTGTGAGCTGTCCAACATTACTGTTTCATTCTAGAAACGAAAAACATGAGCTAACAGATATAGACTCTGACAATTGCACTAAAATAAACCACATAAGGAGGGTGCATGGTACCATTCCAAGGATAAAAAATCCAAACTAAAACAATCTCGCAGAATAGGTTTCACAGCCAGATCAGCTGGTAAAATCATCCGGGGCCATTCCGAGATCCCAGATATCACACTGAGGTGGTGGTGGGAAATTCTACGTGCCGGGGGAAGGCTATTCATGTAATACAGCCATGGCCAATTGAGGCCCATAGGCACCAACCAAAATTAGAATCAGTTATGCATTGCACACTTGACAAACAACAGAAACAAGAGTTCCCAATAGAAAATGAAAATGCGCAAATAGTAAATAGATAGGATAAATTGAAAAGAATAATAAAAGATCAATCCATACTTTAACGGCGGATCCGACCTCAGCTTCATATATAGGGATGTCATTCCTGCTCACAATCATAAAACAAGCTGTCGTTGCCATCCCTCTCTTTTAAGCTCTCCTGTGCAAAAGCCATGTAAAAGCAGCAACAGCAATCAAAAACCCCAAAATTCCAAAAAAAAAAAAAAAAACAAAGAAATACCCATCTGTGCCGACAACAAATATAGTGATTTAGATCTGCTAAATAAAATCAAAAAACATAACATAAAGATAATAACAATGATAATGCAATTTCGAAACTCAAACAAGCACACAATATTTAGAAAAAAAAAGACAGGAAATTGATTTCGGAATACCCAATTCGATCAATAAAATCAATAAAACCAAAAGATGTTTGGAAATGGAGAGCTCCAATTCCGAGGCTTTCTTACCCTTTGGAAAAGTAAATGGGGGCCAAATGGGAGAAGAAGGGTATAAATATAATGTTTGCCTGCTGACCGCTACCGCCAGTGAACAAGTAAAGGCCGCAGCAGCTGCTGCAGCTTTGGGGTTTATTGGCCAGCGTTTCACAGGCAGCTTCTCTGTGTGTGCGTTTCTGTATAATACAGATGGTTTAAAAACTTACTATTACTATTTTTATCTTTTTGGGCGCAAGTTTAAAAACTCATCGCAATTCAACTGAGGTTGGGGCTGTTGGGCCCACAATGAAAAAACGAAAAAAAAAAGTTTTAATTAAATTTTAAGTATATTTATTATTATCTTAAACATAATTAATATTATTTTAATTTTTAATTTGAATGTCTTTTGCACAGCAAAATTTTGAAAAAAAAAAAACATTTTTCTAAAATTATAAATTTTTATTACATGAGACCCACTTCTGACCCTCTTCACTTCTCTCTTGTCTTGTCTGGCAGATTTTTTTTTTTTGAAAACATGTTTCCCATTTTCTCTTTCTTTAAGAGTCAGAAAAAAAACAAAAGATGGTGTACGAGACGCCAGTTCAATTTACAACAGTGTCTAACAAAAAAAAAAAAAAACTAAACTTGAAACTAATGTTATTAAAATTAGATCGATTATCAGATTAAAAATACTAATGGATTAAAGTTTAACTGATTAAATCGATTGAATTAGTATATAAATCAGTATTTAATATAATATATATATGTATAAAAGTAATTAAAAAATAATATTTATAAATAGTAATTAAATATTAATTCTTTTAATTTTGAGAATTAAATTAAAAATTTTAATAAATTTAGAATTAAATTAAATTTTTGTAATTAAATTTAAAACTTAAATTATAATTTAAATAATATTTGAGATCAAATTATAATTTATAAATTTTTAGTTTAGTTTAGACCGATTTAATTAATTCAATTTTAACTGATTTTAACTAATTTTGATCGTTATTAATCAATTTTTACCAGTCCGAGTTTTTCTTTGAAATTAGCATGGACCAGTTTAGACCTCTGACCAGTCACCAATTGAACCGATCTCCCTGGTTGATTTGATTCAATTTTTTCAACACTGCTTAAAACATGTGCCTCCTGGGGGGGTCCGAGTTTTTCTTTAAAATTAGCATGAATCAGTTAAGACCTCTGACCAGTCACCGATTGAACCGATCTCACTGATTGATCTGATTCGATTTTTTCAACACTGCTTAAAACATGTGCTTCCTGGGGCTGAGACAAAGTTTTGGGCAACCGTTCAGATAGACTAGGCTAAAGGCAAAAAAAATGCCTGCAAAATTTAGAATCAATTGGATTTCATGCTTTTCACACCCAATAGCAAGGCCGCTGAACTTTTTGTTCATTTCTAAGAAAAAACAGATGATACAAAACTATAGAGCAAATCTGCAAATGAGAATTCTTTATTTGGGCATTAGCATATTTTTAATGTACAAGCTTAACAAATTATGTACAGTGCAGGAACAAGTAAGTTCTTATCCCCACATCACATATTTTTACAGGCGACAAACAATCAACGGATTTAGGTTGAAATTAATTAAGATGTAGATGTAACCCATAACAAACAGGGCATTAGAATTAGATAGATATCTAATAACTATATATATATAAAGATAATACATAGATCAAATGTAAGGATTAATATGAGAAGAGTAGTCGCGAATCCCAGCTCCCTCCCATCCCATCCACTCCTCCCACAAATCCCAATCTGGGTCGTTCATTCCTCGCATGCCTTCATCATCTGTGCCTTCTTGACCGTCATAAATCTCATACATTTGATCGGCAGCCACTGATTCCCCTCTCAAATTGCTCATTACAATCTACAAAACACAAATAAATAAATAAATAAATAAGTAAAAGTCAGGAAATAGATAACATAAATCCAAATCCAATAAACCTTGAAAGGGAAATGACAAATGTACGGAAAAAAGAGTACAGAAATTGAAAGATAAAGAGAAGATGGAAAAAAAAAATTGTGGATCCTCTATATATATACATATATATATATATATATATATATATATATATAATGTAAAACACAGTTAAGTCTATTTGTTTCCTAAAAAATAAATTATTATTATAAAATATTTACAAAAAAAAATATTAACAGTAAAAATAATGATTTTTTCTTATCACTTACTTATAACAAAATTTATATTTTTCTTAGAAAATAAAATTACCTTTAAAAAATGAAAAGTTATTTTCTCAAAAAAATCTCAAAATTTTCTCCAAATTTTTCATAAATTTTTTGTTGTAAAATTTTACGTAAAATAAAAGCCAAAAAATGAAAAAAAAAATTTCCTGTAAAAAATTTTCAACCAAACAAACACACCTGCAAAGTATATGCTTAAATTTTATGTATAACAGATTTATTATTGAAAAAAAAAAAAACGACCCCCCATCTCTCAGCAATGCTTACGTTGAAGATATTTTAGTAGTTATTACAAACAAAATAAAAGTAAAAAAAAATGTGTGGATAAAATCTGCAATGCAATCCAATTCCAATACGTGAGAGAGAGGGAAAATGAAACACTTACCTCATAGGCTTCATTAATAAGATTAAACTGCACGCCACAACTGCTTCCCCTGCACACATCTGGATGATACTGAAAAACAGATCCCCAAAATCCCAAATTAACCAAAAAAGAAAAAAAAAAAAAAAAAACAAACCCATCAGCACAACGCAAATCCTTATTCTTCCTCATGAATGAATCAATAAGAAATCTGTAAAATTTTTGTAAATGTATATAATATATAGAATTATCAATGATATAAGAGGAAGATGGAAAATGGTGCACCTGCAAAGCAAGCTGCCTGAAAGCTTTCCTGACCTCAGATTCAGAAGCACCAGGGTGGATCCTGAGGGTCTTGTAAGGATCCATCACAGAAGAAGAAGAGCAAGAAGAAGCACAAAGAAACTGGACCCTGTTTCCGACCAAATTATTCCTGTTTGATCTTCTAACATTGACATTGACATTGAATTTGGTCTCAAACCACCCATTTCCTCCAATAACCCCAACACCACCAGCAACTGCCATTTTCCCTTTTTTTTCTAAAATTTTAGGGGAATCAACAAAAAACAACAACAACTACTACTACACGCCTAAATCCCAAATGACAGAAAAAGAGACCCACAATCCAAATCTGGGTCAGTCCCAAAACAGTGTGTTTTGAATTTGATTTGATAAGGCTTTGGCTTTGGCCTTGGTCTTATATTTATGTATGTACATAACCTCAACCTTTCCCTTTCGTTTGTGTTGACAAAACAACAAATATGATGGAATAACTTGCAATCAAAGATGATGATGATGATGATGGCATTGGAAAGGGAAATGGGAAAGGGAATAAAATATGTTGTTTATAAAAAAAAAAGGTTAGGTATATATACATATATATAAAAGAAATTGTAGAAATAATTATTTTTATTTTTTTTTCAGTTGTTATTTATGTGATAGATGTTAATTGGTTAATAAAAAATTGAATATCAAAAATATTATAGAAATATTATTAAAAAGTGTTAATGTGTTAATTTATAATTAATATCTGTAAAAGAGAAAATAAAAAATAATTGTTTGTAATAAATTATATATATATATATATATATATATATATATATATGCATCGTAGGTGTCATGTAAAGCTGAGAGGGAGAGGCGGATGGATAGAGGACGGAGGCAGGAGGCGGGGTCCTTATCCGGTCCACCATGGCCCACGGGTTTCCCTTTGTCTTTTATTTATGTCAGTATGTCTTGTTTGGTGTGTAATACAGATTGCCACGTGTTTTTTCCCTTTTTTTAACAAAAAAAACATTTCTTTACGAAAAAAAAATGTAATTTTTGAAAAAAGAGGAGATAAAGTGGCAACAGAGGGACAAGACCATAGGCTACTACTAACTTATCTAGTTAAGCAAATTGGGATTGGGGAGGAGGAGAGGAGGAGTAGACTTCTCTTTTGGCCTTCCTCTTCCTCTCTAAATTGGGATTGATTTTCCTTTTTTATTAAAAACTCAGTGAATCTAACTGTATATTGTGATCTAATAATAAATATTCGAATGTATCAATTATAGATTTTGAATTTAAACTTTAATGTGGTGGAGTTATATCTACGCCAACATCGACATATGTGATTGGCATAATTATTTGAATTTACAGTCCTATTATGGTGACATGGTACAATATTCTTTAACAAATATGTCAGGTGCGATCTCCACTTTTTTTTTTTTTAAAAAAAAAGCCAATGAATTTTTTCGAACAGATGACTTGACTAACTTGTTTTTCTTTTGATTTTTGGTGTCAAAATGAGTAAGTAGGTCGTTCGAAAATTATGCCGATGATCTATTTACACTAAATTCGCGAGCAAGTAAATTCCGAATATGCAATAAGTGTAATGAGATCATTCAAAACCTAATAAAGATACTTAAGTCTAATTTTACCACTTGCTTTACTAGAGACTATTGCTTGTGGTTTTTCACAAAACAACGAGTAGCCTTACCAGTTTTTTCAAGTGGTGGCTTGACTCAACTTTTTATCAAAAGAGAATTAACAGGAAATTTTTGATCATACAATAATGTGAAAAATGATACGCAGGAGACACATAATTTATTTAAAAATATTTAATAATTTATATTTTTTTTATTAAATACATATTTTACTTATATGCTATATTTAGTATTATCTTGCGCTTAAAAGATAGTATGTAACTTTAAATTTAATTTTTATAATTTATTTATTTATTTTTTTAATTTTAATTATATAACGACACATATCTTCTTATTTTAATTTTACTTAAAAAAATTTCTTCCAAATATTTATTTTTTCTATTAATTAATAATTTGTTGAGTGGATGGATGATAACGCCTATTGTCGGTAATAGATTCGAAGGTCACAAAAGACTGGACCTAGTGATTTTTTTCATGAAAAAGTTTTGCTCCACTTGCTTGCTAAATATAAAAAAAAAAAAAATTAAAGTAAAAGAAGATATAAGAACATAAAATGATATTATTAAACTTTAAATGGAATCAATTGTGTCTATAATATTTTGGAAGTAGGGGTCAGCCACGTTGGCATCAAATGATGACTGCTACAAAGTGAAGTAGGCCACGTGAATTACCTCGTACTGACCCATATTAAACTTTTTTTAACATATAAAATGTTTTTTTAAAATATTTAGGAGTTTTGATATCCTGAACAAACATTTTACAGACAGAGAGCATGAACCGTAATTTCACTTTCTTTTTTAAATTCATGGGTATTATACATTTAAAGTTGTATATATTATACATCAATTTTAATCATTATATTATATATATATATATATATATAATATCTGTTACACATTAATTTTAATTTATATATATATATGTGAACTTAAGTCCATTATTATAAACATAGTACCAATTTTTTTTAAAAAAATAAACAATTGGTAGATCATACCATTTCTCTTTTTCTCTTTCTTTCTCCCTTATGTGAACCATTTCTCCTAAACCTTCCATCTAGCTGTCAATTTTGGTATTTTAAAGTTGTGAAATGGAAAAAATCAAATTATATATCGATTTATTAGAAGTTATAAAAAACTTACACACTTACACAATTAACACGACGGTTAACCTGTTCAAGTTACAAGAGTTCGAAATATTAATCAGAACGGAAAATGTTTATGGGCAAACTCCTCAGCCATATCCTTTTCCAATCTGACGTGGCATGGACAAATATGAAGGAGCAAGTACATAAAAGTTAATAAAAAAAGAGGACAAGTGCATAAAAGCTAATAAAATAATAAGAACAACCGCGCGGGAGAGAGGGGCCGAAAATGTCAGATGAAAAAAAGTGAAAAAAAGTCCGCCAAAAATCGGCACAACGGCAGCAAGGCAAAATTCGAGAAGAGTGTTATCAAAGAGACAAGAATGGAAAAAATCTTTGAGGTGTTAAGATTGTGAGTATAGCTGCAAGTGAGTTATTACGTTTATTAAGAGTTTCGTGACTCAATTCGAAATTGTTTATTTAACTAAACAAGCAATATACGACATATAGTATAACTTAAATCTAAATCTCATTTAATAAATAAACCGAGCTTGCGCAAAGACAAACTTAACTTTATTAAGCTTATGAACAATTTGTTAAAAAATTTGTCTATATAAACTAATTTAATATGTTATAAAAATAATTTTAATATACTCATTTTTAAAATTATATATACATATATCTATATTTATACGTTATAAATAAATATATATATATATATACATTAAAATTAAATATTTATTTTTAATTAGTTAATTATATTTAAATAATTTTTTCTTTTATTTTATGCATAATAAAAAAAATTTAAATTTTAATTATTTTGTTAATATTATAAAATCAAATGATACAGTTCATTAAACCCTCAAAAACTAGGCTTGAAAATAGCAAGCTCGACTAAGTTCTGCTCATTCTTAAACGATAATGACACTGGGTTTTATTTTTAGATTCGTTTAATAAACGAGATAACACCTAGACTTGGCAAAACTTAGTTCGACTCAACTTTTTTGCAGTCTTAATTGTGAGTTTGGGAAAAATTTGTTGGCTCCTAATTATTAAAAGATGGCGATGTGAGTTTTTTTTCTTTAATTTTTGTTTTTACATGAATTGTTTTCTTTATGAATTTAACATTATCAAATAAACATGGATAAATTTAAGAAGTTTATAATTAAGAAGTTATAGCAATTTACTATAGTTAAAATTAAACAAGTCTCACCAATAAAATTTGCATAAAACGAGGTAACTTTCAATAAATTATCATTTTGTTCCACCAATTAAGCTTCTATTGCAGTTCATTATCAATCACTCTCTATAAATAACTTGACACAATATTCTATAAGTTTGAACAATTTACTATTATTATCTTAGTTTAGCCAAGTATCATTATTTTTCAAGTTAGTTAAAATTTTAAAAATTGCTTCTATTGAATTTATAAAAAAACAAGTGTATTCTAATAATTATCAATTTGTTGCACAAATTATATCTATTGTAATTGCTATTAACAACTCTCTATAGATAATTTGGCACATAAAATCAATTTAGGCAAATCAACATCATTTTCTTACCTTTACCAAGAATTATTATCTTTATACTTGATCAAAATTAAGCAAGTTGCTTCAATTGAATTTATAAAAGAATAGTTATGTTCCAATAAATTACTAGCTTATTCCACAAACCTTTTAATATTGTTTAATTAAAACTCAATTGATCAGATGAGATTTATACTACATACTTGAGAATGGAAATACTTGCTTTGTACAATCATAAGCCGTATAAAACATCAAAATAAAGTTTCTTACAGAGAATGTTTCTATATAAGTCAGGCATTTGTCTCTTAGGATTAAGCAATTAAAGGAAATAAAATTGGAAACATTGTTGATTATGTGTAGGAAAGTGAAATCTCAAAGTAGTTTATGATTTTTATTTTTCGGGGTCTATCCAAAAAATTAAGGACAAAAGTTAAGAGAGTTTGTTTTCATGTTCTAAATTAATTATTTGTTATTTTCTAGTCATCTAATAAAAGAACAAATGCAAAATTCACAACTACAAATTTTAGCATTAAATAGAGTACTATGTGAAACAATCAAAATATGATGTGCAACTAAAAAGGTAGAATAAGCAACAAATTTTTCAAGAACAAATTAGATAAATTTTTATGCAGAATTCACTGAATGTGCAACAATTTCTATTGTATGTGCAACAACATTGATATTAAAGTGAAACGAGTAGGCCACTACATTTTGTAAGAGTTTGCAGCTCGTTGCTCAACAATTAGCCTTTGTTGCAAATATAATCAAACTAATTGCAAATTGAATCAATTTTAGGGAAAAGTGTAAGGAAAAAATGAGGAAAAAAATTAGCCTGTGAAGTTTAAATTCACAATATAGATTCTGCCTAGCCAAATCATCTCACTCGGAATTATTTATGTTATGGGCACTGTTATATGGGCATACGAATTTTTCAAACGATTTAATTATATTTTAACAACATACATATTTTTTGTAACAACAGAAATACTTTTTGCAATAAAAAAATAAAATGTAAATTTATGTTGTAAAAAATATAATTGTTGTTGTAAAAAATATAGATATTGTTGCGGGCACTATTACATAGGCAAACACTTTTTGCCATACCATTTGGTCATTCTACAATAACGAGTCATATTTTTTGTAACAACATACCTCATTTTTGTAACAAAAAAATAAAGTGTAAATTTTTGTTGCAAAAAATATATTTGTTGTTGCAAAAAGTATAGATGTGGTTGCAGTCTAACCGAATTGTATAACAAAAAGTGTATGCCTATTAACTTTTTTCTTTATTGGAATATGACCGAATCGTTTGACAAAAAACATATGATCATTAACTTTTTTTGTTTATGTTAAGGAAAATGATAAAGTTGTTGACTTAGTACTATGTAAGTAGTTATAATTGTAGTTACTTTATAATATTACTAATGTTATTTACCATGGTGACTTGGCAATGATTGAAAAGTGAAATTGTATCCTCGATTTATACAACAAATTTATGCTTTTCTTGTAATATACTGTTACACAACCTCAGGCTCCCTTATGTACAATATTTATGACTATCTACTTTTTTTCTTTAATTAAATTTGAGTTGCTTGTTGGCTAGTTTCTTGGTCAAATGAAGAAGTCTATAGCAATTTACTACGGTTAAAATTAAATAAGTCACTTCAATAAAATTTGTAAAAAAATAAAGTTCCAATAAATTATCCTTTTGCTCTATAAATTAAGAAATTTATAGCAATTCAGTATTAATTACTCTCCATAGAGAACCTGCCACATGGCTAAATAATTTTGAACAAATTGATGTCACTATCTTGCATTAGTGAAGTATCATTGTCTTTTTTACCTAGTTAAAATGTGAAAATCGCTTCTATTAAATTAGAGTCCAGTTAAGTGGACAGGATTTGGTGAATAGAAAATAGATCGAAATTTGTTTTTGTGCAACCAGGTGGTTTATTTGTGCAACCAGACGCTTAATTTTTGCAACAAAAAAATCGATGAAAAATACTTCAGAATTTGTTGCAATAATTCAGTGTCTCGTTGCACAAATAAACTATCCAATTGCACAAAAAAATTCCCGCGTCTATTTCCCGTCCACCAAATCTTGTCCACATATCTTTTTCCTTAAATTTATAAGAAAAACAAGTCTATTCCAATGAATTACCATTTTATTGCACAATTTAAAATTTTTGTTGCAATTAAATACTAATAGCTCTCTAAAAATAACATAGTATGTAGCAAAACAATTTTAGCCAAATCAAACATCACTTTCTTGCCTTTATCAAGAATTATTATCTTTATACTTAATCAAAATAAAGCAAAATTGCTTCAATCGAATTTATGAAAGAATATTTATTTTCTAATAAATTACCAGTTTATTTCGACAAACCTTCCAATGTTTTTTTAATTACAACTCAATTTACTATATGAGATTCATACTACATGCCTGAATTTTTATGATTATATCATGGGAGAGATATGAAAAAAATTGATTCTTGATCAAGTAAGTAAGAGCCATAATTGTCTTATGCAAGCTTATTGCCCAAAATGCAAGAATAATTGCAGTTAAATTTGACATATTTTTCACTAAGTCCATTCGTTATCTTGTTCAATTTCAGGGGTAGGTCTGTCGCCTTATTCAAACATATAACCAAATGAGTTAATGCAATCATTGAGAGACCTTTGTGTTAGAAATCAGAGCCACATGTACAATACCAAAGCTTTCCACAATTTTTCCCATCTTGCTTGCTCCAATCACCAATATTCGGGCAGTTGCATACGAAGATTCAAGAAGCTTTCACCAATTTTTCCCAACAACATTTGTCTTAATTATAATGCTCTTTCTGATAGAGAATGTATGCTTAAAGCAATTTACTAATGTTCCTTCTCAAGCAAACAACTCCTTGGCTAACCTTAATAGCAGAGAATGCATCCTTCAAAAAAATGTATTGTCGCATCATTATTATACAACAAAAGCCAATCTTCACAAATATTTGAATCCATAAAATGTTCTTGGGCAAACAATTTTGTCATATGAAATGGTAACATTGCAACAATAAGTATATTTTTTGCCACTGCATTAATAAAATGTGTAACGAAAAAAATATAACTATTTTTTTGATTCATATTTTATGATTGCAGTTGCAAAAAATTTGATTGTTTTTGCAATATTACCAGAATATACTCATGTATCGGTCCCGCTTCCGAAGCAAGGATGTTGTTGGTCTGCCACCAAGAACAACCACTGGTTTATTAGCAAATCTACAATTTTTGATACTCACGATTATTTTGTCAACGATAGAGGAAGCAAGTAAAAATCACATGTTATAAGTGTTTAAGCGAGAGCTATATAAGTAAAGACGAAGAACCAATTTCTTCTAGACAACAATAATAAAAATGATATCAAAAGAGAAAAAAAAAAGAGAAAAATGTAGGAAAATAAAACTCCAAAATTCTAAAGCTGAATAATAAACAAACGAAGAGAAAAGTAGCCTAATAGGGACTCGACAAAGGACTTGAATTGTTCAAAAGCAAAACCAGCCAACGAAAAAATTTTAAGATCTCAATAATTAACACTTTCTAGCACCTACATTGTGAAATTCCATTTTTCAGCAAATTATAAATGCCTTGCCAAGCCACAGATGCAGAGAACGTCCCAATTGCTCTAACTTTTATTATGCAGCAATGTTTCAAATCTTGATCACGTGCTACCAGTCAAAAAGTTCAACTTAGAAATTGAGATCTCCTTATGTCGTAGACTGTTTTGGCCCATCTATTGCTGTCCACTGCCGCTTTGGCCATATACAGTCACGTTGGTTGAACAAAACACAGTAGCCCAAGCAATTTCTATGGTAGTTTCCTTCTGTTATTACTTCACCTTAAAGTTGAAAAATAAAAGGCCAATAAAGTAAAATAAGAAAAATCAACTGCAATTAAGGAAAAAACTAACAATAAAAATAATAAATCTTTTCAAAAAGGGAAAGTCACAAATCAGGAAAAAGGAGAAGGGGTGGTTATGGTTTTTAATTGACCCATGAGCTCTTTAGAAATTGAATTCAAAATTTCAATAAAAAAACGCAAGGTTCAGGTTACATGGTGGTAGTTCCAATGGGCTAAGTTTGTTGCAGGAAACTCGAGTAAAATTGAGTTACGGCACTTCGGATTTCATACGGGGAAGTGAAATTATACACTTACAGCTTTTGAGAGATGGTCTTCTGCTTCTTACCTGTATTCAGGTATCACATCCAATATATTTCCCCTCAGGTATTAACACATTACACGCTGTACCTTTGACTGCCTGCGTTCTGCAAAAAAACATTTAAGTCTTTTCATCTACTATAGGAATGGGTTTCATTAGGAGGACAGAAGCCAGAATTGTCAATAATGCAACTACAGGGTATATTTGTGCAACAAGACTAGTAAAATGTGCAACAAAAAATTATCGCAGTATTTTTTGTTGCACAAAAAATCAATTCTGTTGCACAAATATGTCTTCTAGTTGCACTATGTACACTTTTCTGTCCACCAAATTCTGTCCTCTAATCTTTTTCCTATAGGAATAGAGATGATATATTAGCATACGGTGAAAGCCATTCACCATCATTTGTAATCTAATCATGGGGTTGGTGGAAAGCTTTGCAGAATTGATAATTTAGCTCTCACTTGTACCTCAAAAATTTTAAGATATCTGTACTTTGATACAACATCAACTAAAAATTGAAGGGTGTGCATAACTATAATGCATTGTTTACTTACCCAAGAAATTGAAGCAACAAATAGATACCAAAAGTAATGATTGACAACCGATGGGTCCTAGGAATTAGGTCAAACTTTTTCAAGTTTCCAACCTTGAAATTTAAAACCCACGAAGAAACCCAACTTACAATTTCTGAAAAATTCATTCTTTAAAAGTTTTCTGCGATATTTGTTCACCTCATTAAGAACCCAAATGGCAAACACAAGGAAAAAAATGTGAGAATGTAAAAGCAATAAATATTGCAGTAGAGAGAGAGAGAGAGAGAGAGAGAGAAATGCTGATACCAAGAGGAATGGAGTCGAGAATCTTCAGGGAAAGAATAAATTGGGACTGCAACTTGGAGATTTTGTCAAGTGGGTTTTGTGGAAGCAGGTGTCACAGATTGTGATCATCAATCACTCTTTCCGCCTTTGTCCATATGCTTTCTTCTTCTTTTTTTCCTTCTTGTTAAGGCAATTTGAATAGTTTTTGCGAATTGAAGAAGAGAAGCACAAGAAAGAAAGATGGGCTGAGAGGCGTGGGTGGCGACTGAGAAAAATATAGAGGATTAGATTTTCTTCTTTAGTTTTTAATTTGGGAAATAAAGAAGAAAAAAAATTTGATAGATATCCCGACTGTTTTTTTACCGAATTTGAATTTCAAATACAAAATTTTGTACAAATCCCGCCGTTGCTTTACTTCTTTTTATTATTATATTTTCTCTGTGGAATCCAGTGCGCTGGCGTGTGGTAAAACGTATGGACAGTTCATATGCCCATGTAGTGATCCCCTAATCAGAATAGTCTCTCTCTCTCACACACACAATACTCTCTCTCTCTCTCTCTCTCTCTCTCTTAAGCCACCCCCAAGGACACCCCCCACCCTCTGGCCAATGGTGGTGGCTAGCTACCACCATCGGCTAGCCTCATTCCTCCTCTTTTTCCCTTTTCTCCTCCTCTGCTCTCTCCGGTGGCCCTTGCCACCTCTCCAACCCTCTTATATTCCTCCCCATCTCTTTCCCTACAATGGTTGGCTAGCTTGCTTCTTTTCAAGATCTAAACTATATAAAGATATTTGTGACCCTCCTATCACCCAATCCAACCTTCTCTGAAGTACACTGTCATTTTCACTGCCTTGATCATCATTTCCAACTATTACGCCGCCGTGAAGGTCGCCGTCAGCGTTAGAACTGACGTGCCGAATGCTGTCACTACCGCCTCTCCGGAAACTGTCGTGGCCCACGCCGTCCTCGCAGTAGCTGCCGGCGTCGATGCAACCTTCACTACTCGAGTCGCTGTCGCTCATGTCGCCCGTGATGGCACCACCGGCGCTCCCACCACCATGGACTGCCTTGCTGTCACCGCCGCTAGCTGCCGTTGCCACCTGCCGCCGCCTCTGGATTAGATGGTATTGTCTACTATGGATTTTTTTTTTTTTTAGGATGGATATTATATTGTGTTTAGATGATGTTTTTTGGGATGAGTCTTTTGTTGTGCTTGTATTTTTGTTATGTGTAAGTAGTTTAAAATTGTGAAAAATTGTTATTAAGTATATTCAGTCAATTTTTATTATAAATTTATCGAATTTCGGTATTTATTATATTGTATAATTTAATTTGGTTAATCTAAATCTATCTAAAATCTTTATTCTAGATAGACTTAATTTCAATTAGTAAGTATCTTCATCTAATGGTTTTATCAAAAAGAACTTTAAGTTCAGTTTGTAAATGATATTTTTAATTATGTCTATTGTAAGTTATTATTACTGTTTTTTATTTTTGCGTCGTGGATGTTCTTCCGATGCTTGTTAATCAAGCTTGTATATAAATTTCGTGTGATTTAAAGTAATGATTTCCTTTAATCAAAACAATTCATACAACAGTTGTCAAAATAGACAAAATGCGTGAAAAATGCTCTATTACCCCATATAATAAGGGGTCTACCAGACAACTTTAGCCTCACTTGTCTCCTTTTGTCCTCTTCTCTGTCATCTCTCCATGAAAACTCGATTAAAAATCAGTGTCTTCCCACTATTTAGCTTCAAATCTACGCACGAATCGCAACTATTATAGCTATTTGGCTATTTATTCTTGTCTCGTGTTTGTAGGAGCACAGTGTAAGAATTAGATTTTTTTTTTTTTCTTATTTTGTCTTGGTTTTTGGGTTTGGAACCACATCAATAGGTTTTTTTGCCTAAATTTTCACATTTTTAAAAAATATTTTTTCCTGTTTCTGAAAATTCAGAATTTTATGAACTTTTTTTAAAAAAATTGTCACATCATAAAAAAATGATGATGTACTCTATCACGTGACACTTTTAATAGCAAAGAAAAAGATAAAACAAGAACAATGAAAAAAGTTATGATCATCAAATTTTTTTGTAAAAGCAGAGCGCATTTCTGAGCGAAAATTAGTTTTTGTCAGTCAGATAGGCACAACTAGACTATACTTATTTATTCACTTACATAAGCATTCTGAATCATAATTATGTATGTTTCATCCAAGGATCATTAAAATATGAAAGAGTAACGACTTGGGCGGAAAGCATTTGACTTACAAGTGACCTAAGAAAAATTAGGCATAATTCAGTAGCAAACTTGAGCTCAAATGAGGTTCATGCAGTTACGTAAGAGATCCACGGGCCAGAGTGCGGCCAGGTAACATTAACAAGAAGTGGCGGTAATTCAACCCAAACGCTAAACAAGAATGGCGCTGTACAGGGTTCAGCTCCGCACTTCTGTTCATTTTTTATTCGCTTGTCATATTATCAAATCCAAAAGCTTTATGGCAATGCATATTGGGGCGCATGATAGGTATACAGTAATATAAACCGTTGAATTGTAAAAGCTGTATTAAATTTTTTTTAAAAAAAAGTCAAATCCCGTTAAATAGACTGCGTAACTAAGCCTGCTAAAACTGGATCACTTACAATAACAAGAATTCACTTTCTTAACGTCACCTCCAGGCGCAGGCCGGTTATCTGTGCATGAATCAAAGCTTCAACGACCAAAAAAGTTGGCCATTTTCTCGGCACACCCAGTTACCTTTTCTTCTCTCTCGTGTCTGCTGAATCTGTGTCATTCTCCAATGTGCTTTTATCAGTCTCATACAGTTGGGTGTTGCCCCTCAGAAGCACCTAGATCGCCAGGTTTTTTGAACTGCACCAACACCATGGTCATGTTGTCACACCCTTCGCCACCCGCTGTTGGTGCCAAACACCGGTCAAATAGTCTCTCACAGATTGCGGAAAGCTTACTTTCCTGCATGTATAAAAGTGCAAAACCGTTACCCCTCGCATTGATAATCATGTAGCTTCCAGAAGTGGTAACTAGAACTTACAGCATTCAACTGTTCCCTCACGTAGTCCACCACTTCTTGACTTGACATGCAATCCCTATAGCTCAAAGGACACGAATTCAAATGTCATGAATTTTAAAGCTTTTACACAGCAAGACAATGGCAAACATAAAATGTCCAAAATGAGTGGTGAAGACAGGGAAGGGAGAAGATAATGGATAACATAGACTACAATTGGAAAGAAGAAAAATGAAAGCAGTGCATGCCACCTTAAAAATTAATAATCCAGTGTATACTACGAATGTGATCAACAATTAATGTTAAAAGAGAACTCCAAGGTTCGTTGGAATCATAACAGTTGGCTGCCT
Organism: Carallia pectinifolia; assembly: GCA_037832335.1. Classification (NCBI taxonomy): domain Eukaryota; kingdom Viridiplantae; phylum Streptophyta; class Magnoliopsida; order Malpighiales; family Rhizophoraceae; genus Carallia; species Carallia pectinifolia. Next base: position 34,679,906 of record CM075453.1, read on the forward strand.
TGAGAATATAACTTGGTTGCAGTCATGTCAGTTCCAAGTAGAGTAGTATAGCTGCTGAAGGCCTTTTTACTAATTTGAAACCACGCCCCGAGCATATTTGAGATCTCACTTTCACGAAAGCTATTGTCTAATTCCCAACCAAGTGAAAAGGAAAATTAAAAAGAATGATAGAACTAACTAAAGAATGAATTTAGAGATTTCATGTTCAAACATATAAAAGGGATGTGTGATTTATGGGAAAGGAGAAAGCTATCAACATTGGCCTACCGAAATAAAATAAAATAAAAGATTGCTTTCTTATTTTCCATCACCTGTATTCAATAATTTGCATAGAACAAAATGCAGACTAGTTGATTAACTACATTAGAATAAGAATCCTATGCACGATGCAGGAAAGTCCAAGAAGGCATGGTCCCAGACCAAGAAGGCATGGTCTAGTCACTAATGGGTTTGGTCAGTGAACTTTATAAATGGTAAGTTTAACAAATGAGTCAAGTGAGAAACACACCAATATTTTATGAGGTTGAACAGCCTAGATTGAGAGAATATAGTGACAAAGGGCCTGATTAGGTGCAATTATGGTCATAGCCTAATGTATTGTAGCAGCAGAATATGGCCATTTTCAGAATTAAACAGTCAAGAATCCCAACCTTGCATAAGCTTCCAGACAACAAATCAAAAAAACAGAGTATTCAATTCTGATGGATCAAGCGTTATCTTCACAGTAACATACAACAAGATGCTTTAGAAAAGGTGGCACTAACCAAATCCCATCGCAAGCAAGAACAAGAAATTCATCATCATCACAAAGCTCAATCTGTTCAACCAATACAAAAATCAAATTAGAATGAAGATAAACAAAAATTCACTATCTCACGAACACACACAAGCTCGTTAGGGAGACATTTGACAGTGAAACAGGAGATTCGGAGTAAAACCCTTCCTTAAACTTGAGAAATTGAAATCATAAGTAATGAAATACAAAATACCAATCTCATGATACTAGCAGACAATCTAGGATTACTGAAGCTATAGAAGACATTATTGCTGCACCTCCACAAGAGTGCATTAAAACTACATGTCACCATACAACCCATCTCTGTTCAGTTGTGGAATAAGAAACTTGTTTATGAAATTGGGGAAAGATAAGTTGATGTTCACATAGAATATTTACTAAAGAGGACGCTAAAACTGCATTCTTAATTCTCCAGCTTACAACTGGATTTCACAGAACACTGGGAATGTGCTCCAATGGTTTGCCTCATAAAAAACCCCATGTTTTTCAAGCCTTTTTTTATTCTGAAACCAGAATTTTCCAACTGAAGTTATCATTTTGATTTATTGTGTCCTCCATCTATAATCATGAATTTGAAGTACAAACTATTTTCACCACCAACACTGATGGCTAATATTAAACTGCTTTTTCTTTTTTTTAGTAGCAATAGGTGTTGATGTCATGTTGAATGAAATATTGTGCATATTGATCAATCTTTTATGGCATTCACTTTTATTTTTGAAGAGATTTTGGTGCCTTTTCCTCCTTATAAGTTAGTTGAAGGAAAGAAACTTTTGATTTGCATCAAGAAATAGTTTTCTTGTTTAGTTGAATCAGACAAGTTTTTCTGGTCTCTAACAATTTGAACAATTATTTCGGTCTTTGCTAAGCTTCCTATGGAAAATACAAATTGGAAATGAAAACTTAAACAGGGATATGGGTGTATGAATAATTTTCTACAACTCTCACTGAAAAGCCTAATGTATCCATCAAAATTTTCACAGGTCTCAGCCATCACATTGCTCCAAGAAAGGCAACAAAATTACCATTAAAGTGACAAAAGATATGAAAGTAGTAATGCTACATACAGTTCCGCCCCCCCCCCCCCCCCCCCCAAAAAAAAAAACAGCAATGCTACATACAGTAGTTATATCTGGATAGGCGGTAACAATTTGCTTTTCAGCAGGCAGTAACTTGTTTTGCTTGAACTCCATGTCCCCTGCAATAAATATATTTTATGCTCCAAAAAATTACTTAAAATGCAATGAAAAGTTTCCTTGAACAAATACTGGAACAGTTTTGGTACCAATTGCCCTTGCCAAGTTTAAGGCTCCATTCACACGCCCTACTTGGATAAAACCACCAGCTTGAAGAATCCTGTCTCTCTCAATCTCAAGGTCGGGCTTATGATCTTTAGATAAATCATATGCCTGCACCGAAGAAATTTTCATGAGAATGCACATTATAACCTTGTAAAAGATAAGCCATCAGCACAACACAGATACGGATATTTCACAAAGACCAACTCTTGCATCTTTTCTTACAGAGAAGGAAGTGAATAAGGATCTACGGCTCAAAACCTTGAAAAAATTCAACAAAATCATTGGGATCTGACTCTTCAGATCCTTTTGTTACTATTAACAGGACCACTTTAGTAAGCATCCTATTGTTTTGTAGGCAACTAAGCCTTTTATCATTCATCTAACAGTGCATGTAGATAAAATTTCTTAAGCTCATTTTGTGCTGAAATGTAGCACATCACAATTTTTACAGCAGATTTGTTGCATAAAGGAGGTATTGCTTGTGAATGCAATTACAACAACCATGATTGTTCAAACTGAACAATATGCGTCAATGGACTGTGACAAGATCTTTCACACAAATAAGAAAAGTGTGAAAACCTTCGGTGAATATTAGCAATGGGAAAAGGAGGGCAATAGAGTAAGATGGAGAGAGGAAGCGAGAAAATTGATTGTAAAATTCACTCGCCGTACATGTATTTCACCAATTAATAGTAGATACAAACCCAAGAAATGCCTGATAAAAATGGTACTTTGAATTGACTAATAATAATAAAATTTTCTATTAACGGTGGATTTGATATGCCGATACAAGCAAATGCACACAACACGCATCCACGAAACTTCTCAGATTGTTTCAGTTCATGAAATAGGGAAGAAAATCATTCCACAGGTAGGAAGTTTTAAGGGGGTGGAGCTGGAAAATTATTACAAACTCAGACAGAATGGTGGTACCTGACCCTTCCTGGATATAACACAACGAGAATCACCAGCATTTGCAACAACAAGTTGCTTGCCTCTTATAATTGCAACGCATGCTGTGCTTCCACAATTTGGTCCATCAAAGTCGGAATGAGGTCCCTGATTTTTGCAAAGAGAATTCCCTTTGTGCAGTTAGTACCCAAAGTATAGACCAGCATAAATATTTGAGAAGGCAAAGATTGGCCAGCTTCTGCTGAATGTAGATTCAGACTATCAAAAATCAGTCAAAACATTTCTAGCCTATCTGCATTAAGGTGCAACTAATAATATATTACATTTTCACAATCAAAGGCACAGAATTATTGTTTCTCATGAATCCCAAGCTCCACCTTCCAGTTAAAACGTTTTTCCAACAACTACAATCCTTGACTGTCAGTCAAGCAAACTGCTAGTAAAAGTGATAAAAGGTATGTAGGTACTACAAACACTTTCAAAGTTTAAAATCCGAACATTGACACAGTCTGGCACTTTCTTTTAAGCTCATAGTTTTTACTTTGTAAGGCAGGGCATGAGCCTCAAAACTTGCTATTTCTGATGGCCATAAGCTAAAAAGATTCAAGTGTAAACCCCTATTAAGAAATTGATTATAGTTGCTTGTTAATCTTTTGGATATAGAAAGAGGGGCAGAAATTGGCATGTCCTCATATAGAAGATCAGGCCTTTCACATACTTTTGTTGTTGGTGTGCTGTGTGTTCTCCCAATCACAGCAAATCTTAAACCTTCATAGACTTCAAACCCTAAGCTATGGAGTACAGAGCTGGCATTCAACATGAACACAAGAAGAAATGACCTAGATGTTATTCTACTTCACGCCAGACTTATCACCAAAACACACCATACAGCTTTCAGATACTTATATGCATTAATAACAGGCATTTAAATTCATATATTGTTATACTCATGTCTGTTCATCATTCAACTGGGAACAAGTAATTTTAGACTTAAATTCAACATGAAGACAAAAAGAAATGACCTAGATGTTATTCTACTTCACGCCACCACACCATACAGCTTTTAGACACTTATAAGCATTAATAACAGGCATTTAAAAGTAGGGGATTACACCCAATTCAGTCCTAAACATTTATAGATTTTTTTCAATTTAGTTTTAAACTTTTCAACTTTTTCAATCGAGTCCTCAACATTTTAGTTCCTTTATAAACTAGTCCTTCCGTTAACGGAAGTCAGTCAAACTGTTAAAAACGATGGTTGACCAAACGGAGATCAATAAAAAAAATCCTAAATACGGTTTCTTTTGTATTTTTCCATTTCAATCAAGTCCTCAACGTTCTAAAAGTTTTCAATCAAGTCCTAAACGTTCTAAAATTTGTTCAATTGAGTCCTCTAATTTCAAAAATGGTGATAATGGGGTATTTTGGGGTATTTTATATTTTTTATTATTTTTGCCATTTTTTAAAAAATAATCATTTTTTAATTATTTTTTCATTTTAAAATATTACAACTAAAAAATACGGAAAAAATCGTATATATGATTTTTTTAATTTATTTCCGTTTGCTCAACCGTCATTTTTAACGATTTGACTAACTTCTGTTAACGGAAGGACTAGTTTGTAAAAGCACTGAAAGGTTTAGAATTCAATTGAAAAAGTTGAAAGGTTTAGGACTAAATTGAAAAAATCTATAAACATTTAGGACTGAATTGGATATTATCCCTTTAAAAGTAGCTGAGACTTTGAAATATCAAATAATAAATAATTTAAAAACTCAAGCGCAAACTTGTAACAAATGATTAATTAACCAAGTGATCCAGAAACAAAATTAAATTTGAACAAACTATAGAATTCAAATCTCAAAGTCATGTCCAAGAAATCTAATGCTATCAAGAAATATAAAGACTTTATCATTGAAGCGATAAAATGGCTGATCAAATTAGTAATTATGTCACAGGTGTGCTACTCTGGTGGCATAGACACGCATTCAGAAAATCCAACAAAGCAACTGCCATAGCATGAAAGACCAAGACTCTACTTTAACTTTTTTTAAAAAAAGAAAGAAAAAAAAAGGAAAAGAAACAGAGATTCTGTGAAATAACAACAATCACTAGGCACGACAACAGACACACACATGCGAGCACTCACAAATACCCAGCAACTGAGAAAAACACACAGAAACAGCGACAAATATAGAAGCTGCACTACTGTTACACAGAAACAGTGACAAATATAGAAGCTGCGCTACAGTTACCTGCTCAGAAGGCCAATCATTGACGAGGCCGTTGGCTTCACCACTCTTTGGTGACCATATCAACCCTTCAATCATACCAGAAACTTTATCTATTTTATCACCCAAAATTGCTAATTCTCTCCATCCTCTCTGCCCACGCATCATCTCATCCATTCTGCACCAATCAATGTTAGGTCAAGGTACAAAATATGTGGAGAAGTACTCAACTAAAAACACATCAAACTACAAGCTTCAAATTTTACTACAGTTCGCTTCATATTACATGGGTTCCATAATCATTCAAGCTTAAGCGAACTGTGATCAAAACAAGTTGCTGACAACTCATCATAACCATCCACCAAATAATCATCACGTAGCCATATTAAACAAGAGTTGATTCTCTTTCCCTTTCTCAGCAATCAGTGTATTAATTCCCAAAAAGGAAAAAAAAAATTAATGATGCATTTAAGATATCACAACAGTGAAATTGAGCCAGTATATTGGGAAGCACGAAGTTCCGTATAGGTTTTGATTCCTTTTGAAGGCACCGTCATAATACATCTGGGGCACTGATAGGAACAATTTTGTTTATTTCTGATGAATGATAAGAAAGGATAAAATAAAAATAAAAATTAAATAACCTGAGGAAAGCTTTCTGTAAAGAGGTGCCTAGATCTCCATCCAAATAAGCTTCTTGCTTGAGCACTTGCTGGTGAAGGTACTTGGCACAGAACTTAGCCACCGCTTGTCCTGCAAGCGATGAGCTTCCGATAAAAATTGACAAATGATCGCACAATGCTACCTAAGAAAGACCTATAATTCGTAAATATCTACTTCAAATATGAAAATAACTTCTCTTAAAGGTAGCAGCAGCTGCTGGTGGAAGATCATTGGTTTCCATAAACTGTTAGTTTATTACAACGTCAAGGAAACACATGCTCAAGCCGCTGTTTCAAATAAAATTTGAGATCCTTACAGCCTTTTTCTTATGAAACATGAATTTACTACATTCATCTAATGATCAGTGTTACCTGCCCAAGAAAGGGCAAAGGGGCTCTTAACTTCTGTTAAACTACTTTCACCTAACACAGTCCTCTAATCATAATCACCTACCATTATGCTCATTAAATCCTTCTTCCGGAAGCCATAGAAAGCCATGATGCACAAAGGCAGAAATTCCAGTTCATAAATCATATGTAGTTTTGCACAGGTAAGCCTCATTGACAAACAGAACTAGAAATTGCTTAAAGTTATGAGCAATGCAACTCATTCCAGACAATGAACAAAGAATCTGGGTAAAAACGCATACCCCATAAACAAATGAGTCAGTGATTAAAAGTGGCAACAAACAGAAACAAGCTTCTAAGATAACATTTATAAATTTTCAACCAAATAATAGAAACTACAGGAACTAAAGCAACTAATCAAATAAAGATAAGAAAAGGAAGTATAAAGCTGACCTCCATGGCCATCATAAACCCCAAAGAACGATGTAGAACTCTCCAAATCTGGATAAGCTGCATGCTGTTCGGTGACTCATAGAAGTTTAGCATGTCATATGCAAATTACATGGTCAAATCATGCACACTAAGATGATTAACAGCATAATGCATATGCTATCACTATTTTCTCTGGTATAACTATGGAATTATCGAGATTCTGAATCACATTGTTGGTCACTCTTTCCATGTATAATAGCATATTATGGAGATTACAGCTATGACACTACTGCCTTAGTAGCTCCAATTGCAGTCATGTGTGTAAAATGATCTAAAGGCAATTACAACATAAAGAGAGATGCATTCAAAATAATAGAAACTCATGGTAGGTGGTAATAAAGGAGTACAAAACCACTACCCACATAATGGTCATTCTAAACAAAACTTAATAGGATGCCATTAGCCTCCTTATTGTACTTATATTCGCAGCTACTTTTTCTCCAATAGTTAACATGTCCAACAAAGTCTGAAGGCAACTTATGCAAGTTTTATCAATTTCTCACATTACCTATCAGTAACTTATAAGGCATACTATATTTGATATTTAGTTTTCTGTGCTATTAATTTACTTTTGCAACAAACTGGAAAATGAAAATTTAACTCATCACCATCCTGTCCATTTCTTGCCAGCATAACAGATAGGACCAGATGTAGACAAAAACATATCTATTTTATACAAAATTTTTAAAGGAATAACTTTCGTTTCAAAATCAACATGGAAGGCAATCCTCAAAAATTGAAAGGGCATCAGATAGAATTAACAGTTTTTAGTTGTTTCAAATCCATCCCAGGCTGGGACCAAAAATTACAAGGAGCTCAATGTCATTGAATTTCAAAATTCTTCGGCCATTCAAATGCCTGCTTATGCCTATTACAAATGGGGGAAAAAAGAGAGAGAAAAGAAAAGATCAGAATGAATATTATGCAGTAACTAAGGCACAAGGCACAAATTTGTTGAAGTGCTGGTTCTCACAGTGTCATAAGCTCAGTTCTGGTGCCTTTTTCTTTCTTGTTTTCTTGAAGCATCAATAGTAACTCACTAAAAGTTTATGACAATAAGGCAACTAAGGGAAGAGTCTTAGAGCCTTTTCATCCTCAAGCAACTGGAATCATGTTTTCAAAATCCGAGCAGTCAAATAAATGGAAAATGGAGGTAGTCTAGGATCAAAATTCAGTGGGTAAAAAGGGGCTAAATTGAGTGCAAATTAGAAGCAACTTTTTAGTTATTGCCCAAAATGCATTAAGCTTGATATATTCGATCAAGAATTTATTAAACCAAAAAATATTTTAACATCAGAATGTTGCTTCATGCATTTATAAAGCAAGTGTTTAAGCATTTACAACACTAATGTGTAATAATTTCACGTACAGTTTAAATATAATATCATTTTCAATCATAGAATTTTCAAATTTATGTTTAATGTCAAGTCCACATAAAGAGCAAAACAACCAGGTCTGAATCCGGCACCATGTCAAACTAAACATGAATATTCCATTGTTGAACGTGAAGAAAAATCAAACCTCTAACATATCAGAAGGAAGAAAACCAATAAAATTCTTTTACCTGAACATTTAATCCAATTCCACGTTAAGGAAAAAAAAATTAAAGTCAAACAAAGTTACTCACTGCATCTTCCATTGTTGAACGCCATCCTTGCATGGAGGATGACCCGTATCGAAGACTACAATTCTCACCATCTTCCGAGACCTTCTCCGTTTTAGGGGTGCTGAGATAAACCCCCATCTTCAGCTGGATCAGAAGTAAAAGACAACAAGTGAGTGTACAGATATAATAATTGCCTCATATACATACAGAAAACAAGCAATCAGAAGTGACATTTCAACTAGTGCATCCGGATTGCGTTCATCGCAAGATTGTGTTTCGGGAAACATAAAAGAGCATCCATTTTCAGGAACAGTGGGCATGCAACAAAATTTACCACCGCAGTGACATAAATCACAGAAAGTAAAAATTCAGCCAATGTTCATTCACGAATAAAAAGTTTCAACTAAAAGCAAAAGGCCAAGGCTAAAACATTTACTCACAAAAATTCAATTTCGAAATAAATAAATAATTAAATAAAAGGAAGAATTGCTTTTCATGGAAGGCCGCCGGCAGGCTGGGCTCCTCGCCGCGCATAATAATCAACAAAAAATCGATCGATTGAAATCAAATTCCAGAAACGGAAGATCGAATCGTGGCAAATCACATGGCGTCCGAGTAAATTTAGGTCCAGTGAACCAATATTCTGCAATCACCACGTGCGGGGGCGTGTGCGAGAGTGCGTGTTTGTGTGTATGGATGTGTAATACAATAAGACTGAGCGGTTTCAGTTTTCTCGCAAGCCAAACAGATCTCGAAGCTTTTTCGACGAGAAAAAAGAAACAAAGAAAAGGGGAAGATAACTCACTTGCCAGTTTCAGCACCGTAAACTCCACATTCACAGAAAGAAGGAGAGTCGGAGTGTGTGCGCGCGTGAGGGCGAGGAGAAGGAAGTGATATGAGTGTGTGTACGATAAACTTTCGGACAAAACGTTTCGGCCAAATCAGCAGAAGGTATCAAATTGTGCGATACGTCCAAAATCACAATTAAATCCGATTGGAATACAATGCGCCTTGAAAGCAACAAGCTTTGAAGTGATCCGAAATCGAATTTAATCTGAATTAAACTCAAATAATATCATTTTTATCATTTTTATTTTTAAGAATAAATTTTGTTAAACAGTTTCATAATTTTTATGTTTTTAACTTGATAGTTTAAATTACAGAAACAGTCCATTTGTTAAAATAATGATAAAATTATTTACAATAAATATTTCTTTAAATTTTGTATCGTTTGTATATATATTTAATTATTTTATATTAACATCAGATTATTTGTTTATATAACTATCTATTTTTATTTTTCTTATCTATATTTATTACATATATAAAATAAAAATTGAGAGAAAATTTTTTTTTTTCAATCACGTGTCAATTTCTCAAATGAAGAAAAACAAAAAGAAAAAAATTCTCCCAAATTTTCTTATATGTTTCTTTAAAAAGGAAAAAAATATTCAAAATTTAAATTTCTTTATATTTTTCCTTTTTTGAACAGGTTAAAAAAATTCTATATATTTATCCTTTTATTTTCTTAAAATAAAAAAAAATATTTTCAATAAAGTCTCTTTGTATTCTTAAGTAGGTAAAAATATCTTTTTTAAAACTTTCAAATTTAATTTCAGTAAAATAAATTTTCTTATTTTTAAAATTATTTTTAATAATTTTAATTAAATAAGTACATTAGATTAGCCCCATATATCCAATAAGCCTATTGCTCTTTTGATTTCAGTGGTACCCAGTTGGCTGATTATATTAATACATATCACCATTAATGCTTTGTTTTAGCGCCACGTTACCCATTTTAACGATTTTTGTCAATTCAAAGTGACGTGATGGTGGGCCCATAGATCCAATAAACACAATGCTCATTTCATTTGGGTGGATCCTAGCTGACTGATTTTATTAATACATGTCACCATTAGTGCCTTGTCTTAGCGCCACGTCTCCAATTTTAACGATTTTTGTTTTGGGGTCCTGTCACATAATTGAAGGGAGTTGTTGAAAAAATTATATTAGATTTATTTTATAATTATTTTTATTATAAATGTGATTAAATAAAAAAAATTATTTTATTTCATAATAAATTTAATCGATTGTATAGTAAATATAGTTGATTACAATTTCAAACAAATTTTCAAAAATTTTCTCCCTAACTATTAAATTTTTTTTTTATTAATTCAAAGTAGCGTGGTTGTTATAAAAAATTTATACATGACTTAAATTATAAATTTTTAAAATACGTGATATATTTATTAATTTATGTAAAGTTTGTGATTTATTTAGATATTAACTTTATTTATTTATTTATTTTTTTTTCTAACATTGGACTTGGTCGGTGTGATTTAAATTTTAAACTTGAGCGTTGCGGTTGATGGGGATTTTGTAACCGTTGTTCCTGGATCCCCCACTTCATGACGATTTTATGTCCGACTAATAAAGGATTTAGATTTAGATTCTCACTCAAGATTTCTTATTATATTATAGCCGCTGTTGATAAATCCCCCATTGATTAGGATTTCATGCCCAACATTGAATATATTATTATTATTGTCATTATTGTCAGTATTATCATTATTCTTTGTTTCAAATTTTTTCTTTTTATTTTTCTTTTGTCAAAATTAGATCTTCTCGGTACGTATAATTTCTGTCTTCAATATACTTCCTTTTCAAGATAATTTCTTTTTTATTTTTATTCTGCAATCCTCCCAATTTTTAGTTAAACCCACTTTATTTAGCAAAGATATATTACTTTAAGTCTGAGAGTAATTAGCATTTGTTTTTTGTAAATTTTTTTTTTTTTTTTGTAGATTGGAGTTGTTAGAGTAGAGCAACAATATAACGATATGAGAGTGGAAATTATAAAGAAAAAAAATTTAATGTTTAAATTTAAAATTTTACGATTAACAGTCACTGTTTAAAATCATTTAAATTATACCCAAATCCAAAATTGGCGTTATTTTCTTGTTTGCGAAATTGGTCATTTTGTGACTCAGCATACATGAGATTTTAACAGAAAGCAAGCACATCACCAGACATCTCAAACATACAGTAAAAATAACCCAGGAAAATTGACAGATGAATCAATTAATGTGCTTTGCAGCTCAATTGCAACGCTAAGCTGCTCTACTGGGACCCCTGATCCAATTATTGATGCTCTCTATTAGTCTTAAAGGTATAAAAACACTCCAGCTGTAAATCTTATGCAGGCAGCACAAAGTCCACAAACTTGGAGTACTGGGGGAAATAATTAGACGCTAAAAATCCTTCCATGCGGACCTGCTTAGAATTGATAGTCATCAGATTGTGCATGCCTTCAGGCTTCTCAAGATTGTATTGTGAGGTCATTCCACAAGCAGCAATGCGTCCATGGGGTCTTATGTTCAAAAGTGCTGCATCGAGCATTTTGCCACCAACGTTCTCGAAGTAAATGTCAATGCCTTCCGGAAAATACCTGGAAGTAGAACAAATTTAAAAGTCTTAATTCTCTGAAAATAAGTTTTTACAGTTCCAAAGTGCTGCAGGCTGCTAATTATGAAATAACGATATCTTGATTATGAGGAGATAATCAATACATTTTATTCAGAGGATTCTTTTTGTGAAGTTTGTCGCAGACTCTCTCTGAGGAGTCAGAGGAATGGTGAATTATTTTTCAAAGGATTTTTAAGTCTGAGGCACATTATCCATGAGTTGATTGAAGATAAAACAGCAGAAGAAATTGTTCTGTGTGGCTGACACTAACTCATTTCTCATCAAGTCTTTGTTGGGTTTAAGGAACTTTCTCATCAACAAAAGGTATCAAATTACAAGTACCATGAGTTGAAGAAATGAACATCTCAGCTTCACATTTTCCATTCGATAAAAACGCAAATGTCAGAGATCCATTTGTGCTAGTCAATTTTTTGCAGACATAGGAAAATGGAGAGAGTGATTGCTACAAAACACAGAAAACGGCCCCTCTACCCCCACCCCACCAAAAAAAAAAAAAACTCTCAAGCAAAAAAACAAAAAAAAAAAAAAAATCTTAGCAATTCTGAAGAAAAGATGGAAATTTTAGTTTAGTGCCTTCAAATGCCTTTGATTACATTCACTAACCTTTTCAATGCCGCATCCAAGTCATACTTCTCTTTATAATTGAAAGCGTCATCAAATCGATGCTTCTTCTTGAATAGTTCAACCTTATAAGCAGCAAACCAAAAAAGTTCCTGAGAGTTTGCAAGATTACAATTAACTCATGCAATCAGCATCCTCATAATAAAATTAAAGAGGCAGGGGAGAAGGACTGTAAACTAACTCACCACTCCGGAGGCATAATACAACCTCAGGTTTCAGTATATCAATTTCATATAAGATGGCTGAAGTTATGCACTCCATGCGTAATAAACAATTTTCCGGGATAACATATTTGACTATTATGGATTTATATGATGTCTAAGTCTTTCAATAAATACGAGACACCAATACTACATGATGTTGTAGGAAGTTTGTCAATTCAACTAGTAAACCAAATGGAATTTTAACATGCATTGGTCATGATAAGTATCAGATAGTCTGGAATAAATTATTGCATAAGTACACTGCGGATGAGACTGAAAGTAACTGGAAGAAAAAAGAGTTTGCAACATAGCTGGCTCACCAGTCTTTTTTTGTGGCTTGCGAGGGCATGTGAGAACTGTGCATGCATTTGCACGAAAAAAGGCTCACCTTTTCTTTACTTCCAGCGCTTCAAGCAAAATAGCATCCTGCCAGCTTGGCGAACTGCCCAACAAACTGACCAACAACACCAGATGCTGCCGAAATGAATACACATTCTCCTTGCTTTGGAGACAAATGTCATAGAAACCAAAATATGCAGTGATACTTGCCAGGCCTATAGCAACCAGAGGTCTTAAGCAAGAGATGTTAGCGGACCCAAAAGGAACAGTATTTTGATGAAACCCCAACAGCACTTTCTTATGTTTCATTCTGAATCAATACAACTTGAGTTGGTAAAAGTAGCATATTTGATCTCAGCTTTACAGGATTATGAAACAGCAGGACTAAATGGCCATTTAAGGAAGCAATCTGACAATGCATTCCAGGCAAGTCAACTACAAAACCTCTAACTGCTCTCCTCATGTCTCATAGATTCTTAAGTGTGTGCTGTAGGATAGCTTTAAACCAGTAAATATGGCTTCAAACTATGTGCCAAGCCAATTTGAAGCATGACGAAAAATAAATTGAAAAAAAAAATGAAACGTGCCAATTCTTAAGGAAAATTTACAGACGAGAAGTTAAAAACGCATACAAATTGAAGAAAGAAGCTACCAAGAAGCCCAATAAAGCATGAAATGGCTACATACATATGCTGGATTTTAAACAAGCTCTCAGTCTCAGGTTCTGTTATAAGAGTGTACTCTTCCCATTTAGTTATCCCCCAAACCAGGTCACCTTTCTTGAAGCCAGGATGTGCGGAATCTGTAACCTTAGCCCCTCCAAGTCCAGATATTGGCTGCCAATTTAACCAAGAAGAAAAATCAAGATATCAGAAAGAAACATTGGTTCCTCGTAGTTGATCCAGTTACTCTAGTACTTGCCCCCCAAAAACGTCCCAAACTTGCATTCCTGCATGTCACAAAAATTGTTGCCCCCGTGTGTATACAGGACATGCCAAATTCTTACAGTTGTTAATTGAAAAGAATCCCTGATTTCAGACAATTAACTTATTCATCGTCACCTTAGACAAATATTTCTTCCTTAAGTGCACAAAAAAGAAGACAAATTTTTTTAATGAAATAACAGAAAACCCAATAAAGATCCGCTACCAAAAGTCATACCTATTGAGACATGAACTAAAAATTGAGGAATCCATTCTATTTACCAAAAAGACAAAAATATTTATGAGGAATGATTTATAGTACAAAGATTTTTTATTTTTTTTCAGAATTCTTCACGAATTAGTTTTTCTTGGTAGATGTGACAAAAAGTTTTTTTTATAATTTTACTTTTATTTTTTAACATTAAATACTAAGTGAATTTAGTGTTACATTAAAATTTAAGAATTTTTGTGATATTTATTTTTATTCCATATTTATATATTTGAAATCGCAAGAATAAAGCATTGTGCCAATTTTGCACTGAAATTACTGGAGGGTTCTTCTTATACGTTTTTTCTCTTCTTTTTGTCTGTTTTTTTTTTATATAAAGATTTTGTTTCTTGAAAGAGTGAAACCGTAAGAACATAAATATAATTAAAGAGCTTCACTATATAGCAACAAAATATTCATACATTTCTCCGGCCAAAAAAAAAAACAATATTCATACATTTCATGCAACAACAAATATGTATATATTTCTAAATGTTGCTATTTCCCATAAATAAAATTGAGAGAGAGAGACAGAGGGAGGGAGGGAGTGGCTACGGAGCCCAGGACAAAGGAATCGAATGCCGGATCATCTGATGGTAGATTAGGATGGACGGACACGGATACGAGATACAGACACGATAAAATATAGATACAGAGATACAAAAATTCTAAAAAAATTAGGATATGGACACGGCGTAAATACGATTATAAAATATATTAAATATCATATATGTATGTATGCAATCTAAATATTTTTAATAAATTTTAAATTTTTTCCTACGTATAGTACATATTAATTATTATCATGATATTTTATAATGTAACTTATATTTTATTTATAACTCTTTTAAAAAATGTTATATACGTATGTATATATATGTGTGTATACATAATAAAATATTTAAACAAATAATATATATATGTTTATAATATATTAATTAAAATATTAAATACATATAAAAGTATCTGACACGTGTATTACAAGTGTCCGACACGTAAATTACAAGTGTCTGACACGCGTATCTGAATTTTTTTATTTTTATTTTTTTTGTTGGATACGTTTCAGAGTGTCAGACACGTGTTCGAAAAGTGTCGAGTGAATGTTGTATCCGACACGTATATCTGATACGGACACTCACATTTTAGAAGTGTCCGGCTTCCTGAGTGGTAGATTTTCCATGCGACCAAGCATGTACGGATCACAAGACAAGTACAGATTCTTGACCAGAATCGCTGCCGCCGCTGCTGCATTGTTATTATTGCTAGTACCTCCGGGAAGTGTGAGTTGAACGGAGGTAGTTGTAATGGACATGTTTGATTCTTTAGGAAAACCCGTCGCGTAGTTCTTCAGTATCACCTGCTTGTTTCTCACATTTTTCTCCTCCTTCGCTGGTTGCCATCTTCAAATTCCAATCTCTCTCTCTCTCTTTATTTTTTTCTCTGTTTCCAGGAAAGGCCTTTACTTTTGTTATATATTATCGGTTTTCTAAGGTTGGTTTTGCTCCAGAGTACAAAGTATCCGGGTTTAATTGGGGAGAAGCTCCTGGTGGGTACGAGTCGATCTGATTGCGGTGCCCACCATTGATGAGGGATATGGCTTCAAAGAAAGGATTTACAACGAAGTGGGGGGAAGCACGTGGAGGTCATGTAGTCTAAACGGCTGCGTTACTCCTCCGTTGTTATCCAGTCTCTTCCATAAACAAAATTTCTAATAGTTTATTGAAACCCAACAAAAAAAAACAAAAAAGTTCCCCTGTTTCACGTACGTTTTCTTAACATTTTCAACTGTAAATGAGGGTGACTTTTGAATTGTGTTCATGTTACTTCCATTGGTTGGTGTCAAAAAGAAAAAACGAAGGAAAGTGGTGTAGCTTTGAAGTGCGTTGAGATAACGGCACCTAAGGCAAATTGAATTGCCTTGAAATGGGATGTTCAATTCTCACTAATCTCATTTCATCCTCTCTTTTTATGTTCAATAGGACTCTCTGTAAAATTTATAAAAAAAAAAAAAAGAGAAATGGGCAACAATTAAGTTGTTGCTTGCAAATCTTAATGGAAAACTAGAAAACCTTGGGTGGAGTGGAAGACTGCAAAGAAATCACCAAAGCTACTCTGTTTAGGTCTTCTGAAATCTCAACATAATTGAGAAACTGAAGAGCCAACAAAATCAACTTTCCATATATAAAGCTCCAATCTTTTTCACTCTTTCTTGAAGAAACTCTTAGAAGAAGAACCAGAAGATAGGAAAAAAAAAAAAAAGAAACAAAAAGAAAGAAAAATGAGTAGCAGGGCAGAGCAGCTTTAGTAAATTACAAGAAACAGAGAGCTTTGTTATCGATGATCAGAAAAGGCGGGACTTTGATTCCTTGAAATCGGATGGCGTTCAAGGGTCGGTTGAGGGGTCGTGCGGGGATGAATTAACGGCTATTATGTTATGAGAAAAAGTTTAGCGTTGTACTCTCCAGCCGCACATTGCAGCTATACGCAGAGAGAGAAGTACAATTTATACTTAATAAAATAAAAATATGTTAATAATTTGTGTAAAAATTAAAAAAAAATTTTAAGATAAAAAACTTTATTTTTTTAGTGCATTTCATATAAAATTTATATTTTTAAATTTTAAAATAATACTAATCTAATTTTAAGTTTTAATTTTATTTTTTTATATTTTATAAATATAATTATACAAAATTATAAATTAGTTGCATTTTGTTATTAGTGTATCTCTAAATGCACGACTGAACAGTCTGGGTGTAAAACCAAACTCGTACATTATAAGAAGAAAGCTGAATCCCGTCGGTGCGGATTTCTTGACATTCTGTGTGATTTAAAATTTAAACTTGACATTGCCGTTGATATGGATTTTGTAACTGTTGTTGCCGAATTCCCCATTGATGAGGATTTCATGCCCAACTAATAAGGGATTAGATTCTCACTGATGATTTCTCATTACATTATAGCCTTTGTTCCTAAATCCCCTATTGATGATGATTTTATTATTATTATTATTATTATTATAATATGTTTGAGAATTTCTCTTTTTCTTCCACAAAAAATAGATCTTTGATGCATGTACAAATAAATAATTAATGTCCTCAATATGCCCCCTTTGCAAGACGATTTTTATTTTTATTTTTATTCTGCATTTGGATCCTTGTGATGGTAGGGTGTGTTTGTTTTGTGTAAAAAATGTTACACAATTTTTTTTTCAATTTTTTGACGTTTGTTTTATGTAAAATAAATGATCAATGGAAAATTTTAAAATTTTTAGATAAAATAACTTACGTTTATTATGAGCGTAAGTTGTTTTACGCAAAAAGTACAAAGTGTATTTTAAGTGAGTGATAAGAGAAAATTAATTTTCTTCTGCAAATATTTTACTCTAATAAGTTATTTTTCAGTAAACAAATCAACCCTTAATGTGTGGTTTCAAGCTCGTGCACACATAAGCAGATTTTTCAATTAATATGATAATATGAAAATTTTAATATAAAATATTCATTTTAATCTTTTTTTGTCAAAAGTTTGCATTTTAATCTTAAAAATTAGAAAAATAACAAATATTGATAAGAGTTTTATTACATGACCATATGTTTGCGGTCAAATATATGTTCACACTCTCTTTATTTTTTTAAAAAATTAAACTCTAAATATATTTAGTAGTACTTCTAAATTTTAATTTTCAAAAAAAATTAAAAATTTTTTTTAGGTCCTATTGGTATATTGATAAATCAATAGAAAAAACTTGGAAGAAATGAGTTTCGCCTCATAAGCAGCCATTCCCTTGAGAAGCATCATGTAAATAGCTCCCAGTTTGAAATGCCATAATTGTTTCTCACTAAAGGGGTGCTGGGTGGTTTTTTGATTTGTCATAAGCAACCCCAAGATCTGATGCAAGTTGTTGCCAATGTGGAAAAATTTGAAGCCTTGAATGGATTCAGCGACTGAATCTGTAAGGTTGGTTCTTTTTTGCTGGTAGTAGCAAATATTGAAATGAACACGTTAAAAGCCGAAGAAGGGAAATGTTTTATGCGAGCAGTGCTTGCACATGGCTCAGTCGATCCTAAAAGAAAAAGGAAGCCAATTGGCTCCCCATTCCTTGTTTAAGCATCTGGCCTAGAGACCACTCCACTGGGGTTATTTGGACGGCCAAGAAATGGGAACAAAAGGACAAACCAGAGTGTGTGGCCAGGATGAGAAGGAAGAAGAGGAGGTGGAAAGTAGGGTGGTGGAGGGAGGGAGGGTCAAAGTGAAAAACATTGGTCGTCGCTTGTAGGACGCTTGCACTTTTCCTGGCCACAAACTCTGGTTTGTCCTTTTGTTCCCATTTCTGGTAAGTCCAACTAACCCCACAAACATTCTAAAATTTTTCAAGCATAATGTAGTCACCATTATGAAACTACTTGTAAACTAATTTTCATATTAAAATTCAGCGAAAATAAAGAGTTCATAAATGTCAATTCAAACCTTGACATATTGTCTAAAACTTAGAAATTGCCACTTCCTACCTTGATTAAATCCCAATTTCTTCGATAATTGTATACAGCTTTCTTTTTGACACTAGGATCCCAAGATGAGGTATCGTCAGAACTAACTCGCTCAATCTAGTATAACTTCAGTTTTCACAAAGGAAAAAGGTTAATTGTCGGAAAGTTGGTGTCGGAAGAATTTCTGTAATACAACCATTTGATAAGTTTTTGCAATTTCATGGATTTAGTGTGCAATGAAAGAGTTGTGATTTTTTTTTATTGGACTTGTGATCAACGCAATTGTACAACAAATTCAATGAATTATAATTCAAAAATTTATACGGCACGTTTTTTCCGGTCATGTAAGAGTACTCTTTGACAAAAAAGAAAGCCAATTTTTGGTTGTGAGGTCTCAAACATTCATGGAAATTTTCTTATGCTGCTCCTTTTTTGCCAGGGTCAAATTATGTAGGATTGGTATAACTTTTTGACTACTCCCCTTTCTGTAACAGTTTCTGATCTAGTTGTTCATTTATATATGTTGTATTAATAAATTCCTCATGGGTTTGACCAAAATAAATAAATAAATAAATTCCTCATGGATATAAAATCGGACCCATAAATTAGCATCATGAAATCGACATGTTCTTGTTGCGTGCAATCTTCGGTTTTCCCATGCGTTGCAAATCGCAGTCTTATTTCTACCAAAAAGCTAAATAATTGCATATCTCTTAACAACCCTTGAATGCAATTTGAAAATAACTAGAGAAAAGATGAGCCAGACGATATTCAATGGCAGCTGAAATGTTTCAAGTCTTGTAATATTGCAGGTAACTATAGACTCTTGCAGGCAGCTTCTTTGAAACATGTGTCAAATTGTTTTTTCCCTGAAATGAAATTGCGAAAAACAAAACAATAACAGGAAGAAGATACCCTACCAACAATAAAACAAGAATGGTGGGACACTTTTTATTTGAAACTAATAAATAGACAAACAGCTACTAACTCTCTCGCGGCTGACGCTTTTTTTTTTTTTTGACTTCAAAGTAAAAATATTTCATAAATTAATAGCATCATTACATAATAAATTTTGAAGATCAGTGGGTGGGTTGTTGATCCAATCTAGAGGACAAGAGTAAGTTCTAGATTGTTTCGCACTTTCGCGGCTGACGCTGATAGTTGCAATTAATAGCTTTTGTATATGAACACACACAAGAACCTGGAATGCAAGTATACACATTATTTTGAAGAAGATTTTTACTGGCATAATTTTGATAACTAAAAATTATTAATAAAATATATTAATATACCGAGAATAAAAATAAATGATTGTGTTATTTTATTAGGCAAAATATATGGTGCGATTCTTTAGATACAATTAATGTAGAATCAAAATGATGTATCATTAAATGATTAAAATCTAATAATAAAAATTAGATAAATTATTAAATATTATTAAATGAATTATATGATTATTTTAATTCTACTCAGAATTAAGTTATACAGTGAATTTTTTTTTTTAGTTGCGTTCAGAAGTCAATCACTCAAGTGTCTTGTATAATTACTTTTTTTGTTCTGAATAATATAAGAAGTTTTTTATTTTTTATTTTTTATTTTTTATTTTTTTGGAGAATACTATAAGAAGTTAACAACAAAACAGGAATACAACTACTTGGGTTGAGTTGGACTTTAAAATGAATGAGAATATCCGTATCCTGCTCCTCAAGGTAGGATCCTGACGTCATCATACTTTATAAGACTAATTTAAAATTAAGTTCTCCGTTCTTTTTTATCTTTTTTTTATCTTTTTTTCAGTACTTTGAAAATTTCCCTGTTCTTGCTAGGCGTAAGTTATTAAAATTTCGTTGAACCAAAAACACGATTTTTTTGTGATGTCCATTTTGCCGAGGAGGGTTGGTCATCCAATCATAGGGACATAAACCAGCTCTCACTCGATTGGCTGCAAGCCAATCCGCAGCTGAGTTTGCATTTCTAGAGATAACAAGCATAATGAAAATCACAAGATACAGCCAAAAGATGCCTGATACCAGCAATTAGTGCAGCTATCTCCCATGTGCTTGAAAATCACAAATGAAACCTCTAATGTGATGGGAAACAAACTCTTTGATGTAGACCTATGCAATTATCCGTACAAATGTTTTTCATTTCTTTTTCGTTTTTGTCCCTTATCGATTCAGTACATAGAAACTAGGCATCCAGTATTCTGCTCATTTCTTTTTTTCCTTTTTACAACTCAATTTGAAACCCTTGTTTTTGTAATTCATTAGGACACTGTTAATAAGTTACACAAAAAAAGATAATTTTTTATTTTATTTTCGTAAACTTGACACCCGAAATAAAATCTAAGACACTCAAGATTGCAAGCAAACAAACAAAAATTAAGGAAATGGAAACCCAGCAAACACATGGTATATCTTAGCCTTATTCAGTGCTTCTTGATGAAATCTTTGATCCCTTCAATAAGGCCAGCGGTTTGTGCAGCAGTATTTGGATCCATGTCCACAGCAATCTTGTTAAGATAGAAACTGTGACCCATTCCAGGACTGATGAGCAACTCCACATCCTTATTAGCCCTTTTCATAGCCTCATAATACTCCATCTCTGTGTCCACGATCAAGTCCTCTTCAGCCACACAAAGCAAGAAGGGTGGAAAATTCAGGCCGTCCAACGGCGGAGCTCCACTCCCCATCGGGCAAGTAATTGGGTGGTCCTTGGTGCAGCCCACTGGCAATGAGAGCCCCAAAAACTTGTCCACCATGTCTAGTGTTAAGAAGGGCGACTGAGGTTTCTCCAACTCCGATCGGCTCCTCTCGGACCGGACGAATCCGGGGTGGATCGGAATTCCTCCGGCGACCCTCAGTGGAGTCAAATCAACTTGACCAGCACGTGCAGCCACCTCGTGCACCAGGTTCCCTCCAGAGCTATCTCCGATGAGGAAAACACGGTTAAAATCTCCATAGCTGTTGAGCCACTGTTCGTGTGACTCACCTTGAGATAACGAACGTAGCCAGAGGAGAGCCGAGAGCCCATCATCGCAAGCAGCCGGTAGGCGGTGCTCGGGGGCTAGTCGGAGGTAGACAGACACGCAAATGGCTCGAGCAGCCTTAGCAAGCCTAGTGTATGTATTGTAATACATAAACCAATCGGCTTGGCTAATGCAAAAGCCACCCCCATGAAAATGGAGTATTATGGGCAACTTGGTTTGATCTTGACGAGGATCTTGCTCCGGAAGATAGATTCTAACGCGAAGGCCGGACATTGAATTGACTGTCACATCGCGGGTGGCAACTCCATTGAAGAAATTTTCATGGGAAGGCACCGGGTCGGCCATGAACTTCACCTCCGGAGGTCCGGTCCATGTCCGGTCGACCGAGCCATCCTCATACACTCTTAGCCAGCCAGACACCTCATCCACAACTTTCTTCCCAAGAGCCATGATTATTAGAGTTAGTGGCTGTAAGCAACTCTGAGGTGTTTTATTTGGGTGTTAGTAGGGAGGGTTTGATGCTTCTTTGATTTCTGATGGCAATTCAAGGGCCATCCTTTTATAGGAAAAGTTTAGTTTGAGAGGTGTGAAATGGAAAAGACTTGGCAATTGTTATTTCTTTTCTTCTGTTAATGATTGACTTAATTATTTTATTACTTCAAGTTTTAAATTTATTAGATAGACATGAGATTCCACCATTTAATATTGATAGAAAATGACTGGAATAGTAAGCCTAATATTTTATGGTGATGCATTTTCCCCTCATATGCATACAAGATCTAAATTTATAATTATTTTTGTCAATAAATCTAAAAAATAAGAATAATACTTTACGCTCTTATTTAAAAGAGTTTGTCCCATTCAATGAGCAAAATTCTATGAATATATATTTAACTTGATTAAATATTTTGCAATAGACAACCTAAAATTTTTAACTTAACAATAAATAAAATTTTTACCACTAAATCACAATATTCAGTGGTTGAATCCCTTCCAATAGTATGGACACAATGGAAAGAAAGTTAGGCATAAATACAGCTCGAAACTACAATTTATAAGAACTTTCCTGCTTCTATCCTCGTACCAACCCTCCAACACTTTACTTGATAAAGACCAAGTGCGCATGTCTAGATGAAATTAATGAAACCACAAGTGTGAATGCGTGGAACACATTCTTTGAATTTTGAATCCAATAATAATTTGAAAAAAAGTTGGTATTTCAATAATTTTTGTTTTGAGATTTTTTTAATTAAAACGGCAATCGATATTTTTAAAATAAATATTGATATTTTTAAAATATTTGTTATTTTTATATTAAAAAAATATTAATTATCGTTTTAAAAATAACAGTTATAATTTTACTTAAAATATTTTTTGAGACAAAAAATTCGAGACATGTGCCGATGCTCGAATAATTTAAATAGCTCGTAAGTGTGTAATTAGTTAGCTAGGAATAATTCATACTCTTTTTTTTTTTTTTCATTTTTAAAGATACATTTATCTCCTCTGCTTTTTTACCGAAAAGAGGGGGAAAAATAGTGATAGAAACTGGACGATTTGAAGCCTGTCTCCCAATACAAATAAAGAAAGGGAGAATTAATTTTTTAGTTCTAAATATTTGTGATTTTTTCTATTTAAAATCTAAATTTTTATGTTTTTTATTTAAGACTTAAATCTTTATTTTTTATTATATTTAAATCCTTTTACAATGAAACCGTTAACTTTTTCGTTAACTTTAATCTTATTTCTGCCTGTTTCTATTAGATATAACGAAAAAGTTAATGGTAAATTATACAAAAGGACTTGAATAGAAAAAAAAATAAAAATTTAGATTTTAAATAAAAAACTTAAAAAATTTAAATTTTAAATAAAAAAAATCATAAAAATTTAGATTTAAAAAATTAGTTATCCCAATAAAGAAACGTTTTTGCAGGGTCCCGTGGGCCTGACGACAACGATAAGTGTAGAGTTCTCCATGTACTCCCGTATTCACTTGTCATATATAATTGATCAATTGAACAATCATAATAGGTGGGCATGTTAGAATTCCGTATTATATCACTTTGAGATTCCCCAAAGGATGTGAAATTTATAATGGAGGGAACATATACTGGACTTTTTATCAAGATAAAAAGAAAAAAGGTTGGAAATTCGATTTATCATTGTAAAACATATTCCGTTAAGCACATTACATTCTTGCTTTGTGCTGATGCACACAATTTGTTTGAAAGAAGGAGAATAATGTAATTTGAACTCATAATTGTGTGGTTGTTCGTTAAGAACTAATCTAATATTGTTGTGTCGAAATGTCATTTACCTCAAAATGTAAGCTTTTGGGTGAAAAATAGATTAAAAACTCAAATAGTATATATTAGCATGGAGTCTATGACAGAAAGTCCAGAGTTCCATATTTTAAATTATTTTTCCAACTTAATACATGCAATTCAGTATATTCAACAAGGGTACGATTGGTAGATATTAAAAGTAGAATAGTATAAGATAAATTAATATTATACTACATAAAATATAATTAGATAAAACTAATTTATCTTATACAATTGTACATACTATATAGCAAAGGCATCCTAAGAGTCTACCACAAGTTAGCTATAAGGCACTTAATAATGCGAGAACTAATACATGATCAGAAAAAAATATCCAGAATACAACAACTTTTGCAATCGCATTAATAAAATATAATATAATAAATTATTTTTTTATTTTTTATTATAAAAAATATTAATACAATTACACGAATAATTGGATTTATTGTATTTTAGATGCATCTTGTACCCATTTGCTTTTGACCATCAACCTTTTTCCTTAAATAATGTATCCACTTTACCAACTTCTCACCAAACAAATAAAATGATCAAACCAACCAGACTGGCTTTGTTGGTCACTAAAACAAACTTCTTCGAGGAAGTTTGGGATGCAAAAGCTTATTCTTTCAAATTAATTTTTATGATTTTAATTGTAATGTATCAAAATTTTACGAAAAAACCATCCATTTTAGAACTAAAAAATTCCCAATAAATCGATTCACTGTACAATAAATATAATAATACGAATGCAAGGATTCAAATAATACTAGAAAAAGTACAGATAAACTTTCTAAATGGATTGTGCCTTGTGGAAAAGTGGTTGTTGAATGTATATATTTTCCTGGCAATTGTGGTGGATGGAAATTAACCCTCAATTTCCTTATGCTTTCTTCTTGTGGCCGTCTTGATCGATCCAAAGATTGGGTCGACGCTGGCCACCTCTAGAGTTAAATTAAGTACGAACAAGTCAAAAGACTTGGAACGCAGCCACTGGGACCCACCAACCCCCAACTTCCACGACAAATTGTAGTTGTGTGGAAACAGTGGCGAATTTGTGAAGAAAAAGGAGAGGGCTTTCAACTGGACCGGCGAAGGTCAGTAGTCGCCAGTCATCGGTGAACGTTAATAGAATAAGATTCTCGGAAAATGTTCTTGGAGTATACGTTTTAGTCATATAAAATAATTATATTGTAATAATAAGTATATTTTATATAATTATAATAATAATATATATAATAAAAATATAATTATTTTTTATTCATATTTTTAAATTATAATTGTAAAAATTATGCTAACTAAATAATATAATTATAATATGATAATTTTTTTATATGCTCACCTAGAGGAACCATGAGATTATAATGCGGTCAAACCAACCAGTGGCAAACTTGACTGAATAGCCACCAAGCAATGTGCCGTGCGCGGTATTCAAACATTTTTTTTTTTTTGACACACAAGGAAATTCATATTACTAATATTCATCAAAGTCGAATACAGGATCAAAGTCGAATACAAGATCGACATTGGAGTGCTGGAAGTAGCTGCATAGAGCAGGAAAAAGACACAGCTCTAAAGAACTACAATAATTAAGGTCAAAACGACCTTTCACAAGTCGGGTGTACAACTCATAAAGACTTAATCCTCTTTCGAGGAAAGAAATCGACCGTTGACTAAATCTTATAAATCATGCATAGATAAAAAGATTTAATCCAATCGAAATAATCTGCCTAAGGCAGAAAATACAGCACCATAGCGGACCCCTAACTAAAATCGATCGAATATCACTGGTATTCAAACATTTTATTTGCGTTTGGTTAAGGATGACATATTAAAAATTATCTATTGAATATTTATGTTATCATAATTAGTGTATTTTATATAAATATAATTAAAAAATAATAATATTTTTATTTTATATTTTATTATACATAAAATATATTGATTATTGTAATATAAATATTGTATAAATATTTTTTATTTGATTATAAATATTTGGTAGCTGATTAAGTTAATTTTTTTTGACCAAATTAAATCAATTTGATACGTTCAAGTGTTCACAAATAATTGAAACACTACGTCATATAGGACTTTTTGCATCGGTCAAAAACCGCTGCTTAAAGTCCAATAACCGCTGCTTATTGGTTAAGGCAGCGGTTTCTCGGCCGCCTCATTTGATTACTGCTGCTTATGGTATAAGGCAGCGGTTTTTCGGAGCTATTGCGGCGAAAACATAACCGCTGCATTATAGTGCTTAGGCAGCAGTTAGTTTACTTTTAAGCAGCGGTTTTCTTCCTTTTAAGCAATAATTTTTTTTACTTTTAGGCAGCGGTTTCTTACTTTGGGGCAGCGGTTTTCTTACTTTGGAGCAACATACATTTTTTTTTTCATTTTTGCTTTTAAGCAACTTTTTTTTTTTTTACCTGTACACTGAGGTTTTAATTTAATAAAATGCTTTTTTGTAGAAAATAGAATGTGGCACCTTTTGAAATTAGAACCACGAGGCTCCAAAATCTCGATTTAACTATAATTCATAAAATAAAAAAATACATACAAATATAAACATAATAAATGAAATTTTGTTCTCAATACATAAATGTAAAGCCATAAAGTCAAGACAAGAGAGTGATAAAGATTTCACAAGACTTTCACCACAAATTCCTTGTTTAGACTTCATTATCATCATCTTCATCCTATAATAAGAGAAAAAAAAAAGCATTAATTTGATTGATTAGATGATACCAACCACTAAACTACAATTATTTCCCCCTAAAACAAATGACAAGCACAAGGATAAGATGAAGAATCTTATTATCATATTATGATAATATATCACAAAATTATAAAATATAATTATTTAAAAACTTAGACATACTTTTATTATTATTGAGACAATAATAAAAGGAAATGAAACAAATTCAAAGTTTATTCCGTCAAGAACAAGACCAATGAGTTAGAAAAATAATAATATTAATTCAATGATTCCATGCCACGAAATGCATGGCAAAATAGAGAAAAAAAATGTGGTTACTAATATTATTATCAACTACATCATTTCCCACTCAGAACATAGCCTTAAGGTAATCATTTTCAGACACAAATTTGATTATTGAGAGGCGCAGAGAGGGAGACAGAGTAACCATAGCATGAAAAACTTGTACAAATGAAGGTGCAATACACAAGTGCTTTTTCGACAGATACAAATGCAAGAGAAGGGGCAAGTCAAAACCTGTTCCACTTGCAGTTAGAATGCTAACTGATCTACTGCAAGCCAAAATTTGCAGCTCTTACCGAAGATCATTAACCTGTAAAATACAAACAAACAACATTTAATCACAATGTCTACCACAAATTTCCAACTGTTGAACAAGACAAATTCTTGCCAACAGAAGCAATAAACACACTTAACCTACATTGAAATTACAAAAAAATGAACCCAGACTCAATATTTACTCAAATATTTGAATACAGAATGACCTTTGTCATTATTCAACAGGTGCTTGAAAAACTCATTGCTCTCATTTTGGTTGGTCAAATCAAAGAAGTGGGGGGAGGGGGAGGAATGAAATCTAACAAATGACGTGCTCCATTTGAAAACACAGAATGGCCAACTTTCCAGTATTCTCTATTATCTTATATCCGAAAATTCTTCACCAAGTTCTAGCTAATTTATTTGGAGAAGCAATCTGTGGCCAAAACATGACCCCAACACCATCAACTTCAGCCAATTTAATAATGATAACTTGACTCATCCTCAACTCCTCAATTTGACAAGTGTGGGGGCTAAGCAGAAAAGGACTATAAATAAGGAATCTGATTTTTGGCTCCAATTTAACATAAGATTGTTACACAAACTTGATCTAGCAGGAAATTAGTATGTGGCTTTTTAACTATCGAAGTAGAATTATCATGTTTGATTTGCTTTAGAGCAATCTGCAGTTGAGTAGAAAATGTTATAAATTGGAAAAATAAATAATGTGAGATTCTGCTCTAAGAAGGGGAAAAAGGAAATCTAGATAACATTAAGGTTGAACAAATATGAAATTAGGGAGAACCCAAGAGGAGATCCTGCGTTAAAAGTTAAAAGATCAACAAAAATCAGGTCATTTGTAGCAACAGAAGCAACAAAGCTCAGTAGTGAGCAAAACATATCATGTAGGCCATGATGAAAAATATTAAAAACAACAATACCCTGGATGATAATCTTGGGACTCTAATATGCTATTCCAACCAGAAGCTAGAGGACTCCAATGGCATAACCAAAAACTCCAGTAAACACAGTTGACTCTAATACGCTATTCCAACTCTAAACAGATGCGTTCCCTCTCCAAGTCAGACTACAAAGCAAGTTTGAGATTTACATAATACTAATACACATATCTTGTAAATCAAAGGATAACCGAAACCATAACCTATAATAATACGTTCCAAAGATTGAGAATATCCTCTTCCAAATGCTCTTAATGAAAACTTTAAATTTCATCAAAATGGACTACCAAAGGCCTCCAAGAACAAACAAGCAAAGGAAATTAAACAATAGCATTTCAATATATTACAATATATCTATCTATTATAGTTGAATGGTACCAACCTGCAATTCGCTCAAAGCTCTCCAATTTCTTTTCACGCTTCAACAAGGCAACATCCATCAAAATCTGGCACGAAGAAGTACTTTCTCAAATATTAAAATAGTGGCCTAGGCAGATGTTTGAGTAGCTCTCCAACTCCTCGAGCAAGAAATCAACCTCTACATGAAACGCCACACCCTCTACCCCTCCGAGCCTTACCCCAAAACCTTCCTCTGATTCTGACCGTGACAATAAAACAAAAAAAATTAAAGCCATTGTCCGGTGACAAAATCGCATTCCTGAAAAATTAAAGAATCCTAGAAATCTAAAAGCTTATTCAAACAATCAAAATCAAAGTCAACATTTAGTGAATACATAAAATTGTAAAAACATATTTAAAAGAAAAAAAAATTAAGGACGAAATCCAATCATATTCCATTAACCTAGGTATTCTCTTGTCTTCTCCAGTTAATTCTGCCTACAAGCTCGGTTTTCATAACGTCCATTTTGGCAATGTCGGACTCGCTCATCGGAGCTCTGGCGTTCTCGAATGTGTCAAGGCACGCTGTGGATTTGGTCGCCATCTCTAATGAAGAGGAAGCTCTGGTCGACGCGCTGGATTTTCAAGTTGTCGAAGCTGGCTAGGGAAGTTTCAAATCAGAGATTCCCGTCGCACTTCCAAATCTGGCAAGTGTCAGAGGGAGCGATCTCGAATGGGATAACACGAAGTGAAGGAAATCTCCATTCAACAAAGAAAAGCAATATTGAGAGGCGAAGTGTCTGGTTTTTTTTTTTTTTTTGAAGGAAAGGCACAAAACGAATGGATGAAGGAAAAGAAATAAAAAAATGTTTATTTTAAAAACATGCACATGTTTGCCTTTTGCCCGCTGCTTATGTCTAAAGTTGTGTACCAGACTGCAAAACCGCTGCTTGTAATGTAAAAACCGATGACTAAAAATTGTATATGCAGCGGCTAGAAACCGCTGAATAAAAAACTGCTGCTAATTGCATTGTTTTTAGCTAAACACTCTAGGCAGCGGTTTAGACCGCTGTATTAGAGTTTTCAAGCAGCGGCTAAAAAACTGCTGCTAATAAACCGCTGCAAAAGAACCAATATGACGTAGTGAAAAAAGAAGGTAACAGTAGAACCACATTGAAGAGAAGAAAAAGAGATTTAAAAGTTTTGAAAAAATGAATAAAAAATTCTTAGTTGTAGCTGCTATTGCAACACAGAAAGTAGTCCGTGTTTTATGGCATAAAACCCATTTTAGTATTTTTCTCACTCTTTTATTTAACTCAAAAAAGATTTATAACCGGACCCGATCTTGTAACTCTGTCAAAAAAATTGGAGCGGGAACCTAACATGTCAATCCAAAC
Source organism: Carallia pectinifolia (assembly GCA_037832335.1). NCBI lineage: Eukaryota > Viridiplantae > Streptophyta > Magnoliopsida > Malpighiales > Rhizophoraceae > Carallia > Carallia pectinifolia. Next base: position 34,709,835 of record CM075453.1, read on the forward strand.
TTAAATGATTTGAATTTGAGAATAATTTAAAAAATTTAAATCGAATCATATTAAATTCGAGTCATCTATTAGATTAAAAAGAGGCAAAAAATTAAAGATATTTGGACTTATTTTATCTCTTCTAAGTCCTAGTTGGTATCTTTTTTGTGAAGTATAAATATAGATGCGACAAAGAATATTAAATTTAGATATTTAATTCATTATATGAATGAGTTTCAGATTGATTTAAATATTTCACTTAAATGAAAAATAATTTAAAAAAATAATGGTACAGCTCAAATGTAATTTGAATTTGACATGAATCCAACTCTAATTTGAAATGGCTCAACTTGAAACTGAATCAAATGTAATGTGATTTAAAAGTAATTTAACTTTAAATGACTTAAATTAGAAATGACTCAATTTGAACCCGATCTAACATGACTTTTTGACACTTCTAAATGAAGTGTTTCTTCCTGGATTGGATTGGTTGGGGGAACTTTGTATACACAAAGTTGGTTCCATTTGCGGAAAGCAAATGAACTTAGAAGCGGACAGTGAAGAACATAATCAGGCTGTAGATCGTTGGGTCATTTAGCAAGGGAGCAGTATTGATCATGTGAATGAGAAACCCCCACCAAGTTACTTGGAGGAATCTGAAGTAGTATGCAGCAGCATGTGAAGAGCAATTAATTCTTAATGAACCGAGAAGCATGCATTCAAACGGTAGCATAATTAAAGGGACTAGTAGTGTGAAAATAAAAAAACAAAAGATTGTTTGTGGTGTGAGTTGGGTAGGATCAGAAATGAGAGGTTTTATTGATGGGATGTACATTAAATCTAATTATTGTTGCATTGAACGACAATGCATTCCCTCCTAATCCTCTAACGGTGGCTGCAGTGAATAGTGTTCGAGTCATGGGTACGGATGATGAAGGCGGAGGAAGTGGACCTGAAGAAAATTGGGGAAACAGTAAGGAGATTTCAGGTTCTTGCAGTTCAGAAGATGGAAGAGAACATAGTTTTGAACTATGCCGTGGGCTGTCGAAAGCAGTGAAGAAGTATGGAAGTACGCAGCACAGAGCAATTACTGGACACGATTGCTTTCAGTAAATGAAAGAACGAAATAATTTGAATTAGTGAACTCAAATTGTATATGGGTGGTGATGTAAGGGTCATTGGAAATGCAAATGTAGGGTTAAGTCTAGTATGTTTCAATCTACCTTTTTTTTTTTCAAAGAAATGGGAAACGAGGGTAGTATTGCAACAATTTTATCAGAGAGTATTGAACTTCCTTCTAGTAATACAAATCTTTCCAAATGGTTACAGTATATTTAGTACAAGAGAAGACTTAAGTATAATCTCACATAATATTTTTAACCCAAGCAATATTGTGTATTCCACACTTAAAATTAGAACATCTTAACTAATTAGATCATACCCTTAATCGAGACCCAATCTATCTTCCTTATTTGGCTTTATCACATAAAAAAAATTTCGGCTTGTTGACTGCATCATTGCAAACAATTTATGGGCTGCTTCTGCATTACCGCCAACAACACGAAGCCTCTGGATCCTACTAATATGAGTAGTCAAATCAACTCCTAAACATGACAACTCTTCATGACCACTAGCCTTCGCTGTAAGAAATTTCACATTTTCACATGGTTTTATACTAGATCGATCATTTGCTTCTGATTGTACTTTCTAATGCACATACACTATTCTATACTGCCCTATAAATTTAGCATCTTCAGGGTTCACATCATGATTGTGCTTCAATTCTACTTTGGTAAGCTTCCATACACCTCCAGCTTTGCAACAACACAAACAAGCTTTGCAACCATCCCTTCTACTCCCTCCCTCGTAGAGACAACACATTCTTGCCTCTTCCCTTGCGGTCCCGACTTTTTCTGCACATTATTGCTAGCCACCTTGATTCCCCTGTTTCTTCATGTTACCTAAAGACCGCCCTTTGCTATGCCAAACCCTTTCTGCCTAAAACACATTTGAAAAATTCGTAAACCTCTTCAGTGTCACTAAAAAGGTCATTTCAACTGCTGGTTCCTGATTCATCGTCTGTACACTCTCATTCACTTCATTGCATGCCGAAGCCATTGCTTGTACATCACCCATTCTTCCATCCTCATCTTCGCGTGCATCTTCTCGGGCTCCTTCGAGCTCTATCTCTCTGCTCCTTTCACTTCAAACTGCCACGACACAAAACGAACTTCTTTACACGAACATACACCTCTTACACTATTGTACCACCATAAAACAATTATAACTATAAATTCACACTCGGTTCACTCTTCCCATTCGCCCTGTTCTATTGCATGCGTCTGACACTTACATTACAAATTTCAAGCCAACTTTAAGTTACATGCTCTCTCCATTGTCTATTTTATTTAGATCTAGATATTACAGCCAAAAGGCCCCCATGGAATTCATCTAGACAAGCGCATCCAAAAATTAATTCACAAATCAATTTAACTCAAGTCAGCACTCTTTCCTTTGTACCACGTATCACAACGATGCAGACACACAATCTACACTACATCGAATACATACAGTTAATCTAATAATTTATCTTTTTTTTTTAAATTTGATATATTTTTTACAATCTAATAATTTAAATTTTCGTATATCAACTATATATCTACTGTTACATGTCTACGGAACTTTTCCCACCTCACAATTCCATTCCATCTCCTTCCTTCCAACATCAATTCTAGTAACCAAATAACAAGCAATCAATCTTGTCCTACCCTCCTCATTTACCTACTCAGCAATGTTAGCAACTATTACCTGCGTTTCACTTCCATTTTTCAACGCCTATCTACTTGTTCCCCTTGGCGTCGACTGATTTCTCGCATCTGGGTGCACCAACAACATCACTATTACCTCAATATCGGTGTTGGAAAGGGGAATTACTAGTTTATAACTACTATTCTGACGACGCCTTCGGTTGACGCCTGTCAATGCCCGGCTCCTTCCCCTGCAATTGCTCCAGTTTGACTTCCCCTCCGTTCACACTTTCCTGTCAACCTCCTCGGGGGCCTACCTGCAAGTGCGCCCTGTTTCTCTGCTTCATCATCGCCATATTCGTAATGCCATAGCTTTCTCCTCCTTTTTCATCCCCACTCACGATCTCCAAAACTTCATTCTCAGATTTTTTTTCGATTTCTTAGCGCAGTTCCCACTCGATTCGGCCGCCCATTCCCTCATTTGCATGCCACTTTTCACCAACTCTCCCTCCTTCGTCCGCCTTTTTCCCTCGCCACTTTATCATTTTATAATTACTTGCCTTTATTATTAGAGCATATGGCCCAACGCCACCCCGCATCACTACATTACAACTAAATAATAATTTAATGTAATTTTATTTATAAAATATAAAAATAAAAATAAAATTTTAAATTAAATAAATATTATTTTTAAATTTAAAAGTATAGTTTTTATATAATATATGTTAAAAAAATTTTAAAAAAATATTATTATATATATTATCAATATAATTACATATTATTAGTAATAATTTTCACTTCCTTCACCCGTATGACCCCAATGTACATTCTGTCCGCGTCATTATTAAGCAATTCCGGAGGACGTTCTCTGTCCCTTAAACATTTCCCTCCATTTCTTTTCGTTGAGAGAAGGTTTATATACGTTATAAGTTTCTAACTTGAACAGTATTAATAGTATCTTAATAAATATAAAATTGATAATGTGAATTTTTAACTTCTTCAATTGTCTTTCTTCCTCTAACTAATAAATTTACATTTAAAAATAATAAAAAAAAGAGGATTTATGCTTACAATGAGAATGGCAGAACACGCCCTTTTTATTTGAATCTTATGACTGGACAAAGAGCTACTAACTCTCACGCCTTTTTATTTGAATCTTAATGGCAGTACACATGACATTAATAATGAAGATTTTAACGTAGTCTTAGCTTCTTTTTTTTTTTTTAACTTTCAATATAAAGGCTTTTCTTTTCTTTTGTCGTTTTTGTCCATTTTTTATTTAATTACTAGAGGCCTATCTATCCAAATGCGTAGTCAACCTCTTACTTCGAAAAGATTTTTTTGTTAGAGAATCTTATACATTATATATATTATATATTTTAAAATAACAATTATTTTAATTTTAATTTTAATTTTTTTAACAACTGAAAAACAATTTCTAATAGCTCGGTGTACCTATCACCGTTCCTTACTAAAATTCAGAGGCATCAAGTTTTTTGTTGATGGCAGTTCATGATTGTCTAACCGCTACTAATTAATTGCAATCACAATATCAGTATTGTTCACCACTCAATTTGGAACATTTTTTTTTTCGGTTCTAGAGGAGATAATATTTCGCCATCGTTAAAAAATAAGAAAGATGAAGAAAAAAATCAAAACTTTGAATCCTAATCTAACAAAAAAAAAAAAGAAAAAAGACATTCTTTCCAACTAACTCAGTCGTGCTAAGTTTTCAATTTCGAACTTTATTTGTGAGTAAACAAACGGAAATTAAAGAAAGGAAACATAGCCAAACATATGGTATCAGCCTTATTCAATGCTTCCTGATGAACTCTCTAATTCCTTCAATAAGGTCTGCAGTTTGTGCAGCAATCTGTGGATCAACGTCCAAACCACCGTCACCAAGATAAAAACAGTGACTCATTCCAGGACTGCTGAGTAACTGCACGTCCTTATTGGCCCTTTTCATTGCCTCATAATACTCCATTTGTGTGTCCACCATCAAGTCATCTCCAGCAACACAAAGCAAGAATGGAGGAAAATTTATGTCGTTCAGTGACGGAGCTCCGAGCCCCATAGGGCACGTGATTGGGTGGTCCTTGGTGCACCCTACAGGCACAGCCCACCCCAAACACTTGTCCAGGATGTATGGTGAAAGTAAAATGGAAGGAGGTTTCTCCAACTCCGATCGGCTCCTCTCTGACCGAACGAATCCAGGGTGGATCAGAACACCTCCCACTACCCTCAACGGAGTCAAATTCACTTTACCAGCACGGGAAGCCGCGTCGTGCACAATGTTCCCTCCTGCACTATCTCCGACGAGGAAAACACGGTTAAAATCTCCATGGCTATTGAGCCACTCTTCATGTGACTCACCTCGAGCCAATGAAAGTAGCCAAAGGAGAGCCGAGAACCCATCATCGCATTGAGCCGGAAGGCGGTGCTCCGGGGCTAGCCGGAGGTAGACGGACACGCAAATTGCTGGAACAGCCTTAGCAAGCCTAGTGTATGTGTTGTAGTACATAAACCAATCGGCTTGGCTAATGCAAAAGCCACCCCCATGAAAATGGAGTATTATGGGCAACTTGGTTTGATCTTGGCGAGATTCTTGCTCCGGCAGATAGATTCGCACGCGAAGGCCGGACATTGAATCGATCATCACATCGCGAGTGGCTACTCCATTGACGAAATTTTCATGGGAAGGCACCTGTTCAATCGCGAACTTGATCTCTGGAGGTCCGGTCCATGTCCTGTCGACCGAGCCATCCTCGTACAATCTTAGCCAGCCGGGAACCTCGTCCACAACCTTCTTCCCAAGTACCATGATTATTAGAGTTAGTCGCTGTGATCTACAATGAGGTGTTTATTGTGGAGGATTTGGTGCTTATTGGACTTCTGATGGGCAAGTGCAAGGCCCTGCTTTTTTAGGGAAAACTTTCTTTGAGACGTGTGAAATGGGAAAGTTTTGGCAATTGGTTCTTTCAGGGTAATAGATTGCAAAAGATAATGTCTTAATTGTTCAAGATATTATTGGATTTGTTCGTATGTGACAACAATAATCATGTATGTTCATAAAAATTTATTCCAACTAAACTCCCTGATTATGTAATTAAATATCACATATTATTTGGGATTTAGTACTTGATTTTGACTCTCTATTTAATTTTTGTTATGTTTAATGCTAATAAAACCCAACAGATGTTAAGAAGTGTGTTAAGATACGAAATCATAGTTTCTTAAATATGCAAGTATTTGCTTAAATTTAAGAATATCTAAGTACTTGATTCAAATATTAATTTTCTTAATAGTCTCTCACGGTTTGGAATATTTCATATTAACTTAATTGTTGTTTCGTAGTCATACATAATATTTAATTATAATTAGATTTCTCAATTTACTTAAGCAAGATTTAACGTTTATTGCAGTTATTCCCCTTTTTTTTTTTTTTTACATGTCTAAAATCTATACAAGCAACAACTAACAAATTAAGGAAAATAAAAGACAAAAAGGGAAAAAAATTCCAAAAAAAGAAAATAATTCTAAATTCCTATTTATGTTTTTTTAGAGTGGAAAAAAGGAAAAAATATTTCCAAATTTGCATTGTTTCATGAAAAGGAAACAATATCCATAATTTAGGCTTTCATTCCTCTTTATGTTTTCTTAAAAAGAAAAAAAAATCGCTCTCAAACATAAATTCCTCTTACTTTTTTTTTAGGGTGGAAAAAAAAGGAAAAAAATATTCCAAAATTTTCTTTTTCATAAAAGGGAAATAATATCCATAATTTAGGTTTTTTTTTCCTTAGTCTGTTTTCTTAAAAGAAAAAAATTTGCGTTGTTTCATGAAAAGCAAACAATATCGAATTGCAATAGAACGTGCAAATGTGGTTCTCCATCCCTATGGGCTTCTTTGATATATGTATCCTAAATTCTTATTCCTTTACAACCAAAATGGATAAATAAATGATCGCAACAGGTACAAAACCAGTTGTGACGACTTTAAGGTTGAGCATTTAACACTTTAAACCAAACAAAAGCAAAAGTTGTTCAATTATTCACTGGTATTACATTTAAAACAAATAAGTTGTTATTTGTACCCTTATATCATTATTCAAACAAGCAAGCTGATATTTTCACCTTAACCATATTAATGCTACTACTCACTTAATTTTTCATTATTATATTTTTAACACACTTACTAAATTTTCAAGATATAATATTTTGTGCCAAAAACAATCAAATTATTAAAATTTGAGGCTAGATCTTAAAAGGCATGTTTTCCTTCAAGACAGAGAATATTAGGCCTCCTCTCAGTAATATAGATCTTTCCGAGTGATTACAGTATGTCCTGTACAGGAAAAAGCTTAAGTTTAGCTCCACATAACGGTCTTAACCCAAACAATATTACACTTAACAACGCTCAAAGAAGAGATTTCTCACCCAAAACTGAAACGTGTAGGCTAACTAGAGCAGACCCTTGGTCCTGGCCCAATCTATCTTCCTTATTTGGCTTTATCACATAAAAAACCCTCGGCTTGTTGACTGCATCGTTGCAAACAATTTATGGGCTGCTTCTGCATTTCCTCCAACACCACGAAGCCTCTGGATCCTACTAATATGATTAGTCAAATCAACTCCTAGACATGACGTCTCTTCATGACTACTAGCCTTGACTGTAAGAGATTTCACATTTTCACACGATCTTATACTAGATTGATCATTCGCTTCTAATTGTACTTTCTAAAGCACATATACTACTCTTTGCTGCCTTATAAATCTAACATCTTCAGGGTTCATATCATGTTTGTGAATGTGCTTCCATTCTACTTTTGCAAGCTTCCATACACCTCCAATTTCGCAACAACACAAACGAGCTTTGCAACCATCCCTCCTACTCCCTCCCTCGTTGAGACAACATATTCTTGGCTCCTCCCTTATGGTCCCAACTTTTGCCGCACATTATTGGTAGCCACCTTGGTTCCCCTGTTTGTTCATGCTTCTTAAGACTGCCCTTTGCTATGCCAAACCATTTCTGCCTTAAATACATTTGTAAAGTTCATAAACCTCTTCAATGTCACTAGAAAGGTCATTCCAACTGCTGGTTCCTGATTCATCGTCTGTGCACTCTCATTCACTTCATTGCATGCCGAAGCCATTGCTTGCACAACACCCATTCTTCCATCCTCATCTTCGCGTGCATCTTCTCGGGCTCCTTTCACTTCAAACTGCCATGACACAAACCAAACTTCTTCACACAAACATACACCTCTTACGCTATTGTACCACCATAAAACAATTATAACTATAAATTCACACTCAGTTCACTCTTCCCCTTCGCCCTGTTCTATTCCGTGCGTCTGACACTTCATTACAAATTTGAAACCAATTTTAAGTTACATGCTCTCTCCATTGTCTATTTTATTTAGATCTAGATAATTCAGCCAAAAGGCGGCCATGGAATTCATCTAGACAAGCACATCCAAAAATTAATCCACAAATTAATTTAGCTCAAGTCAGCTCGCCTTCTTCTTTCATACCATATATCACAACTACGCAGACACATCATCTACACTACATCGAATACACACAATTAATCTAATAATTTATCTATTTTTTTTCTAAATTCGATGCATTTTTTACAATCTGATAATATTTTTCTATGTTAAATTTGAACTTATCATTCTATGTTTACGTAACTTTTTTCATACCACAATTCCATTCCCTCTCCTCTTTCCTTCCAACATCAATTCTAATAACCATACAACAAGCAATCAATCCTGTCCTAACGCCCTCCTCGTTTACCTACTCAGCAACGTTAGCAAATATTACCTGCGTTTCATTTCCATTTTTCAACCCCTATCCACTCCTTCCCCTTGGTGTCGACTGATTTCTCGCATCTGGGTGCACCAACAACATCACTATTACTTGAATATCAGTGTTCGAAAGGGGAATTACTAGTTTATAACTACTATTCTGACGATGCCTTCTGTTGATGCCTGTCAATGCCCGGCTCCTTCCCTTGCAATTGCTCCGCTTTGACTGCTCCTCGGCCCCTTTCACACTTTCCGGTCAGCCTCCTCGGTGGCCTACCTGCAAGTGCGCCCTGTTTCTCTGCTTCATCATCGCCATATTCGTAATGCCACAGCTTTCTCCTCCTTTTTCATCCCCAGTTACGAACTCCAAGACTTCATTCTCCCGTTTTTTTTCGATTTTTCTTAGTGCAATTCCCGCTCGATTCCCAATCCCTCGTTAGCATGCCACTTTTCACTAACTCTCACTCCTTCGTCCGCCTTTTTCCCTCCTCACTTTATTATTTTATAATTACTTGCTTTTATTATTAGCGCATAGGAAAAACTTATAATTCCAAATAAAAGCACGTCTGAAAATAGGCGTAAATATAATAATTTAGATTTAATGTGTAATTAACTGAATTTTAAATATAATTAAATATAATTTTTTTTTATATTTAATTTTACTTGCAATTTAATCAATTATACATTAAATATGATCAATTATATTCAACCGCTTTTTCAAATATATTTTCTTCTAGAAATGTATAAGTGCGCGCGAGCATATACTCTAACGCCACCCTCCGACTCCAATAATTTATTGCAATTTTTTTTATAAAATATAAAAAAATTAAAATTAAAATTAAAATTTAATTAGTATTATTTTAAAATTTAAAAATATAAATTTTATATAATATGTACTTAAAAAAATATAACTTTGAAAAAGAAATTTATTTTAAAATATTAATACACAAATTAACAACGTAACTACAGTTTATTAGTAATAGTTTGCACTTCTTTCATCCGTATGACCCACACTGTGCATTCTGTCCACGTCATTGTTGAGCAAATCTGGAGGATGTTCTCGGTCCCTGAAACATTTCCCTCCGTTTCTTTTAGTTCAGAGACGATTTATACCTACAACGAGAATGGTGGAACACTTTTTATTTGAATCTTATGGCTAGACAAAGAGCTACAAACTCTCACGCCGTTTACACATGACATGAATAATGAAGATTTTAACGTAGCCTTAGCGCTTTTTTTTTTTTTTTTCCCTTTCAATACAAAGGCTTTTCTTTTCTTTTGTCGTTTTTGTCCATTTTTTATTTAATTACTAGAGGCCTATCTATGCTAATGCGTGGTCAACCTGTTACTAAAATGCAGAGGCGTCAAGTTTTCTGTTCATGGCAGATCATGATTGTCTAACCGCTATTAATTAATTGCAATCACAATATCAGTATTGTTCACCACTCAATTTGGAACTTTTTGTTTTGTTTTTTTTTTTTTTTTCTAGAGGAGAAAATATTTGGCCATAGTTAGACAATAAGAAAGATAAAAGAAAGATTAAGAATTTGAATCCTAATCTCACAGATGGAAGATATATTTTTTAACTAACTCAATTATGCTGAATCTTCAATTTGGAACTTGTTTAGCCAAACGTATGGTATCAGCCTTATTCAATGCTTCCTGATGAACTCTGTAATTCCTTCGATAAGGTCAGCAGTTTGTGCGGCAATCTGTGGATCAACGTCCAAACCAACGTTACTAAGATAAAAACAGTGACTAATGTCAGGACTGCTGAGTAACTGCACATCCTTATTGGCCCTTTTCATTGCCTCATAATACTCCATTTGTGTGTCCACCATTAAGTCATCTCCAGCAACACAAAGCAAGAATGGAGGAAAACTTATGTCGTTCAGTGACGGAGCTCCGAGCCCCATAGGGCACGTGATTGGGTGGTCCCTGGTGAACCCCACAGGCACAGCCCACTCCATAAACTTGTCTATGATGTATGGTGAGAGGAAAATGGAAGGAGGTTTCTCCAACTCCGATCGGCTCCTCTCTGACTGAATGAATCCGGGGTGGATCAGAACACCTCCCACGACCCTCAATGGAGTCAAATTCATTCGACCAGCACGTGCAGCCACGTCGTGCACAATGTTCCCTCCTGCGCTATCTCCGACGAGGAATACGCGGTTAAAATCTCCATGGCTATTGAGCCACTCTTCACGTGACTCACCTCGAGCCAATGAAAGTAGCCAAAGGAGAGCCGAGAACCCATCATCGCATTGAGCCGGAAGGCGGTGCTCCGGGGCTAGCCGGAGGTAGACGGACACGCAAATTGCTGGAACAGCCTTAGCAAGCCTAGTGTATGTGTTGTAATACATAAACCAATCGGCTTGGGTAATACAAAAGCCACCCCCATGAAAATGGAGTATTATGGGCAACTTGGTTTGATCTTGGCGAGGCTCTTGCTCCGGAAGATAGATTCGAACGCGAAGGCCGGACATTGAATCGATCATCACATCGCGAGTGGCTACTCCATTGACGAAGTTTTCATGGCAAGGCACCGGTTCAATCGCGAACTTCACCTCTGGAGGTCCGGTCCATGTCCTGTCGACCGAGCCATCCTCGTACAATCTTAGCCAGCCAGGAACCTCGTCCACAACCTTCTTCCCGAGTACCATGATTATTAGAGTTAGTCGCTGTGATCTACAATGAGGTGTTTACTATGGAGGATTTTATGCGTACTGGACTTCTGATGGGCAAGGGCAAGGCCTCGCTTTTATAGGGAAAACTTTGTTTGAGACGTGTGAAATGAGAAAGTTTTGGCAATTGGTTCTTTTAGGGTAATAGATTGCAAAAGATAATGTCTTAATTGTTCAAGATATTATTGGATTTGTTTGTATGTGACAACAATAATCTTGTATGTTCATAACAATTTATTCCAACTAAACTCCCTGATTATGTAAATAAATATTACATATTATTTAGAATTTAGTACTTCATTTCGACTCTCTGTTCAATTTTCGTTATGTTTAATGCTAGTAAAACCCAACATACGTTAAAAAGTGTGTTAAGATACAAAATCACAGTTCTCCAAGTATGTAAGTATTTGCTTAAATTTGAGAATATCTAAGTATTTTATTCAAATATTATTTTTCTTAATAGTCTCTCACGGTTTGGAATATTTCATATTAACTTAATTGTTGTTTTGTAGTCATACATAATATTTAATTAGAATTAGAATTCTCAATTTACTTAAGCACGATTTAACGTTTATTGCAGTTATTCCCAATTTCTTTTTTTTTTTTTTTTACATATGTCTAAAATCTATACAAGCAACAAATAACAAATTAAGGAAAATAAAAGACAAAAAAGGAAAAAAAATTTTCCAAAAAAAGCAAATAATCCTAAATTCCTATTTATGTTTTTTTACAGTGGAAAAAAGGAAAAAATATTTCCAAATTTGCATTGTTTCATGAAAAGGAAACAATATCCATAATTTAGGCTTTTATTCCTCTTTATGTTGTCTTGAAAAGGAAAAAAAAAAAAAAATCGCTCTCAAACATAAATTCCTCTTTCTTTGTTTAGGGTGGAAAAAAAGGGAAAAAATATTTCCAAATTTTTCTTTTTTCATAAAAAGGAAACAATATCCATAATTTAGGTTCTTTTTTTTCTCCGTCTTTTTTCTTAACAGAAAAAAATTTGCATTGTTTCATGAAAAGGAAACAATATCGAATTGCAATAGAACGTGCAAATGTAGTTCTCCATCCCTATGGGTTTCTTTGATATATATATCCTAAATTCCTATTCCTTCAGAACCAAAATGGATAAATAAATGATCGCAACAGGTACAAAACCAGTTGTGACGAGTTTAAGGTTGAGCATTTAACACTTTAAACCAAACAAAAGCTAAAGTTGTTCAATTATTCACTGGTATTACATTTAAAACAAATAAGTTGTTATTTGTACCATTATATCATTATTCAAACAAACAAGCTGATATTTTCACCTTAACAATATTAATACTACTACTACACACGTAATTTTTCATTATTGGATTTTTAACACACTTACTAAATTTCGAGATATAATATTTTGTGCCAAAGACAATCAAATTATTAAAATTTGAGGCTAGATCTTGGGAGAAAGAAAAGGCCTATTTTCCTTCAAGACATGCTTCCTTAGGCCAGGAATATGGATATTTGCAATATAATCTTTCCAAACAATGCTGCTCACATCAAACCCAAAGTTCAGCTTCTCCTCTTGGGATATGCTTTCCATTAATTTCTGGGTATTGCTGCAATCAAACCTGGTACGTAGTAGGTGATTGCATTATTATTCTCTAATTGAAATGAAATAAGGAAATTGACACCAAAAAGAAAAGAGAGTAAGGAAATTGCAGTGGAAAAAGTCATCTATCCTATTTCTTTTTATTTCTGTTTTTAGAAGTGCATCATACCTTTTAATCACTTAATATAATTGGAATTATTAAATTTATACGGTCAAGTTCAAAAGCTTTCAACTTTTAACCTATAACTGAAGAATGATGCTTTCTAAATTTACGTTTTTTATTAATGAGTAAAACTCACTTATAATTTAATACTACATAAATCTATTTTTTATTTTTTTATTCAAGTAGACTTTATTTATTATATAATGTAAAATTATTAATAAATTATACTAACTGAAAAATGTGAGTTTAATTGCCTCTTACGTATACCTTCCTGCGTAGAAGTATACCTTCCTGCGTAGAAGCCGTATGGCTCATATAGAATTGTTATGTAGGTTAGTTTCTTTTTTCTTTTTGGTCAATGTAGGTTAGTTTCTTCCTCACTAGCTTGGCGAGATTTGAGTTATTAGAAGAGCCCATTACCATAAGCTTCGTCACGTCTCTGGAAACATGGGCTTTAAATTCATCTAAGGACTTCCAGAGTTTCAGCGGAGCATGAACCTTAACGGGCCTGCCATGGAAGTCCTCAAATGGGTTGGATTTGAAGTATTCAAACATTATTGTGGCCAGCCCTTGCATTGTGAGCGGATTTAAAATAGATGAGCCGATGTGATAGATACTGATATCCGCTTTGTGGGGAGCAATACACTGCATGGCTATGGCAGCCATGATGGCTTTAACTACCATGTCAACTGGGACCTGCAGGAAGCTGATCTAACTCTTTAATGAAGGTTTTCACACAATTGCCTAGTCTCATTTAGGTATAGACGACATATTGCAAGAAAACTTGGAATCAAGAGGTTCATAGCAAAGCCAAGTGCGAGATAACAAAAATCTCAATGCTAACATATGTTGTGCAATTCAATTATATTCAAGCCTATAATATCACTTTTTCTTCTTTTTTTTTTTTTTGTAGTTAATAATAAGGGAGGTTTAAATGTCAATAAAATAAGAATAGAACTATTTATTAGAATTCAAAGACAAGTCTAAGACATTTTAACATAATGTATTAACCAATTGTACTACAAGTACAAGAATACACTATCAACTTTAGCAAATAGAAGATATAGGAGATTTCTAATATGACTATTTTTTTTTAATGAATATAATTTATTCATAATTTCATATCACATAATAAGTGAGATTCATATGAATGAAAAAATGAAAAATATATTTGTAGTATTAGATTATAAGTTAGTTTTACTTATAAAAAATAAAATAAAATTAGCAAGTATTGAAAATATAAATAGTGTGCACACCAAGAAAAAATAATTGTACTTATTATATCAACGACACAATCAGGATCTGCCAGAAAATATGTTAATTGGGCTCAAGTGTCCCCAATGAGTTGAGTGAGACTAGACATATACTCGCAAAATTTGTTACTCTAACGGTAAATAAATGTGTTTACTATTTTTATTTTTTTTAGTATAATACACTTATTATATTATATAACACAAATATATTTTAGTTTTTTTATTTTAAATATATCCTACTTATCATTAATGTTATAAGTAAGTCACACTTATTAAATAAAATGAATCAAATTAAAAATTCTTAATATTTATTTTATTCATAAACACTAATAAAACAGTAAAAATAATATTTCAAAATAAATCCCAATCCCTTTTCAAAGATAATCAATGCCAATCAAAATTTTTTTTTCAAAATTAATCAATCCCGATTAATTTTCATAAATGTTCAATCTTGTCCTTTTTTTTTTTAACACTTTTTTCAAAATAAGCACAGTAACCCCGTCCTACCCCATTTTAATAGTTCCGTCCATTCACTTTTTTCGTTTTACTAATGGTTGAATGTTGTTATCGACAATAATTATGCGGGGCAGTACGCAGTTAAAATGTTAATATCAGATACACTGTTAGCGAAGACGCCCGAAAAGGACTTTGTCCGACTCATTTCGCGCTCTCAAAAGACGAGCTACGGTGATCAAGTAAGGCAACTACCTACAATAACCCTATTATGATTTTTTTCCACTCACAATAAGTACCTTCTATAAGACGTGAACTTCTGCATATTGACAGGGGCATATAAGGTACATCCGCTTGAACTTAACCTGCTAACCAACTAAAACAATATTTTCTTAGTTTTTATTTTCTTACTTACTACTTTATCTCTAATGTTTAAAGTATCATTAATTATGTCTAACAATCATTGTGAGTCTTAAAATTTATTAAAAATTTAAATTAAAAGTAAAGGAAGTTCATAATTATTATAAATTATATTATAAATTTATTTTTTAATAATGTGGGACATTATGTATTTTAATACATTCTCTTGACACATGTTAAGTTCGATTAACACGTGTACAAAAAAAAATTGGAATAAAATAGGACAAACTCGCAGAAATTAGCTAAATTAACGAGTGTAATAAACTAAATTCGTAGAAATTTGCTAAATTCATAAGTGCAGATAATAGAAATAAATTAAAATTTGATATTATATCAAATAATGAGTATAATTCTTCAATTTTATTAAAAGTTTAAGCCAAAAATAAAAGAAATTGCATATCTTTTATAAATTATGTTATAAATTTATTTTTTACTAATATAAGACGTTATGTTAACACATGGAAAAGGAAGGAAATAGGAGAAAAGCCGGAAATGACAAGAAGGAGAAGGAAAGGTGTTGCGGCTCGATCTACGGAAAACAACTCTATTTGGTTTACGTACCCACGATGAAGCAGAGCAAGTCATTTGGTATCACATTTTCACGTGTTGGCGTGTCTCCTCGTGCAGGGACAGATCTAGAAAAATTTTTGAGGGAAGACAAAATTTATATATATAATTATAATAATAAAATTAATTTATAATAAAAATTTATATTAATTATTTGAGTAATAAATATTATAATCATATCTTATGAGTTTTAATGTTTTGAAATTATTATTTTTTATTTTTTATATAATTAAATATATTTTTTATATAAATAATAATTCAATCATTTAATTATTTATTTATCGTGAGCTTTTTATGGTATTTATTGTAGAAAAAATATTTATTTTGTGTAACTGTTGTAATCAATAATATTAAAATAAATTTTATAAATCAATACATATTAAGTTATACAACATGTTTCTAGATATATTTTTTTCCTTTTTGAATGATCTCAGGTGATCAGTTTCATCAAAAGATACAATATTCTTAAAAAGACTGTATAGCAACAAGAAAATTTTATTCATATGATTTTGAGAGTAAAAATATGAAATCTAAAACAAACAACTCAATACACAAAGTTCTTATATTTAATAAAATTTAATTTTAGAAAGTGAAATTATAAATTTTAAAATTCAAAAAGATTTATTTTAAAAAAAAAGAAGTTTTACTAAGAAAAGAAAAAAATAAGAAAGGAAACATTTGACGAAAAAAAAAAAGAAGAAAGTAAAAATGCAACAATAAGGCAAAAAAGAAAAAAACAGCACCAAACATGGGCACATTGAAGCTCGAACCATTGATTAAAGGAACAAAGGAGAGATGGGCCGGGGGGACAAAATGCCCCCAGCCATTGAGCTAAGTAAGGCATTCGGCCTGAAAAAAAAATAAAAATAAAATAATAAAATAATAAAATAATAATAATGATAATAATAATAATAATAATAATAATAAATAAATAAATAAATAAATAAGACTGAAATTTTCAGACAGTCCTGAACGATACGAGGAGTTTTCGACAAGACTATTTGACGTCGATTTTATATTCAAATGGGGCGCTGAAATTTCGACACGAAGAAGGAGCAAGCGCCCTATCTTTCTGCATAAAACCAGAGGGACAAGTTAGACCGACAGCATATATAAAAAAAAACGAATATTTAATTTTAAGTAATAATATTTATATTTTTAATAATAATATTTTATTATTTAATGTTTTATTTAAAAATAAATAAATATATATTATTAAAAATTATAATATTGTTATTATTGAAACAATTCTCAAGTTAATTTTTTTCGGACAGTCAAACAGGATCCATAACCAAATTGCAATGCACGAAAAATTATTTGTATAATTCCTTATTTTTATATATATATATAGTTATAAAAGAGGTTTGATGGCCAACAAAATAAAAATAGAACTATTAGAATTCAAATATAAAATTAAGAGATCTTAATATAATGTCTTAACAAACAGTGTTACAATATACTATCAACTTTAGTAAATAAAAGGTATAAAATAGTGCGCGCACCAAAGAAAAAAAAGTTGATAGGATAGGCTTGAATACAATTGAATTAGTATTGAGATTTTTGTTGTCTTGCACTTGGCTTTGTTATGAACCTCTTGATTCCAAGTTTTCTTGCAATTGTCGTCTATACCTAATTGAGACTAGCTAGGCAACCGTATGAAAACCTTTATTGAAGAGTTAGATCAACCTCCTGCTTGTCTCTGAGTAATTACAGGTCCCAGCCGACATTGCAATTGCATGGCTACAACAGCTTTTGAATACTTCAAAGCCAACCCATTTGAGGATTCGCATGGTCGGCCCATTAACTTTCATGCTCCGGCGAAATTCTGGAAGTCCATTGACGAATTTACAGCCCAAGTTTCAAGAGACGTGGCTCAGCTGAGAGAGCTTATGGTAATGGGCACTCCTTCTAATTTAAATCTCGCCAAGTGGAGAGAAAATTAACTTAATGTGGAGGTTGAGCATTTATTGTAACAGTTAAAAGTTAAAACAGTGCCCTTCAACTACTAAGTAGAGAATTCAATTTTAACTAATTTCACTCTCCTTTCTCCTCGTATGTCAATCAGGTTTCCATGTAAATCAAAGAAATTAACCCACATGGCAACTCTATACGAGGCACATGGACTCTACAAAGGAAGGTATAAATGTAAGGCAATTTATATCAAATTTTTATATTCTATCAATATGAAGTTTTATAATTTTTAATAATTATAATGTTACATAATCTATTTTTATGGGTGAGAAGTTGAAAACGTTTGAAACCCACTTAAAATTTGATAATTTTCTATATTTTCGAAGGAATTCCAATGGCATTGACTGGTTGAAAAGTATGATGCATTTCTAAATGTAACTGTTCGTGCAGAAATAAATTATATAGGACAAATGATTTTTTCCACTATACTTTCCTTACTCCATATTCTTTTTTGTTGTCAAATTTCTTACTCCTTTTTCGTACCAGGTTTGATTGCAGTAATATGCAGAAATTAATGGAAAGCATATCCCAAGAGGAGAAGCTGAACTTTAATTTTGATGTGAGCAGCATTGTTTGGAAAGATTATATTGCAAATATCCATATTCCTGGCCTAAGGAAGCATGTCTGGAAGGAAAAATATGCCTGTTCTTTCTCCCAAGATCTAGCCTCAAATTTTAATAGTTTGTTTGTCTTTGGCACAATATATTTATCTTGAAATCGAGTAAGGGTGTTAAAACTACAATAATGAAAATTTTCTTGATCGGTAGTAGTATTAATTTGGTAAGGTGAAAATATCAGCAGACATAAATAAGGGTGCAAATATCATCTTATTTGTTTTGAACGTAATGACAATGAACAATTGAACTACTTTAGCTTTTGTTTGCTTTGAACTGTTAAATGTTGGTCTAAATGCAACTTATGAGGAGGTGAGTTGGGTTTGATTGTTTGATCACACGTTCATAAGTTGATCAACCCAACATTCGGTTATCTCAACTTAAAAAAAAAATGTTTGTAAATTTTGAAAAAAAATTATGAGAAAAAATATTATGAGAAAAAATATTATTTTAATCAATAAAAAATAGAAAAAGAGAAAGATGATAAAAAAAACAATAAATTTTCTTTATCAAACTTTCGTTTCTTACTTTTCTTTTTTTTAATTCAATAAGCCATAAATAATAAATTCCTCCTTTTGTTACACGAAGAAAAAAAAAATATTGTTTTCTGTTCTTAACAATAAAATTAAAATTTACAATTAAATTTTTTTTGTTTTAAATAAAAAATTACATTACTCAATAGATATAATAAGATAACTTATATACGCTGATTTATTAATAATATTAAATTATTTTAATAATAATTTTTAAAATATAAAATTTATTTTTTATTACGCAGTGCCATACTTTAACGACTTTTTATCTCCGTATCGGTTGCCGATCAGCATAACAATGATGACAAAGGAGCGCTCAGATATAAAAAAGGATAACAAAGGGACCCAAGAGGGCCCACTAGCCTGATGGCATTGCTTACAGATTAAGCAAGAATAAACAAAAACGAAATATAAACAACCGAGGGCAGGGATGGACACCTGTTGCCACGCGTCGGAATCTCCAGCTGTCTTTCACTCGAAGAAAGAAACGGGCACAGAAGAAGATGGGTCCAACTTCCAAGTACACGCACTGCCAAAAATGGTTGCCGAAGAAATCTATAAAAACACCATCGAATTTTGCAGTGTAATGTTATAAGCCCATGAAATATCTCAGCTTTCTTCTGTCATTGCTGTTATCGTTGTCGCTAAGATTGCTTGTTTCTGCGGATTCTGGGTTTTGTGGGTTGGATAGAATGGCCACTCTCGGTGGAGTCCACGAGTCCCCAGCCGCCCAGAATAGCGCCGAGATCGACAGCCTTGCTCGATTCGCCGTCGATGAACACAACAAAAAACAGGTAATTTAAACAAAATTTCTGTTTTTTTGGTTGGGTTTTGAAAATTATGATAAAATTTACCGTTTTGTGGGTTGAAGTCCACACAATATGATAAGTGGGTAGGTTGGGGGAGAAATTCAAATACATGTAATATGTGGGAATTTGATGGTTTTTGTTTTGTGGGTTTTTTGTTTTAAATTTTTTGTGGTTGATTTAAAGAATGCGTTGGTGGAGTTTGGGAGGGTGGTGAAGGCGAAGGAGCAGGTGGTGGCTGGTACTCTGCACCACATTACAATCGAGGCGATTCAAGCAGGTAAGAAAAAGCTGTATGAAGCCAAGGTTTGGGTGAAGCCTTGGCTTAACTTTAAGGAGCTTCAGGAGTTCAAGCCGGCCGAGGATGTTCCTGCCCCCGCATTTACTTCCTCGGATCTTGGTGTTAAGAAAGGTGCATGACCTTTTTTTTTTTTTTTTTTTTTTTGGGTCAACTTCTGTTCTTGGGTTTATGTTTTCTTTGCAAGATACGTTTGATGTTAGCTAGATAGCTCGAAATTATTCCAGTTAGCTGGTTTTAATTATATTAGTGTTTTGTTTTCATAGCCTTTTATGTCAGAATGATTAAAATTATTTCCTTAACGTGGCAGATCATCCCATTTTTTCAAGGTATAATCCAGCTATTAAATCTAACTTAGTGTGTCTTTTGCGTTTCTTTGGTTTTTCTGGTGCGCTGGTTGGCATTTGTCCCATAATGAGGTGCTGTACAAATTCATCTTCATAGTTGAAATTATGTTTCAGACCATTTAGATGGGTACAATTTAAGACAACATGAGAATTATAGCTGAGGAAATTTTCTGATGTTGACAGGTTTATTATTGCCTCAAGAGAAACAAACATCTTTTTCTGCCACCTATGCATGAGTTATTAAGTAAATTAGTAGATGAAGTCAATTGATATTCGGCATGTTGCATTTTTGTGGCATGGTTTTTGTATCATGTTATGTTCTGCTGGTATGTTATAATTGGTTTAGTCTACCACCTTGGAGAACTCCACAGGGTCCCTCAATACAAACAATTTTGTCATTTAGCTTTATTATTGACAGGTATAGAGATATAGAAGAGGATGTGTTTCATAAGACATGGGTTGGATGGCTATTATAGGGATCTGTGATTGAAGTTTTTTATGTCAACGAAATTCCCCTTAAGTTGAAGGATAGATTTTCTGAACAATTATTAGGCTAGCAATACTTTACACTAATGTATATGGGTTGTAAAAGAACTTGTAAAAAAACAGTAACAGAGGCAGGAATGTGTAGATGGATTTTGTGCCACTCTATGAAGGACCTAATAAGAAATGAGGATATTCATGGAAAACTAGATGTAGTACTATTTGGACATAAGTTGAGGTGGTGGCGTCTGAATTGTATATGTCCAAGGTAAATCCTGCGAATAATTCCA
Organism: Carallia pectinifolia; assembly: GCA_037832335.1. Taxonomy (NCBI): domain Eukaryota; kingdom Viridiplantae; phylum Streptophyta; class Magnoliopsida; order Malpighiales; family Rhizophoraceae; genus Carallia; species Carallia pectinifolia. The sequence goes on from CM075453.1 coordinate 34,730,841, forward strand.
TTAAGAGGGGTTGGCAAAATTCACGTGGATGCAACAGAAGAGTGAAAGGATGACTTAACCGTACTTGAGATTTTTTGGTTAGCAAGTATTTATAAGTACAATAATGTCTATCACAAAACTCAATTTATAGGATGGAACAACGAGAAAAGATTCATATAATTGACTTCAATTGATTTTGGGACCACGAATTTGTTGTTGTTACTAGAGTCTGCCACTTGGGATATAGTTGCAGTCTACCTAATAGGGGTGGTTTGGGTTTGTGACTCAGATGGCCATGGTCCTGGTTGGAAAGAAGTGCCAGTGCATGATCCTGCCATCCAGGATGCAGCAAGCCATGCTGTCAAGACCATCCAGCAGAGGTCAAACTCATTGTTTCCTTATGAACTTCAAGAGATCATTCAGGCAAAAGCTGAGGTTAGCCTTCTTCATCCCTTTGGCATTTTATTGTTAACTGCTTCCTTCAAGAACAGTATTTGGGATCTGTCTTTGGCAATGGTGATGTTTCGTGACCAGTAGAACAAAGTTTATGTTTTAGTAGGTTTGTTTGATCCTTCAAGCATTGTATGTTCTGAGGAATGCCTAAACTTGAACACAGGTGGTACATGATTCAGCAAAATTTGATATGCTTCTCAAGGTCAAGAGGGGGAGCAGTGAAGAGAAGTTCAAGGTGGAGGTGCACCAAAACAGTCAGGGAACTTTCCATCTCAATCAGATGGTGCCACATCCTTGAGTCTCAGAATTACTTACAATGCTGAAGTATTACGTACTGTTGACTACTCCTTATCCACTTTGTTGTGAGTCCCTTTGAAATTTACTGCTATGTATGGATTCGGTAAAGGTTGTTGCAATATGGATCATCCATGTATCTATCTCTATCTCTATATTTGGAGTCCGAATTGAACGTTAAAGTTGACGGGTTGCTGAACTCCATTGGAACGGAGACTCTTCAAATTTCAGTCCAGATTCTGGTTAAAATATGTGAAGCCTATGCAAAAGCATGTGCTGGTCTCATGCGTGCCGGTAAAAGTACAAAAGCAAAAGTTTATCTTAAGAGTTCTTAGGTTTGGTTCTGGTACCGCAGATACTCAAGGAAGCAAATATTGTGCTTAGGTGTAATTGATTGTGTCCCCCTGCGCCCGCCGCAGGGGGGTGGGGTGCGGTGCGGGTGGGAGATGGGGTCCGGAAAAAGAGATAGAGAGAAAGAGAGGAGATAAGTAGTGGTGGGTTTTATTAATTTTTTTAATTTGTTTCGAAGAAAAATAGTTTATATGCATGGGTGATAAGTTTATTATGCCGTTAGCCATAAGAATAGAGAGTTTTTAAACGCGTGTGCAATAAATTTAAGAATAATGTGTTATACATACTATGTATGTAAAGATTAATGATGATGTACAACAGATTGAAATTTAATATATAATAAATTGAGATGAAAAAGAAAAAAGAAATGATCCCGTTATCTCCCGTCTGCAAATCATTTCCTCTGGCTAACTGAATCGTAAGGGGTATAACCGCAAGCGATGAAGTCAAAGACCCTTCGCTTGGGTGTGATTGACTCGCTCATTAGAACACTTGGCTTTATCGTGTTTGCTTTGCTAGTGGAATTCGAGTCTCCTAATCGTTGATCCCGTGAAAAATAGCGCTCGGCCATGGTGTTTGCCCTGCAAACACCGAAACCAAAATCCCTCTTCTTAACTGTGAAGAGTCAATCAAGCAATCTCTTCGCCCTGATCAAGTACCAAAGAAATAGACAAATAAAAGACCAAATTTCAGAAGCACATTGGAGAGTTTAATTCATTTAACTCATTATATTATACAATATAATAGAATTTTTAATTTAATTTATATTTTTTAATGAGTATAATTTATTTATAATTTTATATTATATAATGAGTAAATTTATTTAAAATAAAAAAATAAAAAATATATTTTCGTAATGTTAGATAATGTGTGAGTTCTATTTATTAAAAAAGATAATAAAATTAAAATTTTAAAATTGTTTTTTAACTTTGTTTTAAACTCTTATGCATCGGGGGATTTTTAAAATAGTTTTTAGCTCTTTTTTTAAGCTTCTTTTTCAAATACTATATATTGTATAGATATAAATATACATACATACATACAAAAAATACGCATGTTATAATTTGATACAAATTAATATATAAAAATGAAAAATAAATAGTAATATATTCATTCTTATTCTAATGTATGTTAAATTAAAAAATAATTAATATATATATTAAAAAAAATAATTGGAGATTGGCCTTTTTCTTTTTTTTTTTTTTTTACCGGAATTGGAGATTGGCCTGAACTCAACCGAAATACACCCGACCAAAATTCAGCTGACCGGACCTATTTGGCATTAGACGTAGACGGAAGATAAGAGAGTAGGAGAGTTGGCGTGGAGGTGGAGATATGGCCGGGGCTGCGACCATGCGGCTCTCCGGGGAGTCGAGTTGGCCCCTACCATTAGCATTAACATTGCCACCAAAAACATCTGTTATTCCCAAATATCAAAAGCACAGAGTTTACTGCCGCGACAGCAACTCTTCTCCATCACTCTCTGTGATGCAGATGTCTCCTACCAAAAGAAAAACCTTATCTCTTATTCTCAATTCTGGCGTTATTGCTTGCCTTCGAGCCACTTGGTGAATGTTTTTTTTTTTTTTTTTGCAGATTTGGTTTTGTGGGTTTGTCATGAAAAAGCTCAAGTTAATCATCATCATCTTTATCTTCATTCTTTTGGGGGTATTCGGGGCTTACAGATCATTTTTGATTTGTTTTGTAGCGCAGAGACTGCTTTTGAAGCTGCAACTGCTGCACTTAGTGGTGGCATTTCAGTTGTGAGTCTTTCCCTTTTTTTTTTTTTTTCCTTCTGTTTCTCTGTTTCCATGATTGATTATTAGTACAATGCACAAGCGCTTACTCCTTGAAATAAAGGGTATTTTTTGATTGATAAAATTTGGTTTATTGGGGGGTCCTGTAATATTAGTAAGATTTCTGTAGGAGCCTAACTGACTAGGTGATGATGGATAGCCTTACTTGAGCTCTCAGAATAGAGTTGCCATTTTGCATCATCTAGTCTATTTATATCAATGATTTGCTGCTATCTTAACCATAGGAAACGAAAGAATTATACTTTTACAATTGTTCAATTTATTCTTAAACAAATTTATTGTCATGATGGCCATAGAGCTTATGGTTTGCTTTTTAGGTAAAATAAAAGTTAGCTTTTTATAGGTTAGAAATTTATTTGTTTTGTAGATTTAAATTTATATCACGATACAACCAAAGATACTTTTTTTCTTTGTTCGGTCACAAAAATGAAAAGGCACATTAAGGCATTTTTTAGCAAGGAATTTTTGTTTTTCGCTGCACTAGTCACTCCCGAATGCTGATGGTAACTTCATGTGACTTCTTTATCTGGATATGCAGTTGGAGATTGTGATGTCTACCCCAGGTGTGTTTCAGGTTGTTTTGTACATGCCATTCTTTCATCTTCTCAAGGCATTTGGCCCCCCTGGCTTGGAGCCTTGGACATAATATACTTGTATCTCTTGCTGTCAGGTTGTAAAAAAGCTGGTGCAGCACCATCCTACAATGGCCATAGGGGTTAATCTTTCTTCCTAAGTTCTCTTTGAATTCATGACATTGGTGTCTTTATTGGTAGATGCATAACATAGTTAGCACAACTTTCAAGAAGTTCCCCAAACCCTTCAGCACTTGTTGTGCCTGCATGTGTGAGTAATCGTGCATTTTCATCTTTTTGGCTGTATTATTCTGATTACATGAAAGAATAATTAATCTTACTTGTGCTTGACTATAAATGCATTAAAATTATGGAAATAATGGTACTATTTGCTCTGCGCAAAATTTAATAACTAAAGCATTCATTATAGTTTCTATTCAGCATAACAACACTGCAAAACTTGTCATTTACGAACTCTCGCATTAGACATACATAATTCCTGTACCAGAATTCTCTTTTGAGAATGTTTGAACATACTAGTCAGTTGAAAGAAGCATTGTTCACGAGTTGAAGTAATATATACAATTGATTCAAGAGACTTGCTGACTGTAGGTGGGTACTATTTTAAGTGCTGAGGATGCTTCAAACGCAATGAATGCAGGAGCCAAGTTCCTTATGAGCCCAGCAATGGTTAAAGTATGCATGTTATATTCCAAGTACGAAATGAATTTTCCTCAAGTCAAAACAAGTCATAAATCTTGACAGGATTTTAACTTCTTGTCTTTCTTCCTTCCTTTTGTTATCTGTTTCTTTTCTCTTTTTTTTTTTTTTTTCTTTGGCCTATGCCCCCTATGTCCGACCAACTGTGTCGGCATTGCTTCTTCTTTTCCAGATACGAATGATGCTTGCTTCTCTGCAGGACATTATGGATGATTCCCAGGACAGTGAAGTTTTATATATACCTGGTGTGATGACACCAACAGAAGTAAGAATTCTATTTTGCTTGAACTCTCATTCATGTTTAGTTCCCTGAGATCTGAATCTATGTGTAGATTATGTTAAGTCATGCATCCTCTGTTTGGCCTCCCATCTTTTTCTAATGTTCCAAAAGGGCCTTTGGAGTACTAACAATATGTAAAGGAAATGTATTGGGAAAATTCATGTGAGGGTCAGGAAGGAAAAGCCGTTTCGCTTGCCTCCCTCCCATAATTTCTTTCCTCTATTTTCATCATCAGCAGCAATGAAAAGTTTGAAGTAACTTTATTAGTTATCCACTGCCGTTTAAGCATTTGATTATTTGCACCATTTTTTATTAAATCATGTCTTAAACAGAGCCTCTTCATGTCACAGATATTGTCTGCATATGGTTCTGGTGCCAAAATTGTCAAGGTAATTTTTGTGGGATTTTCATATTTCATCATGTTTGGGATAGGAGTGAGCATGAGGTTCAAATAGCGTAATGGGACATTCACTAATCGATACCTGCAGTACACTTTTCTATTTTAAAAATTATTTGCTGTTATATAAATTCCAGTCTGACTATGCCTTCACATGATTGCATCCCCATTTCACCTAGAATTTTATGGAGACTGGGTATAGGAAGTATTTTCTTGTTGCAATTGGTTATTCCAACAAACAACATATGTATTTTATTTTCATGATGTTAATGGTACAGGTTTATCCTGTTTCAGCTTTGGGTGGTGTCCAGTATATATCAACACTGCAGAAGCCTTTCCCTCATATACCCATGGTTGCTTCTCAAGGCATAACAATAGGTTTGTCCATTGAACAATATCAGCACGCTGTTGCAGACCCTGTTACTTGACTGTCATGCCTGATGTTGCGAGAACTTTTCTTCTTATCTCTCTCCCTCCCTCTTCCTCTCTCTCTCTCTCTCTCTCTCATTTCTTTTATTTCCATAACGATGCCTTTGAAAACAGGGATCTCTGACTTCATCTAAGGTTGCTGTGATTACTGTACAGCAGACCTCAAAACATTTATAACCACTATTGATGCATATGGTTATTGGGAGTTGGTTGATATGATGACATTCCCTAACATGTCTATTGTTTACTGAAAGAAATATTTGCAATCATCCAAAAGATCATGTTTTTCATTGAGAAGAGATTACCTTCTTTTCATCAATGGCATCATTGCATCGTTGATCCTTATTATTAGATACTGTTGTTCATAGTTATGCATTTTTGGACGAACATTAAATGTGCATGTCCCATTGTGGTGGAAAGGATGCCGAAGTATTGCGAAATTCTTCATCAAATGGTCTTTTTATATAAGATCAAATGCAAACTTACAGCGTATTGGTAAATCTCTTCCTCAGGAAGTGTATATATTGGCAGGGAATGCTATTTTGTTTGCTGTTATAGAATTATTATTTCTGCTTTTGCTGCATTGTATTGTTTGTTGCACCATATCAATGGTTCAATTGTATTCTGGAAATTTGTTGAGATCTGGACACTCAAATTTGATGCAGATTCAGTGGAGAACTATATATCTAATGGAGCATCAGCTGTTGTTTTGTCGGATGCCTTATTTACTAAAGATGCAATGTTACAAAAAGATTTCAATGCCATACATCGACATGCATACTTTGCATCTGTGCAAGGCAAAGAAGCTGTTGGACGGTCAGTTTTAGTGCTGTTCATTCCATTTTCTTTTCTAGGTTGTGGTAACAATAAATGTTGTGAGTTACTAAATACTCTGCATACTTGCTTGTTGGTGTTCTTTGGGTTGATGCATCGCTTATGTGAAAGTCTTTGGATGTAGTTTAATGATGCTTATTATTAAGTTGTTTTGGACTGCCTTCATTTGATTGCAAATTTGCTCTTCATTTGGGTGATTTGGCATGTAGTAATACATGCCTTACATTAACTTGGGACAAATGTTCGATCCTCTGACGTGTAGCCATGCATGTATCTGCAACATTTGGACCATTTCCGACCATACAAGTGAAATTTAAACGGGTTTGGAGAAGAAAGTTATATTAGCATGGCTTCATGATGCCAACTTTCTCAGTTACTGTAGCAGAACGTGGCTAGTTTTAAAGTTGAGTTGTAGATGTTGATTCCACTCTACCAAAATGCAGTTCATATCATGTCCATTTGATACCTTTTTTTTTTTTTTCTTTCTATTATCTTCTGCCCATCCCGTTGTCTATGGGCTGTAATGAAACATGTTGCATGCCTTGGAAGCATCAAACATTACATGTTAATGATGCGTAGCTTCAGTCTTACAACTTATGACTCGTATGAATGTCATGCAGAAAGACAAGTCAATTTGATTGGTTTTAAGCGGTAGAGCAAAGAAAAAGGGCAGTTTGGTGTCAAGGTTGTCAAAGGATTCATCTTCAAGACCCAGGTGCTTTTTCAAGTCTAAAACATCACCTGTTACCAAGATATTTGAATGCTATATTTATTTTGTTTTGTTTTGTTTTGTTTTTTTTTTTTTGTGGTCTGATGGAGAGCAAGTCACTCATTCTATACAATTATATTACGTGGCAAGGCCACTCCAAGTATGTCATCTAACACTAGTTGAAGAGCTCCTGGAGGTGGTTGGGAATATTCAGCAACTTAAAATCATCAGCTGCACGAGGGTATGCCATGAAGTTAGCCGTTCTATTGTATTCAATCTTGGACAATGATCTTCATTTAGTTAGCCCGATTTAGAATATAATATTTTCTCAATCTCATGGCATCTTAAATGACTCTTCTTGATTAACCAAATCCTATCAAGTAAAATTGCATTAGTTTCGAGCAAATGTGCTCATAAGTCACTGTAGTCTATTTGTTTGTATGAATTACAAATTACTTTTGAGAGGTTAAATGTTGAAAATTCTTTTGAGCAATGATCGGGATGCCAATTATTGTATATGAGTGGGAGATATTGGTTTTATTTAAACAAGTCGACCCGCTTATAATAGATCGGCCAACTCAATTAAGTGAGAAGTTTGAGGAAGCTAAAACCCCCTCTCCACTGCCTATGCGTTTATTTCTGTGTTGTAAATCAATTGAAAACTAAGTTATAAAAAAGTAACAAATAATCGCTCAAAACTTCTCAAACCCCTCAAAAGAAAAGATATAGAAATACAATTCCCTATTAATCTTTCGAATTTCATTATATGGTGGGATAAAATCACCTGAGAATTTGTCTATAATTTAACAAATAAAAAACTTTTTACAATCACATTTACAAAATATACAACAAAACAAAGAAAAAAGTCATCATTTTTTTTGTTCTATATTTTGTCATTATTGCACAAATTATAAACGAACAACCATTGGGCTACCAATGATATGGACAATAACATTTATCTTAATCGTTAAGAGTAAAAGGACTTTTGGACTGTAAAACAAGGGTGTTGTCAATATCGTGTACTACCCAAATTGCGAGGCATAAATCGTTGGTAATCAGCCTTTAATTTCAATCTAGAGACTGTCAAGAGTAAGTGTACTCTCTTCCTCTTTTCTCTACCAGTAAACAAGTGTAAATCTGCACGTTTATCATCTTCGCATGTATGAAACATCGAATGGTCCGCAACAACAGCTACCACAAAGTAATATTAGTCAGCATCAATAAGCTTCACGCCCCAACCAACATCCTCACAATGCGTAACATGATGAACAACAGCACCGCCAGCTTCAAGTATGCTATCTCTCTTCTGGTGGAACCTTGGTGGAAAATGAAAACACGGTTCCATGGACACTGCTCGCTGACAAGGTGGATCAGGTATAGTTTGATCGAAAGGCATGTATAAAATCCATGGCCTCAAACCTCCAATACCCTGAGCAACATATCCAAAAGTAGACCAAGAGCTAGTCACTAGCACATCACTCAAACTAAGAATGTATATTTCAGCCCATGCCTTCATATTGTGCTCATTATCACCGAACTGTTGATTTTCTTCATGGCTTGGCTGATAGACTCCAATCGCTTCCCCGTGCACCGTTGGTTTCATCCAGTACATGTTCTTTATGGTTTCATAGTAATCAGATTGCAATGAAGCAATTAAAATAGCTATAGATGTCTGGTTTTTTGATGGAAAGGTTGAATTTTTGTGCTCCCCTAGTTGGGGCAGTAGCTTTTCCTTCTCTGCACAGGCCAAAATCTGCTTCATGACGGCGTGACTTGGACTTGTTTTGGGGTTAAAGACTCTGATTTGAAGGCCAATTCTCTTGCTGGCTTTGGCCAAGTACGCTCGATAGAATCTAGTAATTAGTCCCCAAGCTTGATTGGAAGGGTGGAAAAGATAACGCACCAAGTGATGGAAAACAACATTGTTGTGAGGAAACAATGTGTTTAGCTCTTGCTCGAAAGATGGGATCAGAAACAAGGATGGAACAAAGTATTGGTCCGATTCTATAATCAACCAAGGAACCTTTTGGAGAAAAGTCTGACTTTCCTCGTCGAAGAAACGCTTATCATCGTCGTTGGAGTCGTGAGCTAGATGAAGACGCACAAGCATTGGCGTTAATGAACTGTTGTTTACCTTGCGATTTTTGAGCATGTTCCCATAGCTGTCATCATGTCTGGCAGAAGAGCTGTATAATTGTTTCCGAAGAGGAAAGTCTGCAGGCAATAACCATGAAGTACCCGGAAATGGCTCGCAGAAGAGATCTGCCATGTCGGTCCCATGATCAACGAGCAGAACGCGATTCGTGAGGACAGCGTACAAAAATGCTGAAGCCATGCTTATAATCCTGTTTCCCAAGCCATTGGAAGGCAGCCAGACAATGTAATTGCAGTCCCCAGTGCCGTTAAAATGGCCATAGTGTAATAATGCTTTCACTGTTCGGTTGTAGGCTTCAGTTAGTGGTCCACAAGCTCTATGACGATCTTCATAATCGCGTAGTTTCAAAATAAGATGCTGAGATTGCCTGTGGGGTGATGTTTTGCGATACAAGTTAAACTGATGCCTGCTTATGCAAGATTGATCATCATCAAATCCTGAGGCCAGCGGCAATCCATCCTTCGGTTTACTAGTAGTAAGGTTGATAAGTCTTGGACCTACAATTTTGTAGAAATTAAAATGACAAGCACCAATTATCTCCAAAAAAAAAAAAAAAAAACAGAGAGAGAAGAAAATGACAAGCACCAAATTATTTATGTTTGAGACATCTGAAATTTTTAGCAGTCAACTTGTATAAGAGCATGTATGAAGTAGTAAAGCAATTCATAAAGACTTATTCAACTAAAAGTTTATTGATGAGGAATATAATATAACATTATAGGTGTTTTCATAAAACCAAAAATTTTGATTAACCGACAAAACTAAATCCAACTAAACCGAAATTTTGATTAATGGGTCAAAGTTTATAATGGGTTAATCCAATTGATGTAAACTGATTTAAAATCAATTACAGCTTTTAGTTTCATAAAACCCAGGTTAGCAAATTCAAACTGAAATTTCATTTTATAGGTATATTTTTATTTAAGATTCTAATAATATTATTTAATAATATTACTAATACAACTATTGATAACAAATTAACGTTAATAAAGTCTTATATCCTATATACATTAATAAAAATAAATTTTGTGTGTAAAAAATGCATGAAGAATATATTTTATATTTATATTAGAATTTTATTTTATTTTTGTTGAAAAATAGTTGAAAATTTTGGTTCAGTTTTTGATTTTTAATTTAGTATAATTAACCAAAATTTTTAATTCAGTTTTTAGTTATCACAATTAAACCATGAACACCCCTCCTTGATAGCAAGACTCATTTTACAGTTTGATAGAAATTATTTAAATTCCAACTAAAAGAATAGGATACAATAGTATTCAACCGTTTGGAAAAGATAGAAAAGAAAATTGAGGCCCATAAAGAAAAAAAAAAATGACAATGTGCACTTACCAGGAGCAAATGGTGAGTTAACTTTGGCAGATTGTTCTTCCGGAATCTTATTCCCAGCGAGTTCCATGAGAAGAGGCAATGCTATCACCGATGCAAATACTAGCACCGTGAATTTGTACATTTCGAATCTGGATCGCAACACCGCGAAGATTGTAGTATCCATATGGGTGTTATTTCTTTATATTAATAAGCTCTCCAAGTTATAAACTAGAGAATCTGTAATCAGTAATTAACATCAGAATCTCTCCAAATTGAGCTCAGCAAGCATAGAATATGAATAAATGTTTCAAATGAAATTGATGAAGCAAATACATAGCTAATGAAGGGAAAACAAAAAGAAAGAAGTAAGAAGGTAAGCATGGAGATGCTGTTTAATTATTTAATCATCCCAGTGGTTGAAAGTGATCAATCAAATACATAGCTAATGAAGGGAAAACCAAAAAAAAGAAGTAAAAAGGCAAACATGGAGATGCTATTTAATTATTTAATTATCCCAGTGGTTGAAAGTGATAAATATCAAATACACAGCTAATAAAGGGAAAACTAAAAGAAAGAAGCAAAAATGTAAACATGGAGATGCTATTTAATTATTTAATTATCCCAGTGGTTGAAACTGATAAAGCAAATACACAGCTAATGAAGGGAAACCCAAAAGAAAGAATTAAAAAGGTAAACATGGAGATGCTATTTAATTATTTAATTATCCCAGTGGTTGAAAGTGAGATAAAGCAAATACATAGCTAATGAAGGGGAAACCAAACGAAAGAAGTAAGAAGGTAAACATGGAGATGCTATTTAATTATTTAATTATCCCAGTGGTTGAAACTGATAAGGCAAACACATAGCTAATGAAGGGAAACCCAAATGAAAGAATTAAAAGGTAAACCTAGAGATGCTATTTAATTGTTTAATTATCCCAGTGGTTGAAAGTGATGAAGCAAATACATAGCTAATGAAGGGAAAACCAAAAGAAAGAAGTAAAAAGGTGAACATGGAGATGCTAGTTAATTATTTAATTATAGTAGTGGTATACTAGTATGCTTAATATTAGCGTTGCTTTCAACATTCTTGCTTAGACATGATCTCCGGCCCTCCTTGTAGCTTGTTGGTTTGGCTTTAGGCCAAAATCTTACATGTCAAGGGTTTAGGGCTGGTGAGAAAGAGAAGAAGAGAGAAGTTACTTAGATATGATCGATCCCTAGTGTCATGTCATGTGGGTCATTATTGTTATTATTATTTTTGAATTGATAAAAATATGTATCGTAAGTATGTCGATTATCAAATTTGTGGATTGAAAGATGAAGTAACTCTTGTTTTTGCTTATCTTATTCAACTATTTTCGTAGAGGCAAATCTACTACCCATACACTATTGAAGCCGAATAAACTTTTCCTATTGGAGACTATGGGTGCATTTGTTTCATAATCTAGGACAGAATAAAATAGGGTAGGAATTAATTATTTCACTTTAACTCATGTTTAGTTATTCAATAGAAAAGGTATAGAATAATTCAGTATGAATTTACTGTTCTATAAATATAGAATAATACTATCACTTTCATTTCTATAAGTTAATTTATACTATATCATGAGTTAGTGTTAACAAATTATATATTTACTAAAATATATTCTTAATTAAAATAAAATTTAAATATTTTTTTTAAAATTAACATAAAAATTTTTAAAAAAAACTCATTTCTCATTCCTCTTTCTCCTTCCTCCCCTCTCTCTCACTCCTCGTCTCTCTCCTCCCTCTTTCCTTTCATTCTCCTCCCTCCTTTACCACTCTCTCTCATCATCTCTCTCTCTTCTCTCTTTCTCTCCTGCCTCCTCCCTGTCTCCTTTTCCCCCCATCCCTTCCCTTTTCTCTCTCTCTCTCTCTCTCTCTCTCTCGCGTTGGTTCCTCTATTTTCTTTTATGTAAAATTAAAAATTTATATCTTGAAATTTATTTAACTTTTTTTGTGAAAATTTTTTTAAAAAAATATTAATCCTTTCTTTATATCTTGAAATTTATTTGTATAAATATTAAAACTTAATTTTGAAAAATATTTTTATATAAATTTAAAAATTTATAAACAATATAATGTACAATAACATGTAAAATAAATATTGATTTCATTACTTAATTTTAATTATTTTTTAGAAAAATGTTAAAATTAATAATAAATATAAGCATAGTTATCAGACCCGGCTTGCCCTGGCCGGTTAAATCAGAAACCTGGTGACCCAGATATCAGATTGAGCTGAGTCACATAATCATACCGAAAAACATATGATTCAGTCAAAACCCAATCAAAGTCGGCCAAACCCGACTAAATTCGGTAACCCAGTAAAACTGAAATTTGGCCGAATTTTTAATAATTCAAAAAATTACATTTTTTTTCTAATTCAAAAATATTGGATTTTTTTAATCCACTTTTTTATTCTTGTACCATAATAATTTTCTACTCATTTCAATTATTAATGACTTAACATCTATTTGCTATCACAAATTTGCCATTTGAGTTTATTTTTTTTTATACTCTTTAGTCATTATGAATTAGAGGTTGATTTTGAATTCTCACAAAATACAGGTTGTCTAAGAAAAAATGAGCATATTGAATTAATATTAGTTGAAGAGAAAATGTAGATTAAGATTTAAGATAAAATCAACGACAAATATCTCAAATATTATTCAATAAATAAAAATAAATATATTAGATTACAATAATAGTGTATTGTTCTAATTTTTTATATTTTAGGATTAAATTTTATTATTTATTACAATTCATGTAATATGAATATTTCATTAAATTAATTATAATTATAATTATAATTATAATTATATTTTTAATTATTTATACGGTTCAACCAGCAACTCGACGGTTAAATCAGTGACCCACTGACCCTACTTCTTGGTCGAGTCACTGGTCAGTTCGAGTCTGATAACTATGAATGTAAATCAATTATTTCTCAGGGTAAAAAAATCATTTTATATTATACTATTCTGTCTCAAATCATTCAAACATTTGATAAGATAACTATTCTATACTAGTTAATGCTATCCAAATATAGTATAAACTAGTAATTTAATCTATCTTATACTATATTCGCTACTATCATATATTATACTATCCAGTCTGCATTCTAAACATACTTTACAGTGATTATCGTATCTGAAACCGGCGTTGCATTATACTCATTACCTACAAATGGAACCTAGTATATTTGCTTAGAAGAGAATGTAGGCGCCAAGACTCAAATCTAATTCTCACAGTATAAAAATACACTAATTTACTATTAGACTCCTACTTTAAGGGTGCGTTTGGTTCACAGTTTAGATAGTGTAGTATATGATAGTATAAGTTAATATAGCATAAGATAAGTTAGATTACTAACTTATATTATATTTGGATGTAATCAAATAGTATAAAATAATTATCTTATTTAATATTTGGATGATATAATATAGAATAGTATAGTATGTCAAAATAATTTTTTTACCCTTACAAATAATTGATTTACATTTATTATTAATTTTAATATTTTTATTAAAAATAATTAAAATTAATGTTTATTTTACATGTTATTATATATTAAATTGTTTATAATTTTTTAATTTTGTATAAAAATATTTTTTAAAATTAAGCATTAATTTTATTTATACAAATAAATTTTAAGATATTAAAGAAAAGAGATTAATATTTTTTTTAATTTTTTTCAAAAAATTAAATAAATTTTAATATATAAATTTTTAAATTTATATGAAAGAAAATGAAAGAATGAGAGAGAGAGAGAGAGAGAGAGAGAGAGAGAGGGAGGAAGGAAGAGAGAGGGAGGAGGGAGGGGAGAGAAAGCGAAGAGAGAGAGAGAGAGAGCAATGAGGAGTGAGAGAGCGATGAGGGGGGAAAGAGAGTATCATATTAATTAAGTGTACTTTTAGATAACCAAAGGGTGAGGCCGACTTCTCCTCTGACACCAACCCACACTTATTTTCACATCTCAAGTCTTTGAGCATTAAACCCAAAATCAAAGGCAACCACATGGCTCAGAATGATAATTGTTAGGCCCTGAAAGGTACCACCATCAATTATTTAATGCCCTACCCAGCTCGAGATTGGGGATTCTACATGGATTGATTTGGTCCTTTTATTTTCAAACTAAAACGTCACTAATGGTTTGAAAAACGAAATTCAATGGAATTAAACCAACGGAAGAGTTTCCAATTTAAACGTCAATTCCCTTCTTTTTCTCCTCCTTGAATTTGGGAACTATTGGAGACATCAACACCACCACAACCTCGATCATTGAGTTAATAACCCACCTTCAGCCTTTGAACGCTTGTTGTATCTTGATCTTCACTGTGAATGAATTATCTCTACCTTTATGTCAAAAAAAAAAAAAAGGTTTCCACCCCAATCTCTTTTTTTGAGAGCAAGTTTCCCCCACAATCTCTACTTGATAACTAATTGGATTATTGTTGAATTAAAGAAATGGGCCTGCGATTATTAGATATTTCCTCTATTTTTTGTTTAGCTGGGGGTGGTGGGACTTGGTGTAACGGGTAAATTTCGAGTCTAAAACAATTAGACTCAAAAATACAGAAACAAATTACAATAAAAAATTGTAAAATAAAAGAAAATTTACGTGGGGTCGATCTCCGTAGATCCTCCGATTAGTGTTCCTTTTTTTTACTCCGTCAAGGGCTGCACGAGCTTGATCTTGACAGAAATAATTTCCATAGCTTTTTCTTGAATTGGGTAGACTGAAACCGGATCTGATTTGGACGTTTTGACTACGGTTAAGAACCGTAGAGACCTGATCTGAGCCGATCTAACTTAATTTCACCGAGGGTCGAAGGGACTTGTTCTCGGATGAGTTGCCTGGATTTTGCTGAGGGCCGTATGAGACTTAATCCCAGCCGGATTTGTAGTAATTTGATATTTTTAGATCTATATTCTCAGAAATTCAGATCTAGAGCGATCCGAGAATATAAATTTAAAAATAATTTTAGAAATGGAAACAGCAAATTTTTTGGGGCTTACCCCTGAAATATCTCTCAAAAAGAAGTTAGGAGAGTATACTACAGAGTAAAAGCACGTAAGAAAAGGAGAAATTTTTTTGAGAAATTTTCAAAATTTTCTTTTTCTCTCAAATTCTCTGAATTTTTCTGTTTACAGATTTGCTGAATCTGTTTTTTAAAGGATGGATTGTTTAAAGCAGGGGAGGGCCTATTTATAGGCCTCCCCTGCATTATGCTGGCCACCATTTTCAAGTTGGTGGCCAGCCAATGCTGACCTTGGCAGTTGCCGACCTCAAAAGTCGGCAACTGCCAACCTCCTTTTTTTTATTTTTTTTATATAATAAAGCGTATTTACAAATGCCCCCACTTCAAGGGTCGGTAAGGAATAATTTTACAGAGATGATTCGAACCGAGTCTTGAAGTCCAGTTTGAAACTTGGAAACGTCCTGATGAACATTGAATCTTAGAGTCTTCTATCTTTGACTATGCCTGCTGTTGTTGGATCGCAATAGGAATCCAATACGATCTTGAGAAAGTTAGCACCCCAGCCAATATAAAAATTGACATTCTGGCTCTAGGTGCGTTCGAACTTCCATAGCTCGCAAAGGATTTTTTATATGTCTTAAAGTTCCAGAGCTCTGGTGAGGATGATCCGGTAGGCAAAGAACTTGAACCTCCCCAAGAGGAAGGCCTAGAACTACGGAACTTTAAGACTGGCACACAGAGAGACTGACTGTAGTGATGATTCCCAAGTCTACTTCGACGTAAAGAGAGTAGTTGGAACTTCCCTGTACGTCGCCGCATCCAAAGGAAGATTAGAATGATTACAGCTTCTCATCTCTCTGTGGTAGATGTGAATTAAGGAGAGTAGTTGGAACTCCATGACACCGATGGCGTTGGAGACTGAGTTTCGAGGGCTTTTAGGGATCCCTCGAGGAAGACTACTCCTTCTTTTCTTAGCTCGTGCGTCTCCAACTTCTTGATCAAAGAACTTCCTAGGACAAGTGCAGAGACTAGCCATTTTTTTTTTAAAAGAAGAAGAACTGAGGGGTGAGTATTACAACTCGGGAATGCAAGATATATATATACATAAGATAAAGATTTTTTTTTTTTTGAAAATTCAAAAAGAAGGTATGCATAATAGAGTAGGGTCATCCACGTCCCTTTCCTGCATAAGAGACAAAAGATGCAGCGGCTGATGCGTGTCACGAAAGTCGTTACCGTGTGTTGCAGAAGTCGTTGCTGTGTGCTGCAGAAGTAGTTACCGTGTGCTGCCAAAGTCGTTGCATCTTATCTTGTCGGCCGTCCTAGCGGGGCTCAAGGTGCAACTCCAAGTCAAGCTCGACCTCGTCTGGTGGGCCGATGATGTTGACGTCGACGTCGACGTCGCTTTCCAGCTGGTTGATGCTGTCGGAATATTCTGAAGAGAGAGGCAAAATTTCACTGGAATAACTCTTTTCTGCTAGAAAAATTCCTCTTAGACTTAAGTATTTAGGAGGGATGAACCCTTAGCTGACTCCGTAAGACCACCAGGACCAGCATGCATGCTCCCATGGGCTACGGCTTTGATGAACATACCGTGGAGAGACCATTGCAGTGGAAGAACTCGGACATGCTTCATTTGAGGGCGAAGCTGTATCGGTGGGATTTACTATCGGAACGACAGACTGTTCTTTGGAAAAAGCAGTTCTCAGTGCTGGTTTCTTCCTGCTTCTCTGATTCTGGAACCAATAAAACACATTTTTTCCTTCGATTGCCCCGAGCGGGCGCAATCGTGAGACAAGTTGGTAAATTTGAGATGCATTAGGAATAATACCTCCATTGTTGTGGAAGACTTCCTCCAAAATTTGCAATTGTGCCATGGTCGGTTGCCACCTTGTGCGGGGTGACCTTTCTTCTCCCTTGTCTTGAGGTTCTACAACTGGTTCCATCTTTCTTGTGGCAGAGGAGCAAAGGTCTTGGTATGTGGTGAAGATCGGTTGAGACTGATGCTGAGTTTCAGACTCAAACCCTCCGTCGCCTTTATATTTTTGGGCCGTACACAGTTTATACTCATGCGGGCAAGGAGTTGGATTGGATTCTGAACTTGGGTTCTGGACTGTGTCTAGAACTTGGAATTTTTGGGTTTTGGGCTTTGGATTGGATTTGGGTTGAGTGTTTGGGCTTCTAAACTTGAATTTTTTGATTTGGGTTGAGTGTTTGGGTTTTGGACTTTTGGATTTGGGTTGAGTGTTTGGGTTTTGAGTCTGGACTTAGTTTTCAGGTTTTTGAGTTGGGCTTTGAGTTGGGCTCAAGTATTTGGGTTTGGATTTTCGGGTTTCTATTTTTTTCTCTTTTTTTTTTGATTTTTTTGATTTTTTTTGTTTTTTTTTAAACATATTTACACATAATACTGTTTCAGAAATTTACCATTGATTGAGCCGATTCGGACGCCTTCTTGGTCTGACAGCATGTAAGCGTTGTGAGTATAGACCTCATGAACTAGGTATGGCCCGTCCCATTTGGAAATAAGCTTGTCACCAGGCCGATGCTTCATGTTGATGGGCCGTCGCACTGCAAGAACAAGATCTCCAACTTGAAAAGATCGAGGGCGGACCCTGCGGTTGAACGTGTTGGTGAGCCGGACTTGGTAGCACTCAAGTTGCTATTGTGCTTCGAGCCTCCTTTCATCGAGGGCTTCTAACTCATCCAGACGTAGGCGAGCATTCTCCTCCTATGTGAGTGCTTCTAGAACAACCATTCGCAGAGATGGAATCTGTGTTTCCAACGGCAGTATTGCTTCGACATCGTAGACAAGTGAGTATGGCGTCGCCTGTGTTGGAGTCCGGTAAGTTGTACGATACGCCCATAATACCTCCGGAATTCTGTCATGCCAATCTCTTTTGGATTTAGAGACTACCTTCCGCAATAGGTTGCATAAGGTCTTGTTGAATGCTTCGGCCAAGCCGTTAGCTGGGGCATTGTACATGGATGACTTGTACTGTTTGAACTTGAATTTCTCGTAGAGTTTGTCAATCAAGCTGTTGTAGAACTGCTTGCCATTATCAGTGATGATGAATCGAGGGACTCCATAGCGATAGATCAGCTGAGTCCGGATGAAATTGGCAACATGCTCCTTCTTTACCTCTCTAAGTGGAATAGTTTCAGCCCATTTTGAGAAGTAGTCTGTTGCTGCGAGGATGTAAAGTTGACCCAGGGATGACTTTGGCAAGGGTCCCACTAAGTCAAGACCCCAAGTTTCAAAGGGCCAGGATGAGACAGTTGGATGCAATGGCTCTGGTGGTTGATGTATGTAATTGGCATGAAATTGACAAGCTTGACAAGTTTTAGCAAACTCAATGGAATCACGTACCATGGTTGGCCAGTAGTATCCCATCCTTCTGAGCTGAAAGTGCAACTTAGGCCCTGATTGATGTCCGCCACAAACACCAGAATGTGCTTCAGCGAGAGCTTGTTTTGCCTCTTCATTATCTAGGCTGCGAAGCAAAACTCAATCAAAAGATCTTCGATATAGAGCACCCCTGAGATATATGAAACGAGGAGCTCGTCGTTGAATTTCTTTCTTATGACGACGATCTTCGGGCAGCTTCCCGTGCTGTAGGTAGTCAATGATTAGTTGACGCCAATCCTCGTCCTCCGCGAGACGTACAGATACAGCGTTGGCTGCTGTAGTTTCTTCATCATCCTTCTGTGGCACTATCTATTTCTGGCATACGGCAACAACTGTAGCCTGAATTTCTGACTTTGCAAGAGAGGTGGCCAGGTTAGCCAATGCGTCTGCCTGAGTGTTTTCTCGTCGAGGCACATGCTCCAAAGTGATGCTTTCAAATTCATTCATTAGCTGTCGAGCACATTGATGGTAAGGCGCAAGGTCCTCTTTCTTCACGTCATACAACCCTATAAGTTGGTTGATGACGAGTTGAGAATCTCCATGGACTTCTATAGTTGGAATCTTCATATCGACAGCCATTTGAAGACCAATGATCAAAGCCTGGTATTCGGCAACATTATTTGAACATAACTCACCGAGTATGATAGCATATGGTAGTATTTGTCGTTGAGGAGTGACAAACACTATACCGGCACCAGCACCATCACGCCTTGCTACACCATCAAAGAACATCTGTGAAAGACCTCTTCATCTGGAAGATCATCTGTGAACTCCCAATCGGACGGGATAGGGTGATCTGCAAGGAAGTCTGCTAGAGCTTGTCCTTTGACTGCTTTTTGAGGCACGTAGACAATGTCGTAGTTTTGTAGGATTACTGCCCACTTGGCAAGTCGTCCTGACAAGATTGGTCTATATAAGATATATTTGACAGGATCAGTTTTGGCAATGAGACGTACCGTGTGAGCTTGCATGTAGTGCCTCAGCTTGTCAATGGCAAAGAACAGTGCTAGACATGTCTTTTCAATGGGCAAATAACTCAGCTCCGGACCGTTTAGTGTTCTGCTCAAGTAGTACAGGGCAACTTCCTTTCCCTGCTCGTTTTCCTGTGCAAGCAAGGCTCACAAAGATCTCTCTTGCGCTGCAATGTAGAGAATCAACGACTTTCCCTGAATTGGAGCTCCTAGGACTGGTGGATTGGAAAGGTACTTCTTTATGCTCTCAAAGGCTTTGCTGCAAGCTTCGTCCCACTCAAAGTTGACATCCTTCTTCATCAACTGATGGAAAGGTTGACATTTCCCAGCTAAGTTGGAAATAAAACGGCGAATGTAGGCCAGCTTTCCTTGTAAACTTCGCAGCTCGTGCAAGTTTTTAGGTTCATACATCTTTTGAATTGCCTCAACTTTTGACTGATCAACTTCGATTCCACGATGGCGCACCACGAACCCAAGAAACTTTCCTGATGTGACGCCGAATGCGCACTTGAGAGGGTTCATTTTAAGCTGATGCCTGCGAAGTCTTTCAAACACCGTCTTGAGATCCTCGAGGTGGTCTTTGCGCTTCTTAGTCTTTACAACTAAGTCATCAACATAACATTATACAATCTTATGTAGCATGTCATCAAAATTTTTTTGCATAGCACGTTGATAAGTGGCGCCAACATTTTTTAATCCAAACGGCATAACTTTTTAGCAGTATATACCTTTTTGGGTGCGGAATGCTGTCAACTCCTCGTCTTCTGGTGCCATTCTGATTTGGTTATAGCCTGAAGAACCATCCATGAAGGACAATGCTTCGTGACCCGTTGTTGCATCGACTGTGATTTCCGTTATTGGCAATGGAAAGTCATCTTTCGGACAGGCCCTGTTAAAATCTCGAAAATCAACACATACCCTCAACTGTCCATTCTTCTTTCTTACCGGGACTATATTGGCAATCCACGTTGGGTATGTGACCTCTCAGATGAAGCCAGCATTGATCAGCTTGTTAACCTCCTCCTCGATTTGTGGAATGGGTTCCGGGCGAAATCGTCGTTGTGACTGCTTGACAGAACGAACACCCTTCTTTACTGCTAGACGATGCACCACAATTTTCGGGTCAAGTCCAGGCATTTCTTTGTAACTCCATGCGAACACGTCCCTGTATTGACTTAATACCTGAACATATTCTTGCTCTTCTTCTGCAGTAAGTAAAGCACTTACAAATGTAGGTCGAGGATCTTCCGGAGAGCCAAGATTGACCTCCTTGAGTTCATCAACAGTTGCTTGGCCACCATCTTCAAGTTCCGGGGGAGCCTTCTTTACTTCACCGTCTGATGAGTCAGACTCAGCCTCCTTGCTGATTGTGACATGAAATGTAGAGCCTCTGACTTCACCTTCTTTATTTGATTGGATAAGCCTGTCTTGTTTGGTGGTGGTGGTGATGGCACGTGCATCAGCTGCTCGGCTTCGACTCTTTAGAGTGATCCGCACAGGTGACTTCTCCTAATAGCCTAAGCCAGGTCGGGACTGTGATGATTGAGAAGCGGCACCATGTGTGGACAGCAGCGTACCCATTGTGCTCGGGTTTGACAAGTCATAGCCTGCCTTGGCCAAAAGCTTGTATGCATTAGGATCAAATCCTTCATGTGTTTTTCTTTCTGGAAGTGAGCCGCCTTCGACTGCCCCCGTGTGTGGTTTGACGAATCCTTTTAATGGTTTTGAGGACAAAACCGGCTCAATCTTTGGTATCGGCAGAGTGTAAGTCCCCTTCAGGTTGTGCAGCTCTTTTGTCTTAGGTTGGCTATGTCCTTGCTCCTGTTTAGGATCAATACAATAAGAGAAAGGGGGTTGACCTTCTGAGCGTCGTGACTTCGGCACATAGCGTAGGACTGGAGTGGAGCTTGAAGATGCAACATCCTTCGGACGAAGTTCAGCAGGCTGTGGCAACTTTTCATTTGTCGGAGCCTGAGGTTGAGCATTGGCAAGTTCTTCAACAGCTTTTCCCTTTTTGTGGATGCCCCCAGTCCAAGTAGCTTTTGATGGAATGATCTCCAGATTGTCTGTGTCGGTGTAGAAGACCGCATCCGCCAAATGTGATTCAGCATCATCAAACGGCTTTAAATCAGCATTGACCTTTTGAACGCCACCATTGTAGTACCTGAAGCACTGATGCAGGCTTGAGAGCACAACTCCATTTTCATGAATCCACGGTCGTCCTAGCAATATCTTATATGTGGTATGTGCATCGATCACATGAAATAGAGTGCTAGAAGTGAGATTACCGATAGTTAGCTACAAGCGAATCATCCCAATTGCTTTCTGTCCTCCTTGATTAAAGCCATGAATCATTAAGCGGTTGTCTGATAATTCATCAATGCCGATGCCGAGCTCCTTTATGGTGGATTTTGGGATAATATTGACTGCCGAACCATCATCGATCAGAATACGTCGGACTTTCTGTTCTTTCACATAACCTGATACATACAGCGGCCGATTGTGGGGTTTGGACCCCAGTAGAAGATCCTCATCTGAAAATGAGATAGCTGAGTAACATCCGACGTGATTTTGGGCCGCCTGATGCTCCGTCAAGCTGGAATTACTTGATGGCAGAGGTCCAGCTGAGGTCTAAAGAGTATTGCCGACTTGATTTTTCCACACTTCTGTTGTTTGCAAAGCTGTAAACAGCTGAGGGTTAGCGAGAAGGGTTTGGAGAGCTTCATATACCTTCTCCGTTATCGACTTTTTGTTGTCGAGCGGCTCCTCCTTATGGTGTGTCACCCCTTCTGATGGTTTTGAAGTGATGGTGGTCTGGTTTGCAGAAGTTATGCCTTCCTGGTCCAGAATGATTTTATTTTGGCTCTTGAGCTTCATGATTAGCTCCTTCAGGACGAAACACTTCTCGGTTGGATGACTTACTATCCGGTGATATTTGCAGAATCTTGGATCGTTGATTCGATCCTTTTCATTGGGCCGCTTGCACTCTGGGAGTTCGATCAGCTTCGCCTCCAAGAATTGGTCAAGGATGTCGGGGACGTCTGAGTCGGGGAATGGATACTACTTCTGCTCCAACTCTCGCAATGTCACCTTCCGCCTTTCCTGTTGTTTTGGCTGAGTTATTTGGGTCGGAGGATTTACCTTAGCTTTGGCGCCCACTTTTACTGGTGCGGCTTCAACAGTCATCACTTCTTTTCCTTTTCCGGAGCTGTTGGGTTTTTTAATCTCCCTTCTGCCCCCTTGCTGGTCCAACTGGATGGAAACCGTGCCTCCGGAAGTCTGGATGCTTATCTCCATATCATGTGCGCGGGTCGCCAATTCTTCGAAAGTTCGGGGTTTGACACCCTGTAGGATGTATAACAACTCCCAATACATTCCCTGGATGCACATCTCTACGGCAGAAGTCTCCGTCAGGCGATCTTTGCAGTCCAAGCTGAGGGCACGCCATCTGTTGATGTATTCGACAACATGCTCTCCTTTCCTTTGTTTGGTGCTGGTAAGCTCCATCATACTTACCGTCCTTCGAGTGCTGAAAAATCTGTTGAGAAACTCTCGTTGTAGCTGTTCCCAACTGTCGATTGATTCTGGTTCAAGATTTATGAACCGGGTAAAAGCGGTCTCCCTGAGTGAACGAACAAACTACTTTACCAAGAGATCTCCGTAAGTCCCTGCGTTGTTGCAGGTTTCAACGAAGTTGGCGATGTGCTGTTTGGGATCGCCTCGTCCGTCGAATTGTTGAAATTTGGGCGGTTGGTAGCCCAAGGGCATGTTGAGACTTTCGATCCGTCTGGTGTACGGTTTGACGTACATCTGTGATCCTTGGAAGGATGTAGCTTGTTGTAGGTGGATCGTATTAGCTATCATTTCCTGCAATTGTTAAACAGAAAGCGAAGATACAGAATTTGAGGGTGGTAGCTGTGTAGAACTACCTAGTCGCTTTTCTGCAGTGAAGACGTCAGCTGGTGTGACTTCTGGAGTGAAACCGGGTGGATATGGTTGCTCCTCGCGGATCTCGGGATCAATTTGGATCGGGGCTTTTCCTTTGAGAGCGACGATCTATTGATCTTTTTCCTCAACGACTCTGATCAGCTGCAAAATCTTGTTCTCCAATTCTGAAATTCTTTCCTCAGTACTGGTTGTGTTGGTCATCATGACGGCAACAGATGAGGCTCCGCGAAAGACTGGGGGAGAAAATTCTTCTGATTCTTCTGTGTGAGTTGGATTCTGTTGAGCAGGCTTCGTTGTGTTGTCCCCGACTTCGATCGGGGTGGGTGATCGACTCCTCCATGCGGCAAGAGAGTCAGGGCAGAGATCCTGTTGTGCGAGCTGTGGACTCTCCATTTCGATATTTTGTCGGGCTTGGAGCAAGAAATTGTGTTCGTCCCCGAGTTTCTGCACCTGCGTACCCAGGTAGGGTAGTTGATGCAGGCAATGGAGCCGTTGCCTTCTTGTTGGTACCGGCAGCTGTACTTCTTTTCGGTGCCATTTGATGTGCTGAACACCTGTAAAAAAATTTTTTTTTTCTACTTTTTTTTTACCTTTTTTTTTTTACTTTTTTACTTTTTATTTTTATTTTTTTACTTTTTACTTTTTTTGTCTTTTTGTCTTTTTTGTCTTTTTTTTTTCTCTCGGCTCCCCTTTTACCTTTTTTTTTTTTTTTAAGGAACAAGAGATGGGAGGTGAAGACGTCCCACCGAGCGTGCCAAAAATTTGTAACGGGTAAATTTCGAGTCTAAAACAATCAGACTCAAAAATACAGAAACAAATTACAATAAAAAATTGTAAAATAAAAGAAAATTTACGTGTGGTCGATCTCCGTAGATCCTCCGATTAGTGTTCCTTTTTTTGACTCCGTCAAGGGCTGCATGAGCTTGATCTTGACACAAATAATTTCCACAGCTTTTTCTTGAACTGGGTAGACTGAAACCAGATCTGATTTGGACGTTTTGACTACAGTTAAGAACCGTAGAGAACTGATCTGAGCCGATCTAACTTAATTTCATCGAGGGTCGAAGGGACTTATTCTCGGATGAACTGCCTGGATTTTGCTGAGGGCTGTATGAGACTTAATCCCAGCCGGATTTGTAGTAATTTGATATTTTTAGATCTATATTCTCAGAAATTCAGATCTAGAGCGATCCGAGAATATAAATTTTAAAATAATTTTAGAAATAGAAACAACAAATTTTTTGGGGTTTACCCCTGAAATATCTCTCAAAAAAAAGTTAGGAGAGTATACTGCAGAGTAAAAGCACGTAAGAAAAGGAGAAATTTTCTTGAGAGATTTTTAAAATTTTATTTTTCTCTCAAATTCTCTAAATTTTTCTATTTACAAATTTGCTGAATCTGTTTTTTAAAGGATGGATTGTTTAAAGCAGGAGAGGACCTATTTAAAGGCCTCCCCTGCATTAGGCTACCACCATTTTCAAGTTGGTGGCCAGCCAATGCTAACCTTGGCAGTTGCCGACCGACCTTCGAGGTCGGCAACTGCTAACCTCCTTCTTTGTTTTTTTTTTTTTTTTTTTTAATATAATAAAGCGTATTTACACTTGGCTTTCCGATTCTCACATTTGTTATTGCTTGCCGGTACCTCGATTTACTTAGTTAATTTATCAAATATGCTGGTTTTTTTTTTGCCTTTTTCCCCGTCCATCTACACGAAATTACAGCTAAATACCTATGCAGAGTCATTTTATCATAAAACTAATGCATTTGTGCTTGTGTGTGCCTTGAAGTAAAACTGTACGAGAATTAATGATCATGGTATATGGGTTTTTTTATTGCTCACAAAGGGCAATCCCATTTATTTTTTATTTGCGTCTCCTTGTTCCATTTGCTCATAAAATCCTTGGCTTACGCTGTACTAAGTAGAACAGTGATGATGGACACTTCTAGCAGGAAAATTTTGGAAGCCTTCAATTAGAAGCGGTTGTACTTGAACAATTTGGTGACATAGGAAAAATATGTTTTGTTTTAATTAAAAGTGTTTACCATTTTGGGTAACATACTTGAGTTAAGATATATTTGGCATGATTATTTAGCATAATAACATCCCTTAAACCATTTTCAATTATTCACGTCTCTGCTAATTTGTAGTTAGAAGTGTACACGAGCCTTTTTCATGCAGCTAGAAGTTTGATATCAAATTTATTTATGCTAAATTAAACATGCAAGAAATACTGACAGCACAAAATGCAACTAATGTTGTTTGTTTAAATGTGATTAGTGAAAAGATTAAACCAAACAAACACATAGTAAGTGTTGGGGCCCACAATAAGAGTAGAAGCAATACAATCACAGGAAGATAAGTAGGGTTACAAGCGAGTCCTACACTGATAACAATGAAATCTCTCTAATTGATTCTCTAATACTTCTCCTCAATATGAACATAATTTAAAGAGAAATGTCATCTTTCTTGAAAATATAAGAGCCAACAATATTGAATTTATAGTAGTACCTTAACCGCACATAAAAGTTAAGTAGTCCATAAGATATTTGGAATAAATTCCAAAAAAAAAAAAAGAGAAAATATGAAAAAAGAAGAAATATACTATCACAACACAAAAAAACGAGTTAGCTTTATTGCCACACCAAAAAAAAAAAAAAAAAAGGCTCAAAGTGAGATTGGTCTTTATATTGTCTATCCCACAACTTGAGTTACTCCCTTACCTCTCCGTTTCGATGCGTGAGGGATGTCACGGTCTCCTGCCTTAGATAGACTATGGACGTTCTTGTTGTCACAAGACACAAAATCATAGGACTGATTCACTAAGCAGGCAAAATTTTAGATGTAGTCCTCACGGGGCTCTAGAGGCAGTTCTCACTATTTAGCAGTTTGTCCCGCAAGTTCTCACGGGCTCATGTACTTCCATTTGGTTCGGGGATTTAATGCCATTTGTAACTATTGGAACGCTCACTTGGACGGACCCGCCACGTCGTAATGTGGTAGTGAGACGGACAAGAAATGTTTGATTGCTCTACGTGTATAAAAAAAAGAGTCTCACTGTATAGATACCAATAAATATTTGATTATGTGATTTTGTTGTTAATAATTGTTATTATTATTATTAATTATTGATTATTGTTATTAATTATTGATTGCTTTTATTAATTGTTATTATTGATGAACAAAATAAAACTATAATATTTAATTAAATTAATATTAATTACTGCTGATTAAATAATAAAATTATCATTTTAAACATCTTATTTTTATTTTCATTAAAATAGATTGCTAATCTTAACTGATTAAATCACCACCAATCAGCTAAGGATTAAAAATTTAAAACCAAGCACTCAAATATTAAATATAAAATAATAATATAAATTTATTATTTAAATTTAAACTATTAATTGTACTGCATTAATCATTCAATTAATGATTAATATTTAAATAGTGAATCTGTATTATTATTTTATGTCTAAATTTTATATTTATATATTTTTTATAAAAAAAATATTTGATTGCTCTTAAAAGCATATGTTCAGGGTCATACAAGAAGAAAAATAAAAAACATGGAATAAAGAAAAAAACAAAAATTGCAGCCTTCGGCCACAATTATGATCATCAGAAAAGTTTAAGCGCTCGACTCTTTTAAATTCGACAAAATGTTTTAAAAGTAATAAATATTTAATTTTAAATAATAATAATTATATTTTTAATAATAAAATTTTATTATTTTATTTTATTACTTAAAATATATATATTATTAAAAATTATAAAATTGTTACTATCAAAATAATTTTTCAGATTATAAAATGGGACACTAAAACCGTGCTCTGTGATGATATGGTTTTGTGACTTTCGAGTCTTCAATCACACCTTGCAAGTGCCACAAATCATTGCCTGTCAAGTCTTTCCTAAGGCCATACCTACAAAATAAGAGGACAAAACCACTAAAGGCACGATGAAGATGGTTAATCGACAACATTCAATTTGATTACGCCCAATAGTTGAAAAGAAGATAAGCAAGAGACCAAGTTACCCGTGAAAAAGATTCCGGACAGGATACAGATTGCTTTGTTGGTTGTTCGCTATTAAATTCCATGCCTACAACAAAAAGTTCTCAGACTGATTTGATTCAGCTTTAACTGTAACAATCGTAGGTTTCAAGTTTCAAAAAGCTAGAATTGTGAAAATATAATAATAAATTATAAATAAAAATTTAAAATTTATGTGAAATTTAATTTTTATATAAATAATTCAATTAATATTTTTTTGTGATTTCATCAAATATTGCATAAGTTTAATCTTAAACAAAAAAAAAAATGAATTATACATCTTACTCTTGAACTAAAGGAATAAATTTCACTGAACGTCGAGACTTAATCTCAAATAGATGTCTTAATTCCGTTGAGAGTCATAGAGATTTGATATTAATCAAATTGGTTGGACTCCATTGAAAGCCGTAAGGGTTTGATGTTAGACAGACTGATTTGATTTCGGTAAATGTCGTAGGGGTTTGATTTCAGACGGATTGGCTTGACTCCAACGAGAGCTGCAGGGAGTTTGACCTTAAACGGACAAATTTGATTATACTGAGAGTTGTAGAAATTTGATTTCAGACGGATATTTAATATTTTAATATTTTATATTTTTGATTTGACAGATTTATTTTAGTGGCGATAAGAGAGTAGATATCAAAAATATTAAGATTATAAATTTAAAAATGGGTACATTTAATATTTGGAATTTTAGATTTAAAAAACTACCTTAGTAATGTATAGAGAGTATACGTTAAAAATATAAAAATAAGAAATTTTTTTTTTTTAAACTTGATTTTCTTTATTTTCTCAGTTCTCTGCTTGAGTTGGCCATTTTATGGCTTATTTAGGGGCTATCAAATATTAACTGTGCCACTATTCTTTTTTAATTGGTCGGCACTGATTTTGATTTTTTTTTTTTACAAATATATATTTTTTTAATATTTACAAATATTCTCACTTCAATTCTATTTTTCTTTTTTTGTTTTTGGTTGGCACTGACTTTGACTTTCTTTGCAGCATATCAATGGTTTAATCGTATTCTGGAAATTTGTTGAGATCTGGACGCTCAAATTTGATGCCGATTCAGTGGAGAACTATATATCTCATGTAGCATCAGCTGTTGTTTTGTCGGATGCCTTATTTACTAAAGATGCAATGTTACAAAAAGATTTCAATGCCATACATCGACACGCATACTTTGCTTCTGTGCAAGGCAAAGAAGCGGTTGGACGGACAGTTTTAGTGTTGTTCATTCCATTTTCTTTTCTAGGTTGCGGTAACAATAAATGTTGTTAGTTACTAAATGCTCTGCATACTTACTTGTTGGTGTTCTTTGGGTTGATGCATCACTTATGTGAAAGTCTTTGGATGTAGTTTAATGATGCTTATTATTAAGTTGTTTTGGACTGCCTTCATTTGATTGCAAATTTGCCCTTCATTTGGGTGATTTGGCGTCTAGTAATACAGGCCTGACAGTAACTTGGGACAAATGTTCCATCCTCTGGCGTGTACCCATGTATGCATCTGCAACATTTGGACCATTTCCGACCATACAAGTGAAATTTAAATGGGTTTGGAGAAGAAAGTTATATCAGCATGGCTTTATGATGCCAACTTTCTCAGTTACTTACTGTAGCAGAACGTGGCTAGTTTCAAAGTTGTGTTGTAGATGTTGATTTCACTCTACCAAAATGCAGTTCATATCATGTCCATTTGATACCTTTTGTTGTTTACTCTCTATTATCTTCTGCCCATCTTGTTGTCTATGAGCTGTAATGAAACATGTTGCAGGCCTTAGAAGCGTCAAACATTACATGCTAATGATGTGTAGCTTAAATCTTACAACTTATGAGTCACATGAAAGTCATGCAGAAAGACAAGTCAAATTGATTGGTTTTAAGCGGTAGAGCAAAGAAAAAGGGCAGTTTGGTGTCAAGGTTGTCAATGGATTTATCTTCAAGAATATTCCCAGGTGCTTTTTCAAGTCTAAAGCATCACCTGTTAGCAAGCCATTTGAATGCTATATTTGTTTTGCAGTGCTGGAGTTTTGCCGATGGAGAGTGGGATGCGGATATTAATGTATCCATTGTAAAGCAACAGATTGGCAGATAGGCTCACCATCACACTCCCCCAGTGTAGCTGTAATGTCCAGCTTGTCTAGGAGTGTATTTTGTTTTTGTTTTTGTTTTTTTGTTTTTGTTTTTTTTTTTGTGGGGTCTGATGGAGACCAAGTCACTCATTCTATACAATTATATTACGTGGCAAGGCCACTCCACATATGTCATACAACACTAGTTGAAGAGCTCCTGGGGTGGTTGGGAATATTCAGCAACTTTAAATCATCTGCTGCATGAAGGGACGCCTTGAAGGCAGCCATTCTATTGCATTCAATCTTAGACAATGATCTTCATTTAGTTAGCCCGACTTAGAGTATAATATTTTCTCAATCTCATGACATTTTAAATGACTCTTCTTGATCAACCAAACCCTATCAAGTAAAATTGCATTAGTTTCAAGCTAAAAAATATATATCTATCCATAATAATAATAATAATCTTCAAGTAATACCGAAAATTCAAAAAGAAAAGTATAAGTGTGCTTGCAGATCACACGGTTTATTTGTCTGTATGAATTACAAATTACTTTGGAGGGATTGAATGTTAAAAATTCTTTTGAGTAATAATTGGAATGCCAATCATCATGTACAATGGGAGATGTTGGTTTTTTTTAGATGAATCTAATTGAGAAGTTTGAGGGAGTTAAAATTCTCTCCTCCACTGCTTACAAGCTAATTGAAAACCGAGTTATAAAATCTTTAAAGAAATCGCTTGCTCAAATAATCTATCAATCGCACTAAACTTCTCAAACCTCTCAAAAGAAGAAATATAGAAATACAATTTTCCATTAACCCTTAAAAATACAGATGTTGTCCATTTTGTAATATCACCTAAATTTAGCCTTAAATTTCCATCCGGAGACTTTAAAGACTAACTGTACTCTTCCTCTCTTTTTGTCTGTCAGTAAACAAGTGTAAATCTGCACAATTATCGTCGTCGCATGTATGAAACATCCAATGGTCTGCAACAATAGCTACCACAAAGTAATATTAGTCGTCATCAATGAGCTTGACTCCCCAACTTACATCCTCACAATGCGTAACATGTTGAACAACAGCACCGCCAGCATCAAGTATGCTATCTTCCTTCCGGTGGAACCTTGGTGGAAAATGAAAACACGGTTCCATGGACACTGCTCGCTGACAAGGTGGATCAGCTATCGTTTGATTGTAAGGCATGTATACAATCCATGGTCTCAAACCCCCAATACCTTGAGCAACATATCCAAAAGTAGACCAAGAGCTAGTCACTAGCACATCACTCAAACTAAGAATGTATATTTCGGCCCATGCCTTCATATTGTGCTCATTGTCACCAAATAGTTGATTTTCTTCATGGCTTGGCTGATAGACTCCAATCGCTTCCCCGTGCACCGTTGGTTTCATCCAGTACATGTTCTTTATGGTTTCATAGTAAACAGATTGTAATGAAGCAATTAAAATAGCAATAGATGTCTGGTTTTTTGATGGAGAGGTTGAAGTTTTTTGCTCCTTTAGTTGGGGCAGTAGCTTTTCCTTCTCCGTGCAGGTTAAAATCTGCTTCATGACGGCCTGACTTGGACTTTTTTTGGTGTTAAACACTCTGATTTGAAGGCCAATTCTCTTGTCGGCTTTGGCCAAGTACGCTCGATAGAATCTAGTAATCAGTCCCCAAACTTGATTGGAAGGGTGGAAAAGATAACGCACCAAGTGATGGAAAACAACATTTTTGTGAGGAAACAATTTGTTTAGCTCTTGCTCGAAAGATGGGATCAAAAACAAGGATGGAACAAAATATTGGTCCGATTCCATAATCAACCAAGGAACCTTTTGGAGAAAAGTCTGACTTTGCTCGTCGAAGAAACGCTTATCATGGTCATTGGAGTCATGAGCTAGATGAAGACGTATAAACATTGGCGTTAAGGAAGTGTTGTTTACCTTGCCATTTTTAAGCATGTTCCCATAGCTGTGATCATGTCTGGCAGAAGAGCTGTGGAATTGTTTCCGAAGAGGAAAGTCTGCAGGCAATAACCATGAAGTACGCGGAAATGGCTCGCAGAATAGATCCGCCATTTCGATCCCATGATCAACGAGCAGAACACGATTCGTGAGTAGAGCGTACAGAAATGCTGAAGCCATGCTTATGATCCTGTTTCCTAAGCCATTGGAAGGCAGCCAGACAATGTAGTTGCAGTCCACAGTGCCGTTAAAATGGCCATAGTGTAATGCCTTCACTGTTCGGTTGTAGGCTTCAGTTAGGGGTCCACAAGCTCTATGACGATCTTCATAGTCGCGTAGTTTCAAAATAAGATGCTGAGATTGCCTGTGGGGTGATGTTTTGCGATATAAGTTCAACTGATGCCTGCTTATGCAAGATTGACCATCATCAAATCCTGAGGCCAGCAGCAATCCATCCTTCGGTTTACTAGCAGTAAGGTTGATAAGTTTTGGACCTAAAATTCCTAGAAATGAAAATGACAAGCACCAAATTATTAGTTTCTCCAAAACCTTCACAGCTACAATGTAAATTGATAATTAACGAACAAATTCTTCCTTAACTAAGGAAACATTTATGTTTGAGAAGTGTGAAATTTTTAGCAGTCAACGTGTATAAGAGCATATATAAAACAGTTAAGCAATTCATAAAGAATTGTTCAACTTAAAGTTTATTGATGAGGAACATATGTAGCATCATAGGATGTTTTCGAAAAACTGAAAATTTTGATTAACTGACAAAACTGAATCCAACCAAACTAAAATGTTGGCTATCAAATTTTATAATTAGTTAATCAAATTGATGTTTTCAAATCAGTTACAGTTTTTAGTTTCATAAAGCCCCAGTTAAAAAATTCAAACTAATATATTATTCTATATGTATATTTTTATTTAAGATTCTAATAATATTAAATAATATTACTAATAGAACTATTAATAACAAATTAAAGTTAATAAAGTAATATATTTATATACATTGATAAAAATAATTTTTTTAAAACAATACATGAAGAATATTTTTATACTTAGATTAGAATTTTATTTTATTTTTGTTGAAAAATAATTGAAAATTTTGGTTCAGTTTTAATTTCAATTAGCATGACAAAATTTTTCAATTCAGTTTTTAGTTATCATAATTAAACCATGAACACCCCTCCTTGATAGCAAGACTCATTTTACAGTTTGATATAAATTATTTAAATTCTAACTTATAAAAGGATAGGATACAATAATATTTAACCGTTTGAAAAAGGTAGAAACGAAAATCAAACACACACACACACACAAAAAAGCCTTTGATACTGTGAACTTACCAGGGACATAGGATGAGTTAACTTTGACAGATTGTTCTTCCGGAATCTTGTCCCCAGCGAATTCCATGAGGAGAAGAGGCAATGCTATGACTGACGCAAACACTAGCACAACGAACTTGTACATTTCGAATCTCGATTTTAGCACCGCGAAGATTGTAGCTTCCATGGCTATTTTTTCTTTTACATAAATTGAGCTGTCCAAGTTATGGACTAAGAATCTGTAATCATTAATTAACATCGGAAGCTCTCCAAAAGCATAGAATATGATTAAAGATTCAAATTAATGAAATTGATAAAGCAAATACATAACCAATGAAGGGAAAACCAAAAGAAAGAAGTAAAAAGTTAAAAATGAAGATGCTATTTAATTATTTAATTATCCCAGTAGTATTCTGGTATGCCAATATTAGCGTTGTTTTCAACATTCTTGCTTTGGATATGATCGATCCTTAATGTCATGTCATGTGGGTTCTTAAGACTCTAATCATATTATTAAACTTAAAATAATAACAATTTCAACGACCCTTGGAATTGGATCCTCCGCGCCCCATAAGGTTTCTTGAGGGAAAAAGTAACTTGCACCAAATGTGTGATTGCGATTTATCTAATCTAATGCTTTAATCTTGGATTAGTGCATATAAATACATGCATATAATAAATAATCAGTGCACATTTCTGTTGGATTATCACTACTAATAATTTATGATACATATAGCTATAAGGCGATAAATAATATAGTTTTACAATTAAAAATTAGTGAAGTATTGGTTTAATTTTCATCATAATGTAGAAAAAACCGAACCGGATCCGGTTAACGCGAAAACTGCGATGTTTTATTAACAAATTAAATAGGGAATATAATAGATCAAATTAGAATCATGGATATTGATATATATTTTCTTGTTCATCGGCGATCCTCCCCACATCATAAGAGTCTTTGATCTGAACTTGCATTCTAATTTTTTTTTTTTTCCCCTTTCTCTCATTTCTTTCCAATCTCGCGCGTCTCGGGCAAGAATAAAAAATGCTCGAGTCGACACCGCACATTCGGAAACTCAATGCCTACTTACCCATATAAATATGATCGCAATTAAAATTAATGAATGATGATATCTGGCCCCTTTTTCCTTCTTACACATGCATTATGACTTTCCCAGAAATTCCATATATATATATATATATATATATATTTGCAAAATATGTACCATGAGACAATGGAAATGGCAGGCAATCAATCAAAGTTTTTGTGGATATGGAAAACCATACATACCTTGCAATCCCAATAAAAGACGAGAAGACGAAGGAGCCGCACAGTCGCTGCTTTCCATCTCCAGTACTCCAAAGTGGTGCAGCTCTCAAAGTCTAAGTTTCAGTTTTAAGTTTGGACCTTTTGATCACTTGTCATTCATTTGCTTCAATATTTAATGTTTTTTTCTTCAAGTGACCGTCACGACTCCAATTTAATAAACTCAACCATAATGTACTTTTTTGCTTTAAATATCGTTTGTCAACTTTGGAAACGCCGACAATTTGAACTGGGAGAAAAAGGGGTTAGCTCAACAATTAGCTCCTTAGCTCCTTGGCAAGAGATCTCGAGTTCTAATTTTATTATCATTGAGTTTTATTAATATGTATTAGGAATCATTATTTCAGTTTTTGGATCACAACTATCTTTGTTTCAAGATAGTTAGCTTATACTCGCAAAAAGTATGTTTTTTGTTTAGGATTTATACGTGAATACGTAATTAAATAGCGAATTATATAATATGAATTGTTATGTCTTCACATAAATTTTACACATAATATCACCTAAAATTTCAACTCAAACGCGTAAAATAAAGATATAAATTCTTAACTGCTCTATTATTTTCTTTAGAAAAGATTTATCAAACGAGCTAGACATTGGGAGGCATATGAAAAATTCGGTTAGACTTTGGAGTTTGTATACTTTTGTGGGCAAAAAAGGACAAGTTTGGTTTTTCCTGGCTTCATATTTGGTCTTTGTCAAGTTTGTCAAGTTTCCTGGCTTCTTTGTCAAGTTTGTATTTCAATTGTAGGCTATTATGACATAGCATATGGGGTTACCGCTTATTTGGGCGGATTATACGCGTTGTCCCACACCGATGCTTTGATTTACTACATTCTCATTTTTTCTATCTAAGAAGACCACTATTGTCTGTTGGTATGGGAGCCATTGCATAAGATCCAATATCTATTCGTTGGTTTAGACAGACACTGAAAACTACACATGCTTAATTATTTCACAATCGTTGATCTAGACATATAAACAACCACATCTCGCCTAACTCAGTGTCATTGCATAATTATTGGCATGGGAGCCATTGCATAAGATCCTATATCTAATCATTGATTTGGACAGAAACTGAAAACTATGCATGCCTAATTATTTCACAATAGTTGATCTAGACATATAAACAACCGCATCTCGCCTTCGAGCAAACTTTATTTTTCAATCAATGAATCATACATACTAAAGCTTATATTTTTCAAATTAACTGTGGTTTTGATTATTCTTACCATCTTAGCATGGTTATGGATTGCTGATAAGATAATGAGCTACTATATATTTGTGTGATTATGGTGGGGTTCCGTAAGGACAAGGGATTCATTCCTTATTGCTACGCAACGCCTGGCGTATAATATATATGATCGATGCTAATCAATTATTTGTGGTATGAATTTGTTAGAACATGATCACATTAATTAGTGGGATTCAAAAATGCTCCCAATCGTATGGATATTTTATTTGCTTATGTATTTAAATCAAATCACATTTTTTTTTTCCCAAAAAAAAGCTCATTGTGTGTTGATAATGATATTACAAAGAAGTAGAGTTATTCTAATCCTGACAAGAGGTCTGAATTCTGGTCTTACTATCATTGAGTTTTAATAATTCGTATTAAGAATCATTAGTCCAATTCTCGTATCTCAAATCTTCATTTCCATATGGTTAGCATATACTTGCAAAAGTTTTTTTTTTTTTTTAAATATTTGTCAATAAATCATTAGATAGTGAATTATACAACATGAGTAGTTTTGTCTTTCACATAAATTTTAGACAATTTCTCTTAGGATCTCCACTCAGGATCTTAAAATAAATGTATAAGTTCTCACTTATAGTGGTATTTCCTTAATAATGGATTTACAAAACGAGCTAGGCATTGGGAGGCATCTTAAAATTTAGTTAGTCCTTGCAATTTGGATACTTCTGTGGGAAAAATAAAATTGTAATTGTTATTGGACTTAGTCGGCGCCGCCAACGATAAACTGTCCCAGCCCAATAGAATGAGAAGTTGGAGAGAATTAAAACTCCTCCCTTCATTCCATGCACACATTTATCATTGTTATAAACGGTTTTGGAGTGCGTAGTTAAAGAGCAAGATAATGCTCATAAAAAATGACTTTGGAACAACTTCTCAGACTCTAAAGAAAACATAAAAAATGATAGTTCTCTATTGATCTTCATAGTAAGACATTCTTGTGCCATGAACAGCAGATGACGTCTAATTTGGTGATGCCACCTAGATCGCAAGGGAGGTTTCATTTGCCAGTGACCAGTCGAGTTCTTGCTGCTAGAGGTCTTCAAGGGTTACCACATTCTATCCCTCCTTTTCTCATAGTAATGTTCTCCATTAATCCTCATAGTAAGAGGTTCTTATGCTAAACAAAAGATAATGTTTGATTTTGTGATACCACTTAGATTGGAGGGAAGTCCAATTTGGCCGTGATCAGTCCAATGCTTGCTATTGGAGGTCTTAAAGAGTTACTCTATTCTATCCCTCCTTTTCTAACAGAAATGTTTGTTAAGTTTGGGTTTTCCTTTTTTTTTTTTTTTTTTTTTCTTTCGGTTGTATTTCATTCGTTGGCTGTTATTACCGAGCATATGGGGTTACCGCGTATTTGGGCAGATTATGCGCGTTTTCCTAGTTGATGCTTTGATTTACTACGTTCACATTGTTTCTATCTAAGAATACCACGATTGACTAGTGTCCATTGGCATGGGAGCCACCGCATAAGAACCAAAATCTAATTGTCCATCTGAACACTGAAAGAGGGTAATTCATGGACTCGTACTATATATGTCTCCTTCTAGTTTAGACTCCCGTCTTCAGAATCATTTTGTTGCACCATTAATTTATAGCCACGAACGTACTGATGAATACTGATCACATGCATTTAAATGAACCCCATGCATACACTCAACTTCCAAAAAAGGGCGCTCCTGTGTGCACTAAAGCCTGAGGCTGCGACACTAAGCCACACTCTAAGACATATTATAATAATTTTTTATAAAATAAAAATTTAAATTTAGATAATGTTACTTTAGAATTTAAACTATAAGTAAAAAAAAATATTATTTGAATTTTTTTTTACAAAATTAAAATTAAAATTTAAATAAGTATTATATTAAATATAAAGTATAGGTATTAAATGAGATTCATTAAAAAAAAATTATTTTCCTTTGAATTTTGTTTTTAAAACCCAAAGTAAAATTATTAAAATAATGATTTAGTGTATACTCGGTTGAAGATGTCAGTTGTTCTACCTTTTCCGTTTAAAAAATTATACATGCTTATTTCACAATTGCTCTCCTCAATCCATATCTAGACATATAACAACCACACATTGCCTAACTCTGTAGTAGGGTGGAGAAAATTTAATTTTTCAATCAATAATCGCACGCACAAAAGCTTATAATTTGCCTAACTTTGTCCTTCTTAGCATCGTTATGGTTTAGACAGTGTATTACCTTAGAATTTAATGTATAAGTTTAAAAAAAATCCTTCAATTTTTTTTTACAATATTATAATTTAAATTTAGATGAGTGTTACCTTAAATGTAAAGTGTAAGAATTAAATGCGTTTCACTGAAAAAAAATTATTTTCCTTTGATTTAAAACCCAAACCGAATTTATTAAAATAATGATTCAGTGTACATTTCGGTTGAAGATTTCGGTTGCTTTACTTTTTCCGTTTCAAAAATTATGCACGCTTATTTCACAATTGCTCTCCTCAATCCATATCTAGACATATAAACACCCATATATTGCCTAACTCTGTAGCAGAGTGGAGAAAATTTTATTTGTCAACCAATAATCGCACGCACAAAAGCTTATAGTTTGCCTAACTTTGTCCTTCTTAGGATGGTTATAGTTTGAATAGGATATTATCTTAAAATTTAAAGTGTAAGTAAAAAAAATAAATATTTCTTTCAATTTTTTTACAAAATTAAAATTTAGATCTAAATGAGTATTACTCTAAATGTAAAGTGTAGGTATCAAATAAGATTCACTAAAAAAAATTTGTTTTCCTTTGAATTTTGTTTTTAAAATCCAAACCAATATTATTAAAATAATCGCTTGGTGTACACTCGATTAAAGATCTCAGCTGCTCTACCTTTTCCGTTTCAAAAATTATACATGCTTATTTCACAATTGCTCTCCTCAATCCATATCTAGGCATATAGACTACCACATTTTGCCTAACTCCCTAGCAGAGTGGGGAA
The DNA here is from genome assembly GCA_037832335.1 of Carallia pectinifolia. NCBI lineage: Eukaryota > Viridiplantae > Streptophyta > Magnoliopsida > Malpighiales > Rhizophoraceae > Carallia > Carallia pectinifolia. Next base: position 34,769,460 of record CM075453.1, read on the forward strand.
AATTTTATTTTTCAATCAATAATCGCACGCACAAAAGGTTATTGTTTGCCTAACTTTGTCCTTCTTAGCATGGTTATGGACTGCAGATGGAACGATGAGCTACTATATATTTATGCTATTTTCTGTTTGTTTTTTTTTTTTTTGGTAGATTTTGTGTACCTTTTTGTGTGATTATGGTGGGGCATAGTTCTGTGTCCGTATGGACAAGGTGCTCATTCCTTATATTGCAATGCTTGTGGGCTTAGTATATATGATCGATGTTATTTAGCTAGTTATGGTATGAGTTTGTTAGAACATGATCACATTAATTAGTGCGAGTAATAAAAGCCTCCAATCTTATGGATATAGATCTCTTTGAAATATTTTATTTCCTCATGTATTTAATTCAAATTTCATCGCGTGTAGAAATTATGTTGAAATTATAGAGAAATAGAGTTATTTTAATCCAAGTATCTTGCGGCTTGTCTCCAATCTTCATCCATTGATACATTACTATACTAGTTGATGGGGCACTTGAAAGGCATGTGATGCCCCCTTAAATGTTTCTACGCACTCTGCCTAACCATTCCATTAACCAGCATTACAAAGTTGGGCCCAGCTCTTTAACAAATATGCTTAGTTGATTCTCATGTCAATTGCCTTTATACGTACTCTGCCTAACCATTCTCATGTCAGTTTGGTTCAGAGCCGAACTAGAACTAAAGGCAAGTCTAACTTATTTTTCGTTTTGTAGAACTGGGTACTGATATTGTTAGAGAGGAGTAAATGATAAAAAAAAAAAAAAAAAAGAGCACCAATACTTTTACTGAAATTTGATGTTTCGATTAATATTCTGATTGAAATTAAAACTAATAATTTTTGTAATAAAAAAAATAATTTTTAATTTTTAGTTCAAAAATTATTATTCTTATTTTAAAATTATCAGTCTTAATTTTGATACTAAAATTTAGTACATCAACATTTTTTCAATATATACTTTAGATCTATTACTGTGTTTTCTTGTTATACTCTTTCATCTTTGTTTTATTTTCATTTGTTAATTCATGTGTTTATGCTTTTTTGATCTTTGGGCCGTCATTGGTATCAGAGCCTAGAAAAGGCTGTATATTTATTTAAATTATAATTCTATTTAATAATAATTTAGATAAGTGGTTGTGAGCCAGACTAGATTCCAACTGAACTCAGTGCAGAGGAAAACAACAGTAAGTCCCGACGGACAGGGCAAGAGTTGTGTGCTGTAGGGGTATAACCGTAGTAGTCTATCATAAACACTGTTTAAATTATTAATAAATATGGATTCTAATTTATATAGATCTACTTCATTTTCTAACTCTTCTACTTCTGATTCCTCAGAAATCAGAAATGTTATAAACAGAGAAGAATTAACCTAAGAAAATTTTAAACAAATAGATAATTCGGAAATATCACATATTAAACCAAGTCAAGTATACCATCTGTCTAAATCTATCTTTTCTAAACTCATCAATAAATCAGATCTCCATATTAAAACTGAGCATAGGGACATTCCTCTCTCAGAATCGTTAAAAGAAATACCTCTTTTAACACCAGAATCACTTAAACAACATAAAACCAAAGGCTTTGAGTATATCCACTTAGGCCTTATCCAAGTCGCTTTTAAACCCCTCACTCGTAAAGGATTAAACACTTCTATTCTAGCTGTCCTTAGGGATGCTAGACATGTAAACTTTGAGGATTCTCTTCTTCGAACGGTTGAATCCACTTTAAATTCAGGACCAATCTCTTTTGATTGTTATCCTAATATGACCATTTCTTTGCGTGATAAAAACATTTTAAAATGTGCTGTTTTACAAGTTAAAACACATAATTATAACATGTTGCCAGGATCTATTCCTGTTACATGCATTTTCCGTATTTATTATAGACTCATGACATCTGCACTTCTCCTTACTAAACATTTACAGCAATCTGTAAAAGGAGAAACATTATTAATCCAAACAGATCTTTCTAGATCAAATGTTAGGATTCCTAAACCTATTCTTTGGAAAGGTATCACTTTTCCTGAAGAATGGATTCTTCAAGGAGTTACAATCCCCAAAGGATTGCCACCTCCAGAATTAAACCCTAATTTGGTTCAGATAAACCAATTTAGTGATGGTAAGGTCACTTTAAAATTCGACAGACTACCTAGGTCTTCCAGTTCTAGGTTCTCTGAAGATTCTATATCCACTATAAACATAGGAAACGTTTCTCAGATTCCTTCTGTCATAAACATTCCTCTTACTAAACCAAGGCATTCTACATCAGAATTACCACACACGACTTTTAAACATGCTAGCTATCAAACTAGTATTCCACATTCGGTTTACCAAACAGGTGAATCATCTTCTAAACCAGTAGAACCTGTTGAACAGGAAAGTCCACCTTCTTAACCAACATCTCCAACATATTCTGCCATAACAGAAAATGTTTTAAATGTTATTGAAAAGGATTTTGAACTTGATAAAACCTTTTTAAGAACAGATTTTTATTCTGATAAAAATAAAGAAATTAGAAAATGGTTTTTTATGCAATTTGATCACATCTTGCCTAATTTACAAAAATCATTCTATGAATTTCTTAAAACCACTAGAATTCATATTCCATTTTTTGATTGGTTTCAGTATCATACCGAAACTTCTAAAGAATGGCAAAATGAAATTCCATATTTTGAATGGTCAGTTGATATTTTCATAAAACCTAATAATCCAATTTTTAAAATAATAAATCCCATTTCTAAAAAGAAAAAACTTCCAGTTTGGGAAGTAGAGGGAAAACAGATTCAATTTGAACACCCTCCATCACGTAAATGTTCATTTAAACAAGGTGAAACTCAAATTAAGCTTTCTCCATTTAAAATCCCCACAAACTCTAAGGATAAGAATCTAAAGAGTTTAATTGAACAAAATAATTTTTCAAATATCAGTCTTCAACTGATTGGTAATCAGTTAGATAGAATTGAAAACAATTTTCAATTAACTGATTTTCAAACCACAGATAAAAATCTCGTTTTTAAATCTTTTGAAGTTTCCTCTTCCAGTAAAAAGGAATTTCAAAATGATAAATCCAGTTTTTTAGATATTGTTAAACAGCAACTAAGTTCCATAGGATCATCTAGTCCATCCACCTCAAAGGTTGTCCTAGATACACCTGTTAGACTTAGTATGCCAACATCTTCTTCTAAAACTGTTCAAGTTCTTGATGAATTTGAAACCTCTTCTGTTTCCAGTAAGGAAATAGAATCGCCTAGACTTAATAAACTCATTTGGACCCCATGTACTGTACCTCTGTATAGGACTCCAGACTTAGACAATGATTCTAAACAATTAACCACCCAGACTAAATATAGTGCAAACTCCATTTATGAATGGAACATAGACGGAATGTCAGAATACAACATTCTTGGCATTTTGCACCAAATGACGATGGCAGCCAATGCCTATCGTTCTCAAAATACTAGTATTCTGATCGTGCCATAGCTGAAATTCTTATTGCAAGATTTACAGGGCAACTTAAAGGATGGTGGGATTTCCATCTTTTAGAAACAGAACGATTAGAAATATTAACCTCAGTAAAACTTGATGATGATATGATTCCCATCATAGATTCATTAGGCAATCCTATTCCAGATTCAGTATCCACTCTGATTCTGACTATATCCCTCCATTTCATAGGAGACCCTTCTCACCTTAGGGATAAAAACGCTGAACTTCTGTCTAATCTTAGATGTAAGAAGTTAAGTGATTTCCAATATTATAAAAACACCTTCTTAACTAGATTGATGCTTAGGGAAGATTCCAACCAGTCTTTCTAGAAGGAAAAATTTCTAGCAGGACTCCCTACTCTTCTAAGTAAAAAGGTTCGTAATAAACTCAAGGAAACTGTAGGAAATCCGATTCCTTACACTAAACTCACCTATGGTGAATTGATAAGTTCTACTTAGAAAGAATGACTTAAAATTTGCCAGGATATTAAGCTTCAGAAACATCTGAAGTGGGAAATGAAGCGAACCAAACAAAAGCTGGGAAGTTTTTGTAAACAATTTGATTTCAATCCTCTTCCAAAGGATTCAAAAAAGAAATCTCCCGCCAAAACTTTTTTCAAAAGGAAGCGGTTTTCTAAACAACAATAGTCTTCTAAAGAAACTTTTTATAAACCCCCTTTCAAAAAGAAACGTTTTCCAAAACAAAAACAACAATTTAAACAAAATCCTTCAACCCCTTCCACTTCTAAACAAATTGTTTGTTATAAATGTCATCAGCCTGGCCACATGGCTAGATTTTGTAAACTTCATAAAAAGCTAAATGAAATTGAGCTTGATGAACAAGTTCGTCAAAAGCTTAATTCTCTTATCATTGAACTCTTTGAATCAGATAATGATTCATCTAATTCTTCTGCACAGATAGATGAAATAGGTGAACTATCAGATACTAGTAGTAAGACTAGTTCTGATCTTGATTCTGATAAACAAGTTAATGTTCTTACAAAAGACCAAGAGTTTATTCTCCAGGTTATTAAGGACATTAATAATCCTGAAATTCAGAAAAGATATCTTCTGCAACTTCAGGAATCTCTTGAACAATCTCAGACAACAACATCTGCAATAAACTCCCATTCCAATCCTTATGATTTGACTCATATTTTGAATAAATCTAGAAAACCGAAAACAGCTAGTCTCTCTTTAACAGAGTTACAAGCTGAGATTAAAACCATTAAGGTTGAATTAAAACAACTTCAGACTAAACAAAATAGTGATTCTCTGTTGATACAGCAGTTGCTTCAAAAGGCATTCACTAAATCTGATTCTAGTTCAGAATCAGAAACTGATAAAACTGTAGATCAAGATCATATGTATCAGGATCTACAGGAGAAAAAAGATTTTTTAAATGTTTTACATGAAATAACTTCTCGAAAATATGTAATAAAAATAAAAATTGTGTTTTCAAAAGATTTTTCATTAGATACAATTGCTTTGTTTGACACAGGTGCAGACCTGAATTGTATCAAAGAGAGTATTGTACCTAAACATCTACATCAAAACACTTCCGAGAAACTTTCAACTGCTAATACTTCTAAATTAACAATTACAGGCAAAACTGATGTTTATATTGTTAACTTAAACACTAGCATTTTAACTTCGTTTTTATTAGTAAAAGATATCCATCATACTTGTATTTTGGGTACTCCTTTTATAAACTCGATAACCTCTTACAAGGTAAGTTATCATGGTATTTGTTTTAAAACTAAAAATCCTATTCGGAAACATATTTTAAAATTTCTTCAAAAACCAAAAACTAGAAATCTTCATTTGTTAAAAGCACACAGCATTTATCATAATGAGATTAATAGTTTGATAAAAACACGAAAGGCAGAACTTTCTGTTTTAAAACAATCTGTCTCTCTTAAACAAATTGAAAAACAACTTGTCTCTGATTTTGTCAAAAATAAGATTTCTAATTTGCAAAATCAGTTTCAAAAAGAACTTTGTTCTGATCTTCCAATGGCATTTTGGGAACGCAAACAACATATGGTAGATTTACCATATGAACCTAGTTTTAATGAAAAACAAATTCCCACTAAAGCCAGACCTATACAAATGAATGCTGAACTCCAACAGCATTGTAAAAACGAAATTACTGATTTTCTTGGTAAGAAGCTTATCAAAAAATCTCGTTCTCCTTGGTCATGTTCTGCATTCTATGTAAACAAGAATTCAGAAATTGAACGAGGAGTTCCCCGCTTAGTTATAAACTATAAACCTTTAAACACTGCATTAAAATGGATTAGGTCACCTATTCCCAATAAGAAAGATTTATTGAATAAACTGCATTCTGCACTCATATTTTCTAAATTTGATTTAAAATCAGGTTTTTGGCAAATTCAAATTGCCCCACAAGACCGTTATAAAACTGCCTTTACTGTTCCATTTGGACAGTATGAGTGGATTGTTATGCCATTTGGTTCGAAAAACGCGCCAAGTGAATTTTAAAGAATAATGAATGACATTTTCTCTGCATATTCACATTTCATCATTGTATACATTGATGATATACTGATATTTTCTCATTCCATTTTAGAACGTTTTAAACACTTAAAAACGTTTTTCTTTATTGCAAAGAAAAATGGTCTTGTTCTATCTCAATCTAAAATGTCTCTTTTCCAGACAAAAATTCGTTTTCTTGGACATCATATCATCCAAGGAACAATCACACCTATCCAACGATCCTTATCCTTTGTTGATAAGTTTCCTAATAAAATCCTGGATAAAACTCAACTACAGAGATTCTTAGGAAGTCTCAATTATGTTCTTGATTTCTATCCAAATTTAAAATCTCATGTGTAAACCTCTTCATCAACGTCTGAGGAAGAATCCCTCTCCTTGGACAGACGAACATACCTCCATCATTCAAAAAATTAAACAACAGGTCAAAGACATTCCTTGTCTTTCCCTTCCTGACCCTTCTGCACCCAAGATAGTTGAAACAGATGCTTCTGATCTTGGTTATGGTGGTATTTTAAAACAACTTTCTAATGGTAAAGAATATATTATCCAATATACTTCTGGCCATTGGAAAGGTGCTCAATTAAATTATTTTACTATACAAAAGGAAATTTTAAGTATTTTTTTATGTATTTCTAAATTTCAATCTGATTTACTAAACCAGAAGTTTCTGCTTCGGGTTGACTGTAAGTCGGCAAAAGAAATTTTGGAAAAAGATGTTAAAAATATTGCTTCTAAACAAATTTTTGCTAGATGGCAGGCTATACTTAGTATATTTGATTTTGATATTAAATATATTAAAGGAGAAAATAATTCCCTTCCTGATTTTCTAACCCGGGAATTCTTCCAAAACAGGCCTTTGACATCATGCCTAGAAAATCAAAATCCAAAGAAACAAATAAAGGTAAAACCCAGGTTTCGGACGAAACAGTCCAAAGCCCTCCTCCTAAACAAGCCACAGAAAAATTGCTCTCAGCAGCAATAAAAGCCATTAAGCCCATTAAAACCATTAAAACATCTTCTAAACTAACAATTGACCCAATTGAAAACCCCAATCCTTCTAAAACCGTTAAAACTACTAAAAAATCATGGGCTGATCTTGTTGAAGCAGAGCAGGAGCCTATTTCCAAGTCTAAAGAGCTAGAAGTCCAAAAATGGGCTGCCCAGTTAGCTCAAAACCCGGAAATACTTCAAGCCCTCCAAAAACTCCAAAATAAACCCCAACCTGTGACAGAGATACCCTCAGGTATGGTTTCTAAACCTATTTTTAAACAAAAGGAGATTGTCTCATCTTCTTCTCGGGAGCAATCTCAAACTGTTTCTAAAACCCTGTCTCAGGACAGTTGCACAAACTATGAAAAAAAAAAATTATTGAAAACCTATTTCTTGTTGAAGAAGGATTTATTCCTACTACAGGAGAAAATAGGCATACACCTTATGGTGCTGTTTTAAACGCTTTTGGCCCTGGATGGGAATTTAAACCGTGGGATTACAGAAAACCAGTATCCTATTACATGGATATCCTTTCTCAAACCACTCCCGCCTCCGTCAAATTCAAATTTAACTATCAGATTAAACAAGATGGCAAGTATCAAACCATCTCAGACACAGTTTTTGATCCTTCCAAAGACTATGCCTTTTCTACTTACCAAATTATAAACCTCCTCCATCCTAAACAATATGGTTCTCCATTTCTTTTGGAAGCCGTTGAATTTGAAAATAACCCTAATAAGAATTTCACCTTTTCCTATTGGGATTATAAACAAGCCTGGTTTAATATGTTTTATTACCAGAATTCTAAAAGGAGTCACACTTGGCTCATCTATTTTGACAGTACTTTTAAACCCGAATAGATTCCTAATTGGTTTCTCCAATGGTGGGACTTTTTTGGATGTATTCCCAAAATCCTTGCGGAAGAAGTTCTTCCCAGTTATAAACTCTTTGTTGAACGTTATATATCCCCTCCTCAGGAAAGAATTTTCCCTCGAATTTTTTCTTTTTCTGTATAAACTTCTTTATACCTTGGGTCCTAAAATGGGATTATGGTTTCAATAGCCATCATGCTGGAACAATGATCTCAAGACACTTTTGGGTTCGATGGTGGAATAAATACAATTTTCCATCCAATGTAAAACTTCCTGCGGTACAAAATTGGTGTACTGCATTCTTAAAAACCTATCTTCAAACTTCAAAACCACAACAGCAGATCATGAACAAAGAACATGCTGCTTTCCTGGTTGAGAAGTCTCATTGGCAAGTAAAGCTCGCCTCAGCTAAAACCCGGGATGAATTCCTTGCTATCATAGAACAGATGTCCCAGGAATTATCTCCGCCTTCCTCCTCCAAGAAGTCGTCTCATGGCAAGATCATCAGTATTGCCAAAGACAATGAAGACTCGAGTGAAGAAGAAGACTCAGATGATTCGGATCCTCCGGATTATGATCCGTTTTCCCAGGATCCATTTGACTTATAAACTCTGTTTGTAAACACCGTTTAAACCCCATGTAAAAACCGTTTATTTACTGTTTGCAAAAATTGCAAAAAAGCCACCGGTCAATGAATAGTAAATACTGTTCATAAAAATTGCAAAAAGGCCACCGGTCCTGCAACAGTACTTAAACAGTACCCCCTCTCCCTATAAAACCATGCTTCTGCCTCATTTGTTAGCAGAACTTGGATAGCTCCTCTCTCTACTTCTAAAACTCTCCCCCTTCTCTCTAAACCCCTCTCCAGTTCTCCAGAAACGATCCAACCCTCTCCTCTGTAAGGATCTTTTCTGTTTATTCTTCTTTGTAAATGTTCTCCCTTTAATTATATGTTCTTTCTTTTACCTTTGTTCTAAAGCACCAGATATGGTAGGCTTGCCTCCCGAGTTGGTTGCTATTACTGTTTATTATTTTTATTTACTGTTTATTTTTGTTTATTTCATTTTATTTTATTATATAAATTCTGTATATCGGCTGGAAAACCCCTGAGTTGCCAGACCCATTTATATGGCGGGATCCTCTCTAGGTTAACAACGCCACGTACAGATTTTATGCTATATTTTCTTGTTATTTTGATCTAAGTATATAGACTGGAAACCAAAACCAAAAGGATTCTGAGTGTCTTATGTGGTACATAAGAACGAGGATCTAGTTCGGGTGAAACAATGTCAGTACTTTAGATCTATTACTGTGTTTTCTTGTTATACTCTTTCATCTTTGTTTTATTTTCATTTGTTAATTCATGTGTTTATGCCTTTTTGATCTTTGGGCCGGTATCATATATATATATATATGTATTGAGAAAATGTACTTGTGCCGGGCTTAGCGTGCCGACGGTGTCCCCGGATGATGTGGCAAATAATAAGAAAAAATAAGAAAATAAAAGAGAAGAATAAAAAACCAGAGGACAAGGAAGGGCAAAATGGGTAGGCGGGAAAAAATTGGAGCAAAAGTTGCCGCCAATGACACAAGTTGCCTGTAATTTTCCCATGTGACAAAAATAAAGACCTACCCAATTGGCATGACCCAACTTGTATGTGAAATTTGAAGGGACAAACGAAGAGGAGAGTGGTTGGAAAGGTAAGGGCTAGAGAAAGACGGCATACCAGGGGCTTTGATTTATTTTGTAGCCAACTTGCAAACAAAGGTCGGTCTTGTTTGTTGGGTGGTTGTTGGGAATTTCTGGTGGGCACGGTTCAGTGGTTAGAAGTTTCCAATTGATATCCATGATGAAAGCGAAGCTCCGCAACTGTTAAAAGTGTGGACCGAAGCATTGTTAGGCAGAGGAGCTTCCCAGCTGGTCTTTTCGGAAACTTTGCTACACCAAAAGGTAAATTTCTTACTCCCAAATTTTGGATGAATGTCATTGAGAATTTTTGGGTGTCAGTATTATTCTTCATGCTTGTTTTATCGGAAAGAACGTGTCATGGTGGTCGAATTCAATAGGATACGTAGTTGGCCATAACCTTCAATAAACTAGTATGGTTATAAGGAGTGATTGAATTTGTCCTGTTATAATTGGCACAGGGGTTGAGATGGGGGAAAATTTGTTTATTGTTGCAATGGTGGGTGGGGGAATCTTTATGGGGTTGAATAGTAGTGATTAATTTGAGTCTTATAAATTACAATTATGGAATAAAATTTTCTGAGGATTTGAGATATAAACTTGTGTCTTGTTCTCCTATTTCGTTAATAATTACAACTAATGATTTGGGAAAACCAAAAAGTAGAAGGCTCATTTGCCGTATGTGGCAGTCTAACAAACTTAATAGTACGAGTTTCATAAATAACAGTACTCGTTTCAATCATCTGTGTGATGGAAAGTATTGAAGTGATGTGATAGGAACTCGTGTGCAGTAATGATATTCAGTAGATAATATACACTTATGAGTGGGGAAAACAAAAATGCTGAAGGCTGGATATGAACGCTATGAACTATCTCAATTGCATGAATTTTAGCTACATGTGGATAAGTGTGATATGATTTATTACCAATTTGTGAATAACCCATCAATGCAATAATTGCAAAGATTAAGAATAGTGAAGATACCATATGTGTCAGATATCAGACGTTATTATATGTTAGACTTAATTAAGTTATAATTAGAAGAAATATGGTATTAAGTAATGTTTTGACCAACATGAAAAATACGAAAGATTAATGCAGGTGGATGAGAAAAAGGCCAAAATGCAAACATCAGAAAGGAATGATAGAGAAAAGAAGTGGGAAAAGATAGAGAAGAAGGCCATAGACTGAGCATCAGATTCCTTGTCCACTGATAGAACTGGCCACATCAGCAATTGAGTTACTTCAACAGGTATGTAACCATAACAGTAACTTATTGATATATATAGAAAAATATAAAAGTGTGAATTCGTAAAAAAAATCTTGTAATGGTAATGATGGATTTAAAAATAAATGATTGAGCAATTTTCATTAATTTAGGCAAATGAAGGGTGCCTTCAAGTGGATCACGATAGTTGTATTGGCAGTTGGTAGCCACAGTCCGTTCAACTGCAAATAGAAGGATAAAGAAGTCTGTAAATTACTGATGTTGTGTACAAGAGGTATGAAACTATTATCGTATTAACCCCTCCTTGGTATGGTAGAGTTGTTCAAATTTTTAGAAGGAAAATATGTTAAGTTATTTTTTGTGAAAATGGAAGACTTTAATATAGGTACGAAATCGAAAAATTATTTATGGGAAATAATGTTTATGTGCGGTTGAAATTGTAACTGAATTTTTGAAACTAAGACTGATATTTTTTGAACTAAGAATGATTTTTTTACTAAAAAGCAAAATAACAAGTGTTTTAAAATATCAATGTTCGTTTCAAAAGTATCAGACGCAGTTTAATTCAAGACATCATGCGGCACAAAAAGGATGAGACATGTACGCTTGTTGAAAACAAAAGGCATGCTTGTTGAATATCGATTTATGTCAACAGGTTCATCAGGGCCTTGGAAAGAACGCTGTTTTTTGTTAGGCTTACAAAGAGATGGAGAAGACTCACTGGATAGTGGTGAACTAGGTGAGCATAATTAGATATGTTGCCCAGGAACTTGATTGGTAGAGCACAATGGAAGTTGTGGTGTAATTTTTTACTAGATTAATTCTTATGGGAAATATTAGCAAGACATTGGACTTGCATTGTAAGTGACAGTAATTGAATGAAACATTATATTTAAGGAAGCATTCTTGTTTGACAGGAACAATGGATATTGACTGTTAGGGGTGTAAAGTGATACGTAGGGGAGGAGGAAATTAAACAATTACATATAGCAAGGAATATGAGCTTTTAACATTGTATGGTTTCTCAATTGTTAAGCGAAATTTCAAATTGTACAGATAATTGAAATTTTCAGAAAGTAATAGTCAAATTAAAGTTTGGATCGTAAGTAGTAGTCAAATTAAAGTTTGGATCATAGTTGCATCAAAATAATTAAAGTACTGATTATAGTTGAAACAAGCCTAAATTTAGTGTTATCCGTCATGTACTACGAAACAAATTGTTTTTTTTTTAAAATGAATTCTAACACTTTTGCAAACTGAAAATTTTAAAATAATGCATGTATTTATAACCAGCCGTGTGAAACACTTCTATGGAGACAACGGGTTGTTGAACATTTATGCCATTGAGTTATTACTCCTATTTACCCTGTTATATCAATTTATTGGTCAAACTATTTTCTACAATATCGGGTAGACAGTGAATATTAGTTGCAGAAGTATATGTATTTGGTGCAAAAGTTTCAGAATTATTACTAAATATATATGGCAACATACAAATGATGGAGAAGAAACTTTTATCGATGTTATCTGACACAAAAGTATCATAATTATTATAGTCCAGTGAACTATAATTACCATATGCACTGATGTTTATGTGTTTTAAAAAGTTAAACATTCATGATCTGCTTCTATTAGTTGCAGAAATATTCCTATCGGTTTCAAAACTATCAGTCTTACAACCAATTATATTTGAAAAAAAAAGTGAGAACAGTACGACTTCGTCAAATTAGTTATAAAAGTACTCGTATCTATTTCAAAAGTATCAACTATATAATTAATTATATCTCAAAATACTTTACAACAAAAGTAAAAACTTCATCATTTCCGTCATAATCTTTGCAAAAGTAATCTTATCACTGTCATAATTCTCAGTCATATAATCAATTACATCTGACAATATAGTATCCTATATACAAAAGAAGTGAGAACATCACGGTTTTTGTCAAATTATATGACAGAGAAGTCCTATCAGTTTCAAATTTATCAGTAAAATAATCAATTATATCTGACAATACTTTACACAAATAGTAAAAACTTCATGATTGTCATATTGTAGTTGTAATAGTATTCTTAGCAGTTTCAAAAGTATCAGTCTTATAACCAAGTATACATAACAACAAAAGTGTACTAAACATAGCACGTGAGTCCATCATGTTTTTTCATATTGTAGTTGTAAAAATAACTATACAGTTTAAAAATTATCAGTCTTACATCCAAACATAATGTTCAATTTATTAGGAACAAGTTCAACATTGGTCAGCACAATAGTACCCTTCATATTAGTTGTCATTAGTGTTTTACTTTATATGAATAATATTATAACTAATTCATGTGCTTGAAAACTAATTACTTTTGATTATTGATAGTTGACAAATACTTTTTTCTATTACATTTCATCTAATGGAATGCAATGACCGTTGATGTTTCAAGCATTACTAATATTGATTTTCATACATAAAATTACTAACTCAATGAATTTTTGGTCCGTGGCTGTGTCCCGGTTGAAATTAGAACTGACTTTTTTTTAAACGATCATAGTTACTGACAAAAAAACTAATGAAAAAAACTAATGAAAAAAACTTCATTTTAATTACAAATATTAATCATCCAGTTTGTAACTGAAACTGATACTTTTGAAACGAATACTGATATTGTTGAAACGATTACTGATAAATTTTAAAATGCGGAAATCGCAAATTGTTTTTTTATTCAATTTTCGTTTCAAAAATATCAGTCCTAATTTCAGCCGAGATAAAATAAGGACAAATTCACCTGGGACAACAACTTTTTTTCTTTTTAAAGAAGATTAATAGTTTTTGAAAGAAAAAAAGTAGGTGTCATGGGTTTTGTCTGGATTGAAACTGAGACTGATAATTTTGAAATGAAAACTGACATTTTAGAAATACTAGTTATTTTAGTTTTCAAAAGTATAAGTATTTGTTTCAAAAATATCAGTCGTAGTTATCTAGGACAAAATCTGGGTCAACTGGGTAATAAAAAACGTCTTGCAAATATATCAGTCTTGGGTTAAGTTCAATTTTGAGTCAATAAGTTTGAAATTATTTAGATTTTCGTTACTAAATGTAATTGCGTAAAAATTAGTTCCGTAACTTTGAAATTGGTCCACATCCCAGTCATAGCCGTCTTCTCACCATCAATTTGCCGACTGGGACGGTTTAAGTTACACGTATCCACTGACATGTGTGCTAGTAGTAATTTTTAGTTTGAATTTATTTTTTTATTTTTTTATTATTAAAATTTCATTTTATTAAATAAGAAATAAATTTATCTTAAGTAGTATTTATTGTTATCCTAAACGTAATTTTAATAATAGGAAAAAAAAACTTCATAATGCTTTATATTATTTTAAACAAATTAAATATTATTATAGATCATATTTTTGGCAAAAAATTTAATTTTCTTAAAAAGTCCTTCCAATGTATGATTTTCTAAAAATTACCTTTACCCACTGCATTATTTTTTTTGTAAAAAAACAAGAACAAGAAGAGACAAAAAGGCGACGTGGCACTGGTTAAATAATTAAATTATTTTTTTTTTACTTGTTACTGTGTGAACAGTAACCATCATAGTTAAAAAACATTTGTTTACTATAAACAATATCGGCGAAGTAATTTTATTTTGTCGTGCGGCTCCTATATCCGTTAGAAATTTTGGACTTTATAAGGAAAGTACTTTTTTTTCAAACTTGTGATTTAAAGTAATATGTAATACGTTTAAGATAACATTAAGTATTATTTACAATTTATTATTTGAGATAACACTAAATATTACTTAACATTTATTTATTTATTTTTTAAAATATGTACTTTTAATAATGGGAAAACAAAAGTCCAAATAGTTAAATCACATTTAGCACACAAGCCAGTTGTCACGTGTAACTTTAACCGTCCCAGCCAGCAAATGGACGCTGAGAAGACGACTCTGACCGAGATTTAAACCAAAGGTATTGACGTGATTTCACCAATTTTAAAAAAGTCACTCGTAATTTCAATTAGAAACTGCTTGGAAGAAAAAAACCTTAGAAACTAATATTTTATATTATAATTTTCCTCAATGGATTCCAATAAAGCCTTTGCAAAGCAATGTTCACTGTACATGGCCTTCACCCAATATATGCACACATGTTATTTGTCTTTTATAGAAAGTTTGTTTGATGCAAGTACCAAAGGAATTCTTGTTAGAAAAAAAGTTTGTGTCCCGACGTTTTGTATGCCAAATTTTGTCCTAGTTGAAATTGTGACTGTTAAGTTTGAAACGAAAACTGATATTATTGAAATACTTATTATTTACACATTTTAAAAGTATCAGTCGTTGTTTTAAAAATTATAGACATTGTTTATCTTGAGACAAAAGCCAGGACAATTTACTCGGGATATGTAACTGTGTTCATTTTGTAATACGACGTTTAATTGCGCAAACTTACAGAAAATTACTGTTGAAATAACTGTAATTAGTGGTCGGCCTTGGTTCAAGTCATACATCCACAACAAAATTGTGATTGCTACAAATTAGCACGCACTTGCCGGTACATCTTTCTCCGAAACAACTAGCTTCTATTACTCATTAACCAAAATTATGAAGGCGGATGGTCCCAAAAAATACTGTAGGGCTATATTATCAGATGGACCACATACTAGCTATGTTTTGTATCAACCATAAAATTAAAGGTTTCCGGGTCAAACTACTGCTTTAGACCTGCCAATTTTCTAGTAGCACTGAGATATTTGTTTGCTGGATTGCAAAGCCAGTCAATTACATGCTCCATTCTAAACTTAGTATGAAGTGTCCGGATAAGGGAATGGGCCCTACAACAACATCAGTTAACATTTAGACAAATAATTCATATCTTTAACTTGATGTAAACTTGTATTCGAACACATTATTCAATCAAAAAGTGAGATTTTGTAAACAACATCTGTTAACTTTGAAAACTTACAACATCTAAAAATTCTGCCTTTAAGTAATGACCGTTCAGTACTAGTCATTCAAAAACAAAAAGCCCATCAGCATCAGTACACAAAGAAGAAACAAATTTCCTGATTCTTCTTTCCTTTCCTTCAACCTAATGACAATAAATGACTATTTTTATTTCACAAACGGCTAAATTACCAGTAATGACCATTGCACTTTTATGTATCCCCCACACATTAGTGTGGCTCATTATATTTCCAACAAAATTAACACATGATAGCGCTCATCATATTCAATTATTTTCATGAATAATATTTCAAAATGTTTTTAGAAAAAATACACAAAAACTCACAACCTTTTTTCTTCCTGCAACGCCTTTAAGCTTTGCTGCTTCATTCTCAAACAATTTCCTTGCTTCGACGTCTAGCTCACTCCATGCTTTAGCAACTTCATTTGCAAATTCCTTCTGTCCATATCACACAGCCATATTACCAGTTTTATAATATTGTATAATCCTATTCCAAGTATAATTAAGAATGAACGAACCAACGACAAATAATTAACTAATTACTCACATTGCAGATATTTGGCCTGCTTTCGCCGACATCTTTTGCCTTTTTCATATACCACTTTTTGTTTATTAACACGAGGCATATCAAATATCAAAACCCTAACAAATTTCATCGAAATACTCTATATTATTATTCTATCAAACAATATTTTCAATTCAGCAAGCATACTAAAAAAAATTATATGCATACTCCCTTCGCTGTCGTATCCATGTCATTCTCTTCCGCGCCTTAATTCGCCTTTTGCAATGCTTAGAACTTTCTCCTCCATCCATGCAAACAGCATCTGCTACCCGCTGCTTTCCCGTTTCATTTTTTCGCTTTCCACCTCTACCTTGAGCCATCTTTGTCTTCTCAATTAATCCCTTCACTCACTTGCACTCCTCAAGTAATCCATTTGAGGGAAATTATAAACATTTAAAAATTAATCATACACTGAAACAAACATGCTCTATTGGCAACTTCACTCCCAATCTGACTTCTCTTTTCCCACCACAAAAAAAAAAAAATCATCAGCAACTATTTTCTTAGTCGCTAAAAATCAATTTTTTGCTAAGTTTCAATACTGCAATAAACATCTAACCTTAAGAACTCAAATTACTAGGTGCAAAAACATTAATATCATTTACTGTTCTTGACTAATTGTCTCACTAGTGAATACAAGTTTACGATCCTTATTGTCTAACAAACTAAAAAGAAAAATAAAAACACTACCGTACCTAAAATGTCATATATGTCCTAATTTTGAGCAAAGAACGTTTTGTAGTGCTCCCAATTTTGTTGTCACTCTATTCAACACAGTCAATAGGGTAGTTTAACTAAACAAGACAACAAATTAGAAGAATTCAAAAGCGGAAATGTCCACGCAAAATAGAGAACCCAAATCAATTGCATATAGAAAGACAGCTCTAAGTCTTCACTTCTTTTTCCAGTCTCCTCTTCCAAGTCCCAATTGATATAAAGCAACTCAAGTAAAAAGCAGTAAGCATGCAACACAACCCAGTAAAATAGAATAGTAACACCCAAGGGAAAAAAATTGAGAATGAAAAGCAAATCACCTTGCCATCCATGACAACCTAGAATCGTCCTTAGTGTTATGCTGGGATGCTTCTTAGACTAACACCAACAAATTGATAACTACCAAATTGGTTTATTTTCTCACTCACAACCCACGAAACAGAACCTAGAGAACCCATAATCAATTTGAAAGATTCAACCCATAAAGAAATACTAAAGATATAAATTTAATATTTATTATCAAAAAAGATATAAATTTAAAAAAGAAATTCCACGCACCCCCTACATGCACTCAATAATTTCCCTCTTTACCAAATACCTCCTACCCGTTACCATATCATCCTTAAAACTCCAATTTATTTCACAAAATTAAACATTTGAACAAACCCTACAACAAAAAACCTTGGGCTCTATCAACTCTCCGTTATTAAATTTTCTTTTTTTTTCCAATTTTTTTCCCATACCTTCCATTAACAATGCCTCTCGCCCACTTCACTTCATCGATCGACCATCAACTCCTCAAACTCTAACTCGATCCACTTTATTTCTTCTTTTTTTTCGCGCTTTTTTCTTGTCAATTTTTTTCCACGCCTCTGCTGTATAAGAGTTCTCCTCTATAATCCCACCATCTGCCTCCACCAATTCTGCTTTGCCCGCCCAAAGAAAATATCCCCGAAATGTCCATTATGCCCTTTCCCAATCCTAAAAGCTCATATTTTTGTAATTTCAAACTTTAATTCCCTCTTTTCTATTATCCAAACTTTTCATCTTATTTTATTCATTTTTCATTGTGGGCCCTTATGTCCATGTCATCCCGGGACACTACCGGCCTCTTTCTCCCGGTACATGTAAGCTCACCCATATGTATTAGAGAGGATTAGGTAAAAGTCACATATAGAAAATCTTGTTTGACTCCAAACTCAGAATTTTTCAATTACGAGGAAAATTTTCGAATAAACTCGTACGCAGTTAGTAAGGCCTCAAAGAGTTGGCTCCCAGTTGCTCTATGGTTAGTACAAGAATCGAAACTACACCATCAGAAATCTCTTGAAACTTCGCAATTTTCTAATCAAAGCTGACTGAAATATCACAAAAGGAAATGCCCAACCTCCGGGGGAAAAGGGTAGTAGCAAGGGGCTATCAATAATAACGAGAATGCAGTCATTATTATTTTTGTAAGATTGTTTGAAGCTGTGATGCCCACAAATAAATTACAAATTGAATCATCAGTATCTGAGGCGCATGAATCGGGCAATTTTTATTTTCATAATCTTGAGATAGACCTTATACATGACGAACAAAAGCTTTGCATCAAACTATAACAAACTTAATGATCAACAAGCTTTAGTCCAGAAGTTGCATCCTCGCAATGCCTGACATGGGGGACAAGCGCACCAAGATCATCCTTTCTCTTTGCCAGGCAGTCATAATTAGTTGGTGGAAAATGATAACAAGGTTCAATGGAGATGGCTCGAGCACAAGCTGGCTTAGGAGTCATCTGGTTCATGGACTTCTGTAGAATCCATGGCCTCAAACCTCCTAGACCTTGGGCCACATAGCCAAAAGTTGACCAAGAGCTAGTCACCAAAACGTCACACAGGCTCAGCAGATTTATTTCTACCCATGCCTTCAGGTTGTGTGAGTTATCTCCAAAATGTTGATACCCTTCATGGCTTGGCTGGTAAACCCCAATTACGTCTCCAGTCACTGTTGGTGATGTCCAGTACATGTTCTTGATATATTCATAATATTCCGAAAACAATGATGCTGTTAGAACAGCCTTTGAAGTCCCATTTTCGGATGGGAAGGTAAAAAACCTTTCAGTTTGATCAACTTCTGGCAGCAGCTTCTCCTCGGCAGTGCATGCTAAAATTTGATCCATCACAATCTGAAATGGGCTAGCATTATGATCAAAGACTCTTATTTGGATGCCAATCTTCTCATCTGCCTTAGCCAAATAAGCCTGGTAGAATCTTGTAATTAGTCCCCAAGCCTTATTGGAGGGGTGGAACAGATATCGACCCAAGTGATGGAACACAGTTTCCTTATCAGGGAACATTCTGCCTACTTCTTGCTGAAACGATGGCATTAAGAAGAATAACGGAACAAAGTACTCATCTGACTTTATAGTCAGCCAGGGAACCTTATTCAGAAGAACTTGGTCTTGTTCACAGAAAAAAAGCATATCATGATCATCGTAGTCGTGAGCTAGAAAAGCATACAAAGATGATGGGGGCGAGTGCGTTGATGCTGTTATCAAGTTTCTCTTCAGCGTGTTGCCATAGGTAAGTTCATATTGCTGATTGAGTAGCTTGAACTGGTCCTTCAGTGGAAAATCCGTAGGCAATAGCCATGATGTATTCGGAAATGGCTCGCAGAACAGATCAACCATGTCATTCTCAAACTCAACCAGTAAAACTCGATTTGTAAGGAGAGCATAAAGAAATGCTGAAGCCATGCTTAGTATCCTATTCCCCAAGCCTTCGAGTGGCACCCAAACCAAGTAGCTGCACTCCGCGAGAGTAGAGGCATTGTTGCCAGAATGAACTCTTTCTAGTGTTCTATTGTAGGCATCCGTATAAGGTCCGCAGCGCCTGTGAAGAAATTCGTAGTTGCGTAATTTGGAAATGAGGTATGGAGAAGGCTTTTGAGCTGAAGTTTTTTGGCGGTATAGAACTGACTGCTGCTTGCTCAGGCAAGATTGCTTATCAAATCCTGAAGCTAGCAAACCTCCAAGCAAGTTATCATAAGGTGTATCGGTGAGTTTAGATGAATAGTTGTTTGAATCTGTGAAGTTTGCAAGTACAAGTTTACTTGATCAGTTTAGCAAAGTCAGAACAAAGAAACTTTGGAAAGCAAAACATTGAAAATGATTAGAAAGCTCAAACAAGGAAAGTTTGGAAAACAGTAATGTTACAACTATTATCACAAAAAAACATGGCAAGATCTTCAGTAATGAAGATTGTTAAAGATTAGTTGCATAATTAAGTAGGTAATTATTAGATAAATAATTATTTTGTCGTGGACATTATTTGACACTTCTAATAGGGATCTATTAGGAGGACAGGGGTCAGAAGACAGAAGATTTGTTAATAATACAACAATTATAAATATTTGTGTAATAAGACTGATAAAATGTGGTAAAAAAAATTATAATATAATTTTTCATTACACAAAATATTAACACAGTTACACAAATATAAATTATAGTTATATTATGGACACTTTTCTTATTTACCACTTTATTTCCTCTAATATTTTTCCCTTCTAATATAACTGACGTCACAAGTAGCCAGCAACCATATAATGACGAAACAGTGCTGTAGAACTTAAATTGCGGAGACAGAGGCTAAAAGAGACAAATTGTCCATTGACGTAGTAATAGAGAATGTGCGGATATAAATACGAGATATAGATACGATACGATATAAGTACAGAAATATAGAAATTATAAGAAAATTAAGATACAGACACGACGTGGATACAGTTATAAAATAAATTAAATATTATATATGTATATATATCATTTAAATATTTTAAATAAATTTAAAATTTTTCTATATATAGTTCATACTAATAATTATTATGGTATTTTATAATATGATTTGTATTTTCTCCATAATTTTTAAAAGAATATTATATATATATATATATATATGTGTGTGTAATATATTAATTAAAATATTAAATATATATAAAAAAAATTTAAAACATATATTAGACGCGTCCAACATGTGAATTAAAACTATTCGACATACGTGCCTGAATTTCTTTTATTTTTATTTTTTATTGGACACATTTTAAAATATCCGACATGTACTTGAAAAGTATCGAACAAATGTCATATCTGACACATGTGTCTGATACAAATACTTATGATTTAAAAGTGACCGCGCATCTTAGTAGAGACCATTAAAATAATATATTGCATTGTGGTGACATGGCATAATGCCCCTAGGGTGGATGTCGGGGCGCCACCGTCTGTTCCTATTTTCAAACAACAAAAAAAGTTGTTAGATCAATTTATATGTTAAAAGTACTCTTTTTTTTTTTTTGGGATTAAACTTCTCTTGTTAAAGAATTGACAGTTAGAATCAATGTTTTGAGAACTGAATTGGCTTTGAAATTGAAAAAAACTGAGAGACTTAGGATTTAATTAGTTCAACCCATTCAACAAAAATTTAAAAATATTAAATGGGTAATAATTATAAATATATAAAAATTTAATATCTATATAAATTATATATAAAATATTAATGGTAAAATATAATAATATACAAGACATTAGTTTTACATGTCTTATATATCATAATTGATATATATAATTAAATACAATTTACAATTTGATGGAAGACAATATTAAAAATATGATATATATCATTTCATATTTTTGTCTTTAAGACACAAATAAATCTCCGAGATAAACTTTTTTTCTGAATTATTATGATTGATGATTCTTTAAAATAAGACAATAGATGTCCACATGTAAAATAAGTAGAAGCCAAAATTCCAGTAAAATTTTGACTAACTAATTCTTTGTTTGATATGATTTTAGTAATAGATTAAGAATAGATTTTAGTTATTATATAAAGAGTTGGATGTCTCAGTTATTTGTATAGTTGACGAGGATAGCTAGTTAAAAAATATAATTAGAATGTATACTTATCAGATATTGTGTACGGCATGATGATATTGGTAAAATTGTTCCGTGCTCTCTAAACCAATTAAACTCTAACTTTAACAGCCTCCAACCTGGAGAGTTTTCTTTCAATGGAAACCACTAAGGGATTTTTAAATGGGTGACTACTAGACGCACCAAGCAGCACCCGAGGTTTAAAAAATTTTATTTTATGTTAAAAAAAATTAAATTTAAATTTAAATGAATATTACCCTAAAACATAAATTGACATTATATAAGATTTTCTTAAAAAAAATTTCTTTAAAATTTTTTTAATATAATAAAAAATAATTATTATATTCATATTTATACTAGTGTGTATACCTAACATTTATCTTTTTAAATAAAAGCAGACCTACATGAGCGCTTTGGATTGAATTGCAAGTAGTACATGTGGTAACTTTAAAATGGCTCTGAGTTCTATATTTCTCCTCAACGCTGGCCACGTCTTTTGCCCTTTTTTTTTTTTTTTTAACTAAACGCTTAATGTTGCTAAAAAAAAAGTTGTTAACTTTTATTGCAAATTTTAAGTAATTAATTGCAAAAAGAAAACAATTGATTAAAATATTAATTATTTACCATCTCACTTTTTTTGTGTCCAAGTCATATACTTAAGGGTTAAAGTTGGAACTGCCTCGCTAATTTTTAACCGATTCGAAACACCCAATTTTAAGGGTTGAATTGGACTGGATTTCAGGTCAATTTTCAATTTTTTAAGTTGGATTGTTTGTTTTGATCCAATTTTTAAAATATAATGTAAAACTCTAACAACTCTGCCCTTCATTCAAACCAAGGAGAAAAAGAAAAAAGGCAAAGGACCAACAATAACAAGATGAAGCCAGAAGTCAAAAAAGAAAATTTGGTTGTGCATGTAATTAATGGAAGTATAACCACAACATATATAATCAAGCAATGCAGTTACCAGCACTACCTAATTGTGTAGAGGTTAGGGCATTTATTCCACGGAAGCTGACTCTTCCAAATTCCCCAATTAGGTTGAACAAGCGATCTTGATAAATCATCAATAAGATGAATAAAGTCGGCAAGACTATTAAACAAGCAGCTAAGCTGTAGGTGGACCTCATTTTATCGAACCCAAAGTTTTCCTGATGACATGAAACAGTTGTCTCAAAAAAAAAAATGACATGGAACAGTCAATTTCCGGAGAACATGCTTAACATATTCATCATAAATTATCCAACTAGTTTTTGTGTGTATATGTATATATTGGAAAAACTACAAGAAAAGTAAAACGTGAAATCGATGCAATGCAATCGACCATTTTTTTTCTTGCAAACAAATGCTTAATATTTGAAAAATAAAAAAGATGACATACTTTCTTTTTTGTTATAAACATTAAGCGTCTAGTTGTAGAAATAAAAAATAATTGATGACAGTGTGTCCATTCTATGTCTCACATTTTACTCCTCTATGTAATTGGACTCTGTATGTGTCTTGAAGATTTACTTGGCCCAAATGTGATGTCTCAAAGTGGAGACTCCACATTGGAGAATATATGCGTAGGGATGGATTTACGATGAGGCCAGGGAGGCAATTGCCCCCGACCCACTTAAATCTCTTCTAATCCCACTTATATCTCTATTTTTTAGTCTAGTTTTTGTGAAAATATCGTCCCTAAATTTCTTATTGTCTCTTCTAAATTTTTATTTGTCTCATTCTCTTTTAAATTTGTCCCACTCAATTGTTTTCTCCACATACTTTTTAAAGTTATCTTAATAAATTTTTTACTGGGACCAAAAAAAAAAAAAATTACTTCTCCAAACGACATCAATAAGTAGGCTCAAAAACAATATTTGCCCACAAAAACAGCGAAGATTTAATTTCTAACAATTTTGTGGGCTGATGTACGTGTGTGGATGTGTTTGTGTGTATATATATTTAAAAAAAAAAAATTATTTAACCAACAGGTTTCAATTAACTGATGCTGGAATTATTTTAAAAAATGAAGGCCCTGAGTTCAAATTAGAATTGGAGTCAATTAACCCCAAAAAAATCTTAACTTTCATTCTTAAGTGGAAAATAAAAATAATATATATGTTCAAAGGTTATATAAATGTATAAAATGAGAAGAAAGACACGACCTAGTTGCTCTTTAAGAAAGACAGAACTCCCACATTGCACTTTGTTATCGGTTACCGCATTAGTTGTTCTTTTGACGCACAAATTTATTTATTTATTTGTTTTTTGTAGCCTAATTATCATGGCGAAAATCAAAGTGTTACAATGGTGAACTAGAATTATTGTTGTTTTTGGCAAGCATGCAATTGGAAAACTAATTTTGGTTACAAGCAAAGTATGATCTCTTATGGCTGCAAAATTTTTGCAATGCCCCTTCAGTCATGAAATTTGATGCCAAAAAAAGGAAATTTTTTACTATATATAAATATATGAATATATGGAGTTAGAGAAAAGCAAAGAAAAGACAGATCGATTAAAAGAAAAATAAAAAAGTAAAGGAATGGAAAAAGGGGATTTAACTTTCTAATACTTAATGAACTTTTAGCGAAGTTATAACAATTAGACCTTCATTAAATTAGAAAATTCAGAAGTTGAAAGTTCAATTAGTTCAACTGATTTAATCGAAATTAAATCGATATTTAATACTAAATATATTAAAATATTTAATGTATATATTATATAAAATATAAATGTGTAAAATGTAATAATATATAAGATATAAATTGTATATATCTTATAATATCCTATTTAATATATTTAGCTATATATGCGTAAGAAATTAAGAATAACGTAAATAGCAATTTCAATTTTTAATTTTAAATTAATTCATGTACTTTCATTTCTTAAAAAAAAATATTTTGATAAGATAAATATAGTCTAAAAAGAAGTCCAACATACAATACAATATATTGTAAATATTCTTTGAATATATATATGTATAATATATATATATATATATATATACACGCAATACATACATACATCGGTAATATAATACATAAAGTTTATCTAAAGTGGTGGTTCGTGGACTTTGTGCCAATTTTGATGCCATTTGTTCGGCTTCGACATTTTTCGGATTGATCGCCGTTTCCTTTTTCGATCGACTCTTGAGCAGAATTGGACCGGACTGACGGTTGGTCTCTGGTTTTATTGATCGAACTAGACAATTTGGTCCAATTTTCACAATCTTGACTTTTAGTGGGACGAGGAATAAACTAAGCACCTAAAATAACAAAGTGTTTCTCAAAATAATAAAAATAAAAAAATACACATTACTCTAAATCTCAAAATTGTGTAATTAGAAACCGCTAAAAAAGAACAGAAAGTGTTTTCAAATAGCCCAAGAAACAAAGATGTGTTAATCAAACAAAAAAAAAAAAAAAGTGGGAAATGTTTTCATTGTTTAGAAATCCCATTCCCATTAAAACTAGAGGAGATTTTTTGAGTGGCTCGGACGCACCTCTTTACTGAATAAGGAGAATGGCCAGCTTTGTTGGATGTCCTCTCTCGTGCACAAAATGGAAGCCTCCGAGACGTCAGTCAGTTAACTGTGTAGCTAAGAAATACTTGAAACCTGGTCTCCCTTATACTTATGGGTATATGAATGTGACAGGGAGGGCACACTAAATAGAGTTTTATCATACAGTTTATTTTTAGTTAATAATAAAATAATTACGTAATTTATTCTTAATTAATAATAACATAATTATACAATTTAATTAATGATATATAATAATTTAGTTTTTAAATAAATTTAAATTATTTAATAATTTATATTATTTTATTATTATTTTATTGTTATGTGAATATTAATGCATATTATTTCTCTGTTAATTAACGTATATTTAGTGATATATGTGGCCTAATTTGTTAGGAAGAGTCGGGTCCATAATGAATGTGTGGTCCGAAATGTCAACTATAGAGGGGCCATTCTCCGGAAATTAATAGAAGACGTGCAGGTGTAATATATACGTTGACATTCCCTCTTTATTTATTTTCTTTAACAAAAAAAATGATTATAAAAATATTAATTAACATATATGTGAATTGAAAATAAAGTAATTCTGTTTGAAATTATCTTTTTATTTATTATAATAATAGTAACAATTAGATAGATATATTTTTTTTTTATGAGATTTCAGCATCCAAAAATTATATTGTATTTCTGATTAATTCTGTTAAAGCATCTATTGGGTTCTTTGCAAAAACGGCTCTTTCAACGTCATTTTCTTAATGCATAAGACTGAAATTCGAAATCTTATTTAGAAAAAATCAAGTTCCTTACCACTCAATGTGTATATATATATAAATATATAAAATCTCATATATTTTTTATATTTTTCATAGAAAAAGATTATTTTAGGACTATAATTGATGACTCACCATCAAAAATTATTGTAACCCATTACATGCTAAATAGAAACGAATTTTTTGCCTAAAAAAATCATTAGAATGAATTTTCTTATTGTTATCGTAAACATGTGCTCCCAAAATTTACATGTTTAGTAAAATATATATTTCATTTCTATGCTCGATAGAAATATTATATATGTATAAAATTTCATTCTATCACCCATACGAAAATTCAAATAATTATTAAAATTCCAAATATGATAAATGTCGATAATCTCATTCATTTTAAACTAAAAATAAAAAAATAAATTTATCTAGGATTAAAATAGAAATAAACAAATTCCTCAAATGAAAAGAAAAAAAAAAGAAATAAATTAAAATGAGAATTTAGGAATACATTTTTTTGTTTTCTTTTTTTTTTCAAAAAAAGCAAACAAAAGGGAAACGACAAAAAGAGACTTTAAATTTTGATTTTTTTTGCTTTAGTTTTTAAGAAAAAAAAACAGAATTTAGGAAAAAAAATTTTGGCATTTATTTTCCTTAATTTGCGAAAAGGTCTCCAAAAATACAAGTGATACACAATTTTCCATTCCTTAGAGGTTGCGATAAGTTCACCAATCAGTTCGAAATTATTTAATTTTTAAAATTTAGATTAGTAATTATCAAAATATTTTCTAAAAAAAATATCACAATCTTGAATATGTGTTCACTTCGTTCAAAAAAATTTACATGTAAATCATTTGAGTACAATTATATGGACATAAAAACATGAGACGCGAGAGTCTGATCTATTATAACTGGTTTATTTATTTCGGTAACAAGACAATTAATTTTAATAACAAAAAAATAGATAAAAAATATTTTTAATTTTTATTACAATATTTAAATATCTTGTTACAAAAATAAAACGATTAATTACAATATATTAACTCTCACACTTACTTTATTTTTGTGCATCTATACATATTTTCCGAAATCAGAAACATCAGCCCATTCGAGTTCTCTATTAATTGTTGACCTGGATTATACGAGTATAAACTGTCGGTAATTTTTGCCTACATCACAAATAAAAAATTAAAATTAAAAAAAGCGCACATATATCATGCTTACGTATTAAAAATGAATTAAAAAAACAAAAAATATAACTAATTTAAAAAAAAAAAAAAAAAAAAACCTCTTTCTCTTTGCTCTCCTCCCGGCCTCCGACTCTCCAGCCGCGCCTCTCATCCTTTGTGTTTCTCCTGCTGCTCATCAGAGAAAACCAAACTGGTTGGCATCACGGAGATGGAGAGAGGGTTTCCACTGCCTCGTCGAAACCCTTCCTCCTTCTCCTCCTCCTCCACCCGGAGCACTGCCACTAGACCCGCAAACTATTCCGGCGATCGGAAAACCACCGCCAGTAGTGGTAGTAGCTGAAGAAGAACAACAACAACACTTACTACTGCTACTACTACTCAAAAACAAGAACAAGTTCAAGACGATGGACAAGAACATGAAGAAGAAGAAAAAGAAAAAAAAGTTTTGATCGGAACTTGCCCTTTTATGTGCCCTGGTAAAATTAAAATGCTTTAAAAAATTATGAATTTCAAGCTCATTCCTTGTCGTCCCTGATTTACACTCTGTTTGGATCTTTTCTTCTTTTTTTTTTTTTCTCTCTTAAGGATTTGTCGTCTTCGTTCATCCATTTTGTTGGGTCTGTGCACAAAATTAAAATTGACTTGATGATGATACATACCATATCTTCGTTCATTTTCTCTTTTGGCTCTCCTTTTATTGGAACTACTTTACATGGGCACATAACTGGACTAACGTGGGTAATTTAAACCGTATAAGTAAAAAATATATTAAATTTTAAAAAATAAAAAATAAATAAATCGTTAAATATTAATTGAATTAACTGTGTAATTCTTATATCTTACACTAAACGTTTCTGTACAGTCAAACTCTTCTTTTATATTTGATTCCCCAATTTTAGTGTATCATTGATTCGCCTTTGGGACATTCCATCTCCTTTTCCTCTCCCTCTGTATCTCTCTCTGACAAATTCATCCCTAATTTACTAGGAGAATGAAAATAGAAACGCTATCCACTATTTGCTTTGTACTTCCATCCAGCTTTAATACAATCTATCGCCATTGCTCATGAACATTGTCTGGCTACTCATTACTCTAGCCGGGTTGGTTGCTTGAAGCTTAAGTTGCATTTTAAATTGGTGAATGATCGACTAATTGCAAATAATCATTCACATTATAAACAAGAAGTTCTTTCATGGCCCGATAGATATTATGCTGTTTTTGGCACCGGATTCAACTTAAGGAACATATTCTAACCTTTCTCGTTTTGTGATGATACTTATTTTACAGGTTTTCATGTTCTTTTGACACTCTCCCCAAAAACAAAAGGTTGCTTGCTTCTATGTTATAATAAAAGGGAAAAGTTAGAACGGCCGATGATTTTAAACTCAACAGAATGTATAGAAAGTAACAAGTGTTGAATTTTAAGTAATAATATTCACATTTTTATTAACAAAATTTTATCACTTGATTTTATATTACTTAAAATATGTATGTTGTTATTAAAAATTACAGTATTATTATTGGGACAATTCTCGGGCTGATTTTCTCGGACAGCCAAACCGGACTCATAATAAAATACGTCTGGCGTGATACCTTTAACTGTAGTCAAACCAAACTTCTAAACATATTCCGGTGCAGGAATATATAACTGCTGTTACATTTGCAATGTTGTGGCTTTGTCTTTTACGTTGAATCCATTTGCTTCTGTCTTAGGCAAAATATTTGTGATTGTAGAAGGTGAAAGGTTCCAACGAGAACGGCTGCGGGATTTATCTGTTTTTGAGAGACTTCATGGAAATCCTGGGAAAACGTCTCCTGCCTTAGCCGTCAAAAAGGTGACTTTACTTGTTATTCCTTTTCACATGACTTTCTCCTGCCTTATGGAGCAGATATTGGCAGTATTGCATGCCTGAGGTTTTGGCTCTATTTTAAGAGTGTTGGAATTCTGATCACATTTTTACTACTGCTTCTTACTGGTTTCTTCTTCGTCTGTTCGTATCAAGTCTTTCTGTAATTTCTGCTCTCTATGTTTCTCATCATTACCTTGGCAAGAGATATGGAGTTCTGGTCCTACTATCATTGAGTTTTATTAATACGTATTAGGAATCATTATTCCAGTTTTTGGATCACAACTATCTTTGTTTCCGGATAGTTAGCATATACTCGCCAAAAGTATGTTTTTTTTTTAAATATTTATTTGTGAATACGTTATTAAATAGCAAATTATACGATACGAATAATTATTTTCACATAAATTTTACATACATGCTTCTTGGAATTTTAACTCAAACTCATAAAATAAAGATATAAATTATTGATTACTCTAGTATTTTCTTTAGAAAGGATTTATCAAACGAGATAGACAATGGGAGGCATATGAAAAATTCAGTTAAGACTTTGGAGTTTGTATACTTTTGTGGGCAAAAAAGGATAAGTTTGGTTTTTCATGGCTTCATATTTGGTCTTTGTCAAGTTTCCTGGCTTCTTTGTCAAGTTTGTATTTCAATTGTAGGCTATTATGGCATAGCATATGGGGTTACCGCTTATTTTGGGCGGATTATAGGCGTTGTCCCACACCGATGCTTTGATTTATTTACATTCTCATTTTTTCTATCTAAAAAGACCACTATTGTCTGTTGGCATGGGAACCATTGCATAAGATCCAATATCTAATCGTTGATTTGGACAGGCACTGAAAACTATGCATGCTTAATTATTTCACAATAGTTGATTTAGACATATAAACAACCATATCTCGCCTAAGTCAGTGTCAGAGTCGAGCAAACTTTATTTTTCCATCAATGAATCGTACATGCTAAAGCTTATATTTTTCAAATTAACTGTGGTTTTGATTATTCTTACCATCTTTTCATGGTGGATTGCTGATAAGATAATGAGCTACTATATATTTGTGTGATTATGGTGGGGCTCGCTCTGCAAGGACAAGGGGTTAATTCCTTATTGCTATGCAACGCCTGGTTTATAATATATATGATCAATGCTACTTCAATTATTTATGGTATGAGTTTGTTTTTTTATGATCACATTAATTAGTGGGATTAAAAAATGCTCCCAATCGTATAGATATTTTATTTGCTTATGTATTTAAATCAAATCACATTGCGTTTTCTGTTCCCAAAAAAAAAACCTCATTGTGTATTAATATTATAGAGAAATAGAGTTATTTTAATCCTGACAAAAGGTCTAAGTTCCGATTTTACTCTCATTGAGTTTTAATAATTTATATTAGGAATATATAACATGAGTAGTTTTTTCTTTCACATAAATGTTACGCAGTTTCTCTTAGGATCTCGACTCAGAATCCTAAAATAAATGTATAAGTTTTTACTTATAGTGGTATTTCCTTAATAAAGGATTTACAAAACGAGTTAGGCAATGGGAGGGCATCTGAAAATGTAGTTAGTCTTTGCAACTCGGATACTTCTTTGTCAAAAATAAAATTGTACATGTGATTGCCTGATTGGACTTAGTTGGCCCGGCCCACGATAAACTGTCCCAACCCAATAGAATGAGAAGTTGGAGGCAATTAAAACTCCTTCCTTCAGATTTATAAAAATTAAAATTAAAATTAAAAAAAAAAAAACCTCCTTCATTGCATACTCACACATTTATCATTGTGTTATAAACGGTTTTGGAATGCGCAGTTAAAGAGCAAGATAATGCTCATAAAAAATGACTCTGGAACAACTTGTCAGACTCTAAAAAAAACATAAAAAATAATAGTTCTCTATTGATCTTCATAGTAAGAGGTTCTTGTGCTATAAACAAACGATGATCTCTAAATTTGTGATACCACCTAGACCGCAAGAGAGGTTCAATTTGCCAGTGATCATTCCAGTGCTTGCTGTTGGAGGTCTTCAAGGGTTACCATATTCTATCCCTCCTTTTCTAACAGTAATGTTCTCCATTGACATAGTAAGAGGTTCTTGTGCTGAACAGAAGGTGTTGTTTGATTTTGTAATACCAGTTAGACCGTGAGGGAAGTTCAATTTGCTCGTGATCTGTCCAATGCTTGCCATTGGAGGTCTTTAAAGAGTTACTATATTCTATCCCTCCTTTTCCTAACAGAAATGTTTGTTGAGTTTGGGTTTTCTTTTTTTTTTTTTTTTTGGTTGTATTTCATTCGTAGGCAATTATTACCGAGCATATGGGGTTACCGCTTATGTGGGCGGATTATAGGCGTTTTCCTGGTTGATGCTTTGATTTACTACATTCTTATTGTTTCTATCTAAGAATACCACGATTGACTATTGTCTATTGGCATGGGCGCCATCGCATAAGAACCAAAATCTAATCTTCGATCTAGACACTGAATGAGGGTGATTAATGATCGTACTATGTCTCCTTATGGTTTAGACTCCCGTCTTCAAAATCATTTTGTTGCACCATTAATATATATCCACGCACGCACCGATGAATATTGATCACTTGCATTTAAATGAACCACATGTATGCACCCAATTTCAAAAAGGTCTTCCTTTCCCGTCAAAAAAAAAAAAAAAAAAGGTACTCCTCAGTGCACCGAGGTCCGAGGTTGGTGCACCAAACGGTACACTGAGACATATTATAATTATTTTTTATAAAATTAAAATTAAAATTTAGATAGAGTGTTATATTAAAATTTCAAGTATAGGTTAAAAAAAAATTTTCTTTAATTTTTTTTTTTACAAAATTAAGACTTAAATCTACATGAGTGTTATTAAAAAATATATAAATATTTTATATCAAATGAGATTTATTAAAAAAAGTTTATTTTCCTTTGAATTTTGTTTTTAAAACCCGAACCAAAATTATTAAAATAATGGTTCGGTGTACACTCAGGTGAAGATCTCGGTTGCTCTACCTTTTCCGTTTCAAAATGTACATGCTTATTTCACAATTGCTCTCCTCAATCCATATCTAGACATATAAACAACCACATATTGCCTAACTCTGTAGCAGAGTGGAGAAAATTCTATTTTTCAATCAATAATCGCACGCACAAAAGGTTATAGCTTGCCTAACTTTGTCCTTCTTAGCATGGTTATGGATTGCGGATGGAATGATGAGCTACTATATGTTTGTGCTCTTTTTTGTTTTGTTTTGTTTTTTTTTTTTTTTTGGTAGATTTTGTGCACTTTTTTGTGTGCTTATGGTGGGGCATAGTTCTGTGTCCGTATGGACAAAGTGCTCATTCCTTATATTGCCATGCTTGTGGGCTTAGTATATATGATCGATGTTATTCAACTAGCTATGGTATGAGTTTGTTAGAACATCATCACATTAATTAGTGCGAGTAATAAAAGCCTCCAATCTTATGTATATAGATCTCTTTTAAATATTTTATTTCCCCATGTATTTAATTCAAATCTCATTACGTGTTAAAATTATAAAAAAATAGTATTATTTTAATGTAAGATCTTGCGGCTTGTCTCCACTCTTCATCCATTTATACATTACTACTCGGTGATGGGGCACTTTGAAAGGCATGTGATCCCCACCTTAAATGTTTCTACGTAGTTTGCCTAACCATCCCATTAACCAGCATTAAAAAGTTGAGCCCAGCTCTTTACCAAATATGCTTAGGCTTTTATTTTACATATTTGACCCGAAACTATCAAATATTTTCTAGTTTTGAAAATTATAAACAAAATCATATATTGATGAAAAGATAGCGAAATTCGAAATTCTCACCTCCAGCCACTTTTGTCCTAACATGCTCTGTTTTTGGAAGGAATCAACATGACTGGCACTTATATTGTTGGTTAGAAGCTGACTGAAATATTACAAAGGGAAATGCCCAATCTCCGGGGAAAAGAGCAGTAGCAAAGGGCTATCAAAACTAATGAGAATTCATCAGTGATTAATATTTTTGTCAGACGATCATTTGAAGCTGTGATGCCTACAAATAAGTTACAGATTGAATCATCAGGATCTCAGGCGTGTGGATCATACAATTTTTATTTTCTTAAGCTGGAGGTAGATCTTATATGTGACGAACAAAAGCATATTTTGCATCAAACTATAACAGACTTAATAATTAACAAGCTTCAGTCCAGGAGGTGCATCATCGCAACGCCTGACATGGGGGACAAGCGCACCAAGATCATCCTCCCTCTTTGCCAGGCACTCATAATTAGTCGGTGGAGTATGATAACAAGGTTCCATGGAGATGGCTCGAGCACAAGCCGGATTAGGAGTCATCTGGTTCGTGGGCGTCTGTAGAATCCATGGCCTCAAACCTCGTAGACCTTGGGCCACATATCCAAATGTTGACCAAGAGCTAGTCACCGAAACGTCACACAGGCTCAGCAGATACATTTCTACCCATGCCTTGAGGTTGTGTGAGTTATCTCCAAACTGTTGATGCCCTTCATGGCTTGGCTGGTAAACCCCAATTACGTCTCCAGTCACTGTTGGTGATGCCCAGTACATGTTCTTCATATACTCATAATATTCCGAAAACAATGATACTGTCAGAACAGCCTTTGAAGTCCCATTTTCGGATGCGAAAGGCAGAAACCTTTCATTGTGATCAACTTCTGGCAGCAGCTTCTCCTTGGAAGTGCATGCCAAAATTTGATCCATCACAGTCTGAAATGGGCTAGGATTATGATCAAAGATTCTTATTTGGATGCCAATCTTCTCATCTGCCTTAGCCAAATAAGCCTGGTAGAATCTTGTGATAAGTCCCCAAGCCTTATTGGAGGGGTGGAACAGATATCGACCCAAGTGATGGAACACAGTTTCCTTATCAGGGAACATTCTGCCTGCTTCTTGCTCAAACGATGGCATTAAGAAGGATAACGGAGCAAAGTACTGATTTGAATTTATAATCAGCCAGGGGACCTTATTCAGAACAACTTGGTTTTGTTCACAGTAAAAAAGCATATCATGATCATCGTAGTTGTTACCTAGAAAAGCATACAAAGACGATGGGGGGGAGAGCGTTGATGCTGTTATCAAGTTTCTCTTCAGCATGTTGCCGAAGGTAAGTTCATATTGCTGATTGAGTTGCTTGAACTGGTCCTTCAGTGGAAAGTCCGTAGGCAATAGCCATGATGTATTCGGAAATGGCTCGCAGAACAGATCAACCATGTCATTCTCAAACTCAACCAGTAAAACTCGATTTGTAAGGAGAGCATAAAGAAATGCTGAAGCCATGCTTAGTATCCTATTTCCCATGCCATCGAATGGCAGCGAAACCAAGTAGCTGCACTCCGCAGGACTAGAGGCATTATTGCCAGAATGAATTCTTTCCAGTGTTCTATTGTAGGCATCCGTGTAAGGTCCGCAGCGCCTGTGAAGATATTCGTAGTTGCGTAATTTGGAAATGAGGTATCGAGAAGGCTTATGAGCTGAAGTTTTTCTGCGGTATAGCACAGACTGCTGCCTGCTCAGGCAAGATTGCTTATCAAATCCTGAAGCTAGCAAACCTCCAAGCAAGTTATCATGAGGTGTATCATTGGGTTGAGATGAATGGTTGTTTGAATCTGTGAAGTTTGCAAGTACAACTTTACTGGGTCAGTTTTGCAAGTCAGAACAAAGAAACTTTGGAAATTAAGCAAAATATCGAAAATGATTAGAAAGCTCAAAGAAGGAAACTTTGGAAAACAGTAACGTTACAACCATTATCACAAAAACCATCGCAAGATCTTCAGTAATGAAGATTGTTAAAGATCAGTTGCATAACTAAGTAAGTAATTATTCTTTTTTTTTTACCGTAAGTAGGTAATTATTCGATAAATAATTATTTTGTTATCGACATTATTTGACACTTCTAATATAAATGACATCACAAGTAGGCAGCAACCATATAATGATGAAACAGAGCTGATGTAATTACATTGCGTAGATAGAGGCTAAAAGAGACAAATTGTCCATTGGCGTAGACGCGTAGTAATAGAGGCCATAAAGATAATAACCAATTAATATGTTAAAACTTAAAAGTAATTTTTTGTTTGAATTAAACTCCTCTTGTTAAAAATTGATAGTTAGAACTAATATTTTGAGAACTGAACTGATTTTCTAACTGAAAAAATTGAGAGATTCATGATTTCATTAGTTGAGCATATTTAACCAAAACTTAAAAAATGCTAAATCAGTAATAATTGTAAATATATAAAAATTTAATATCTATATAAATTATATGTAAAATATTAATGGTAAATTATTATAATATATAAGACATTAGTTATACATGTATTATATATATCATAATTGATGTATGTAATTGAATACAATTTACAATTTAATGGAAGACAATATTAAAAAATAATTGATTGAATATAATAATAGATGTAGATAATTGACATTAAAAAAATTAAGTAAAAATATAGTTTTAATTTATATTTTTTATTGCAAAATAATCTCCGTGATTTAAAAAAAAACATTTTAATACAAGAAGATTATATAAATTTAAGCAATTAAGTATAAAGATATGAAATATATCGTGTCATTTTTTTGTCTTAAAGACATAAAAAAGTTTCTGAGACAAAATTTTTTTCCGAATTATTATGATTGATAATTATTTAAAATAAGATAAAAGATGTGCAGATGCCATTTAATAAAAAAGAAAAAAAAATTAAACAAAAGAAGCCAAATAGCAGACCAGGTTTACTAAAGAGACTAAGATCAAAAAGAAATACTAAAAGACCAAGAAATGCTAAAAGTTTTAAAGACTAAAGTTGTGTTAAAGTCAATTCAAATTTGTTATAAAATATAAGTCAAAATTCAAATAAAATTTGGACTAATTAAGTCTTTGTTTAATATAATTTCAGTATTAAATTAGGAATAGATTTTAGTTATGTAGATAAAGAGTTAGGTGTCTCAATTATTTGTATGGTTGGTGAGGGTAGCTTAGTTAAAAAATATAATTAGAGTATATACTTATCAGATATTATCAAATATTATGAGTGGCATTTTGAGATTAATACACTTTAGCAATGCTATCAAAACTAACTGAACTTTAACTTTAACAGTCTCCAACTTTGAGAGTTTTCTTTCAATGGAACCCCGATTAAGGGATTTTTAAATAGAAACATCAATATTTTTAGTTCTAAATATTTAAGTTTTTTTACGTTTAAATTTTAAACTTTTTTAATATTTCATTTGAGTTTTAAATCTCTTAATTTCGTACTATATTAGTCTTTTAAAATACAAAAAGTGGTCAATCGATTAATAAATGAGTTTAACTTAATAAAAATTATTTTAAAAAAGTTAAATATATGAATTAAATATTTTTTTCATCCACAAAATATGTACATTAAATATTTTTTTGATCAACAAATATACGAATTAAATAGGTAATATACATATTTTTAATAAAAAAGACATTCAATTTACATATTTAATCTTTTTTTAAATAATTTTTTGTAAATTTAAAATTATTTTTTAATAGATTGATCACTTTTGATAAACAGATACACTGATTTAGTAGAAAATTAAAAGATTTAAAATTCAAATGAAATGTTAAAAAATTTTAAAATTTAAATATAAAAAATTTTTAAAATTTAAAATTAAAAATATTGATATCCTTCTAATTGAAGGCAGACCTGCATGAGCGCTCTGGATTGAATTGCAAGTAGTACGTGAGGTGACCTTAAAATGGTCCAGGGTTTTATATTTCTCCTCAACGCTTGCTACATGTTTTGGCTAAATACTCAGAAAAATTATACATGAATAGTAAAAAAGTAAGACATAGAACTGATATGATATAATTGATCTTTTGTTTTTTTACAGCTAAAAAGTTAATGTTTATAATAAAAAAAGATAAAAATATATTTATTTTTTATTATAAATATTAAATAATTAATTATAATACATTTATTTTGTGTCTCACTTTTTTTTTATATTTATGTAATTAGACTCAAATACTTGACAAACGGACAAAATTTAAAAAGTTGGTATTGCCACGCTAATTTTTAACCGAAACACTCAGTTTTAAGGATTGAATCGGACTGAACTTCAGGTCAATTTTCAATTTTTTAAATTGAATTATTTGATTCGGTTTGATTTTTAAAATATAATGTAAAACTCAAATAACTTTGCCCTTCATTTAAACCAAGGAGAACAAAAAATAAAAAAAATAAAAAAAATAAAAAGGCAAAGGACCAACAATAACAAGATGAAGCCAGAAATCAAAAAAGAAAATTTGGTTGTGCATGTAATTAATGGAAGTATAACCACAACATATATAATCAAGCAATGCAGTTACCAGCACTACCTAATTGCGTAGAGGTTACGGGATTTAGTCCACGGAAGCTGACTCTTCCAAACAAGCGATCTTGATAAATCATCAATAAGATGAATAAAGCCGGCAAGACTATTAAACAAGCAGTTACACCGTAGGTGGACCCCATTTTACCGAACCCAAAGTTCTCCTGATGACATGAAACAGTTGTCTGAAAAAAAAAAAAAAAAAAGACATGGAACAGTCAATTTCTGGAGAACATGCTTAACATCTTCATCATAAATTATCGAACTAGTGTTTGTGTGTATATGTATCTATTAGAAAAATTACAGAGACGCAGTAAAAGTGAAATGTAAAATTTACGTATCGCAATCGACTATTTTTTTCTACAAACGGACGCTTAATATTTAAAAAAAAAATGACAAATACATTCTTTCATTCATAAGTGGAAAATAAAAATGATATATATGTTTAAAGGTTATATAAATATATAAAACAAGAAGAAAGACATGACCTAGTTGCTCTTTAAGAAAGACAGGACTCCCACATTGCACTTTGTTATCGGTTACCACATTAGTTGCTCTTTTGATGCACAAATTTATTTATTTATCTGTTTTTTGTAGCCTAATTATCATGGCGAAAATCAAAGTGTCACAATGGTGAACTAGAATTATTATTATTTTTGGCAAGCATGCAATTAGAAAACTAATTTTGGTTACAAGCAAAGTATGATCTCTTATGGCTGCCAAATTTTTGAAATGACCCTTCAGTCATGAAATTTGATGCCAAAAAAAGGAAATTTGTGACTATATATGAATATATGGATGCATGGGGTTAGAGAAAAGCAAAGAAAAGACAGATCGATTAAAAGAAAAATAAAAGAGTGAAGAAATGGAAAAAGGGAATTTAACTTTCTAATACTTAATGAAAATTAACGAAGTTATAAGAACTGAACCTTCATTAAATTAGAAAGTTTAGAAGTTTAAAATTCAACTAGTTCAACCAGTTCAACCAGTTTAACTGAAATTGAATCGGTATTTGATATTAAATATATAAAAAATATTTAATATGTACATTATATAATATATAAATGTGTAAAATGTAATAATATATAAGATATAAATTATATATATCTTATAATATCCTATTTAACATATTTAGCTATATATGCCTAAAAATTTAAGAATAAAGTAAATAGCAAGTTAAATATTTAATTTTAAATTAATTCATGTATTTTCATTTCTTAAAGAAAAAACATATTTTGATAAGATAAATATAGTCTAAAAAGAAGCACAACATACAATACAATATATTGTAAATATTCTTTGAATATACATATATATATATATATATATATACACACACAATACTTACATACATCGGTAATATAATACATAAAGTTTATCTAAAGTGGTGGTTCGCGGACTTTGTGGCAATTTTGAGGTCATTTGTTCGGCTTCGACATTTTTCGGTTTGATCACCGTTGCTTGTTTCAATCGACTTTTGAGCAGAATTGGACTGGACCAATGGTCGGTTTCTAATTTTATTGGTCGAATTGAATAATTCAGTTCAATTTTTACAATCTTAACTTTTAGTGAGGTGAGGAATAAAGTAAGCACCTAAAATAACAAAGTATTTCTAAAAAAGAAAATAATAACAAAAAAAAAAGAAAATACACATTACTCTAAATATCAAAATTGTGTAATTAGATACCGCTAAAAAAGATCAGAAAGTGTTTTCAAATAGCCCAAGAAACAAAGATGTGTTGATCAAACAAAAAAAAAAAAAAGAAAAGTGGGAAATGTTTTCGAACACCCATGTAAAAAGGAAGCATTGTTTAGAAATCCCATTCCCCTTAAAACTAAAGAACATTTTTTGAGTGGTTCGGACGCACCTCTTTACTGAATAAGGAGAATCGCCAGCTTTGTTGGATGTCCTCTCTCGTGCACAAAATGCAAGCCTCCGAGACGTCAGTGAGTTAATTGTGTAGCTAAGAAATACTTGAAACCTGGTCTCCTTTCTACTTATGGTTATATGAATGTGGTAGAGAGGGCATATTAATTACAGTTTTGCTAGGTAGTTTATTTTTAATTACTAATAAATTAATTATACAGTTTATTTAATAATTTTTAATAATTTATTTATTTTTTTATTTAAATAATTTAATAATAAATGTCATTTTATTTTTATTATTATTATTTTTGTCTGAAACCTTAGTATCCAAAAATTCATTGGATTCTGACAAATTCAGTTCGAACCGAGTAGATTTATTAGAGGAGGTAAAGCTCTCTCAATTCTTATTTTTTTCATACACAAAATTCGAACTCGAAATTTTATTTAAAGGAAATCAAATTTTTTGTCACTTGAACCAAAAAAATGTTAGTATTTTATTATATTTTATTGTTATGTGAATATTAATGTAAAGTGTTTCTTTATTAATTAACGTATATGTCGTAATATATGTTGCCTAATTTGTTAGGAAGAGCCGGGTCCATAATGAATGTGTTGTCCAAAATGTCAACTATACAGGGCCATTCTCCTAAAATTAATAGAAGACGTGCAGGTGTAATATATACGTTGACATCTCCTCTTATTTATTATAATAATAGTAACAATCAGATAGATATATATATATATATTTTATCTGAGATTTTGGCATCGAAAAATTATATTAGATCTCTAATTAATTCGGTTAAAGTATCTGTTAGACTTCTTATAAAGACGGTTCTTCTAACATCATTTTTTTCATGTATAAGACTCAAATTCGAGATCTTCCTTAAAGGAAATCAAATTTCTTACTATTTGGTATATATATATATATAATCTCATATATTTTTAAAATTTTTCAAAAAACAAAGATTATTTCAGGAACTATAATTGATGACACACCATCAACAATTATTGTAACTGATTACATTCTAAATAGAAACGAATTTTTTTCCTTAAAAAATAATTAGAATGAATTTTCTTATTGTTCTGGTAAACATGTGCTCGCAAAATTTACATGTTTAGTAAAATATATATTTCATTTATATGCTCGATAGAATTATTATATATGTATAAAATTTCACTCTATCATCCATACGATAATTGAAATAATTATTAAAATTCCAAATATGATAAATGTCAATAATATCATTAATTTTAAACTAAAATAAAAAAATAAATTTATCTAGGATTAATATTGAAATAAATAAATTCCTCAAATGAAAAGAAAAAAATAGAAATAAATAAAAATGAGAATGTAGTAATAGATTTTTTGTTTTTTCTTTTTTTTTTTTAAGAAAACAAAAGGGAAATGATCAAAAGAGACTTTAAATTTTGATTTTTTTTTTGTTTTTAAGAAAATAAAAAAAGGGAATTTAGGAAAAAAAATTTTGGCATTTATTTTCCTTAATTTGCTAAAAGGTCTCCGAAAATGCAAGTGATACAAATGTTTCCATTACTTAGAGGGTGAGATAAGTTCACCAATAATTTAGAAATTATTTAATTTTTAAAATTTAGATTAGCAATTATCAAAATGTTTTCTCAAAAAAACAAAAAAATATATCAAGATGTTAAATATGTGTTGGCTTCGTTCAAAAACATTTGCATGTAAATCAGAAGAGTGCAATTAGATGGACGCGTAAAAATGACAAGTAAGAATCGATGTATTGTAATAGACTTTTTTATTTTTGTTATAAGACGCTTAATTTTTATAATAAAAAATATTTTTAATTTTTATTATAATAATTAATAATTTTATTATAAAAAAAGTGATTAATTGTAATATATGGACTCTTATATTTTATTTTTGCGCATGTATGTATATTTTTCGAAATCGGAAACATGAGTACTGTACATTGAAATCTCCTGTTAATTGCTGAGCTGAATCCAGACGAGCAGAAACTGTATGCAATTTTTGCCTACAAGGCAAATAAAAAATTAAAGAAATAAAAAAAAACAACAGTACATGTACCGTATTTATATATTAAAAATTAATTAAAAATATGTCATATATTTTTTTAATTTAAAATCAAAAAAATAAAAAATACAACTAACTTAAACAAGAAAAAAGAAATCTCTCTCTCTCCTAACTTCTCTCTCTTTCTCTCGCTCTCTCTCTATCCTCTCCTCAATGGAGAGAGGATTTCCACTGCCTCGTCGAAACCCTTCCTCCTCCTCCTCCACCCGGCGCACTGCCACTAGACCCGTAAACTATCCCGGCGATCGGAAGACCACCGCCTGTAGTAGTAGTAGTAGTAGAAGAACAACAACAACACTTACTACTGCTACTACTACTCAAAAACAAGAACAAGTTCAAGACGATGGACAAGAACATGAAGAACGAGCAGAAGAAGAAGATAAAGTTTTGATCGGAACTTGCCCTTTTATGTGCCCTGGTAAAATTAAAATGCTTAAAAAAATTAGGAAATTCAAGCTCATTCCTTGTCGTCCCTGATTTACACTCTGTGTGGATCTATTTCTTTTTTCTTTTTTTTAACGATTTGTCGTCTTCGTTCATCTATTTTGTTGGGTCTGTGCACAAAATTAAAATTGATTTGATGATGATACATACCATATCTTTTCATTTTCTCTGTTTTTTTTGGCTCTTCTTTTATCGGAAATACTTTATATGCACACATAAATGGGCACGCGTGGGTAATCTAGGCTGAAAGTTATATTAAATTTAAAAAATAAAAAATAGATAAATCGTTAGATGTCAATTAAATTAACTGTATAACTCTTGCGTGCTTCACGAAACGTGTCTACATAGTTAAACACTTCTTTTATATTTCATTCCCCAATTTTAGTGTATCATTGATTCGCCTTTGGGACATTCCATCTCCTTTTGCTCTCTCTCCGTTTCTCTTTGACAAATTCAGCCCTAATTTAATAGGAAAATGAAAATAGAGACGCTATCCACTATTTGCTTTGTACTTCCATCCAGCTTTAATCCAATCTATCGCCATTGCTCATGAACATTGTCTGGCTACTCATTACTCTAGCCGGGTTGGTTGCTTGAAGCTTAAGTTGCATTTTAAATTGGTGAATGATCGACTAATTGCAAATAATCATTCACATTATAAACAAGAAGTTCTTTCATGGCCCGATAGATATTATGCTGTTTTTGGCACCGGATTCAACTTAAGGAACAGATTATAACCTTTCTCGTTTTGGCGATGATACTTCTTTTACAGGTTTTTATGTTCTTTTGACACTCCCCTCCGAAAAAAAGGTTTCTTGCTTCTATGTTATGGTAAAATATGTCTGGTGTGATACCTTTAACTGTAGTCAAACCAAATTTCTAAACATATTGCAGTGCAGGAATATATAACTGCTGTTGCATTTGCAATGTTGTGGCTTTGTCTTTTACGTTGAATCCATTTGCTTCTGTTCTCATATTTGTGATTTGTGATTGTAGAAGGTGAAAGGTCCCAACGTGAACGGCTACGAGATTTATCTGTTTTTGAGAGACTTCATGGAAATCCTGGGAAAACGTCTCCTGGCTTAGCTGTCAAAAAGGTAACTTTACTTGTTATTCCTTTTCACATGACTCTGTCCAGCCCCATGGAGTAGATATTGGCAGTATTGTAGGCCTGAGGTTTTGGCTCTATTTTAAGCGTGTTGGAATTCTGATCACTTATTTACTGCTGCTTCTTACTGGCTTCTTCTTCGTCTGTTCAAATCAAGTCTTTCTGTAATTTCTGCTCTCTATGTTTCTCATTGTTAGATATGGAATAGCAGCACAAACTTCATAATGGTAGCTTATATACTTTCTGGTGCATGATAGGCATCGGGGCAAATCTTCGAGTCTCCTACGTTTATCATAACTATTCACAAAGTTGAAAGCATTTGCATTTGATGCACAAAGTTATTAACTTTTCAGTTTTCTCGCCAGTTTTGTAGAACTATATCATCCAAGAATGTAAAAGCATCTGATGTGCGGCCTCTCCCAGTATTGGAAGACACTTTGAGCTACATTTTGAGCTTTCTGAATTCCACTGACCATGCTTTTGAAGTGATTCATGACTTCATCTTTGACAGAACAAGGTCTATAAGACAAGATCTGGTCATGCAGAATATTGTCAATCATAAAGCAATTGACATGTATGAGAAAATGGTATTATTTCCTGTCAGAATTTTCTTCTCCTTCCTAGTCATCATCTCTTCTGGAAATTGTTTATGCAATTGTTTTTCCTCATTTACTTTACTTTGCCTATATCTTTGTGGGTTGAGGGTGGCTGTCACCTTAATGCTTTATTTTTTCTCCTCTCTTACCCTAGTGGAGGCTTCTGGATTAGGGGCCAGTGGAAATGGAGTGGCCTGATATGTAGAGAACAAGATTGCATGAAGTTATTGTCACCAAATAATTTGCATGCATGTTCCTCCTCCTAGAAGTTAGAGCAAATTACATCTACTATTCTTTTTCTATAGTAAATAATTGTTGACCAAGCCGGCTTTCACGTTCATTGTAATCCTTCAGTCGTACGTGGTTTGAGATGCGTGACTTGAACATTGTCTCAATTCACTCTGTTCAGATTATTAGCATTTAGTCAAATCTTTTTATTCATTTGTCTATTTGAAGGATCTTGTTTTCTGGAAATGACATGGCTGTTCCTTGAGTTTTTATAAAGTCCAAAAGAGATATCTGTAATGACTTTCAAACATTCTTAAATCTGGAAGACAGGACTAAATAGTCGTACATACCTGGTTCTTGAGATTTTTTTTCCTTCAAATTTGCATACCAAATACTCTTAGCCATTTTTTTGCTTTCTAGTTAAAATGTCTAAATAGTTTTTCTCTCCAAAGTGCTGTAAATTCTTGTTTTAGGAACATAGAGAAGTTCAATGCGGATACATGCTTAGAGAAGTGCCAGTACATAGTGTCTACTGGCTTGCAGTTGAACGAGATTTCATAGCAGTTAGGAAATTAATCTGCTCTTGAGGCAGAGATACCTTAAATGCAGATGCAAGAAAATATTCGACAAACTTCCATCAATCTAAATATTGCGCTACTAATTTACAATGATGAAATCATTCTGGAACGTAAAAGAAAAGTTTCTTTATCATTGTCAGTCAATGTCTATACATGTTAACACATGTCACTGACACACTTATGCGCGGATAAAGCATAATTTATTTGTTGGATCTACAGATTGGTTAATAAATTTGCTTTGTCCCTAACCTCTGAAACAAAATTTCTGTATTTATTGTTTTCATTGAGAGAGCTTTGGCATGCATTATGTTGAAAATTTGTATTTCTC
The DNA here is from genome assembly GCA_037832335.1 of Carallia pectinifolia. Lineage (NCBI taxonomy): Eukaryota > Viridiplantae > Streptophyta > Magnoliopsida > Malpighiales > Rhizophoraceae > Carallia > Carallia pectinifolia. The sequence continues at coordinate 34,814,301 of CM075453.1, forward strand.
GTATTGATGCCAGTTGCTTTCAAATTATCCTCAACTAATGGGCTTACTTAGTCGTTTATTTCATATGCTGCCCCAAAGTTTCCTTGACAATATATTCTGCCTGAATGTTAAAGCATTTTGATTTGTGGACTACCCCATCCGGAATGGGAGTATATATTTGTGCTTGGATATCTAGTGTAAAATCTTAGATGAAGCTGGAAATTTTGAATGACCGTTAGCAATGATAGCTCTCTGTGGTGGCTGCGACAAAGAAGCCATCATGTATCTTACATTCTATGCATGCCATCTTAACTTACATTTTAGAGGCAGAAGTTTAGAATCATCTTCAACTGAACTTTCTGATTGTGATGCATAAATTTGCTTCATTGTCCTCCCTGTTCTTTTAAATTTCTGGGAAGAAATATAGTGGTTCAAAATTCTACTTGTTTCTATGTTATTGCTTCAGTAAAATTTTGTGGAAGTATCATTGTGTGATTACAAATGCATGATCAAGTCAATGTTCATCTCAATTTGATACTCCAGCAATTAATCATTGGGAGCTGGCGCTATTTGTCCTTAAATCATTGTGTTAACATTCTACATTCTTTGTCTTTAATCAAAGAATGTGACTAAACTGTTTAGACTGTTGAGTACATTCTTTTATTTTTTACTTTAGCTATGAAGACGATATTCTGATTCAACTATCATTTCACAGGTCAAATTTCATGTTATATCACATCTTAAACTTCGATCCTGTAGTAGCACTCCAAATATTTCATCAGTGCATTATCTTAACATGGAGCAGCTTATAAAGGCACTGACATCTCTATATAGTCTGTATGATGCCAATCGAGATTCCAATGCTTTTCACAAAAATGAAGCGGAGTTTCGTTCATTATATGTGCTTCTACACCTTAATCCTGCAAGCCGTGTCACGGTTGATCTCTGCTCCACTGCTGTGATTAACAACTTTCTTCAAATGCATCCTTGTATTAAATGCTAAGTACATAATCCTTTTTTTTTTCTGGTGTCCCCAGAGGGAGTTACTTTCCTTGTGGTTATGCCATGTGCCTCTTTCAGTTATTAAATCAAAAGAAATGTGTTTTGCACGGAGTATTCTGCGGTATGTATTGACAAAGTAGGTGCTTTTAGTATGGTATTCACATAGCATGATCTTTTTACTAACTGATATTCTCATTTTTTCATGACAGTTTCTTATGGATGGGCAATTTTAAACGTTTCTTTTGTACAATAGCTGCTGAGGCAACATATCTTCAGTACTGTATTATAGTGCCTTTCATCAATGAGGTAATGAATCTATCAGATTTCAACATCAGCTTTCTTTAAGCAAACTCAATTAAAACTGATGTTACTCTGGCCAGCAAAGTCTTTGCTTAAGTAATGTCTTTGATGCAATGCTCTGGTTTGGCCCTCAGATTAGAACATGCCCTTCGCTGTATCTAGCTTATCATTAATCAGTCTACCTGTTTGTTCTTTGCTCATTTTTAATTTTTACTTCACTAGGTTACAATTAATTTTGGGCCTGGGAGAAGTTACTGATTTTCATCTTTTGCTGCTTCTTGCCTTTATTTTTCCACATTAAGTTGCCTTTTTTTTTCTTTTTTTTTTTTGGCTTTGACCATGAAGGTTGGAGCACTGTATCTGTCATGCATAAATAGTGTTGGCTATAAGCTTCACCCATATCCTGTAACACACATATCCAAGCTCGTGATGATGAAGGTATGCTCAGTGACCTTAATTATTAGCAAATTGTATGAGATGGTTGAAATAATCTAAATAATGAAAGATGAACGAGGGTTTTTTTTTTATTTTATTTTATTGTTTAATCTTACTTTTTAGGAGTCAGATGTGGAACTTCTTTGCAATGCCTGTGGTCTTCAGACTTGTACAGATGAAGATGGAAATAAGTTATTGCCCACCAAGCAAACAACTTTCTGTTCTCTTAAGGAAGGGTTTCAAAACTATGCATTTTTTAGTTTAGAGAAATTCGGAGAGTTAGACTCAAGACTCCCTGTTCCTCCTTTATTTATTTTTATTTTTTCAGGTTTAGCCATCGTTTTGGTTTTGTGGCTTTTCTATAGCCTGGCTTCAAAAAGAAGTCATCTCTATCTGTGCAATGTAATTATGTAATTATGTCTTCTTAGTGTTTGACAAGTGCTTTTCAACACTTCAAAATTAGTAATATAACTGTTAAAATGGATGTAGAGTTTTTATTTTTTATTTTTTTGTTTTTTAAAGTTGCCATTTAATCAGAAAAAATTCATTTTACAGCTTTATTCTGTAAAACCAATAATTATTTGTGCAAATGTCAAAGATCTGACCGACAATTTTTCTCCTTTGTAAAATGGAGTAGTTTATTCCATAGATGGATGCACATTCTCAAATTAGAATGAAAACAAGATTACTCGCTTAAAAACAATCAAAGAAAGTGATTCCCATTATGATATCCAAGTTGTAATTTAACCAATGAAGATAGCTACCAGGACCTAGCTCATGTCTATACACGTATCTATACCGTGCTGCATTATGCTCGAAGTGATTGGTCTTTCAATGAAATTCCACTATAAATACCACATATTGATCCATCATGGCATTAAGCTTACAAATTTGAAAGCTTCTGCTCGTTCAATCTTAGAAGCTCCGAATCAGCCACATTTCTTAATTTTAGATCTTCATGGTAACCAAAAATACATGGTAGCCACCGCAAGATAGCATGTACTCACCAAAATACGTAAATGAACCCGAAAATTGGCCATAGGTTAACCATGGTCTGAGAATGATCAAGTTTTTACCTGTTGGGACCTGGATCAAACAATCTGTCAAAAAGGCACTCAAGAAGATTTTGTTTGAACTTGGGATGCATTTTGCAAAATAGTCTTATTTCCAGGATAGCAACAGGGTGCCCATCTTTCCACCTTTGAGAAGAGCATACAATTCCAGCCAACACAAGTAACTACAGAGATAAACTTAAATGCTCAGCAACATCACGGCTAAAAATAGAATGATTGCCAGTCCAAAACAGAACCCAACAATTGCCATGAAAGCCTGCAAAGTGCTAATTAATTAGATATGGCTTATTGATTAGATATCAGTAGTAAAACGATTAGCACACATTGCATACCTTCCCCTGACTATCAAATTTGAATTTGACGGTGAACCATGACAGCCCTCTGTCAACAAAAGGTGCAAGTGCAAGGGCCCTAAACAAATTGAATGTCTTTATGATGAAACGTATAATCACAGCATGAAAGCAAAGCACGGTAGCTAGATATGGAAAGCAATCATCCCATTTTAGTGCAAATAGCAATTACCAACAGAAAAGGGCACACTCTCCAGTCAAGACAAGACATAAAACACAAATTTATGAAGAAAACTTGACTCAGTTGAAGCTCACCCTCCAGCTCTTGCAAGCTTAGTAACTTGACTCCCAGCCCAGACCATGGCCATAACTTTGAGAAATCTGCAAATAGCTTAATGATATCTTGTCACTTAATGATATCATAGTCTCAACAACATTTGAAAGAGATGCAATTACCTTTCCATAGCAGCCAAAAAACCCATTCTTCCAGGTGCAGGAGAAACATAAAACCTATCAAGAAAGTGAAGCTGCCTTACTTTGATGGCTTTTGGATGCAAACCCCAGAAGTAATAGATGTCAACGTCGTTGATGAGCACAACACAAAGGAACCAATACTATCACAACACAATCACATTCCTAATTGCAAAGCTTTGAAAATAATAATAATAATAATAACTGAAGACAAACAGAAAGCATAACTAACTATGGCCTTATCAATTGAAGGTTGGGCAGCTCAACTGTGGCCATGTTCCTATCAACAAATGGTTAATTATTTCAACTGAGGTTTCACCAAGACAGTGTTTCTATGGCATGAGATAAAGCTTGTTAAACAACATACTAGCATGCCACGACTTAGGCAAAAAATGCATATAAACAAGGTGTAAAGACAAACATCAATGAAAATGAAGCAGCAACCAAAGTTGGCGAATAGGAATATTTAAGCACAAGGCATAGAAGCAAAACAAACAACCTTGTGATGTTTTTCCACAATTGATATTCACTGCTTTCCCAAAATTTCTACGTCGTGTGATGTACAGGTAAATCAAGAGTTAAGTTTGTTATTGGAGACATATAAATTCAATTTTGGAAAATACTCCCTTACCACACAAAAAGAAATGTTGGAACATAGTACGCAGTATTCAAAAGCCCATAGGACAATATTCCAGAAATTCCATATCTCTTCAATCTCTTCAACATCCTGGCAAGTTAAATGAATAAGAATAAGAAGAAAAATAATTCATGAGTGCTATGCAAACCCAGAACACAATAGATATTGAACTAGCATTCAATTCACACTTTTATTTTCTTCTGAGAAAAAGCATTTTAAGATCTCCACCACATGTTCATCTGTTTCAGAAGCAACATGAAATATTCAGCTCAAGCATGAGTATCTCCAGAGGACAAAAATGTTAGGTGGTGCATATCTATATTCAGCTCAAGGAGATAAAATATGTACATGAATTTTAAGCATCGGCATAGAGGAAATAACCATACATGTATGCTTATATGCACATGGTCAAAAAAATAAATGAAAGAGAAAACAGGTTTCATGCCGTTTCAAACAGAGAATATCTTTTTGGCAATCATCTGGAGTTATGTCCAGGTAAGCAGTAAGTACTCATTAGATGTGAATGACTGGTGACTAGTTCCATTCTCTTCCACTGAACCTGAAAATGGTAGGGAAAAGGGAACAATATAAATATGAGCAAGCAACATCGAGAAAACAGAAGATGCATAACTGCATACATGTCATCTGAACTATTTTTACGGCTAAAAATGTATCTGCGCGAGGTTGAACATGTATATATGATGAGATATTCATAGCTAATCCAGCTGAAAAACCACCATACCTTCGCAATTAGGGTTCCTTTCGTTAGAATCTGGCAAACCATAATCCTGCGCTTAAGACCAAAAGGCAAACTTCAGCACAATTAAAGTCAAAAGTAGTAGATTTTAGTAATAATTATGCAGAGACATATCAGAAAAATGGCTGCAGAAATTAAGGTTACTTACCCTGCCCTAAGCAGAAAAATCAAGCATGGGAACAACATGCGGGAACAATAGACTACATAAGTATGCTTACTCTTAAAAAGAGAAGATCGCCTCTGACGTATCTCTGTTCCACCAAACCAAACAAGTAATGATCGCTTCTGATTTTTTTTTTTTTTTTTGCCGGCATAATGATAGATTTCTTCATTCCTTATTTCCTGTATTGACACCTTATTTCCCCAACACTCTAATCTTTCTTAACATTCATTGCAATTTCAATCCATTCTAAAAGCAGCCAACTTGAATCATACATACCATCAGAAAGAATGCACATGAAGCTACAAGATCAGCAGCACAGTTCAAAAAATACAAAAAACAAATATTTATTTACCTATTCACAAGTACAAGTCGTAGTACCAACATGCAAGGAATCACTAAGTAGCTTTACAATTAAAAACAGAAAAAAAAAAAAAAAAAAAAAAAACCCTTTTGTAAAACGCATCAGCTGCTCCCATTCACATGTCATTAACACAAATAAAAGGGCCAAATTCACTTCCTAATTATCATTGCCATTGCCATAAAAATCACCTCTTTACACACATAAAGTGGCCAAATTCAGAACTTTGTCGCACCAAAATTCCAGGAAAAAAAAAAAAAGGATAGAACGGATGAAACTCACATCGCGTTGTTGGGTGTTAACTGATGATGAGCAAAGTCGGAGAGATTGTTTCGGAGCTGTTGAGAATTTCGAGTAATGGTGATGGTGCCTTGAAACTCTACATAATTGAGAAAGCGTCTGTTTGTTAAAAGAAATAAGAGTGGGTACTGATACTGGGTTATGGCAACGCAACAAGGTCACTACTACGGAGCGAGAGCCGAAGCCGAAGCCCATTTTGTGTGAGACCGAGACACACATGTTTTGGTTCAGTTCAGTTGATTTACACACGGTATGCATACATATTTTGGGGTTTACTCCGGAGGCAGATCCCATATATGGCGACATTTTTTTTTTTCATATATATATATATTTACGTGATAGTATCTGATATTTAGATTTTTAAAAAATTAATTTTTAAATTTTTAATCTAATAAAGTCTTAATTTTTCTTGGAATAAAATTAATATTTTAATAATTATAATTTTTAAATAATTACTGTCTTTCTTAATTTTTTTTATTAAACTTAAAATTTTAATTTTAATAAATTTTAGAATTTTTTTACCCATGTAATCATGCTTTTCACATTATAAAAACATATATATCCTTTAATCACATTATTATTCTTTTAATTTGTTCTTAACTGTTTTTCTCAATTTCAAGTTTCAGTTTTTTCTTTCAAACAATTTATCATCAAGATCAGTATTTACAATTAATTATAATTATTTTATATTATTGATTATTGATTTTTAATAAAGAATATCTTTAAACATAAAGGTCACTATGTAGATTTATAAATTTTCTCTTTCTTTTTTTTTTTGGTAATTATGACACGTAAATAATATAGATGTACAAACAAACCAACGTCCGTTAGTTCAAGTGGTAAGGAATTTGTTCCCCTTAAATAAAGTCTCGGGTTCGAGTTTTGTGAATAGAGAAAATGAGCGCTGAAAGAGTTTTAACCCCCTTTCATAAGTCCACCCAACTCGCACTAAATTAATCGAAATCTAATTAAACTTCAATATTAGAGTTTCAGACAAAATATATATATATATATATATATATATATATATAAGTGTATAAACATGTGCTGATGCATGCTGTGATGTAACATTCTAGATAGATCAAAAACTAGAGCGCTGATACTTTCTTTCCTTTTATTTGGCTTCAGGATCACCAACCCTTGAAATCCTGGACTCGTGGAATCTTAACTTGGTACCCAAACCAGCAAGTCAAAGGGGTGGACAATGTGCGCGGGACATGTTATGCTATGCTATGTTATGTGTTTGTGGAATAAACATCTTTGCATTAAATATATGGAATTGCTTTAATACTTTTTGCTAAAGTCCACTAAAATTTATATGTCTATCATATCATCAAGAAAGAAAATTTAGACACTTATAAATTTATATAAATTAAATTAAAATTTTAATTTCAATATATTTATAATTCTTATATGCATGCAATATTCTTTTTCACCTTATAAGCAAACTTGCATTATTTTTTTTTTTTACTTTCTTCTAAATATAATTTTTGATTTCAGATTTTAATTTTTTTACTTAAACAATTTCTCATGAAAATTACTATCAACAAATTTAATAAACCTACGCAGCAATTTCTTAGTTAAGTTAGTATCAGTAAATTTTGATAAATCTGCACGTCGTGCCTATCTTAATACTAGTCTATATGTAAGTCTATAAAGTCGAAATTGTGTGACAATTTTAGCTTTTCTCACTTTGCCACTTGGTGATTTCTCATAAATTTATAAATTAAAAATATTAAAATATCTCATAGTTATCAAAATTTTATTACAATGAAGATTAAAATTCTATAAATTAATTAATATAAATATAATTGTAATCTAATAAGAATTTTATTGATTCATGTAGTACTACTTTGACTCTAATTAAATCTTTATAGTTATAAAATTTTCAAATAAAAAATAGTTAAAAAACTATTCTTGAATTTTCTATTTAAAAAGGAAAAAAATATGTTAACTAAAAAAATTAAGAAATTATCTCAATAAATGAAAATTTTCTCAAATTTGCCTATCTTTTCTTGGAATGAAAAAAAAAAATTACTTTAAAATTTCCTCAAATGAGAAAAAAAAAACTACTTCCAAATTTTTCTTTTTCTAAAAACATACAAAAATTATTTTATTTTCTTAAATAATTTAAAAATTCCTAAAAATAATACTCAAATTTAAAATGTCTTTTTATTTTTTAAATAAAATAAAATAAATTTATTAATAAATATAATTAAATCTGAGCATCGCGTTAGGTCTATTGCTAGTAAGTATATAAAACTGAAGTTGAGAGAAAACTTCAGCTTTTCTCTCTCTGTCACTCGGTAACTTTTCATAAATTTAAAATTTTAAAATATTAGAATATCTCATAATTATCAAAATTTTATCACAATGAGGATTAGAATTATATAAACCAATTAATATAAATATAATTTTAATCTAATAAGAATTCTATTGATTTATATAGTATTATTTTGACTCTAATTAAATTTTACAATTATGAAATTTTGTAATAAAATAAAAAAATAAAACAATATTCTTGAATTCTCTTATTTAAAAAAGAAAAAATATTTTAACCAAAAAAAATTTAAGAAAATCTATCAAATTTATCCATCTTTTTTTAAAAAGGAAAAAAAAAAGAAATTTACGTTAAAATTTTCTCAAATGAGAAGAAAATTAAAAAAAGAAACTATTTTAAAATTTTAATTTTTAAAAAATTGTTTTATTTTCTCAAAAAATATAAAAATTCCTAAAAATTAATATCCAAAATTAGCATGTCTTTTCATTTTTTAAATAAAATAAAATAAATTTGTTAATAAATATGATTAAATTTGTATATCGCATAGGTATATATATATATATAAGAGAAGTTTATCCTAACAAATAAATTAATGATATTACTCAAAAAAATATGTTTATATACTGTTTATATGATTTTATCATTATTATAATTAAATATATATATATAATTCTAAAGTTAATGCCTTGAAAATTATTATAATGTAAGAACTACCATATATATTATTTTGTTTATTGATTTTATGTTTTTTTAATGTTATCACTTTTGTTTCCTATTTTTGGATTAATTATTACTACTGATCCACGATCTTTTTACTCTCTGAATTTTTTTTTCCTTTTGTTTTTGGACAATCTATCAAATAATCTTTTCTTTTTTAACAACACAATTTATACTAGTAATCCTTAATAAATATTATAAACTTGCACATAATGCAAGTAAATCAGTACAAAACCGACGCTATTTTGCTTAATGTTTCTTACATTCTTTATGGCAAACCAAGGTATAAATATGGCTTGTTCGAATCCTGTATGTAACCCTAAAGAGATACTGATCAAAGTAGCTCATCCAAAGCATCAATGATAGCCATTACAAGCAAAACCTACTGTAGGAAGGATACTGGCATGATCTGCCATTAAACGTGAAAATTTATAAGAAGATTCTTTCACGTGATGAATTGAATCCCCATCTACTTGGATCAATTGGTTGATAAAAACTTTCATAAACTTCAACCAACATCTTGATTTTAGTTCAAAAGTCAATTCCTTTCGAAAAGGAAATTATTCAATGCCAGCTCCTGGAAATGCATCAATGAACATCATCATCTTCTCTCCAGTAAGGCCAGATAAGAAGCATATCCGAGGCATTGATTTCGCAATCTGCCTAACAGAATACACCAAGCTCAGGCATATTTCAAACTCTTATCAGTCTTCCCCTCAAACTGCTGAAAGGTTTAACATGGAATGAAATGACTAGAATGCAAATTTAAGAAGAATTTGCATAAAAAAATGAAAGGAAAAAACCAGAAAAAAAAAAAAAAAAACTCAGGGTGTTTAGGCTCAACCTCTACTGCTTCGAAATTAAGTTGACTTGCATGCAATGCTTCCCAAAGGGTACGAGGAATCATCACTTCAGTACATAAAATACCCTAGAAATGAATTATGAACATCACAAAAAAACTAAAGGCAATGACACGTAACTAAATCCACATCTCCTCACTATATGTCAGCTTTAACAACATATTTCCTTTCCTTATGTCAAGCATAACATTTAAACTATGCTGGTACCGGGTCCCACGATGATCGCAACTACTATAATGATTTCGACAATCTTTTCACTGGAGCAAGGCGCAAAATGAATGAAAAACATAGATTTCTGAAGAGGAAAAGGTACTGAGAAGTACCTGAATGTAACTGTTCGAGTTTAATGTATAATTATCTGAATTTTAAGTATAATTAAGTGAGAAAAGAAAAATTATACTTGTATTTAATTATACTTAAAATTCAGACTGTTGCACATTAAATACGAATAGTTATATTTAAGTTTTTTTTTTTTTTTCAAAAAATATAACAGTGCTCCAAAATGAATTACCCATGTTATGAAGTTCAACCTGTCCAATCCTGAAACGTCCTCCTGCAACATTCACCCTTTTGTTTTCCCGCATGAAGTTTGTCGTCAAATAAAAATTTTGTGGCACGATGTCCATTTTACAGAGCTTTGAAAATGGATAACTATCCACAACAATGTTAATGCGCAAGGTTCGTGCACTTCGATAATTTCAAGCTCTTAAGCATTCTGATACTGAGGGTTACATTGGCAAACTAACCAGACAAGCTAGGCCTAAAACAGAACTAACACAGATAAATACTAGGAAAAAAAAAACTGATTTCCACCAATCTTTGGGATCCCTTCTCTGGAGAAATTTAACTGGCTTCTCTGCTGGTCTAGATCACTAACCATATGGTTATGAATATTTCTGTATCACAGGCTTGAAATCCTGGGATCTGGAGAAGCAAATGCCAGGAACTCAGGATCACGTTCCAGTATAGACATTCTCTCCTCATCCAAGGTGATCCAAGCTTCAATCCCTTTATCATCTTTTGTTTCAACGAAAATAGTTAGATTTCTGAATGCAGGACCAACCTTTCCCATGGCAGCAAACCAAATGGGCTCTCCCCACCCAAAATTGAGCCTTGTGAACCCAAGATGACACCAACTCGTGAAGGCAAATATGTCTGGTTTCTCCAAGGAAAACAGCCCTTCTAGCTGGTCACAGTAGTCAGAAATGGTCTCAAACCCCTGCTCACCCTGCAGGCTCTGTGTGTAATCAGTATCGTATAGCGCAATCGCGTCTCTCAACAAGTTGGCCAACTCGGGCAGCTCAGTGCTGGCTGTGTCGGTGGGATTGGCAACTGCGGTTGCCCACCAAAAGATGTCTCCAAGGGAAGCATCAGACATGGGTGGCTTTGTTCGTGGCCTCAGATTCAGCGCCTCCACCAAAATGGATGGCTTTGTGGTTGTGGAGGACCCACCTGAGACCGAGACTGTCTTCTTCGATGCATTCATGCAACATTTCCAGATGAAACAGGACAGCGCCTCGACCCGCGATGGTGCCTTGGCTTCTTCGGCTTTGTTTTTGGCCTTAGCCCTTATAGTGGCTATGGCTTTGGCATCAAACACAAACCTCCTAGTAAAGTAGTTGGCCTCCGTGAACCAAAGACTTTCCATTAGAGACAAATGATTCCGGAGCAATGATGAGTTTCTTGGGGGAAAGAAGAGGGATGCATGGTCCAGATCAGGGTGAACAACTTCATTAACGTGGCCACGCGATAATGCAGCCCAAGTAGACATGAAAGCCCCGCCAGTTAGTCCATCCACAAGCTTATGTGAAGCACTCCAGCCCAGTGCTATACTCCCACAAGTGAAAAAACTCACTTGAAAAGCTACAACAGGCAGGGAGTTTGTAATTGGTTCCTGAGTGAACGGTTGGAAAGGAAGGAAATGGTTCAGCAGCGACACATTCTCGTGATGCTTGAGGAAATCAGACAAGCGACAGCCGACCAGGGCTTCATAGAAAGGAACTCCCTGATCAAAACCATCAATGAACGTGTTGTCACCTGTTGTTCTGCCGGAGAATGGATGGTAGAGATTGAGGGTCTCGGAGAGTGACTTCTTTAGATGAGCTGAGATTTGGGGGGCCATGTTATTATTATTACTGGGATCATTGGTCAGGGAGTAGAAGAAGATGGCCGGTGTGTAAGTTGTGGGAGTAAGCTGGTCGAAAAGGCACAGTTTGTAGGGCTTCTTTTGTTGGGTTGCTGGGGAAGAAGGTTTTACTATGTCCTTTGAGATTATGCGTACCTCCATTTTGAGCTGCCTAGGTGGTGTTTTTGTTTTTTGACAGAGCCTAGGTGGTGTTTAGCTTTGTGTTACCCTTCAAGTCGAAATGGTAACAGCTACATGTATATATACAATGTGTACCCCGGTGAGAACCAAAATTATATGTTAATAATAAATAAATTACAGTGATATGTTTCTATGATAAAATGTTTCAATTTTTGTTTTGAGATAAACTGTATTTGTTATTTTTTAAACGAATATTGGTATTTTTAAAATGTAAAAATAACAAAAATTTTAAAAATATTAATTTTCGTTTCAAAAATAACAATTTCAGTTTCAACCGAAACAAAATTCAGTATACCAATCACCAATACACTAACTTTTTTTCTAATAAAATATTACATATCTACCACCATAATACATCATATGTATATATATATATATATATATAATAAACTTTTTTAAAAAAATTTCTTTCCAAAAATATTTTTGAAAAAAAGAACTGAAACTAAAAACATTAAAATAATGGGCTTAGTATGTTCAGTGCTCATTCAGTACTGTTAATCTTTACCCCTAGCTAGCTAGATCCTTTAAAAATTAAAATGCAATCGTCCTCTTTAACTTCATGTGCTTCTTCAAAATGAATATTCAGACTTCATAAAATCTGATTCGTCTCCCCCAAAGGCACAAACTAATCCAAATATTCCAGTCAGAAAAAATAAAACTAATCAAAATATTATTGCCTGGATTCCGTTCATCTTATTTCTATCCATTGAATAATTAAAAGGCATAAAATTTTGATTCTGGACCGCATTAATTTACTACTAAAAGTGGTAATTTAATAATATTTTAACGTATTTCTTCTAACATTAATTTAGATTTGAATCCTTATACTCATACTCTCCCATGACACAAGGTTAAGTGGCCAATTCGGTGGTGAAAGATTGCAACGTGGAGTTGAATTTTAAACTTATTAACAATATAATTGGGTTCGGAAGAGACCCATTTTATATCCAATAGTATTTTGGTGACGAATTTTTTCCACAAAAAATGTTGAATTGAGGACGATAACAATAAAAAAAGTCGGTCTCATACTTTTAAATCTGATAATCATTATACTTACAAGATGATTTTTTACTAATAAAAAAAATTGTCCTAATTTCTATAATATACAGTCGTTTTAATGTTACTCTACATTAATTTCTTCTTTCTATTAAGTTACTTATCTCAACCAATGTTGACAGAATCGCACCAGCCATCGAAACGAAAAAATTAACAACTTAAAATTAAACCAATAATTAATCTATATTTATGGATTATTTTATAAAAAATAAACTTTTAGTCTAAAATTAAAAATAGAGACAAAAGATATATTTTTCTGTTTTCAAACTAAGACGTTGACTATAAACAAAACGGCAAGAATATTTTTTTTTTTAAAAAAAAGAAAAATATATAAGCTAAATCTAAACATAATCCTAAATTCTAATCTTTCCTCTCTTTGGTTAACACGCACCACCCCACCAAAAGGTCCAAAATAACTTCTTCTCCTTGTTTCTCTTTCTTCTATGCAGCACTTCTGCCTATAGCGTTGGCACTAACAGCGGAGCCCTTCTCTGGTACTTCCTTCCCACCGCCACCACTACAGCTTCTCCTCCTTCTATCTCCTTCTTTTTTGTCGCCATCTTCTGCCTACAATGCCGGTGCTAGCAGCGACGCCCTTCTCTAGTGCTTCCTCCCTTCCTCGTTCGTTCGTCTTCCTCGCTCCCCCACCGATTCCTCTCTTTCTCTTGGTTGTCAAAAGCCGACGCCCCTATCTCTTCCTTTTCTTTGATTATCTTTGCTCTTTGGCTTAATTTTCGTTTCCCGTGGCCAATCTATACCAAACCGGTCAAGACCGGTTATCAGTCTGACTAGTTAAACCAATCAGTCATATTTGAATTTCACAATACCAATATCAAAAACATGAACTCAATTTAATGTCTAAGTCAAAAGAAAAAGAAATGTGATTAAAATCTCGAATGAGTGTATATAAATCTGAACTTAAAAATCTTATAAAAGCTGCCTTGGCCTTACACATTGCAATATTGTTGCTGTTAATCGAAGTATCAATAGCAAAATTGCGTTGCAAGATTATAATAGCGTAACGTAGTTTTAAACGTAAGACGTATAAATTTACAGTGTAAGATTATTGAGAACTTATTTTTAAATAACTAATTTAGTGGGCCATATAACATATATTTTAATCACTTGAGATAGTATCTTAATAGTAAGTCAATGTGTATTTTATGCTGGGGATCCGAATTCGAGTTCTCGCCTTCACACTCTTTCATAGTAAGTGGTGGGTGTTCGCTGCAGTGGAGAAAGATCGTGACGTGTCAATAAATTTTAAATTCGATAATCGCTATGGTTTTTAGTGTTGGAGACACGTTTAACTTTACTGATATTCGGGTAGTGATAAGTCTATCCCCTTGAAGTAGTTGAATGAAATGTGATAAATGAAAATTACTTTGGTTTCGATCAATAAATCTAATAATTGATATATTTGTAATAAATTTTTTTAATAAAAAAAATATAGCATATGTCTTTCTTTTTCGTTAATTATATTTTTTACTGTATGAATTAAGAGGTGGACATGATTACACCTTTCCGAGTCGAGGATCGCGTGCGTTGGGATTCGCTCGATCGCTGCAAGTATTGGCAATTACATGGGAATGTGAAAATAAAAGTCACGTCACGCCATAAAAATTTCTTGGTGGGTTAGGTGATGCTCCCATTAAAGACAAATTTCTTGCACTCGAACAAGAGTCAATCAATTCAGACACCCATTGTCCTCGAGCTTTCCTGAAGTCGAATGTTTCTGAAAACTGGAATAAGGTTTCTTACAGAGTTATAGTCCGATGGCGTTCGTTTCCTAAACGAGAATGCAATGCAATTTTCTGTCTATTCCGATGTACTAATTAAGGAGAAGTCCTGCATCGCCTTAATTTGCATTAAAGCATCAGTACCGGCACCAACTACCGTTGTCCCATAAAGCTTTTGATGATTTAGATATGAGTACTAATACATGTTTAAAATTGTAATATTTTAATAAAAAGGTAAATATTTTTATAATATAAATTAAAAATTATTTTTTTATAAATATTATTAATTTTATTATAAAAATTATCAAATTTTATTTCATTCAAAATTTTAAAATTCAACACGCTAATTCTATTTTTTTTTTTTATATATATGGTCGTAAATGTAGATTGCCATTTCCGAAACAAACAGCTGTCAACTCTGGTCCTAGTTCTAGGCATTTGTCTTGCTGCTTTGTGTCCTTGTCATGCATTTAAGATATTCAATTAATAGTGGTCCCGGATCTAAAAAATGATAATAATAATAATAATAATGGTCCCGGATATCCATCGAGCTCATTTGATTGCCGTTTCTTTATTTTTATTTTTTTTTTATACCAAAAAAAATTATTACAGATAAATCAGTAATAGATCATTAGACTAAAATTAGAGTAATTCATGTGTGACTGTCTCATTTAACGTAACTTATAAAAAAGAACTTACCATTTAATAATTGATGAATCTGAATAAATCTCTTACAAACTAATAGAACAATTACTGAATGTATAATACAATGCAACTTGATATATTTAAGAAAGTCATTATCTCTGCGCACAAGTAAAAGAGACCTGTAAATAACCACCAACCTACCGCATCAGCGGTGTCGTTTCTTTACTCTGTTCTTGAGTATTTCATTAATTTCATTAATGAAAATGGCGGTTTCCTATTATTGTTGAGCAAAGTTAGGAATAAGGATTGAAAAAAGGGTTAAATTTTCGGGAGGTCTTGAATTATTTGAGAATTTTTGCAATTGAATCTTCAATTTTTTAAATTTTTGAAACAGTCATAAATATTCAACTTACGCTCTAAATTAGTCCTTTTTGGGACGATAATTGATCAATTGAAATAATAAGAGTAGGTACTGACACTGAGCGAAGGCAATGCAAGAAGATTACCACTTACTACTACACAGTGGGAGCCGAAGGCCACTTTGGGTGAAAGTGAGACACACATGATTTGGTTGAGTTGATTTATAGACACTAAGCGGACCTATATATATATGTCTCATTAAGGTAATAGCCCAATTGTAAGTTGATCGTATGTTCTAATGTTCTATATTAATCATTCAAATTTAAATATATATATTTGTACTCTCTTTTGATAAATTATTACGTTTATTGCGTGTTTGATGCGGTGAAAAAAGATTGTGATAGGGTGATGAATTTTAAAATTAGTAATCACCCTAATCTCTAGTGTAAGAGTCACGCTCGATTACACTAATATTCAGATAGTAGATATACTCTTTTAACAATAATTAAATGAGATATTACAAATGAGATTAATTCGACTTTAATCTGTAAATTTAATAGCTGATATATCTATAATAAATATTTTTATTATTAAAAATATATAATAATAATAATAATAATAATAATAATAATTACTTATGATGAGTTCTACAAAAATCGTACGATCCACTAGTAAACCACTCGAAGCAACTGGAGTATATTTTGTATCTTTGTAACCTTCTGTCAAAAAAAAAAAAAATCTTTGTAACCTGACCTAAGAGGGACATGTTTAGATGAATTGTCATTAGGACAAGAAGATGGTGGTCCACTCGAGTATATACATTAAGCTGGTAAGCTAGTTAGGTTCAACTATTTTTTTATTTAGTCAAATTTTAAATTTTTTGTTGATTATATTTAAGAGTGTTCATAAATCAGATTGAGTAGACTTGAGGATATAACTGTATCCAATCTGTTATTGGTGGATTGGATGATTTTTCATCCGCACTGTCGTACAACACAATTCATCTAATTCAATCTGTCAGTAGTAGATTAGATTAGATTAATTTTAACGGGTTATATATAATAAAAAAATTATAATTTTTTTTAATTTATAATAATTATCAATCATTAAATTTATAAATATTTTAATAAAATAATATATTTACATCATTAATCTGAATTATAAATCGTTAATTATAGTAATAATTTGAGAGAAATATACATATATATATACACACATGTTTGTTATTACTCACACACACAAACACACACGCACACACACCCACACCCACACCCACACTCACGCGCACAGACACACAGACGTATGTTACAACCCACACACACACTCACGCGCACAAATACACACACTCAGACACACAAACACACGTGCGTATGTTACCACCTATACACACACACACACACACACGCGCACAGCTCACACACACAAACACGCATACGTATGTTACCAATACACACATACACACACATAGCCACACACAAAGATACCGACACACACACACACACATGTATCGTACGTATGTGTCTGTTACTGTATGTGACAATAAATGGATGTTGAAATATATAAATATATATATATATATATATATATATATATGCGGATTAAATTGAATTGGGCGGATTGAACTTTTAATCCGCATCCAATCTTCTTTTAGCAGATTTTAAAATTTTAAAACCGTAACCAATCTACATTTTTGTGGTTTTGGCGAGTGCAGGATTGTACGGGTTGGATTGGGTCGAATTAATCAGTTTTTGAATAGCGCTAATTGTATTGTTTAATTTTATAGTATTAACAAAAATATTTTAAAATATAAAATTTTTGTTATGAATATACTTAAAATGATAAAAAAATTTATTTTAATTAAATTAACTAATTAAAATAGAAGTATTTATTTTTAGTATATAACTAGCGTTGAATTTACGCAATACGTAGATTTATAAAATTTGTTGAGCAGTTTTAAAATTAGTTATGTAAAATGTTAAGATATAACTCTTTATCTTTTTGTTTAGTCTGTAGATATAGGTGAAAGAAATGATTAAAATTTGAATTTCAGATGTTTTAATTGAAGGCTCGCATCTTCTACAACTAACTCAAGTTAATTATTTGATACTGAAATAAACCCGAGTCATTGTTCTATGGAATATATATATATATAAACAATAATGTAACTATATATTGAAATAAAGGAAACCCTTTTCTTTCGTTTTATGAGGCACTGTTTTTAAACTATCCATTGCCTTTAATATTTGTAATTATTATTTTTTAAGAATTTTAAGAAATAACATTAGATATATGTATAACATGATATTTAATAATATTACTAATTCTATTATCCGCGTTACGCATGATTGACTGTAATTTTTTTAATTGATATTTATAAGCATTTCTGAAAAATTTTTAACGAATTTTGTTTTCAAACAAGAGTGTAATTTCATAATTTTTCTATTTAAAATGTATGAAGCGCATTTGTTTTATTTTTTTATTCTTTTTTTAATTACTAAAGTGTCCCTTATATGTAGATCGTGTCCGTGAGCGATGGCTGTTTTTTTCTTTTCAATTTTTTGTCTATAAAAAATTTCAATTATTATCGAAGTTCATTAATGTTTTTCATATTTTTACAGCTACAATTTAAGTTGTAAATTTTAGAATACTAAAATTTGTCTAATCAATTTATGAAGTGTATTATTTATTTTACGCGAGTATGAATATAATAAATTTTATTATTTTATTAAAATCGAGATTACAAAATAGTTTTATATATGGTTGTTGTGCAATGACCCCTTCTCCTCAAAAATTTTTTAAAAATTGGCGTAGTTTTTTAAAATTAATAAGATAATATAACAAAAATTTAAATATTTTGTACAAAAAAAAATCAAAAGTACAAAAATTTTGTGGATAGGACTCTACGAAGGCTTTCTATCGCTACATATCTTTGAAATGAGACATTAAGTTGAATGAGCTTTCTTTAAAACCCGTCTTCACTTTATTTTTGTTTTTGAGTCTAATTACAACAGTGGAAATCTAAGTTCTTTTCTATGTCGTCAAAAGCAAACTGTACAGAAACTAACTAAGAAAAAAAAAAAAAAAAGCACTGTGGAGATCAGCCTAGCCTTCCTAAAGTCAAAAAAAAAGTCTACAATTCTCACAATATTAACGGAAGGATAAATTTAAAAATTAAAAATTAAAAAATAAAAATAAAAAAGCAAAGATTAAAGCGACCCACCAAAATCTTCCCTCATCTTCCACCAAAATATTATATATTTAAAAATACAGAGATTGAAATACAATTTATAAAACACTTGTGGATATTAATACAGAGACATGAATAGCAATTCTGTACGCAGCAAGAAGTACTGAATAAAACACATGAAGTTTTAACTTTTAAGGAATGCATATTACTAGATTCATAGTTAATGTATGCCCACACCGGAACATTTAAAGTATTAATTGGTACAGATTTTGCACTTGGTGCCATGTTAGCCAAGACAATGCAGTAGCTAATATGGAGAACATAAGAGACCAGCCAGAGACAGCTTCAAGGCCAGCTTTACATAAGCTGTAATGTTGATGATCCTTGTGTCGGGCCAGCTGTGAGGCAATTAATGCACCTGTCAGTATCATAATTTTAATTAAAATAAATATCAAGCTTTGTTATTATCGTTCCAAAGAATTCTAGTGTCTTCGGGCACTAAATATATAGGCAGAAAACAATAATATATTAATCAAAATTCATTGATATTAACAACATTAATCCAATGGCCATAGTTAAAAGTTTCTTCTGTTATGCCCACCCTCCCTCATTCTCATTTGCTGTCTCGTAATAATATAGAGCTATCAAAACGGGTTATGGATTGAGTTGGGTTTGATTTAAGATAATTGGCACTAATCAAATTTAGGGCATTTCAAATTAAGTTTTTTTTAGGTGGAATTCGTTTCAAATTTTTTTGAGAGAATTTAGATTAACCAATTAATCGGGTCAAAATTTAGTACGTCTACTCGTACATAACCCACCAACAAATTGAGGGTAGTGTGATTTACTTCCAAGGTTCTTTTTCTTATACGTATATGTGTATCAACTCATGAATATAAATAAATAATATTGTCTCTCTCTCTTACTGTAGTCTGTCAGAGTCACCTGTCCGGTGCTAAGCTGGCTAAAGTAAAGTGTTGTCTTGGTTTGGAAAACATTGCATGTCCATGTCCTGTTCTCTGCTTGAAGTTAAGTTGAAGAAAATCCATTATTAATTGTGAGATAAAAAAAAAAAAAGAAAAAGAAAAGAAACTTAAGCATCATGTCAGCAGAAGCTCAAAGAATAGTGGTGATACAAGATGCATCGAGGGATGTCAGTCCAACTGCAATTCGATGGATCATTGAGGGCTTCTCCCTCAAACCTGGAGATGTTCTCATTCTTCTTGGAGTTCTTCACCAGGTTAATAGCCCCAGTACGTTACGTTATCTTTTCATGGCAGCTGAAAAACTATCTACATATATATACATATAGCATGAGGCCATGAGCATCATTGCTTAAGTTTTAAATTTAGATTCACAATGGAAAAGAAAAATGACTACAAAAAAAGAGTAATTTAAGTAGATGGTTATATTTCTCACCCCTTGGTTTTTGGGGGTTTTTTTTTTTTTTTTTTGGGTTTTTCTCATTCATTTTTCAGTGGGATACAAGGTGAAGGTGGACTCAAGTTCCATGTTTGGCGTAAATCCCAAGTTGATTGCAGATGAAGTTTCCAACAAGAAAGAAGAGTATTCCAGCAATGAGGAGATCATAAATATTTCCAAGCTGTGTGAAACACAACAGGTTAGCTTAAGAAAGAAATTACAACATAGATTGAAAACACGGATATTCAAGGGGACATTTTTTTGTGGCACGGGCAATCCATGCTATAATGTTAATTATTCAAGCATGCATTTAGCGCCATAATTTTAGGCAATGCTATTACTTGTTTTATTTAAACAATGAATTTATCGGAAAGTCCATAGATCAGAAAACGATTCAAGGGAGCTCAAGAAATTAAATATGTCTGATTCCAGTTCATGTCAGAGTGCAGAGGCTCAGAACACATAACGAATGTCGATTTCAGACACTTGATGATTCCATTAGGTTGCATCATGCAATGTTTTAGCTCTAAATGCAGCAAGATGTGTGTTAAAAACAGAAAAGGGGCGATGACTTTGTAATGGAAAACCAAGTCTGCAGCTTTCTGGGGAACCAGCTGAGGAAATTAAGAGGACATAGGAGAGAATTCTGGCTGTTTTTCTGATCTTTTCTCCCGTTCTGCTCTGAGTTGTAAAACTGGCAATAAATTGGTTGCAGGTTCAAAAACTAGACATGTACTGGAGGATTGCAGATTTTGACTAATAAAGAAAGATACAATTAATATCCACACTAGAAGCTTATTTTGCTAATTCATATTATGGGTGGATAGCAAAGAATAGCTATTGAGTGATTACAATATTATGGATGATCACTATCATGCTTGATTTCCTCAGATTGAATTCCATATAGAGGTTCGAGCAGGAGCTAGTCCAAAGATGGTCGCTCTAAAAGCTGCGAAAAGTTTCAAGGCCAGTTGGGTGATACTTGACAGGTAACTAAAAAAAGTAATAAAGTTATTAGTACTTTGAAATGTTGTGTTGAAATTACCTGCATCATTAACATTGAGCTGTTTAAGTGCATTATTAAAAAATGCTTACATCTAATTATGCATAACTGTCTTCTTCTGCATGATAAGTTCACACGAGACATTATATGTACCATCGCAAAAACACAATCAGCAATGGCTTAGGCCTTGAGACCTGAATGTGGACAAGATGAATCAATACCATTTGTCCAAGGCAGTTCACTCGAAATGCCTTGATTACAAGTGAAATGTGGTTAACAGTATTCATCGTGCACTCGAATTCCATCTCTCCAAGTAGTACCAAATACGTGATTGTTTCAAAGGAGTCTGCAGGTCCAGGAATATAGATGGATTCAGATTCAGAACATCAGTGCTGATATGCAGTTTAATTAATACCTGCTTCTTTACAATGACTGTTTCCAAGTTTTTCCTGTAACTACTTTCTGATAATATCTGAGGTGGCTCACCGTTGGTCTCATCCTTTTTAGCAATGTTGGGCAGGCAAATGAAGAAAGATGAGAAATACTTCATGGAGAAGCTCTCATGTGGCATATCAAGGATGAAGCGTGACAATACAGTTGAACTACTTCGAGCACCAAGACTGAAAGAAACAGAAAAAAATCTCACACAAAGAGAAACCAAGAGCAGAAACCGCGGCAAAGTAAGATATGATGAAATGTTACCAGGAAGCAAGGATGGGATTTTTCCCCATAGTAAGTTCTCAGTTTTTCCCTTGTCTAACATTCAATTACGAACTCCAAACTGCATACACAATAACTCAACAAACCACACAATACACACCTGGTTGGGACAATTATGCTAGCTCATATAAGGAACACTGAAGACAAATCCTTTTCATTTTTGACAAGGAGATGTCCCTTAATGGTCTGCAGGCATCTTGTCCAAGAGTTTTTTAGCATAATCTGTTTCATTGACGCGCCCAAATTTCTGTGAACTCTAACAAATTACCTGACTTCTTCCTCTGAACATATCAAAAGGCCAATATTTGCAATTTCATCTGAATTTACTGGTAGACATACATCAATTTCGTCATTTCTGTCTGCTAAATCCGTTCCCCAATTATTCTTCACGTACATTTAAAATTTTTCATCATGTAGAAAAGCTTTTTATTCCCTTGGGAGAGCACATTTAGACGAGCAGAATCATGATAGGCACAGCACAGTATCTACATAGTTGAAGCAAATGTTAATTTAAAAACTCTAGTTCTTCTGACACTCGTGCACAAATGGAAAGAACATTGTGATAAGTTAAATGTTATTTCAGAACCTCTAACTCCTCCCAAGACCAGCATGGAAAAAGAAAAGGATTTTGATCATGGCAAAGAAAATCTCGCAACTGCCTTTTCTTCAAGTGTTAGTAACCCTGAACCATCGACCTCTGGTTTTACCGAGGATAAGTCCTCCTCAAATTTTGAAGAAGATGAAAGTGGCACAAGTAGAGAAAGAGAAAGAAGAGACCCACAAATTGCAGCTTCATACTTTCAACTGCAGACACAAAAGGAGGCATACAATACAGGAAGCCCAGATGTTCAACAAAAGGAGCATGCTAATGAAGACAGGCCTGCAACAGAATTCACCAGATGAGAGGTTCGAAAATTCCATCTGCTCGGTTTGCAAAAATAGACGACCAAAGATAGGATGGAAGAGAGACTTCACTTATGCAGAGCTCCATGCTGCTACTGAGGGATTTTCCCGAAAGAATTTCCTATCTGAAGGTGGTTTTGGTTCTGTCTACAAAGGAGAGTTCAATGGTATGAAGATTGCCGTGAAGCAACATAAAAGAATAAGCTTTCAAGGGGAGAAGGAATTCAAGTCCGAAGTCAATGTCCTCAGCAGAGCCAGACATGAGAACTTGGTCATGCTCTTGGGATCCTGTTCAGAAGGAAGCCGCAGGCTTCTTGTTTATGAGTATGTCTGCAATCGTTCACTGGACCAACATATATCACGTAAGAAAAGGCTATTCAAGTGCTTAAACTTTGTTTTCTTGTTTTGCATATCCTTCATGAACTTGCTGACCATTAAAGGACAAGGAAGCCTAATCCAAGTGCTATGTTTGCTAAAATGATGCAGAACATACACGTAGGCCTCTAAGTTGGGAGAACAGGTTAAAACTAGCTATGGGAGCTGCCAAAGGCTTAAAATATCTGCATGATAATAACATCATCCACAGAGATATGAGGCCAAACAACATCCTCATAACCCACGACTATGAATCACTGGTAATAAGCCAAATATAAGTTGATGCTGTATGGCTAATTTATTCATCTGTTGATGTAAATAAGTTACTACATCAGGTCAAACCAAGTGAGCTGATGTGCACACCAATGTGTTTAACCATAATGCTGATATATTTAGTTTCTGGATTTTCTGCAATCCAGCACACTGAAGGCAGAAACATAAGCAATATCATTTGTGAGAAATGGAAACAAAGACAATATGCGTCATCTTTCTTTCAAGCTCAATGTTTTATACCAAAAAATATTTACTGCATCAAAGTTAATCTAACATGTTCCCCATATCAGATTGGTGATTTTGGTCTTGCAAGGATTCATGATGAAGATGATCAAACATTGGAGACAAGAGTTGTAGGAACTCTTGGATACATGGCACCTGAATATGCGGAATGCGGAAAAGTGTCAGTCAAAACAGATGTTTACTCCTTTGGGGTGGTTCTACTGCAGTTAATAACTGGACTGAAGACTACTGATAAGACACTTGAAGGGAAAAGTCTTGTGGGATGGGTAACATTTTCACGAAGATATTTTGTTTTTGACTTAAATTTGAAATGAATCTCCTGCTATCTATTAATTTTCGTATGGCCTTTGTCTTTGTAAGAGAATTCTACCAACATGATCAAATGAATCCCAACCCTAACAACAATGCAAATTTCTCTCTTATTATCCTTCCTTTTGAGATAATAGCATGTGCACTTGTTTGTGTGTAGGTGTGTGTGTGTGTGTGTGTGTGCGCCTGCACTCACTTTTAAAATGAAAGTGGCAGAGGTTCTAACAGTTGCCTGCATACATCTAGAAGTTCTTGTTACTTGGCAATTTGGCCTTGAAAAATAACACTAGATTTACTGATTTAGAATGAATTAGTTACATGTAATCTCATTTCATCCAACTTTTAGAGGACAGCATTTAGTATAATATCTATGAGTTTTGCCACCTAATAGCTAGAAATTTTAAATCGGTAAGAAGGTTTGGAACAGTATGTTAGAACTCATTCCCCTCCCTTGCTTGCATTCATACTTTAATCTTATGGCTGTAGAGAAAGAATACTAATGTTCCCATGAACTATTTCTCTAAGATTTCCATTGTTTTACACACACACATTTTATTAATTGTCTGTCACCATGAGAACTGCGAATGTACTTTCGGATTCATATTGTTCATATGCCGATCCACATTTCCTTGTTATTGTTATTGCTTCTCCACTCCTATAAAACTAGCATTCCTTACATTAGCAAACTCTTCTGATTGCAGGCAAGACCATTACTGAAAGAAAGAAACTACCCAGACTTAATTGACCCAAGGATCTTAGACTCTCATGATGTTCACCAACTCTTTTGGATGGTTCGGGTAGCAGAAAAATGTCTCAGCAAGGATCCTCAGAAGAGGTTAACCATGGATAAGGTAAATCTTGTAGACAATTGTCTATTTTACTCCAACATGAAGATTTCAAATCTCACATATGTACCTAATGCCTACCATAGGTTCAGAGATGTAAGGACCCAAAAATTTGCACCTGCATAGACAATTGCAAGTTGAATATTGTGTGTTGGTACAGATAGATTTCCTTGATCAACCACATTACAGCCAATGGAATCTCCTGACCCTAGATGCAGCCAACAAAGAGAGGCCAGTTAACTTTAGTAAAATTAAACAAATCAAACCAGACTTACATGAATTCTTAATAAGTGACTAATCTTCTGGCAAAGTTTACTGCTATGCGGCTAGACTTGTATACAATCTCATCTTCTGCTTTCTAAACTTGCACCACAATCAATCCAGTTCGATCAACCGCTCAAAACAACCTGGATTTGATGAATGGGCTTAAATTTTTTCGATCTCCAAATAATTTTAGCTTGTTTGTTCATTAATTATCTATCTTTCCAGTTTTATGTTGCATTACAGTTCAACGCACGACCTATGTCAACACAGCATCTAGTGTGAAATTGCAGGTGGTTTATGCATTGGACTACATAACAGTAAACAATAAAACCCGCGATATCAGTGATTTGTCACCCGTGGATTCAGCTAGTAGCGCACGAGACTCCGCTGAATCACCACCTGATCAGGAAGATATAAGCATCACTGAAGAATTTGTGCAATTAAATAGCATCAACATGGCAATTCCAAGACTTCCACCCTCACCTCCAATGCCAACAGGTTCATCAAGAAGATCAACTCTATCTTCAACTTACGAGCACGCTTCTTCAAGCCAAGGTAGCACACAAAATGAAAGGATACCTACAAGAATGGATAGAGGTAAATTAGTCTACAAGGAGATGATTAATTAGGCATGATGTTCAAAGGCTTCACTTCTTGTGATATTTAGCTAACTCAACTACAAGGGAAAACTAGTTTCAATGATGCCATTCTTCCCCTCCAGTTCATGAAAGAATAATAACAAAAACAATTGTTTTTTGGCAACATTGAAGGGTGTGGATGAAATTGCTTGCTTTTTGACAGCAAAATAAAGATGCAAACTCCTTGTTTGTAATTGGCAGCAAAAAACTATATATGGTATTATGTTTGCGATTCATTCCTTTGAAACATCTAGGTTCTATAACAAATATTCAAATGAACTGAGAATTGAAATCCCATTTTTCTTAGGATACCCTGCATTTTGAAACGGGAAGTGAAATTTTTGTTGTAGGAAATACAAATACAAAATGAAAGAAACATCAAAACAAAACAAATGTGCAAGAGAGGCATATGAGGATATGCTGTTAGTACCCTTCTGCTTTGCCTGTTTGTCACTTTTCATTCTGTATCTATGTTTTACTTACTTTCTACACATCAAGCTCCACTTGAACAGAAAGTAGGTAAAGGGAATTGGCAAAGAGTTGCAAAGTGTCCATTTCATCCTTAAAAACAAAGTAATCATATATGTGGTTAGTGATGAGATCAAAGACATTTAACTAATCATATAACTTATATATTCATATATTTTTGATACAAATTAATTTATGAAAAATTAAATAAATAAATAATAACATACTTTCACCTATTCTAATATAATATAAAATAAAAAATCAGTTAAAATTATATATATTTTTTAAAATAACAAATAAACTCATAGATTAACCTAGTATTATTAGAACCAGACCGAACTAACAAATCGAATTGATTGAACAATGGAATAGTCAGGTTTCCGGTTCAGTATATGTTCAAGTTTTAGTTTCGAACTAAATCGGTTAAAAATCAGTCAAAACTTACCAAAATCGGCTAGAAATCGAAAAAAACTGGTCTTGTCGGAACGGTTAGACTTATAAGCCATAAATATCAAAAATTATAATTTGACCTCAAATTTTATTTAAATTATAATTGAGTTTTAAATTCAATTGAAATTTTCAATTTAACCATAAATTTGATGTAAATTTTTAATTTAGTCATTTAAACTAAAAATTAATATACAATTAAATCTTTCTATAGTTTCTTTTTTATTAAAAACATTTGAATTTAACTATTAAGAACTATTTTTAGCAATAATATATAATATATAATTATTATTTTTTAATTACTTTATATATATATATATATATATATAAATTATCAAATATTGATTTTATTGGTTCAAATATCAATTAAAATTAGTTAACTAATTAAACATTAAATCACTAATTTTTCCAATTGGAAGACTGATCTGATTTTAAAAAAATTCGATCAACCTGAATCCAAACAACCAAAACCTACTGAACCCAACGTGTACGAGACGCCTAAATATAGATAGGAAAAAAGCTTATTTTACTTTTAATTTTGGAGCCTTGAAAAAAGCTTATTTTCCGCATGTTAGATAGAAAAAATATTTTATCTTTATTTTACTAGTAACTTGAAATGAACATGCTTACGTCAATGGAAATAATTAGTAAAAAGTGTCACCACAGTAAGACGCAGCATTATTCTCTATCATAGATTAGTAAATATATAGGTATGAGATTGAAGCTTTTTTTTTTTTTTTTTTGAGAACGGGTTTGAGATTGAAGCTTAAATACTGTTTGATTAAATAAATAATTGAGCTCGAGCAAACTCTAGTTGAATCGAGCCATTGAACTTTTAACCAAACTTTGTTCGTTTGCAGCCCTACTTTAAGGCAACACTACTAGTACTATCTACTCTTTAAAACACATGGAGCTGTAAATGGTGATCCAATTTTCTTCACCTTTATGACATGAAATGTCGATACAGCTTGAAAAGGATGATGCTTTTCACAGAACTTCAATATTGTTAACAATGTGATAATATCCTCTCAATTACACGTCTCTCGGAGCATTGATCAACAATACCTTATTTTGACAAATGCTTGGCATCCTTACACAAGTCAAAAGTTCTACATATGACTGTTGGTGCAAATTGAAACTGAAATCATGCAGTGCACCACGATTCAAGGTGAAGAGAAAATTCTTTCATTCAAGTGCCAATGCAGTTTTACTTTTTGCGTTCCACATATACCAGCTGGGCTCTGGCCAACCTAAAGCTTGGACCTCATCGTACCTTCGTTGTCCAAGACAATCATGACCTTGCCGATTACTTTCCTATCTTTAATAGCAGAAAAGGCGAGGCTGGCCTGCCAAGGACATAAAATCAAGTTGTTCAGATGATAGCTTCTTCCCCTTTCAAATATAGTATACGAATCTTCATTCATTATTTTTGGTAGACGCACAAAATTCATAGACTACTAGACCAGAATAAGTTTCTGATGCAGAGAACCGGACTTACAATTCTAATTTGATTTCCTACATTAAAGGGGGGGATGGAGAGAGGGAAAACATTTCTGACTACAATCTTGTAATAAACGCGGGAAATAAGGAACTTCAATTTTAGAACTTACATTAGATTTTAGACCGCAACATAGAGGAGATTATATATTTCGGTTGTTTATGGGTCAATTTAGTGCATACAAAATGTATGTTTGATAAGTGGGAAAACAGGGTAACATGATTGGTTGATGGTTAGACTCACCGCACCGAACCTTGTTCTTTATTTCTTATCCTCTCCCCATTCCCCTTCTCTTCTTCTCATCTTCTAGCCGCCCATTCCCCTTGATTTCCTTTGCAGCAACAAAACCAACCCAGCCAAAGCAACATCAAAATGACAAACACAGAGCAGCGCAAACCACACCTCCATCATCTCCTCCTCTTTGTGTTCCCACCCCCCACTCTCCCCTTTTTTCTCTTCCACTTCATTTTTCCTTCCTTATCACCATCATCACATTATGTCCCCATCAATTGTCATCAAGGATGCTTTAAGGGAGTGAAAGGAGATTCCTGGGGAGTTTATTGGGGCTAGAATCGTGGATGGGGGAGATTAATGCTCATGTCCATTTTGACGCCAGGTTTCCTAAGGTAACAAAACCATAATTTTTCATTCAAACTCCATCGATTTGTGTTTAGTTGGACAATTTAAGTTGTGTGGGAGTTTAGATAGGTTGAGTATGTGATTTAGGTATATAATTGGGAGAGAGCAGTTGGAACTCAAGTTGGGATCGAAAACATTGTAGAAATGGCCATCTTCTAGGACAGAATTCAGTCAGCAGTCGAAAAACACGTGCAACTGCTGGCTGACATAAGAGGCCACAAGCCAGCAGATGCAACTGCCGGCCACCACATGCAAGTGCTGCCTTGGCCGGCTCACAAACAGCCTATAACTTCAGAACATGAGTTGTCCTACGTTTAAAGGAAACCATGAGGTGTTGATCTTCAAATTTGTCACGATATGGAGATTCGACATATTTTGTTTCCTTGAATCATCAAGTTTCCCTGGGTTTGGAACTTCCATTCTGGATATGAGATTATTCTATTACATTAACCATAGGTCGCATATTCAAATTATGAGATTTTGTTATGATTTGAGCAAAGGAAACATCGTGTGTAATTAATGAATCTTTTCTGGAATGCCCAAGACTTCAGACTATGGAAGGTATATTAGGTTCCTGCAGAGTGCAACCCAGTCTTCCCATTTTATCAACGTTTCATCAAAATGTAGAATATCATGTTACTGTCTGCCATATTTGGTCTAATTCTAAGTTCTCAAATATTTATATGGTTATTGATTCCTTAAGTGATTCATAACTAAAATTTTTCATTCTATCATGGTCAAGGGATTTCTGAATTAATATGCTAATCCAATGAAACAATCTGCTGTGATTACTTTAGGATGATCAATTGTTTATTGATTACTTAACCATCTCCAAATAATTCATTAGACGCCCAATATTTGCCCCATAAGCGATTCTTGATTAGGATAACACAAAAATGAGATCAAAGTATAAAATTTCTATTTGAGATAGCTTAGTAAACTCAAGTCTAAGAGTTCTTGGCACAACAGCAACTTGAATAATTTCTCACATACAAGTCATATTTCATTTCAGAATCCACAGGTCAAACAACTCAATGAACGCGGTTCATCTAACAAGTACCTACGTGTTTGTTCACGCAATAAAAATCTTATAATTATGATCTCATCGTAATTACCTTTGAAAAGAACATTTATTCCACTGACTTTATCTGATGATCATATCGTATACATGAACACACTAAAAATAAAGAATATGTTTTATTGATAAATAATATGCATAAAATATCAAATTGGTATAAAATACACTAATCTACCTATTAGTCACAAGGCATACACGCACAAAACCCTTCAATCACTTTAATTGCAAAATATATTTTAGATTGCATATGGAGGAATAAAAATGAAAGAAAAAGAATAAATACAGAGCTCCATACCTCTGATAGGGAGTAGGTGTGAGATATGTGGATAGAAATCAACCCCTTTGCAGTCCAAGAAAGTAATTCTCTGAGAGAATCTTCAAGAACTAGTGGTCGATGTATCTGGTAGCTACCCCAGTAAAGTCCATGCACGGTCCAGTTCTGTAAAAGAGAGACGTGCACTATCTATTAAAAATGGAGATGAAACATTGACAGTAATGTAGATGAAATATCTATTAAGAAATGCAGACCAAGGCAGATGAAACTAATTCAATTGCATTGTTTTCAAAGTGTTTTGATAGCCAAAATTGCTATTTTCTTTAACTAGTACTCAATGCAGCTGCATACTAAACCTGATTCTCAAAAAGTTTCATTTGCTTTTGCTATACTCTAGCTACTTCAAGAAAGAAACAGCCCTGAATTGGGTTTTCAGGTACTACAATTCCCTCCATCCTTTCCATCGATTTCAGACAAACTAAACATAAGATTCATTTGTTTCAGGGGAACCCAGCATGTAAGGATAGGCGCTCAATCTTACAGATTACAGCCACATCAGATTTCCGTGAAGAAGCTAAAATTGATGTTGAGAGGCATGCCTGATGTTTGTCTACTTATTCTGAGGTGTTGGGCGATGCCACCACTAAACCATTGAAAACAACATGCTTCCTCAAGTTTGATCTTTCATATGCAATTTACAAATAAGAATTCTCTTAACCATGGCTTACCATAAGGACCAAAAAAAAAAAAAAAAACATGCGGAGCTCCATACTTACACACAGATGCATCTTGTTAAGTATACTACTATATTATAAGGTAATCCAATTAATGGAACAAAAAATAAATTAGAGAATGCAGTACCTTAACGAGGGCAATATTAGCAGGAATAGTAGGCACTTCTCCGCTAGCAAACCCAATGACCAAAATGTGAGCACCCCAATTCAAAAGTTTCAAAGCGTCCTTAGTGAGCTTGCCTCCAACAGGATCGTACAAAACATCAACTCCTTTGAGTTTTCTTGCCTTAAGGAAGTCCTTAACACTGGTGATGACACTTTCTTTGCTGGAGTCAACTACATGATCTACTCCCAGTGACTTCAGAAACTGTACCTTTTCAGATCCCCTGTTGAAAAAGCAATAGAAGCCTTAAGTAATGACACACATCCGCGATGACAATGATGATGAGGAACAAATTTAGCTCAAAGAAACTTTCTTTTTTTTTTTTTGACAAGTTTGCGTACATTAATTATTATTGGCAAATCGTTTGTTTCAAAGGATAGGAAGTAGCTCAAAATGTGGTATGAACTCCAACCTCTTGGTCCAGAGTCTCTTAAGGGAAAAAACAAGTACCTAGCAACGGCAATAACAATGGCACCGCAAACCTTGGCAATCTGGACGGCAGAAAGGCCAACCCCACCAGCTGCACCAAGAACCATCAACACCTACACACAAGCACGCTACGGTACTTAATTCCATCACATTAACATTAACATTAACATTAACAATCCTTAAAAACGAACGAACAAACAAACAGACAAACAACAACGGGTAAATGAAAATTGGGTAATAAACAACACAAACAGGCACCAGACAAAAACAAAAACAAAAAAAAAGAAATCAACTTAGGTTGTTTCATTAAGAACAGCGAGTACATGAGAAGAGGTCAACTGAGCTCTGTGAACAAGAGCGACATGTGAGGTTCCAAACGCAACCGGCAGCGCAGCAGCAGCCATCATATCGCACCCATCTGGCACTCTAAATCTGCATTTAAAATAATAATAATAAAAATAAATTAATCAGAACCTAAATTTTTTTCAAAAATAAAAACAGAACACAAAAAAAAAAAAAAAATGGAAATGGGATACAGAATACAGAATACAGAATACAGACAGCTGGGACTGGTCTGCGACGATGAACTGGGCGAAGGAGCCGGAGGCGGCAAACGAACATACGCGATCGCCGACTTTGAAAAGGGAGACGGCGGGGCCGACGGCGTCGACGGTTCCGGAATAATCGGAGCCAGGGATGAAAGGTAGAGGAAGCTTCTCTTGGTACTTGCCCAGTACCTGCAAGTAGTTGGCGTAGTTCAAGCTCGTGGCTTTCACTCTCACTCGCACCGCTGTTGGTGAATCGATTTGTGGGAGTGGCTCCATTTTGCTCACCGTCATCGGCGAGCTTTCATCCCACAACGGCACCGTTGGGTCACCCAGTTTCTTGCACACCAGAGCCTCCATTTCTTTTCTTTTTTTTTTTTTTTTAAATTTTTGTTTCTGCAAAAGCCAGACCTAACCTGATAGCTAATTAGATGCTTGATGAATTGCACAGATGGTAATACTAATAACCCAAAAATCCACAAAGGCTTTGGTTGGAATGTCAGCCAAAAAAACAGATTGAATTTAATTAATGGAATAAAGGTCAATTTGACCCATCACGTTTTACTTTATTTTAAATTTCACCTATAATGTTTTTTTTGGTTAAATTTGGTCCATAACGTTACGTCTGTTAGTCTAATTTGGTCCTTCCGTCCATAACACCGTTAACTCTGCTGACGTGATATGACAGATTTTGACACGTTAGCAATTTTTTCACGTCAGCATGCCACGTCAACATCTGTTGCTGACGTGGTATAAGTATAAAGACTAATTTGACCCACAATGTTTCAGCGTATTTTAAATTTCACCCATAACGTTTTTTTATGGTTAAAATTGGCCCATAACGTTATATCTTTTAGTCTAATTTGATCTTTTCGTACATAACGTCGTTAACTTAGCAAATATGATGCGACGGAGTATAACACATCAATAATTTTTGTCTATATCAACATGTCACGTTTGCAGTAAAATTTTAAAATCTAAACCAAACGTTTATACTGAAAATCACACTCTACAAATTTAAACAAAATAAAAAACTAAAATTCATAAATATATATCCACTTGAATACTTTTGTTTTTTTAGCAAAAAAATAAATTAATAAAATTCAACAAAAATCATTGTTATCTTTATTTTTAAATTTTTTCTTTTCTGCTGTTGTCACTATTTCCTCATCAAATTATTGTCGCCGCCTCCAACCACCATTAGCATTGCCAGTACGGAGCCATCTCTTTGGAAAAAAAATTAATAACGTGTTAAATTCTGTTACGCTACATCAGCGAAGTTAACAACGTTAGGTACGAAAAAATCAAATTAGACTAAAAGATATAACGTTATGGGCCAATTTTAACCATAAAAAAACGTTATGGGTGAAATTTAAAATACGCTGAAACATTGTGGGTCAAATTAGTCTTTATACTTATACCACGTCAGCAACAGATGTTGACGTGGCATGCTGACGTGAAAAAATTGCTGACGTGTCAAACTTCGTCATGCTACGTCAGCAGAGTTAACGGCGTTATGGACGGAAGGACCAAATTAGACTAACGGACGTAACGTTGTGGACCAAATTTAATCAAAAAAAACGTTGTGGGTGAAATTTAAAATAAAGTAAAATGTCGTGGGTTAAATTAACCTTTATTCCTTAATTAATTCCAAAGCCACAAATGAAAGGTCACCTAAATCCTTATTTATTTATTCCAAAAAAATTTAATATTCATATTTTAATAATTATATTTAATATTTATATTATAACAAATTTATTTATTTTTTAATAAATTTATAAAATATAATATAAAAAATTAACACATTATTTTTTTATAAAAATAATAAATATAATTTAAAAAATAATCAAATTTATTATAAAAAATACACATAATATGTGCATAATTTAAATATTAATGTATGTATACTAAATCAAAATATATTTATTTATATATGGTTTTCGCGTCTAATTGAGTTTGCTAGGGCTGATTGTGACATCTTAAATTTAATAATTGTTATAATTTATTATGATAGAATTATATTTAGTTTAATTAGTATTTGAGTGGTAGATTATTTTTTGATAAAAATTAAATTAAAAGTATTAATAAATATTTTTTAATTTTAATATACAGATATAATGACTAATATATTTATGAATATTTTTTTAATAAAAAAATAAATCTTTATTTATTAGTTAAATACTGTTTTTTTTTTTTGTGTAATTGGTGTTTTTTTTTTTTCAAGTAAACAATTAGTTAGTTACTATTAATGCAAAAGATGATGCCCAAAACGACAACCCGTCTGTCTGTTTCGTGCATTGCATTATTCTTGATGAGATAGCCTCAAACAGGAGGGCACAATAAAATCGCACAGAATAATTTTGAAACTCAGAGTAGCCCAGTTGGATCATTGAATCGGTTGCATCAGTATTAAAAATTTTATTTTTTTAAAAAAATTATATTTAATTATATTATTTTATTAAGATTACTAATATATACGTACACACACATAGATATATATACACACATACCTTTTTTTTTGTTTGAGTAGTTATATACTTAAATTTATATATAACATTTTATTATTATTTTAATAAAATTTTATTTATTATTATATTTTTTAAAAATAAGAATTGACCCCAATGATCCAATTTACTGATTCAGAATTTGATTCTAATTTAAAAACTATGCCATAAAGAGAGTTGTAAACAAGTGGTGAGGAAAACAAAATTAAATGTAAAACAATTAAAAGACAATTGAAACCAACTATAATATGCAGCTAAAAATAATTAGTTCATAAATAATTCAAAGGGCAAAATCTAGTTGCCACTTGGTCCCAAAGACCTTTTATTTTTCCACCTAACTTTTGATTTCCTCTTTATTTGTCTTTATTTTTCTTAACAATAAAAAGTATGAGTTCAAAGACATTCTAAATAACTTTATTATTACCATTAAATATAGAATGTTTTTATACCCAAAAAAAAAACATATCAACAATCATTCTTTTTTTTTTTTATGGTTAACAATCATAAATTTTGATAAAAGAGAAGTAATGTTATATCAAAGTTATTTTCTATACTAAAATGAGCAGCGTTCTCCGAAGATCATAGATTGCAACAATACTTCTATTGGCCATAACTTAAGAGGGCTGTATATGAGCTTTTCGGCAGCGTGATGCGTGTCAATGTTGCAAAAGTAAGTCAGTCAAAATATTCCGGTCCCCTACAACCTCTTCCTGTTCCTTCTACAGCTTGCGGGGCATTAGTTTAGATTTCTAATGGTAAGGTTGTGCTTTTGGTAGTTCATTGATCAGTTCACTAAATATCGGCATTTCATTGACTTAATGGGAATTGAATTGCACCTAAGTACCGCTTACCACCCATAAATTGACAGACAAACAGAGTGGCTCAATCAACGTGTTATGACTTTTCAAAAACCTCAACAGTGGAGCAGGTGGTTATACTTGGTAAAGTGGTGGTGTGATAGCAGTTTCCACACAGCTCTTGGCATGACCGCATTCCATGCACTATATGGGATCACCCCTCCCCAATTCCATGATATATCCGTTGACCAAGCTATATCGGTGGCCATCCTCTGGCAGGAAAAGGCAGCACATGAACCGGTTGATCCGAATCAGTTACTAAAAGCTCAACAGCACATGAAACATTATGCTGATAAAGGGCGATGTGGTATGTCGTTTGTATTGGAGATTTCATTCATCTTAAACTACAACCCTATCGTCAAATTTCTGTTGCTCTGTGTAAGAATTTGAAGTTGCGCAATAATTGTGGACAAAATAGATAGTATCAGTGCATTAATAATCTTGCGAAACATGTGAATCTTAAAAAGAAATTACACTCTTAATAAAACCCCAAAAAGAAAGCCCAATAGGAAGGGTAGTCCATTGAGTATAGATCCCTAATAAAAAGCCCGAAAGAGTAGCCAACAAGAGGAGTAGATTCCAATGGAAGGCTTAAAAAGAAAGCCCAATAAGAGAAGTTCAAGTATTGTAAGAAGAAACAAAAATACACAAGTCCAAACGTAAGACGATTCAATGGTAAGGCAGTTCATTAAGAAACCAAGTGGCTAAATAGTTAAGTGGCAAAGAGATCAGATGTAATAATTTCTGACGCATTCAGGAGAGCAAATCCGCTCACAATTGAGAATGAGTGTTGGAAAACTAATTGTGAGTGGGAAAAAAACTCCCACAGGGAGAGAGATAAGTGTTTAAACAATATATAAATGTGGCCAAAAAGACCCATAACTAAGCCTATAGGTTTTATAAAAATAGAGTCAATGATCAATTTGCTTATTACTTGCTCTTACTCTTACTCTCTAGTGATCGCTCTCTATTATTAGGTCTGAACCTATATGTGTCTGCTTCTATTAGAGTTTAAGCGACATTTAAGTAGAAGCCCATGACTCATACTCAAAACTTTAAGGTTTTGAAAAAAAAAAAGAGTGGAGTTTGTGGTCTAATTATTTATTACTTACTCTCGTACTCGTGGCGTGAAAAGTCAATTCCAAAGTCCAGAGTCTGAATATGCAGAAATTTCTCGTACTCGTGATGTGAGAGATCAACTCTAAAATTTGAAATTTGGATATGCAGAAGTCAAGTCTGGAGCAATGGAGCAAAATGCAGAGTGTCATGTAAACTCGCGTATTCTGCACGGAGGTTGCGAATCCACGTATTCTCCATGTGTCGAAAATTCAACATGGTAGCAGAGCAACAAATGATCTTAATAGCCTGTGAATAACAAACACAATCATTGATAAACTAATCCTGCGTGGTAGTTGGGATAGCTGTGTTGGCACGTCTAGAGAAAAGCAAAATCCAATTTACCGCACAAACTCTCACAAGTAATAAGACTCACGGAAAGTGTTGAAAATTGCAACTATGAGTTTATAAAAAGAGCAAAAACTCTCACATAGAAAATGAGTAAAGAGTTCAAGCAACATATATATGGGACCATGATCTATATTCCACATCAATTGGTTGTGAAAAGAAATAAGAGTTCGTAACTCACTTGTTTGTTGTTTATTCTAATATTCGTAATGTAGGAGATTAAACTCGAAACTCGAAGTCTGGATATATAAAAATCGAGTTCAGAGCAATATAAGATAATGCATATTGTTATGTAAACTCTTGTATTTTGCGTTGAGATCGTGAGACCGCATATTTTATATACGTCAAAAATTTAATAGTAAGTCTTGTGACGTACAAGCTTTAATTGCCAGAGGGGTCCTCTATACACCTCGTTTTTCGTGTTTCGCTTCTCAACCACACACACAGTACACAATCCTGCCTAACTGATGCCCCAGCTTCGCCTAATAATCAATTCGTCACACAGATATTGGGTAGTAGTCCAATCTATCTCTAAGCGATTCGACTAGGGAAGATCGGAGCTTTATCACATCGCGGTTTCCTCAAGTCCAGCCCCTAGGACGAGGCTTGTCTTTTAGGGGCAGAATTGGTAGGACCCTGTAGTGTTCAATCCATTTTCTTTCATTTTTCTGTTCCTTTTCTTTTTTCGGTTAAATATAATAAGTAGATGACAGGGAAATGACGTTTGGTGTAGTTGATTCATAAGCCGTTGGATGAGCCAATGATCGTCACAGGGTTATAGGCGGTTAGTTCAGTGATGGCAAATGTTACACATCATTTCACTTAGTCAAGGCTAATGGTCAGTTAGTTACCTG
The DNA here is from genome assembly GCA_037832335.1 of Carallia pectinifolia. Taxonomy (NCBI): domain Eukaryota; kingdom Viridiplantae; phylum Streptophyta; class Magnoliopsida; order Malpighiales; family Rhizophoraceae; genus Carallia; species Carallia pectinifolia. Next base: position 34,852,186 of record CM075453.1, read on the forward strand.
TGCAGGAAGGATCAAGTCATTAGTTGAGGATTAACGAACAATTAAACTTTCAAAACATTTGTTCTTAATAATTATTTTTTCCCTTCTCTTTTATAATTATCATACGTAACAACTGTTGATCAATTATTAAAAAAATAAAATAAAAAAATTATAAATATACCATTAAAAAACTGTCCTTTACAAACTTGAACTTCCAATAGCCTCTCTCTGGTGCTCTCTTACTTTCTGAGTCCCTCTCTTGCTCTGCTTCTCTCTCTCTAGCAATCTATCTGTTTTTCTTACCTTCTCAAAGTCAAAGGCAAACCTTGCTATTCATTCATTGTCTCTAATTCCTAAATCGCACTCTGATTCCTAACATTGATTCTTTAACCATTAATCTCTGCCAAATCATGAGGAGAATTGTGTGGGCGTCCAGGTATTCTTTTGCTGCTCCTCCTCCTCCTCCTACTCATCAATTCCAACAACTGACAACTTTTGTGTTTTAATTTTGAATTTGCCGAAATCATTCTATTTTCCTGTAAAAGCCAATAGTTTGAGTTAGTAGGAAAAGAGAAGTTTGTGTGACCTGGCGTATATATATAGATATAGATATAGAGATATGAGTGACATACTGTTTCAGCGGCCGCTGCTACTGGCAATGGCATCCCATTGCCAATCTCGTTGCCTTTTCCATTTCAATAATAATTTCAATGGTGCAAGAAATGATAAGGGCAGCAGCAGCATCAGCAGCTTTGTCTATTGGGAGCAGCAGCTGCAGAATGGATGTGGTTATGGTTATGGGTGTGCTGCTCATTTGTCTCCAAAATTGTTTAAACCCCTCCTTCCTCTTCCTCCTCATGCTGCTGCTGCTGCTGCTGATGCTTCTTCTTCTCCTAACTCTGGTACCAAAATTACAGTAATAATTCTTGTTGTTTTTTTAGTTTAAAGACTGAGACTTTTTGTGCTGCTGCTAGCTATTTATGCCAGAGTGCATCTGCAGGGCAGTCGTCGTTGGACTGGAAAGCAAAGCGGGGAACTAACAGAATAGCTGGCGTAGACCAAGATGAGTTATTGGATCCTGCGGTTTTGGCTGATCCAGACAGTTGTTTTTGTGAGTTTCAGGGCATCCATATCCACTACAAGTTATGCAGCAGCAGCAGCAGCAGCAATGCAGAATACCAAATGCATAGGCAAGATGATGCTGCTGTTAGTGTTATGAATAGGAAGAAGCTCGATCATCCTATCATTTTATTGCACGGCTTTGGTGCCTCTGTTTTCTCATGGAGTCGTGTTATGAAGCCCCTGGCACAACTAGTTACTACTTCCAAAATTCTTGCCTTTGACAGACCAGCCTTTGGATTGACTTCCAGGGTTGATTATTTGATGCGCTTTCAATCTCCTGGCACCCACACCGCACATGCATTGAATCCATACTCCACAGCCTTTTCCACTCTTGCTACTTTGCACTTTATTGATTTCTTGGCAGCTGACAAGGCGATTCTCGTGGGGTATGCTCAAATTCACACTAAGCTCTAGTCCTTAATAGCATTCTTGTTCAGCTTCATATTTTATATTTCATTTAGTTCTTGGTCTCCTATTGTCAGACCGTCCTAGCTAAGATGCATGGTAAAGATTGCTATGAAACTGAGGTGCTAATAGATTAGAATCATTGTTATATTTCATGTTTGAGATCTCCATTTGCTGATCTGGAGGGTTTTTATGATCCCATTTCATCTCTCAACTAAATCTCCCGTTTACTGTGGGCACATAACACTTTGTCAGTTTCAAATATCGGATCCACTGGAAGGTGGCAGCATCCTTTCCAGACATTGAACTAGCAAATAGGCATACATCTCCCACCTGTGCTAAGTCTCTTAGCTACTTCAAATTCATTTTTGGATTCCCTTACTTAATCTGTCCTGCCATTTTAAAAATCTTTGTTTGTAGGAAATGCTTTTCATCCCCTAACTATCTCTGTTGAATTATTATCTATATCTGAACCTGTTAAAAAATCACTATTCCAGGCATTCTGCTGGTTCTCTTGTAGCTGTCGATTCGTATTTTGAGGCTCCAGAACGCATTGCTGCTCTAATCCTTGTTGCCCCGGCAATATTTGCACCACTTTCGGTTCGCAAGGTTGTCAAAGAAACTAAAATGGGAAAAGATAGTGGCATTGAAGGAGGAGGCGTATCAAATTCAAATATATTAGGAAGGCCGTTTATCAAGCTTCTCAAGATTTTAGCAAAGTTTGCTAATTTTATTGTTCAGGCAATAATGCAAGTGGTGAAGGGTATTACAAATATGCTGAATTCTTTGTATAAGAAAACATTGTCAGCTATTTTGTGCTCTGCCCTTGGTGTATTGCTGGTACGAAATTTCTTTTTGGATGACCTCTAAGTAATTGATTTCCTTTATATCTTTCATTTGTCAATGCAACTGCTTCCCTTATCCTGCTAGACTAAACTTCACCAAATAGTCCTAGTTCAAGTTTGTAAATTATATGTTTCTGGTGGCTAATTGTTGTATAAAAGACTATTAAGCGCTTCATTTTGTGGCATGTTTTTTTTTTCCCTTGTTACTTTTATATTTTTTTGTTATGTTGGATTTATAGCCCACATTTTTGGTGGGAATTTGATGGTGCTAGAGTTTGAACCCTTAATCTTCCACCAATGGCTTCGCTTTTATGGCCAACTAGGCTAGCCTAGTTAGTTTTACTATTATTATTTTGATGTTGCATCGGTTTAACATGCATGTTTTGTGAATGCCCACTGCCCTAAATATGTTGTGCGAAACATAGCTTACTAAGCAGCTTCTGAACTGCATACTTTCTGTGGGATTGCGGGGAGCATAATGTTCCAGTTTTCTCACGTTTTTTTTTAACTATAATTTGCCTACATGTTCCCAGATAAGGATGGCAATCAATAAATTTGCTATAGCAGCGGTGAGAAATGCATGGTATGACTGTAATCGAGTCACTGAGCATGTTCTGGACGGTTATACAAAGGTAAATTATCTTGCTATATTTTGCTTTATATTGATAATAACAAAATAGAATGAAATTCTGAATAATCTTACTCTTCCTTGGTTTGCATCACCTAACACAAGTGTGAATGAATTTCTGAATTGAGAATTTCCTTAAATAATTTTTGTTCGATATCACCTTCTAAACTCTGACATGGATTATAAATGCAGCCATTAAGGATTAAAGGTTGGGACAAGGCTCTCACTGAATTCACAGCAACAACGCTTGCAAATTCAGAGTCCGAATCAAAGCCACCTATTTCAGAACGACTTCACGAAATCTCATGTCCTGGTAATCACATTGGGCCTATATCTCACCTGTTTAATGTGTCTAACATATGACAATTTTGGCTTTTATAAAATCTTGCTAGAACTTGGAGACAGTAAATGATTTTATCAGCATGAAATGGCTTTCAGTCGGAATGCTATCTAAGTTTCCATTAAGATATGAGCAAGTGCTAATTCATGCAATGAGTATTGGCAACCTCAATTAAGATATGAGCAAGTGCTAATCAACGGATGAAAGTATCATCTGGATTTAAAGTAACCGTTAGTCGATCAAATTAGGCGCCCAACATTTCATTCAAGTCATGAGTATTACATCATCTGTATTCCCCATCGTTAATTTTAACGTATGAAATGTTGATGCTTGTCGTATTGTTGATGGAACCACAGTTCTAATTGTAACGGGTGATTGTGACCGAATTGTTCCATCTTGGAATGCTAAGAGACTTGCGCAAGCTATACCAGGAAGTCACCTTGAAGTAATTAAGCATTGTGGCCATTTGCCACATGAAGAGAAAGTAGAAGAGTTTGTATCAGCTGTTGACAAGTTCCTGCAAAATGCATTTGGTGATTCAAAGCGGCTGTCCTACCAGTGGGAGGTTTGAAGATATTTACTTAAGAGTGCACCACATTGTAGCTTGTGTTTAAAACGTACTTGTATATCGGATGTGAAGGAGAAAACAAAAAAGAATGAAAGAACACGATTTGTAATGAGAGCACATAGTTTCGGATGATCTGTAGAACCAGCCATCATGATTTTTTTTTTTTTTTTGTTGGTTCTCCTCTTTAGTTTAGATGAACATTGAAAAAGACATCAAATTTTATCCTGTAACATTGCAATGTAGTTTATGAAATTATGTGTAGTAACTGCTTTAACTACAAAGGTCTATTGATAATGCAAGACTAGGATCTTGAAAGTCTGCTGGTATTGCAAATGCTGAAATAAAATCATCAGGATCACACCACCAGCAGCCAGAGCTCCAGCATCTGCGCTTATAACAACCAGCTCGTGTCCCCGTTACACTGCTGTTAGCCGACATTGGATGGTGAGGTCAAATGCAATGGTGGTACAGTTCAAGCTGGGGGATAGCCCCAGCTGTCTGGTAGTTTAGTACGCCCACAAATGATCCGGACTAACCTGCTAGGAATATGGCACTGAATGAATTTATGCTTCCCAACTGTTGATCAAAACACCTACAGCCACGACCACCATGCGGCAAAAAAAAAAAAAAAATGGTTTCAAACAAAGAACATACACTGAAGAATAAAGATCATGTTACATGAGCATTTGTTCTGAGACGGAGGGGGCTTAACATTTCAGAATATGAAAACTTTACCAGATGCTAGTAAAGATGTTGCGGCCTCCAATTCCAAGTTCTATAAATACTTTCGAATCAAAAATTGCAGCAAAATGGATCAGAAGCAATGAGACTGCTACAACATGGTTGCACAAACTAAAAATGATAATCAACCGGCACGACCCAAGCTTACAATTTCGAGGAACTTAATTATGCTAAAGATTTTCAGTGCTTATAACCACACATTTCTATAACCAATTTCATGCAAACTGTAGAAATTCAAGACACTGGTTCTGAGGAACTTAAAAGCCTCGGAATTAAGTTAATGATGACCATGACGGCTTGCTAAATATAGACTGCCACAATTAGATTATAGGTATGAGTTGCACGATTACCCTCTAAATTCTTCCGCTGCGAGGGCTATGAGAGCTTGGCAAAGTAGGAAATCTAAGGTTGGTACCACTACCTACACTATCATACTCTTAGATAAGGAACAAAAAGGCCTTAATGGTTTCATCATCCTAACTTGGGGAAAAAGGTAACTTAATTTGAATCATTATTATTTTATTTTCCTTTAGTAATTACCACTATGGAAGTCAAAAGCTTTTTGACATTGATGATTATGCCCATGATCAATATATTGCTAACATATCACATCTCCCACCGGTCATAATATATGCAGGGCAGGACAGGGAAACAGATATATTTAGTACATGCGCTATCATGAAGGAATTGTGACCACTCAAAATTATTCCTGGAAATTTACAAAATTTTGAACAAGCTAGTTGGCATGGATAGTAGCCAAGCTTGCAGGTGACATATTTCAAGTGCCTCAGCATAAGAAGCCCCTGTCCTCTGATTTTTTCCCCATCATGTGCAGATTCAATAAAAAAAAGTTCAAAAATGAAAGCTGAAAAAATTCTAGGATAATCGCTAAGTTTGCTGGCATGGATTGCTTGGGCACAGAACCTTCTTTATATTTGGTTTTCATCGGATGACTGCAACAAATAAATTACATGATGCAAATTAACCTTCTTTGTTTAGAAAAAAACTTAGTTCCTGAAATAAAACAGTTAGAGACATCATTCGATTTGTGTAATGTACCGTTAGAACCTTCATTTAGTCTTAGTAGTTGCCATTGTTTTCTAATGATACACCAACTTACTAAAAATCTCAACTTTTGCTATCAATACTTTGTGCTTTACAAATTATACTATGAATATCTCAAACATTTGGGAACTTGTTGAAATCACAGTTCAACCGTCTCATATTTTAAGTCAAGTTTGCATTACACATATACAATAAGCAAGGACCTAGCAGTTCTGTACAATATCATCTAACATGCACAACCAAAAGTTATCGTCTTCTCCTAATTCTTGGAAAACCTAGACTGAAACCTGCAGTTGGAAATTTTCATCACCACATTTGGAGAATAATGGGGACTAAATAAAACAAAGTAAATGTAGAGCACTAAGAAATCCACAGGAAAAAGATACAATAATTCAACAAAGATAAACGGATGCACAATTGATTAATGAAAGAGAATGCAATATATTGGCACCTTGTTTGCTATTCCATATAACTCAACGCTCTATTATGCGAACTGCTTGCTGGTGAGCACATAAGGGTTCTTGTAGAAGCATATCAGTGCGGTGGAAAGATGTCCTTGAGGCCGTCTCGATGAAGTGGCAGAAAGAAATGGCAGGGAAGAAAGAATCTCCTGGCCCATCTACTTCTTTTCTTTTCTTTTTTTTTTAATCTTAATTATCTTTAAATGCAAACTTACACATTCATGCCAAGCCTGCCATCAAACTTTATATTTTCTCAATGGTCATGTCAGCCACCACAGTAAATAATGGCACTAAAAGGAGTTGCATGCCGGTGCCTCTCAGTTACTACCAGTAAAATACAGCATAACTTGTTATGCAAGAATAGTATGTGATATGTCAACTCTATCTTCTAGAGCCGACAAATGTATTTTCAGTTTATTGTGAGCTTCGTTCATGGAACAATTTTCTTGTCTTATGGATTCACTTTGCCAACTTTCTTGCCCCAGTACACAGCAAAAGATTCAAGTGTTCTATTAGTTTCTTAGTAGCAGTCCGAAAGAGATTGCCCTTCCTCCTCCCCACGTCATGCCCCCTCAAACAAAACCAAAATCTGATATAATAGGTGTTTTGACTCTGCTATGGAAAAAAGAAGAATGTACAAGAATTCTAACACTTGCCTTGACAAAAGTAGAGGTGAATGTCTCCACATAAAGTTAAATAGACCTTTTGCATGAATCAAATTAGTTAACTCAAACTAGTCCCAAAGTCAAAAATTCAATACTGGAAGTGGGAGTCCAACTATGTAATTGGTACATGTCCAGTAAACATATGGCTAAGATGGGTTTGTTAATTGATATATCTAAAATACAGTTTTAAACTACTAGCTAGTACTCATCCGAGACTATCTTCAAGAATTAATTAATTAGTTAAAGTAAGTCTTATATCGACAGTTGTTGACCACCATGTAGATTGTCAATAAGCTGGTCCTAATTGTTTCATCATCAGGAAGAAACTGTGATAGAACGAAAAGCAAAATTTCTGAGGAAACAAAGATATGCGCATTCTTGAAAATGAAATCTCACAAACTTAAGATGTTAGTACAAGTAAGATTTTGACTTCATTTCAGTTGTTGCTGATAAAGATATTAACAAGTAACAATTGAAATGAACAGCAGCAAGTGAAGATACTAACTAGTCTCAACCTTGAGATTCATGGTTGATTATAAGGGTTCTCCGAGGGGTGGAACTGGTAAAACTTTCTGATCTGCACATCTGACCATCTGATTTAATTTTCCAGAGGTTGAAACAGCCTTTGTGTACATCATTGTAGTAGAACCCAGCATGTCCTCAGAAAAGCCGCATGCTTTGAAGAAAGACCTGGGTCAATTTAAGGCAAATACCATGATTAACATTTACCAGACATGTTTCCAATACATGCATTATAAACAAGAACTATGGCTATTTTTAAGCGATTTTCCTTGGGGTTTGATTCCTAATTGTATGCAGAAAAAATAAACAAGGAAGAAGAGAGGGAACACAAGAAGGCGAAGAAAAAATAAAGCAGGAACAAAAACTTCCCGAAATATACGGATGAACAATCAAGGCTTACTAGCTGATTACAACAAACTTCCCATAAGACTTTGGAACTGCTAAGAGGCTTCTGTGTGCTTACCTCTCGTCGGCAGAACAAAGGGCTGAAATGTCATAAATTTCTCTATTTGTGAGGATTCTGGCAATATAAGAAGAGATGCACAAGGCAGTTAACAAGAAATTATCAATTGGTAAGACAAATTAAGTATTACTTCTTGTGGCAATAGAAGAAGAGATGCAAAGCCCATTAACAAAGCATAATCAATCAATTGCAATTTATTTACTACAACGGGATCAGCATAAGACAAGATGGAGTTCAAACAAAAGAGAGACAGATAGTTGTTGGCTCACTAACCTCACAATTCTTTTGACAATCATCTTGCCAATCCCCATTCCCCGCAGTGAAGGCATAACCTACAGGTATGGTATGGTATGGTATGGTAAGGATTGGTAGGCGCCCGACGGAGAGAAAAAAAATTAACTAAAAAACCAACAAAAAAATTATAGGATACAAAACAAAGTGCCTGCATCTAACTAACAGGAAAGTAATAACAAGAAGGGGGAAATCGAATTACCATGACATCGTGGATGGAGGCAGTCAATCCCAGATCAGAAACGGCGCGTCCAAAGCCCACAAGCAGCCCACTAGAGGGCGAGGGCGGAGGCAGAGGCAGAGGCAGAGGCATCACCCTCCGGAACAAGTCTCCCAAACTCACCGTAGAAGGAGGAGGAGTAGAATGGTCTTCTTCTTCTTGCTTGGCCTCTTGATTGTCGCAGAAATTACAGGTTGAGGTAGAGGTAGAGGTAGGAGGACCGCTTGGAAGATCATGCGGATTACAGAAGACGGAGACGACAACGGAGCTGTGGGCGAGAGCAATGCCAAGTTTCTTGACATCAACAGCTTCAGCTTCTTCTTCTTCGTTTTCTGCCTGGGTGTGGGTGCGTGTGTGGTGAAGCTTTGGCCTTGGGGGGAATAATGGATAGCAGGAGTGATTGCAGGTGCTGTACAGCTCCCTCAGGGATTCGGGGTTTACGTGAGATGGGTTTGTTGATATGTAAATGGGTACGCTGCAGCTCGACGATGATGATGATTTAAACAATCTTCTCTTACCGGCGGAGCTTGCCCATCTTATTTCCATGCTCGTGCTGCTGCCATATCCTAATCCTAATTCACCACCACAACTTCTCTTCAGCTGCGCCGACGCAGCAGCACTAGTAGTAGCGGTAAGAGTAGGAAGTTCCATGTATGACATTCACATGTCTCTCACTGCGGTCTGACAAAAACATGACACAATTTCTTCTCAACTGGTTGCCCAAACTACATCTTTAATTTGGCTTAAATTTAGGTCAATAATTTAAAAAAAAAAAAAAAAATCCAATCAAAGGAAGGTTAGTAATTGTAAGAAAATTACGTAAAGGGGTTCCAAATTAGCCGCATATAAAGACGTGGGAAACTTTGGTGCAAAGAACAAATGAGGGACTTTTGAGTAATTTAAGGGAAGTGGCGCTTAAGTGCAATTAGAGTCTAATATTTACTCTTTATTGGTATGGTACAAAATGAAAATTGAATGAATCAGATTGAGATGTCCTTTGCACCTTCTTTCGATTGTTGAAATCATAGTTATTAAATTCGGCCCAGTTCGATCGGTTGGACTGGTGATCTGGGCATTGAGTTAGGCCGGTTCGCGTGAACAGTAATCGGGTCATTTGAATAATAATTTTTTTTTTCACTTTTTACTGTGCAAACAGTAAAAATAATATTTTTTAATGATAAACAGTGGTCAAACAGTAAAAAAATTATAATTTTTTTGCACTTTTTACTATATAAACAGTAAAAATAATATTTTTTTAATGATAAACAGTGTTCAAACAGTAAAAATTATAAATTTTTTTTCATTTTTTACTACTTAAACAATTATATTTGTATAATATTTACACACTAAAATTTATTTTTTTTACTTTTTACTGTGTGAATGATAAAAATAATATTTTTATAATACTAAACAGTATTACACAATATTTTTTTATACAATTTAATAATTTTTTACTTTTTATAATCTATTTTTCTGTATGCAATAATTTAACATTATTCATATATCAAATAATATGTTACAATTAACCTTAAAAAATAATTTTTTAAGAATTTTTATCAAAATTTTGATTAGTATAAACTACTTTTTAATTTGTGAAAATGTAATTATTGTGCTAAATTGTACAAAAAAATTTATATATATTATTTGATATATTCATTTTCTTAAGAATTAATGACCTATTGGTTGAACCAATGACCCACTGACCCAGTCATCTGACCGGATCAGTATCCAAGCCGGTTTTAATAACTATGGTTGAAACCCAAATTATGATCCAACAAAAAAAGTAAAGTAGATATGTAAATGTAAAAGTAAAGTAAATACGTAATAATTTAAATCGTTTGATAATAAAAAAATACATTAAATTTTTTAAAAAATTATTACATACTATTAAATTAATTACATAATATTTGTGTGTTTTTTTTTTTTTTTTTTTTTTTTTATCCTCATCTATGCTCTGCATACTCATCTATGAAAATTTCTTTTGCCACCACCATGCATTTCCATTCCACCACCCTTTCTTTTCTTCATTTTGGTGATTTTTGTGGTGACTGTGAACCCAGATCAATTACATTACATCTACCAAGGTTGTTTTATCTACGGATCCTTCCAAAAAAATCCTTTCCCCATTTCTCTGTTCAGAACCTGAACCATTCGTCAAAACGTCCATAGCAACACTATTGTCCAGATCTTTTGATTTTTGTGATGAGTTGGTTGTCAAATTTACCCATTGTTTTCAATAACACAATTTTGAAGTTTTTCCTCAGCTTCAGCAGGTAAACTACCACTTGGAGTTTCAAAAATTTGTCCAATGTTTTCCCCAAACCAGTGCCTAAACAAACCACTTGCCCGAAGGTTCAAATTCCGGCCTAATTGACACGAATCAACAGACCTGAATTTGCAAAAATAGAAAGGTAAATTAAATCAACCGAATCCCCAAATTTTCGAAGGTAAACTCTTCCAGAACCCTAATTAACGCGGATTTTCAAAACACGAAAGCAGTCGAAGAAAGAACGACAAAGATGCAATTAAATTTTGGAAACTAATACGTACGATGATAATTTCAGACCAGAGCGCGAGAATTTAAGACGAGAGTGCAGAATGGAGTTCGGAGTCGGAGGGGAAGGGGGGGATCGAGTGCGGGAAGATTCATAGTAGCGTCACCGGTGAGGCGGTGATGGAGCAGACGTAGAAGTCTCGAGACTCAATCCTGAGCAATGCTCCGTATTTTCTCTATTAATCCCTCTTGTTTTCCCCCTTCTTCCCTTTTTACAAGTTTCTTTCAAGTTTGGTTACGTGGCACATGACACGGATACAGCGAATATTAATATGGAGATACCTTAATTTTAAAAAAAAATATATAAAATAAATACACACATAAATAAATATTATAATGTAAAATAATCTATAAATTATAATATAAATTTTAAATTAAATAAAATTTTTTTAAATCTCATTATAATATGTTTTTTTAGTACGTCTAAAATCTTATGCTATAAATATTAATTAGCATCAGAGAGTATACAAATTAAAAATAAATAAATAAATAAAATCCCTCCCTTTTCTCATCCCATTTGAATTTTTCGAAAAAAAAAAAATGGCCCAAAAGGCCATCTGACATGGCCAAATGATCTAAAGGATGTACCAAACAGCACCTCAAATTATTAAAATAATAATTTTTTTAAAATTTAATATATTTTTTATAATTTTACAGTTTAAATTATTATATACTCGCTGCAATTTTGTGATTGAATTTTCCATAGTTGCTGCAATAAATTTTATTTTTTTAGATGTTGGCGCTGAAGTGCCAATTAATATGCATCAGATAGGTAACATTTGCGTCGAAGAAATTTGCCTTCTTTCTACTTTTTCACCTTTCGTTTGTAAGTCTTTTGCCTATTTGCGTTCTGCATCCGAAGACTTGGGAGGCAGAAGTTGAAGGCTTCATGTGGGTCGAAAGGAGTTGGGAATTGAGAGATGTGTACAGTGCACCCATTTTGTGATTTAATTCCCCAAATGTTGCATTTTTAGCTGAAATTTTAAGTTCAATTAAGAATGGTAATATACAAAGAAGAATCAAAGCTGGAGGTGTCATGTGACTGCTGCGGACACATATGTTGCGCAAATACTATTTATCTGCAACATTTATTACACTAATTGCAAAGGAAACTCTAGTGCACATTTTTTGAAGGTTTTTTTTTTTTTAATAACTTGTTAGTGAGTAATTGAGTTAGTTATATATAAAAAAAAAAAGAGAATATTGATATTTTAGAAGTGAGAATTATGATTTTTTTATACATAAAAAATCATATTCCTAAATTTCAAAGAATGCAAATGATATTCGATAAATGAAAGGAACTGAGAAACACTTTTCTGTCTGCGCCTGCACCTGCACCTGAATTCATCAAGACCATGGAAGAAAACCCACCATTGCTATTTGCATAGCCCATCATGGAGCACGTAATGGTATTGGATCCTCCCGCCATTTTTCTGTCTCGCTGCGCCTGTTGTGTCTCTTAGGAGAGTGTCTCGGTGTGTGGTGCGATCGATGTCGTCAAATTTGGATTGGATTGGCCAGTTTAATTGATGGAACTAGTGACTAATCTAAGATTTAGTATGGGTTTAGTTGAAATTTAGTGTTAGACTGAACCGATTAAAATCGGTCAACAGACCGATTCAATCGGTTGGACTGGTTAATCGATTTCGAGTTGACCGGTTTGTTCATCCTCAATAATTAAAAAAAAATTCCACATCATTACGTATAATTTAGAATTTGAATTCTGACTTCTAATATAAAGGATGAATCTTACACTACTAAACCAATTTCTAACTTATTATAATTTTTTTTGTTATTCATTATTTTCTCAAACTTCTTACATAATGCAATCAGCATTATGTTTGTTTTGTTATTATATTTTATGTAATTAATAAACACTTATTATTTTCTTTCCTCTGGAAAAAAAAAAGACAATGGGCTATCTTCACAGGTCTACAGTTAGCATAGAACTCAGGTTTTCGCCTTATTAGTTTGAAGGTCAACTCCCAGTTAGCCCTTCTTTGCATTTGTAAGGGCGTCCCTAATACTCACCCCCTCTTCAATCTTGTCCAGAGCTGCAAAGAGATCCTTCAAAAAGGATGGCAGGTTCATCTTATACACACGCATCGCAAGGGTAATAGCGTGGCATATGCTCTAGCGAGCTTGGCGGTGTCTCTTCTGCCTGGCTTGCACATCTTTCATGAGTTTCCAGATAGTTTGCGAGATTTACTGTGGCAGGAACTGATAGGGGTATCTTGACTTCGTGTAATCCTCTTGTAAGACTTTCTTTATTTGAGGCATAATGCCTTTCCTTCTGACAAAAAAAAAAAAAAAAAGATAATTACTACCTTCTATCATCATTTTTTTTATTAAGATAATTATTAATTTTATTAATATTTTAATCTTTTGTAAATCATATATTTTTTAAATTTACAAATATAAGTAATCTAATACATATATATATATATATATATATTATAATATTACATTATTAATTTTGATTAAACTGATTAAACATTAAACTACTGAACTTTTCAATTCAATTATTGATCTAGTTCTTACAACCTTGAGTGTAATATGCTTGAAAAAAAAAAAAAGAAATGAGATAAAAATCAGACCTTACCTCACACGAAAACTTCTTTTTATTGTATGTATCTATCTCCCTTTCAAAAAAAAATTTTCAAGGTATTTTTTTTGTGTTAAAAATATTATGTTATTTTTTTTATTTTTTTTTACATATTATTTTTATTGTTATATTTGTACATATAAAATAGAGAAAAAGTCTAGTGTCACACATAGAGAAAATGGAACTAATACTTAATAAAATGTAACTACATTCATATATTTTATGTAAATTTTTTTGGTATATATTATATGGGATATGTATTTTATATTATACGGTAATATTTATCTAATTTTAAAATAATTACATTTAATTAAAAGTTAATTACACTTTATTGATAACTTGTGGCGAAAATATGCAGATGCAAAGTATGTGTGTAAAACATAATCATTCGGTCGCTTGGGAGTAGTCCAAAGTCTGTCCACGTAGGATTGGATATCGCTGTATGGTGTTGAGTTTGTAACGAGCCAACCTGACTCATGCTCATTCTATTATTGTCCCTGAAAAGTCAAAACTACTGGAACCATTGGGTTACATAAGTGTTATTATTATAAGTTTTATTACATTGATATATGATTTTTTTATTATATTTATACATATTTTTTTTGTAATTATGGACATTTTTTATGCTATTATAAAGAAAAAATGTGAAATAAAAAATTAGTAATATTTTTTATATCATTTTTTATTATTACAGTTATATAATAAACGCTTATAATTATAAAAAAAATGAGTGTAAACACAATAAAAAAAATTATATGTCCATCAAAATTTTTTTTATTATTATTATTGTTATTGTTAACATATAAGTGAAGAGATCTGTTTCACAAAGATTCTGACTTTATAAGCCTTGAATTAAGATCAATTTCTTTTACAGTCTTGAAATTCCAGAATGAAAAAAAGTGAATCATTCAACCGAAAAAAAAAAAAGGTTCAATCAACTAATAAACATGGCGGTGGGAGAAGATGATGCAGCAGTTGCTTGCAGCACTGCCGCGAGTGAGTGCAGCGACCTCCAGTCCACAAACAAGAAAGACCCTTTTGCCATTTTGCCAATAATTGCTTTTGCCAATGCTAACCAAAAAAACCAATCTCCTTAAAACTCGTAAGCCATCTGTTATATTAATGGACTTGGTCTCTCTCACCATTTATAGATCCAATTCCCTCCCCCCCATTCCAACGTTCTTTCTCTTCTTCCACATTCCACAACAAATCTCCCATGTGTTTCTCTCTCTTTCTCTTCTTTTGAATTACTACATGCTTCCCATTTGGATTTGGAGCAACCCCTTTTGTTCTCTACATTACATATCTAATTTTCAATTAATGATCACCCTTTTCTATGGTGCCTGAGACAGCTTGAGGTTGTTTAGAGAGACACATTTTCTGCCTTGAAGTTGATGTTGTTATGGATGGCCAAAGCTTATGAGGCAGCCTGCGTGGCTGCCTACTAATCAACCAACCCTTTTTGTATTTGTTTTTGTTTTTGTTCTTTTTTTCTGATTCCTTGGATTACGCATAAACAAGAAATTAAGCATTCCAAGATATATGAAAATGCAGCAACTTCCTAGAGGTACATTTAAATGCACATGTTGTACAAAAACTACGTCAATGATTGTGCATTAAAGGCATTGAGTTGGGAAAGAAAGAAACGGAGAAAAACAAAGGCAATTGCCATTTGAAAGTTGGAGGAAATTCTAATTGAACATAAATGGCATCTCTATCTTCTCAACCATCAAAGAAAGGAATGCACAGCCCGGGGGATTCAAACAACTCCCAGGGAGGGAGCCGTAATTCAAGTGGACAAACTGTGAAGTTTGCAAGAAGAACTTCGAGTGGACGGTACGTTAGCCTTTCAAGAGATGATCTTGATATATCAGGAGAATTTTCAGCTGACTACATGAACTACACGGTGCACATACCTTCAACACCAGACAATCAACCAATGGACTCTTCTGTGGCCGTGAAGGCTGAAGAACAGTACGTTGCGAATTCTCTGTTTACGGGTGGATTCAACAGCGTTACACGTGCACATCTCATGGATAAGGTGATAGAATCAGAGGTGACACATCCTCAGATGGCTGGAGCCAAAGGGTCTTCTTGTTCAATGCCTGCATGTGATGGCAAGGTCATGAAGGACGAAAGAGGAAAAGATGTAATCCCTTGTGAATGCAGGTATATATATATATATACTGCACGTTTTGATTCAAACCACATTCATTATGTATAAACACAAATGAATTATAATGCTTAATTAATTAGTTCCCAACGTGGTTCTTGTGCTTGTCAGGTTCAAAATTTGCAGAGATTGTTACATGGAAGCCCAAAAAGAAACAGGTTTGTGTCCAGGTTGCAAAGAGCCATACAAAATGGGAGATTATGATGATGAAGTACCAAACTTTGCTAATGGGGCATTACCATTGCCGGCACCAAATAATAAAGATAATCGAAACAACATGACGATGATGAAGAGGAATCAAACAGGAGAGTTTGATCATAACAGATGGTTGTTCGAAACAAGAGGAACTTATGGTTATGGCAATGCCTTTTGGCCCCAAGACGATATTTATGGAGATGATGGAGATGAAGGCCTCCAAGGGGGCATGCTAGAAAATATGGATAAACCATGGAAGCCGCTCAGCCGCAAAATGGAGATCCCAGCAGCCATCATCAGCCCTTACAGGTAACCAGTTTGTTTACAAACACATGCATACTTAAATTTGGTCACCTTCGCAAAATCTGCTCTTCTTCTGATCTAAAGTTGAAAGATTTCGACATGTCATGATTCCCCAAGTTTGCAAAAACTCATGATGTTGGAATTTAGAAAGGAAGGGGAAGACCAAAATTGTATGTGCAAATAACGAATTGGCAAAAATTTAAATATAAATAACAAACATAATAACCAAATAACTATGGCATCCATGCAGGTTGCTGGTTCTGGTCCGACTGGTGATTTTGGGTTTCTTCTTGCATTGGAGGTTGAAGCATCCAAATGAGGATGCAAGGTGGCTGTGGTTAATGTCAGTGGTGTGTGAGGTATGGTTCGCCTTCTCCTGGGTACTAGATCAGATTCCAAAGCTTTGCCCTGTGAATCGTTCCACTGACCTTGAGGTACTCCGAGATAAGTTTGAAATGCCATCACCATCCAATCCTACCGGGCGCTCTGATCTGCCTGGTGTGGACCTCTTTGTGTCTACAGCAGATCCAGAAAAAGAGCCTCCCCTTGTGACAGCCAACACAATCCTTTCAATCTTAGCAGTTGACTACCCTGTAGAAAAGGTGGCCTGCTACGTATCAGACGACGGTGGTGCACTCCTCACTTTTGAGGCAATGGCTGAAGCTGCGAGCTTTGCTGACTTATGGGTTCCATTCTGCCGAAAGCATAACATTGAGCCACGGAATCCTGAAACATACTTCAGCCTCAAAATTGACCCAACCAAGAACAAAAGCAGGCTGGACTTTGTTAAGGATAGAAGACGGATGAAGAGAGAGTATGACGAGTTCAAAGTGAGGATCAATGGGCTTCCAGACTCAATCAGAAGGAGATCAGATGCTTTCAATGCAAGGGAAGAAATGAAGATGATGAAACACATGAGGGAGAGTGCCAGGTGATCCTATGGAGCCAATAAAGGTGCCGAAGGCCACATGGATGGCTGACGGCACCCACTGGCCAGGAACTTGGACCATAGCTGCTGGTGAACATTCCAAAGGTGATCATGCTGGAATTCTTCAGGTAAATCAGTTGTTAACCGTGTATCTATATTGTATGAGTATGAGAACAATGCTAATGATGCATCCATATGTATTGGCATATGCAGGTGATGCTGAAGCCCCCCAGCCCTGACCCGCTGCTAGGAGGTGAGGAAGAAAAGATCATAGACTTCACAGATGTGGACATACGGCTGCCCATGTTTGTGTATGTATCACGTGAAAAGAGGCCAGGCTATGATCATAATAAAAAAGCTGGGGCCATGAATGCCCTGGTTAGAGCATCTGCCATTCTGTCCAACGGTCCTTTCATTCTCAATCTGGACTGTGATCACTACATCTACAATTGCAAAGCTATACGTGAAGGAATGTGCTTCATGATGGACAGAGGTGGCGAGAATATCTGCTACATTCAGTTCCCTCAAAGGTTTGAAGGAATCGATCCTTCTGATAGATATGCTAATCGCAATACTGTGTTCTTTGATGGTAATATGCGTGCACTTGATGGTGTGCAGGTAATCGCGTTCCACCAAAATCCATCTGAAATTAATTACTTCTCTTCATAATGTCTGCCATCGCAATAATATTGAATGTTACATTTCATGAGCATAGGGTCCAGTTTATGTGGGAACCGGTTGCATGTTCAGAAGGTTTGCATTGTATGGATTTGACCCTCCACATCCTGATAAGTTTCTCCAGAAGGATGATCCTGCTGCCTCAGAGATGCGACCCTTATCTACTATAGATTTTGATTCTGATCTTGATTTGAACCTACTGCCAAAGCGGTTTGGAAATTCTACTATGTTGGCTGAGTCCATACCCATTGCAGAGTACCAAGGCCGGCCACTTGCTGATCATCCTGCTGTCAAGTATGGACGCCCTCCAGGTGCTCTCAGAGCACCGCGTGAACCACTTGATGCCACCACTGTAGCCGAAGCTGTTTCTGTAATTTCCTGCTGGTATGGTGTAACCCAGACTTCCTTTTGAGCTCTCTGCTGATAAAATTTATTCGCATTCTTTGAACAAGAGATTTCAGGACATCAGAAAAGATAGTGGCGTTAATTATCCATGAAAACTCTGAAAGCTAAACTGCTCAGCACATTGTTTGTTTTATCCATCATGCACAGGTATGAGGACAAGACAGAATGGGGTGACCGGGTGGGTTGGATTTATGGTTCAGTGACGGAAGATGTTGTGACAGGATATCGCATGCACAACCGTGGTTGGCACTCGGTGTACTGCATTACTAAGCGCGATGCATTTCGTGGATCAGCACCAATTAACCTCACCGATCGCCTCCACCAAGTGCTCCGCTGGGCCACTGGCTCGGTGGAGATATTCTTCTCCAGGAACAATGCATTCCTTGCCTCAAAGCGTCTCAAGTTACTGCAGCGCATAGCTTATATTAACGTTGGCATATACCCTTTCACCTCCATCTTCCTAATTATATATTGCTTCCTCCCTGCTCTTTCTCTTTTCTCTGGATTCTTCATCGTGCAGACTCTAAGCATTGCATTTCTAGTATACCTCCTAATCATGACCATATGTCTTATCATGCTTGCCGTCCTGGAGGTAAAATGGTCTGGTATTGAGTTGGAAGAGTGGTGGAGGAACGAACAATTTTGGCTCATTTCAGGAACTAGTGCACATTTTGCTGCTGTCGCGCAAGGCCTTCTCAAGGTAATTGCAGGGATTGAAATCTCATTCACATTGACTTCCAAATCTGCGGGAGAGGACAATGACGACATTTATGCTGACTTGCACCTTTTCAAGTGGACTTCCTTGATGATTCCACCCATTGTTATCGCTATGACAAACATAATCGCCATGGCATTCGCATTTATAAAGACCATTTACAGCACGACTCCACAGTGGAGTAAATTCATGGGTGGAGCTTTCTTTAGCTTCTGGGTGTTGGCTCATCTATATCCATTCGCTAAAGGTTTGATGGGTAGAAGAGGAAAGACACCAACAATCGTGTTTGTCTGGTCTGGACTCATTGCGATCACATTGTCTTTGCTCTGGATTGCCATTAGCCCGCCACAGGTTAATGCAACTGATTCAGGTGGGAGTACATTTGAGTTCCCGTAAGCAAAAGCATGAGCACAAGCATGGTCAGAGGTGAGTAGAGCTGCTGAAGTTAAAAAGGCTAGAAATCCTATAACAGAAACAATGTAGGAGCCTCTTGGATTTGGTTCTTTTGGGATGCAGAAACTGAGAAACCAAGCGAGCTCTACCGTAAGAGACACATCAGGATAAAAGAAGACGCTGCAATTTTTACTCCTTTACTTCACTGGAATTCTATAGTGGGTGTTGTAAACAACAGTCCTCAGGATTTTATCACTCATGGACAACCAAAGAGTGCAGAAAGCAGCTGATCTTTTTGCTATTCTCTTCAGCAGGTCGAGAGTGCAGGAACCATTGTATGTTGAGGTAAACACCAATACGTTTGTATAAAGAATGCAAAGCTATCGAAAAGCACGTAAGCATAAGCATGGATAAAAAATGAACCCTTTTTTTTTTTTCTTTCCAAGTCTGTTTCCTTGTAATTAGCTGAGGAAGGAACTCTAATTAACTAGTAAATCCATTGATCTGCCTGCGAAAAACTGCCAATTATGGCAAAGCAACGAAAATGATGTTTTGAAACCCATCATTAACTCAGCCAAGGCAGTTCAACCCATTGTAACAAAATTGAGACTGCTACGTAATGTCCAGGAAAACCATGTCGGAAGTGCAGTTGAGAAAGCCACTTTGGCTTTAGGGGTAAAAAAAAAAAAAAAAAAAAGAGGACAACCATTGAGTAGAATAACACCAAACAAAGTCTGAAACTTTGAAACAAAAATATTCACGACAGGCAAATGTACCAGTCGGAAAGCCACAAAAAATCCGCACCAAAGTACCCTTGGTAGGATTACAAAGGGATGGATTAAGAAGGTAGGAAAACAAAAGGTATGACCTCTGGAAACGCATTATCTCAAGAACTATAAATCAACCACCTTCTGACCAATTTTTTAAAAACCGTTAGAAAAATGAATGTAGAGATCCTACTTTAGAGATCCCAAATAAGTCCTAGTGTAATTCTTAAGCAAGATAAGACCACCGAATTCAACCCTTCTCCAACTTCTCTATATATCGACTTTACAGATGTGAGTGAAATAGTAGAGTGCCAAAATCTGCAAAAACAAATTATATAGTCAGCACAGGCGCATATCGAGTAAAAATATAACTTTTACACCCAGCACAATATTCTACAGCCTAACTACCAACAAAGAATTGATCAATGGTCACTCCTTGAGGGATGTAAAATCATTGCACATGGTTAGACGGCATCAATGGGAATTGGAAGTCCTTCGTGGGCAAACAAAAGTGAATTAGAAAGGCCACGAACCCACGAACTTTTACTTGAGCTCTGCATTGCTTTTTGTCCTCCTAAAAGCTTCTGCTTTTCAATCCCTCCAAAAGCATTTGATACGCATCTGGTTCGCCAAAACTTAGGTGGAAATGTAACAACCGGCAAAGATTGTCCCCAATCAGAAATACAAAGAATTCTATTCAGCAGCAGCCCCTTTAAGGGTAAAACATACGCAGAAGCCATGTGACTGGCCACACCTGAGTTGACAAATTTCAGGAACCTCCGCTTGCGGGCACTTTTGAAGTGAAGTCACAAACATGAACCTGTTACAGGGAATTTCTGCTTGATTTCATTCTCATGCATTCAATTTTGATGGCTTAGGAATGAGTCCAATCTAGTTCAAAAGTAACTAGACCTGTGACATTAGCAAATCAAGCATGTCGTCAGGTGTTAGAAGAGTTGTCCCACCAAGAATCAATTCTACATCAGGCCTTCCAATTTCAGCAAATGCCTCGCGCACTTCACGTACCTTGAAACAAACAAAAAAAGGTATGGTGATTAATAAGTTGAGTCTATGATGTCATGCCCAAAGTACACTTATACAAAACTATTTTTGATATATATGAAGGGGAAACAGCTACTTGGTTGAATACCAATCTCAAATATTTGCAATTCAGAAAGAGAAGCGGCAAACAAAAGTATCTTAGGGCAGCGATAAAGATAGATACCTCAGTACCATTGATACCCCCAATAACGAAAACCATAATAATATTTTGGTCAGCAATTGTTGGCTTTGCCTGCAAAATACAAATGCCAAGTTTAATATATAAACTGGGAGGCATGCCTGCTGGAAGTCATATTCACACAAATCTTACCTGTCCAAGACCAAATCTTCCAAAGCCACTTTTAAAAATTCGCCCTACAGTAGAGGAGTGGTATTCCAATCCAGGTACATCATACTTGCTCAACAGCCTTGTTAGAAGCTTATAAAGCAATCCCTTATTTGACTCCGAATCGCCGCTGAAGCTACTTTCAAAGGAGAATGCACCTTCTCTATATGGTACATTCCTCCTTCGCAGGGTAGATAACTTGTGAAGAAATTTGAAGAGGTTGTCCACTCTATCACACAACTCCAACTTCAACTGCATGTCACCATATGATTCTTCTTTATTGGTCTTATCATCATCATCATCCTCATCACCCCACTTACCCCACTGATCATCATCAAAATCATCAATATCTATCTGATCTGATTGACCTTCTGAAGTTTTCTCGGTACCTTTTCTTTTTGCATTGGCCTCAAGTTCCTCCAATAGATCATTGAGAAACTTAACCTTAGCTATTGACGGGTTTTCAAGAATTGCATCCACAATGGTTTCCTTCAGAAGATGCTCCTCTTGCCAAGTAAAAGGTCCACCTGAACCAGCTGTTGGAAAATTCTCACCAGCCAATATGTATCCAACAATCATCAGGAGCAAAGAATCTTGAAAGAAAGTAAACCTGGTGGGGGTTTCACCTCCATGCTCGCCTGTCTAGTCAATCCCACCAAAGCACTCTTATTGATTAGATCGCCAATTTGAGCAGCAAGACTCTGACTTGTGTCTCCGGCACTAGCACTCAGAATTTTCTCAGCACTAACAAATGCCTCCCATTTGGCGCAATGTGATTCTTCAAAAGCAACAACTGCAGCTGCTGCTAACTGAATAATTCCTCTATTTTTGATCAAAGATGATTGGCTTTTAGCTGCTGCCTTAATCATGGCTATCAACTCACTTTTTGTAGCAAAACCCTTTTGAGTTTTGAAATTGACAGTAATATTTTGCTGACGCAGGCTTTCCTGTAGCCACTTTTTAATCAGCAAAGCCCCATCTTTTGTTTTTCTCTCCAATATGGCTTCCATATATGGTGTTCCACGAAATGTTTCAGTTGAGACAAAGGACCCATCGAGTATTTGGCTCTCAGAAATAAACAATTTTTCATCACCAACTCTGTGGCAAATATTAACCAGGTCAGCCATTCGAGGAGCAGAATTACTAGTGTCCCAGCCAAGTAAGAATGATTCAATGCTTTTTAAGAGCTGAGAACTGTTCATTTCCGAATCTTGTTCTCTTAAAATTTCTGCGAGTGGTATCTGAACATCAAGAGGAGCACGATGTACTTTAGAGAGGCTACGTCTGAGTTGGCCCCGTGAGCCCTTCGTGTGGGAGTAGGATGGTGCTCTTTCTCTCCGAGGTAGAGATGAAAACATATGGTCCACAAGTGAATCCCCGTGACAACATGGGGTTAGGAGATCAAGTGTGCGGTCAATAAGTAATAGCCCTGCTGACCGTTTACGTCGACCCACATCATAAAGACTTGACATGTCTGTCATAATCTTTCCAACAGTTTTTGATAGATCACCAAGGGAGAAAATTTCAATTTTCAAGTCCATCTACAAATTTGGCAAAAAAGAGAAAATTAGCATTCTACTGCCTGAAGATAAACAATAAATATACATTTCAAGAAACAAGAAGTGAAGAAAAATTTAAGATCAAATACTAAAGTCATCCACTGTTTAGCTATAATTTTAGGAATCAAATACTTGTTAATATGTGCAATCAATACTAGAATATTTTAACTAGTTGTAAATCTTTTGGCATCACTTCACCTATGCCTACGCAGCAAACTGTACTTGGCAATCTATCAAAACCATGTCCAACAAATATGCTAAAAAGGGAGAACATATAGCTTTTGCGTAATTCAGGTTTTTTTTTTTTTTTTTTACAGGTGATCCATTGTGATTCATGTCAGTCCTCACAAAATTGGAAACTTCATTCAAGGATTCTGAGAATATTTTAAATATTTTGTTCCCAAAAAAATGTGAATACTATTCAGGTTAAAGTTTTATCACCCAATTTTTGAAGCAAGGATTTTCATTCTGGATAATTTTGAACGCATTTAGAATACAGTAAGATAAGATGCTTCATAAACCTTTTAGAAAAACAGAGAATATAAAATAGACTCTAAAACAATGCCAGAGTTGGGAAGGAGGGAGGGGAAGGAATAAGGAGGGATGAACTTATTACCTTGGCAGCAAGATGGTAAAGAAAATGTGCAGTAAGAATTGCCCCAGCAGGAACATCATCACCATCAGGGGCCACTCCAGTGCTCATGGAAGGCAACCCAGGACTAATAGAATCCTCATGCTCAGCTGACAAGGATGCCTCAGCAATTGAACCTTCTGAAGGCAGGAAAAAGACTCTTGGTGAAAGTGGGCACAAAATCAGGGGAAAGTAATGCACCGAAACAACCAATTTTTGTCCTAAATCATCTTCATATAATTTGTTTCCTCTTGAACTAGTTTCATGATGAAGAACATCTTCTTTAGGAGATGTCAGCCGTGACCATCCAACATCTTCTATGGTCAAACTTTCCTGGCTGACATCTTGTGGGAATCCAGATTTTACGTATTTCTTAACAAGCTCTTCATAATCTTGAAGAAGCAGTGATTCATATTCCTGGAAAGCATCCGGACCCAGAGGTGAATCAGGAAACACTGAGTGAGACATCTGCAAATTGGCAAACTGTTAGATATCATTTAACTTCAAACAACAAAATATAGAGCAACGAAAAAACAGAAGTAATCAGAAACCCTTGAACAACACTCTGACAACAATGTATTACCTAAATTAAATATTTCAGTCTACACTACAAACAGGTTAAAGTCAATTTAGTTGAGGCGCTTAGCCCGGAAGTAGTAAATCGGTATAAAAGAGGAAAAGTGGGACATATTTCAGACATACCACTCCCGATGAAATCATCGGTATTGGAATCTGACAAAAGTAGCTATTTATTTAAACAAATCTGAAGCCACGTTTCCTTGATCCCTCCATAAATAAATACAAAACAAGCAAACTGTGACCCCACTTACTTTCCTTCTCTTGTTGGTCATGAATAGACAAAACAATACTAGAGTAAAAAATTTGCCTCGCAACGATTGGGGTTAAAGCTCGAAAATCCACCTTAATTAAACTCCACAAAAGTTTGCATTTGTTTTTTCTTCAAGGGTTCGCTTGTATTTTCATAAAGTGTAGTAATCAATATCAAGTAAATGCATTCAATTGGCTGGCAAAAGCATTCTTCTTTACATTTTTTGTGAATTGAAGATAGATTTAGATTTAGATTTACATTTTTTGTGGCAAACTCATGATATCATAAATAAGACTCCGTGACTTTGAGGGAATTGGAGGACAATAGCCTGACGAAAGATTTTATATCCAGCCATCCTTAACCCACCACTACTACTGTTTTACTATTGTGCATTCACAAAAGGAAATATAATTTAGATATGCATACTGCTCAGACAAAAGAATAACTGCAAAAGATGTGGTATCCCAGCACCACCACCCCAGGGGCAAAAAAAAATTACCCCTGGTCCATCCCAGCAATGATCGGCAGGGACCTGGCTGGATGAGGACTGTCCTCCCTTGACTACCCTTAGCAATATGTATTCATTATTTACCAGTCATATAATAATGGTGTAACTTCCACATACACTAGCCCAAACAGACACAAACATGAGCACATAAACAAACAAAACAAAGCAAAAGAGCATATGCCAGCTAAGTATTTGGAACAATAGTAGTGTCGCAAGAATTAAGTTCACGTACATAAGAAAGAACAGGAGCAATCATGAAGGAATCAGTAAGAAACTTCAAAATGTGCATAAGTCAAGAATATTAAAAGAACAAGCATGAATACCTAAATGGAACTTCAGCTCCAGAAACAAAAAGGAAAGAATATTAAGCTAATGAACCATAACAATCACCAGCAGTTTCCCCAGAAAAAAATACCTCTGAGATAGACGTAAATATTGCACTTCGTTGAACACCTTTATGTGAGCTCAGGCAACGTAAGATATACCGATGTGCATCACTTAGTAGATGTGACGTGAAAACCACAATTTTCTTTGCAGCATCAGAAGTTGAGTTCCAAGTAACTGCCTAGAGAAAGAAAGAAAAAATAGATAGCACAACATCTTGAGATTGCAGACTAAAAGACATGCCATAAAACAGAATGGACGAGCATGGAGAAAGCAGCAATTTTCTGTGTAATAAATGGCAGAAACATGGCGTCTTGCACTTCTGATTCATCAATTTGGTTCCCCTTTTATTGCACGATAGGGCTCATGCACTAATAGACTTCTCAATTTCCGCACAATCAGGTTGAAAAGGATAGAACTGGATTCCACTACAAGGTACTCAGGACATGGAAGGAAAAGAAAGTACATTAGGACTGCTACGTGGAACACATTAAAGAGACCCTACATTCATTTATTTTTATGCAGTTCCTCTTCTTTTAGGATCAATACGTATTTGCTGTCCATGGTTACCACTATAAAATCCACATGTTGACAATGCAAAAATATAATGTTTACTGATAACCCATATGGCACCTTTTCTAAGCAGGAAAAAGTCAAGTACCCTAGCCCGTCAAAGATTAACATGACAAGAGGGAAATATTCAGGCCAATTTTGAGAAGGGAGATTACCACGTCAAGAGGAGACATATTTTCTAGGCTGCAAACAGCATGTACTCCAAGATCCATAAACAGAGGAAATGCTCCAAGAAACTGGAAGCTCTCCGTGCAACCAGAATCGAGGTAAAGAACAGCACCTTCTATGTGCTCTGACACCTAAACATGAAATAAAAAATAAAATAAAATAAAATTCCAAGTACGTCAAGTCAGGAGAAAACAGAGAGAAAGAAAACACAAACACAATTCTACCATTTTAACAGAAGTTAGGAAAATAAGAAACACAATAAAAAAAAAAAAAAAAAAAGATCCCAGCACCACTCTTGTGTGCAACAACAGAAACACAACCACTTTCGTTCAGGACTAGAACACAGATGCATGATGTTAGGGGTTAGAATTCAGATAATGTCAAGTCATAGCCAGGAATTGGCTTTCAGCAGATAAAAGAGATGAACAGTGTCAAGAATTAGGGGGAAATACAAATAGACGTGTCAGCTATGCTCATTTTCAAGATAATATCAGTCATAGTCAATGAAAGCAGCCATGGAATTCTAATAATGAACTTTTTGTACTAACAACGTTTCCTGATCAAGTAATAAAACTAGACAACGGGCGCATCTATGTTATCCATCAATGCTGTACATTGCACGTAAAAATTATCAGCATCGTGAACTGTCAAGATAAATGAGTGCTTGTTGACCTAGTTACTGCTGCACAAATCTTAATCATTAGAAATTAGAACAATAAATGTGTTAACATTGAATTGAATGATAGAGTTTCAGCCAGCCAAACGCCTAACGAATATAATTAAGGTGATGGCAGGCACACCTTCCTGGTTTCTTAAATTATTTCCTTCCATGGTGAAATGACCCCTAATTGCATGCATAAAACAAGATACTACTCATAAAAGAACAATATTTAATCCTGACGAGGAAATCAGATATGAATTTTTTTTTTTTTTTGCTCGCAATGAGAAATGATTTGGGGAGTGCCATTTCATGAAGAAAACTAACTGAGCTCTTCTGTCTCAATTGCCACACATATTAATTATCAGATTCAATCCCAGCAATATATATAAATATCAATCAGTAAGACAAAACAAGAAGATGAAATTAATGGAAAAGAAAGAAACAACAGAAAACATCAGAATTATATATAATAATTTTTTAGGAAGCAGGAAATCCAGCGGAAAGAACATTTATCAAACAACCAAGAAAAACCGGAAAAAAAAAACGGTGATGACTAAAAAGAAGAAAGCAAAGTTGGGTGGGGGATTGGGTCAATTACTTGAGAGATAGAATCGAGACACGATTTGGTAATATCGATCGGATTTGGAGCCATTCTGCTCTGTACTCCTCGCTTCGACAATCTTTCTTCTTTTTTTAACTGCAAGAAGCAGCCCTCCCACCTCCTGCTATGAATAAAAATAATCTCGTATTCTTCTTCGATCAATCCCTAGCCGTATTTGTATTTTTGTGTGTCCCCTTCTTCTGTTTATGCTATTTGATTTGCAGTTGCATTTACATCCCTCCGCCTTTAGTCCACCAATTACTCACACTTACAGCTTTTTATTTTTATTTTTTTTTTCAATCAAAAAATGCCCACACTGATGATGGTTACAGTGTTTATACGTTGAAATTAAAGTAATTTTTGTTTTTATATGTTGAGTTTCAATTATTTTATTAAATAGATTTATTATTTAAATATTATTAAAATTAGATAGATATGAGACCGTTCAGTATTTAAATTAATGAACTGACTAATCTAAATTAATTCAGATAAAAATTCCAAAAGACGGCAAATAGGTCTTTTTAAAATCTGACAAACGATATTAATAAGTTTATAATTTATACAATAAACAAATAATCATTCTCTAAGAAAAAATCTAAGATCAGAGCACCATACCACCAATCACTTTATAGGGATAAATTTATTATTAAAATACTGTTAAAATCGAATAAGTTTTTCTAAGCTTAGATCGTAGTCAGAGTATTATTAAAATTAAATAAATTTTTTAAAAATTTGATTATAATATTAACGAGTGTAAAATTTATACAATACACAAGCACAACTTTACTAGTATAAATGAAGTCGTTGCGGGAATTAGAACTCGAGCTAATGAAAAAAAAAAAAAAACGCTTCAAATTACTACAATTTATCATCTCGACTGAGCATACTTACAACCGCCTCCTAAACCGCCTAAGTAAAGTAGGAAAATAATAATGATAATAATAATGGCAATAATTTTTTCTCTAATGTTAGAACTTCTATTATTAACACAACATTTTTTTTTAATAAAAAGAAAAATGATCCCAACTTTCTTTTTTTGGAGTGGAACAATTTTTCTTTTTCACCGCATTTGTCGTTAATCAATTTGGATATCTCGTTGTGAGTTTATAGATTAAGTAGCATTGAGAGTATACTAACAAGTAATAAGTTAAAAGTTCGAATTCTCAACATATCTCACTATTCTTTTATTCTCTAATTAGTTGGTTTTAGGTTAAGAAAATTTTAAAAAAGAAATTGTGTATCTCTCCCTCTTCATGTCAACATATCACAGCCACTTGCATGTCAAAACATTGAAAATATGATAAGTGACAATTTTGAGTTTTTTTAATTTCCAAAAATTTATTTGTGTTATTTAAAAAATATGTAAAAAAAAGAAATATAATAGGTCAAAAAAATCGTTTTCCCAGCTCAAAATTGCTATTTTTGTTATTTAATATGCATTTTTTCCTTTTTTTTTTTGGTCAAATATGGCAGATATGATACAGTCAACACGAGAACCCCAAGAAGTTTCCCCACTTAACTCCACGAAAAAGAAAGATGGTGAATTTATTAATAGTGTTACCAAAATTCTAATTTCAGCAAATTAATAACTTAAGTATGTTGTTTTATTTAAGTGAATAAATATACTTAACATGCTCGAGGATGAACTAGATTTACTGAATTTACCTATTAGAAATGCCATTTTATTACAGAGTTCAAAGAGAGATTAGCAGTAAGTAGTCTGCTCCTCTAGTTTTTATGGTGTTTTCTTGTTGAAATAACTTTTGGTTAGAAAAGATTTAAAATAATTAGATTTTATACTAAACTTTGTTTATAGTAAAATTATTGAAGTTGATGTCTTGCAATTTGAGTAAGAAACACATGCTTCTATTTTTAGTCCAACAATGATAAAGTTGAAGTTACCAAATTTTGACTAGCCTACCATAGTTGAAGTTGTCAAACTTGACTAGTCTACTAATGTTGAAGTTGTTAAATTGGACTTTGAATGATCTTTTTCACATGGATGACTTTGAATGCATATAAATAACTCCAATACCTATATATATGTCCATGATTTTGATAGAGATGTATTCAAGAGTGAGAGAGAATTAAGAGAGAGAAAGTATTTAGAGAGAAATACTTGAGTGACATTAGATGTATGTGGGATTTGGGTAGTGAGATATATTGTGTGCAGCTTGTAAAATCTTCTGTTTTTGATAGTGGAATATTCTCTGATCGTCTTGCCATGGACGTAGGTTTTAGATCGAACCACGTAAATTCTTGTGTCGTGTCGTGTTATTATTTTTGCCAAATTTATTCCGCAAAATTAATCAGGTTAGATCTGTGATCTAGTGGGTCCATTCGCAAGAAAAATAAAATGACGAAAAATGATTTCTGTAGCCAACTTTAATTAAATTTGGGATTAAGTTTTTTTATTGGTTGTTGGTGTACTACGTTGAAAGAAATTAACTTATTTTTTTTGTTGGTCGAATTCCACATTCAAAGCCATTTTGCATGCAGTAAAAAGAAGCAAAAGCTTCAAAACCTTCCTATACCGCTCATTAGTAGGAATCCAATCTCTAGATTTATTTATTACCACACGTCACATACATTTATGTGCTATCTATTCTGATATTATGAAGTGGAATACATGCTCATAATTCATAATGTGCAATGTGCATGAAATATACGGTAAAATAATAATAATAATAATAATGTGCATGAAATCCTTTTCTCGATGCCCATGTCATTGGCTGTCTGCATGCCTTGCTTTTTAACTGCAGATAAGAGTTTATAAATCATGCAAATCTGGAGCATGCTCATGTCTTCCAAGTATCTATGTGATTATTATCTGAATGCTATAGAAATATTGGCTGTCATACAGATCATTTGTGGTCTTTGACAATCTCTGGAAAAACATTTAATCGCTATTGCTGATTTATGTTCCCATCTTTTTTAATCCTCTTAAGTTAATGTTAGGAAGTTCGTTTAGATGCTTGTTATCAGTAACACAATTTTGCAACCTCACATTTACTTGGTTATACAATTCCAATTATATCTCTGCAATTCTGACAGTTCTTTTCACAGAGATCAATCTATTAATGAAGGGGATGCATAATACGCTTCAGAGCACGGTGAAGATCAAATCAAAGCTCAGACAAATGGTGGTGTTCTATTGAATGAAAGTACGTTCAATCATTACTTGGATAGAGCACCTATACATTGGAAGATGGTCAAACCGGACAAAAAATTGTTTTTATAAGGTAGGATAGACATCGTTCTGCATGTATAATTTGTGCTGCTATATCTTAGATATTTATCACCAAACGTGTTTGCTGAAAAACAAAATAGAAAATAAATGTTTCGCTTCAATTCTTGGACCTGCTATTGTCTTTTCTTAGTAAAATTGTTGTTTTTGGTCTGCTTGATTTTGACAAATGAGTGCAGGAAATTTTTCCAAGTTCTATTCTCTTGTGTGCTCATATTTTATACTATTAGTGATTGTCAGTTGCATTTGTTCAGGTTGCTCCCCGGAGAGAGGTGGGGTTCTGATAGATGGCATTGCATTTCAATAATTGAAAAGTTCTCAATGTTGCATTTTATCTGATCTAGCCACTTCTTGTTCACTAAATGTCAAGCTCTTTTCTGCTGCTTAGCAAGTTTTTTAGTAGATATATCTGCATGCATGTGTTTTAGGGGATTCAGCAACTTGGGACTGATCTGTAATTGATACAACTTCTTTTTCTCAAAAGAACACAACATAAAATAAGTTGAAACTTAAGAAGGAAGGGCGTCAGTACCCATTGAGTATTAATGAAGCTCTGACAAATCCTGTAAAGGTGAAGCCATTGCACCGCCCTCCCCCAAGGAAGAAAAGAAAAAGGGCTGTTTGAATAACATTTGCATGGTTTTGGTTAGCAAATTAGCATACGAGTCATCCCCATATGGAATTATAAGCTATCTCCCTCATAATTCCATATTAAGTGTTCGGTAGGGTTAAATTGATATTTTTTCCTATACAATCGTGAGAATACGTTAGTGATTTTTACTGAATTTTTAGAGTATACTCCTTTTGTGGTTCAATATAGCTGCTCTTATTTAAGCAAAGTAGTACAATCTTTCCTAACGAATCTATAGGAGTTCACCTTATACTATCTCATCTTTTGCATCAAAAAGAAATATAAAATATTTTGCATTGCTAATATGAACAAATAATTTTATTTTCTATACAGACTCGACAAATTGTTACTATAAACACTTGAGTATTATTCTTACGTGTGACGAACATGCCTCGCATATAAGCAATTTGAAAAATAAAACTCACAAAAAAAAAAAAGGACCAATTAAACTCCACATACACGAGCTAGTTTACAAACAAAAATGGTACGTATTGAATCATGCAAAAAACTCATGATGTATGACCTATTTCAACAAATTATTACGTGGGGCTCCTCCTGAAGCAGGGCAATTGGGGCCTGCTCCGGCTCCAGCCGCGACGGCTCTAGCAGCTGAATCGCTATCGGTTGGATTGGCCATCGTCAGCATGGGGTCCCCAGGGGCTGCAGTACCATCACTAGGGTTTTAATTGGCATTGCTCCTTTGATCAAGAGGTGCATGTTTTGCTATCTCCCTCTCAGCAATCTCTCCAGCCCTGGCTACATGCAAGTCCATTTCTGCTTCGGCCTCTTTAGCCAACCGAACCTCACAAGCAATGTCCATCTTGGCTTTTGCCAACTCTTTGTCTTCCTGTACATACATACATGCATGATTAAGTCTGTCACATTACGAACACCGATCCAGGTTTTGTCCGATTACTTATACAAATAATTATTTATATATGTTATGACTGATGCGCTAAACACTCGGATCTAAACTAAATTGATTATATATTGAGGTACGTAGAATAATAATCGAAGTAAAAATAATAATACCCTCGAAACTCAGACGGTGAAAAATGATTTTAACATGTGGCACATCAAGTTGTATACCTTCTCTCGAGCCTTAGCATCCGCCTTGGCCTTGTGCAAGGGGTTCATTCCTGCAACTTCTCCTTTATAGCCTGCATTTTGTCTCCCTCTTAATATTAATGTAAATTTGGCATAAAAAAACAAGAGAATTGTATAGCCAATTTTCGTTTATCGAGGTTGATACAGAGCCAATATATCATGACCAATTCTGCTCCCGTATTGGTATGTGAATTTTACGGAGCCAGGTTACCCTTAAAAAACGTAGAGACACTGGTCACCAATTTGACAAATGGTCTTGCGCATGCCTAAACTTTTGCTGCAAACTTGCGGTTCAGAAAATCTTTAAATGCAGAGATTGGCCATGCACATTGTGTGCTCAATCACTCGTTTGAACTAAAAAAAAAGATGGGGTTTTGAGGTTGTTGATTTGAACCAATCGGATATATTTCATATTTTGCCGAGGTGCCCGATTCTCTTGGTTGATTCTAATGGCTATAAAGTGTGGGAATTTATTTAACTATGAGAACCACGGACTGAAAAAACAAATAAACTTTATTCATGAACATTTCAATTTTTTTTTTTGGGTCCAATAAATGCCCTAAAAAATAGGGCTCACTCTTTGCATTTGCATAAATGCCACATTCCACTTTCAGCATTAATTTCTACGACGTCTACGATAAAAATCTAAGTTCTAATCACTTGTGTGTCCTCCCAAAAGACTGAACAAACCCTTTTTTCCGAGGTTGTGTTAGCTAACATATAAACTTTACCGGATATTTGGATTCTTGCTAGCTAATTTCAATTCACTATTTTTTTTTTCCCGATTCGCAAATCACAAGCGAAAGATCGTAGCTCTAAAAAAAATTAAAGGCCAACAATCGACGCACCTACATTATGATAAGTCGTTTGGCTAGAGAAATAAATGGATCATTTTAAGGACCGTAACCCCAAACCGGCATTAAGTGAACAAGTCGGTGTTCATTATTGCTATAAATGACTCCAATGTTGTGCCAGACCAAATTCTAAGACGTTTAAATCCAGCTCATTTGTTAACCAAACGAGAAAAATTTGATGCCAAATTGGAGCCATCTAGTAGAAAAGACAACAAAGTTCTCAGACAATGTATGCTTATTAAATGAATAATATGAACCTGCTAGAGTTTTTAATATTACTCAAGTTTAAGCATGCCCAGATTCTTAGCGTTGCGTTTGCATTATATACAAGGTAGAGAAGTAGCAGCAGCGATACATACATTATTTCTGCCCTGCTGCAAGGCTTTAGCTGCCGCGGTACGTAGTGAACGAGAACGGTGAAAGAAGCAGAGGAACATGAAAATGGTCCCTGCTCTGTGTCTCTTTGATTTCAAACACAATAGAAACATAGGGATAGAACCCAGATGGACAATACTTACCCGTGTTAAAGCTTATTCTGTAAATTCCTGGGGTCACAACATCAACTATGCTCATTAGTTGACCACTTCGACCATCCCCGTCTGTAGTGGAAGAACCTTGAAGTACCCAACCGCCTGAATCAGTCTCACCGAACGAGGGGCGGGGTTGATTGCCCTTCCAAATTTCCAGCAGTACCTCAACACCAGCTGCCGGACAGCCCTTAGAAACATCCAAGACATGGGTTGTAATGGGCGGACGTGTTCGAGTTGGAGTTTGAGACGCCTTTCCGCATGAAGAATCAGGAGCAGCAGTTAAGTGTCCCCCAATAATGGTCATCCGATCTTCTAAGGTCCACAAAACAATACATCATGGTCAAATTAACAGCAATGTGCACAAGAGAGCATCAGCGAGCAATTCTGCCGAGAGAGAAACTTCTACAACTTTTCTCCCAATGCAGAATAATTTAAAATTATATAGTACTTGGTGTGATGTCAGAATACTGTAATATTGTATACTATAATATTGTGTTTATTTGTAATGGAAGTTGTACTTTATTGCATGATGAAGTGGCAAAAAACAGCAAAAAGTTTTCCTGGAATTCTCAGTTAAATCAAAGATTTGTAAAAATGGAGATCACCACCAACATGATGACCTTATCAGGACAGGGTGTTTGAATTGGCACAAAACTGACATAAAGAAGAAACTACTGTGTAATAATAACCAACGATGAAGTTAACAAGAGAATGTGAGGACTCTAAGCAAACATGATTTTTCAGTTAAGGAGAAAAGCTCCCTCCTAGCTAAATGCCCAAAAAAGAGCAAAATTACCTTCTGCTTTCTTTGTGGCAGCTGTTGGATTCTGGTCCTCTGTCACAGAAATTTTTATCTTTGAGGAAAAGAGCTTTTCAAGACGCAGTTCTGTTATTTTCATTTGCTCCTGGGCTGCAATCTCACACTCAACTATTGGCCTGTTTGAATACCTTTTCTACATTCAGCGAAACAGAAAGTCACTTGCATATAAATGACACTCCCGTACTCATACTCAAACAAATTCTATATTAGGAAATTCTGCGCAAGACGAAAACTAAAGCAGGGAAAAGGACTCTTATCAGACGAAAAATGGCTATTTGGCAAATAACAACACAAAGACGATAGGAAAGAAAAAGGTTTGGCATGAGTGGTAACTGGTAACTACCAACATAAACTTCCAAGTTCCAACAGCCTCTCGTAGGATATTAGTAGCTAACACAAATTCTTCGCAGCCAAAGTTTGTTCACAAAGTTTTTTTCAAAAGATAACTTCTTTGTAGCCTGATGTTTTATGACAACAAAATGATTCATTTTTACAATTGTTTGGTTCACAAACAGAGAAGGTTTGCACATGGAAAAGTGGCAATCAGGGAAGCACAACAGGAATCAGAATTGAACCTTCAACTCGGTAAGTATTTCGGCAGTACTCCTCCCCGACGCACATATGATAAATATAAACCCAAACTTTTGCCTATATCGAGCATTCCATTCAGATAGTTCCTGAGAAGGGATTGGCCACAATTACAGATTAGCACCAGTTAATGCATTTCCCAAGGAAATTACACAGAACAGATCCATTTTGCTGACAGGTTAAAACCAAATGGGTATTTTTCCCCCATTAATAAAAGGCAGCAAGGGCAATCAGACCTGTAAGCTGGAACTGGTAGCAGTTGCAAAAGCAGTTGATTGCTCTCCCTTGCTCCACCTGCTCAGAAACAAGCTCTCAATTACTATGAGAACATCCAAAAAAAAAAAAAAAAATTATTTGAAACAATTGCAGCAAAACAAACAAAAGTATTTAACCTTGAACTTTGAAGCTTAAAAAGATGAAAGCATAATATCAAAGCAATTGAGCTAAAAGGGAAAACCCAAAAAAAAGGAAAAAAAAGGAAAAAAAAAAAGATAGAAAGAAATTGAAAATATAATTATGCCAAGTAAAATATTTAGAGTAACAGGTATAAGTGAGCACTCAGTTCTTCCAACACATCGACCAGCTCATCTTATTATTTTTTTTCTTGAATTCAAAGGCCTATATCACTGCGTGGCGAGGTGTGCATAACGTATGTCTCAGTTGTGCTTTTTAGAATTTTCCCACCATTTATCCGGAAGTTAGGAAAAAAAAAAAGAAGATGGAAAATTACTGAACTGAGCAGCCATGTGAGATGAATTAGAAGATTGTCCAATCTGAGGATGAGCAGAGAAGGCTTCCAGCCAGCCATTCACATCTACCTACAAAAAAACTCACTCAAATTTTATCATTTTCTTTTTGTGGGTCAATCCATCTATTGATTATCAACACGTATTGATAATTAAAAACAAAAAAAATAGAAGCAGCAAAACCATCATTGAATTATGAAGAAGAAGAAGAAAATTAAGGGAAGAAAAAAAAAGATGGAACCTTGTTGAACCAGATGTCTCTGGCAGCGGCGATGGCTTGTTGGAGAGAAGGAAAAGGAGAGGCCAAGGCCATTTCCTTGGCGAATTGGGAGCTTCCACAGCACGCTGCCCAATCTTTCTCTTCCATTTCCCAACTTTTCTCTCTCCCTTTTCTGATCAATTCTCCAGAAAGGCAGAAACTGATTCCGATTTGGAGTTCCCAACACCATATATATTAATAAATAATAATATACCAGTAAATTAATGCCCATTTATCAGTGGAATTATTAATTAATAATCGATAAAGTGACCAACTTCATTGATAAATAATAATAATAATAATAATAATAAAGAAAAAAGAAACAGTGTTCAAAGGCAAACTGACTAACTGGGCTTAATACTATTTGCCTCAGTTACAAACAAAAGTTCAAACAAAAAAAAAAAAGAAAACAGAAAATCATTTCGGCTTCATGTAATGGTTTTTTGCATTAATTTCACTTAAATTTAAAATTATATATAAAATATAATGACAAATATTTAAAAAATATTCATATGTTTATGTTTATATGACATCTTTTAGTATTTAGATTTTAAAAAATTTAATTTTAAAAATTTTAAAATTTTAATTTAATAAATTCTCAATAATTATAATATTTTTTAATATTTTAATAGAATTATAATTTTAATAACTATAATGTTACTTAATATTTTATTCAAATTTTAATTTTAATTTTTTTATCATATTATATATAACATTTTCATATGTTCTTTGATCTTTTTTTAATTGAGAATTATGATTTGATTAATTTTATGTTTTAATTTTAAAATCAGTTAAATAGTAAGTATGAAAAGTGTAATGTTTAAATGACTTTAATAAACTATGTCAATATATTTATAATTATATAATATATAATTAATTAATTAAAATAACAAATTTATTAAATGTGTGCATTGCACTCATTATTTACTAATAATAATAAAATAAATTGAATAAATTGAGTAAAATTGTATTATTATTTTTAAGTATTTAAAAGTGTGTAGCGTTAACAAATAACAACAAATAACGTTTTTTTTATTGGTCTTTTGTGCAACAGTAACGTAATAAAATTAAAAAATTTATTATTAACTAAAGGCACCAAAAGAGAGAGCTTCTTCCTCAATTCTGCAAAGGGTAAATGAAAAAATAAAAGGGAAGGAAAGGAAGGTGAAGAGAAAAGAAGGAAATAAGAAAGAAAGCTTCTTCCTTTGAGGCCAATTGAGAGTGTTTCTTCTCTTTCTCTCTTATTGTTCTTGGGGTTAAAGTAAATTTCCTTCTTTGCTGTTTAATGGATTCTGCCTCTTCTGCCAAACCCCATAATCATCTCCACCACTATGATGACCAGGTATGTCTTCTTCTTTTGCAAACTTATGATAACTTTCCTTTTAAGCTATTTCTAGTTCAATTATTCTGGTTGATGGAAAGTTAATAGGTGGGAATGAAAAGATTATTGAACCCTTTTTAATTTCTCCATGAAGTTTTAATCTTGATACTAGTTAGTTGCATATTGCAGCTCTTTTCTATTTCTACAGAGGGAGAATCTTGTGGGGGAGAAAAAAAAAAAAAGCAGAAACGAAAGTTTGAGCGTTTTGCGTTTTATGTATTTATATGACATGATGCGATGCAAGCATTGTTCGAATAATTTTTATCCATTTTTTTTTTCCTGTTGGGGTTTATATTTGTTTTTGTATGTTCCAGCTCCTGGTGGAAGAGAACTTGTCTGCGAGAACCTTGATATTAAACAGGCCTAAGCAGTTGAATGCCCTTTCTTATCCAATGGTATTCAATTCTGGTCTTTCTTTTCCTTTTCATTTTTCTTCACAATTTGATTTGCAAATAAGAAAACAAACGACTGGTACTACTGCTTAAAGTGAAACTTTTTTTTTAAAAAAAACTTGTGTCTAGGTTTGTCGGCTATTGGAACTATTCCTTGCTTATGAGAAGGATCCCAGTGTAAAATTGATCGTTGTTAAGGTAGTTTCTTTCTAAATTCTTTAGTTTTTTGCTTATTATGTGCAGGAGACTCGGTCCCATCTTGCTTATGAAGCACAAATTTTGAAGCATTTGTTTGTTCATCTGTAGGGAAATGGAAGAGCATTTTGCTCAGGCGGTGATGTTGCTGCCGTGATTCATTATATCCGTGAAGGTTTATCTACATCTTTTGTTGCTTGGTCATCTCCTTTAGAAATCCTTGATGTAAAATCTTAAAGTGCTTTTGTATGTATCAGGTAATGAGAGATTGGCCCGCGATTTTTTCAGGAACGAGTACATGATGAACTACTTGATGGCAACATACACTAAACTACAGGTAAACCATTATGTTTCTCTTAGTTCATATCTACTAATAGCTTCTGTAGCTCACACTCTTGTTATGTTGAAGGTTTCCATTCTAAATGGAATAGTCATGGGTGGTGGAGCTGGTGCATCAATACATGGAAGGTTTCGCATTGCAACGGAGAAATCGGTAGTTTTGTCTTTTTTTTTTTTTTTTTTCAAACATGAAAAAATTGTTGAATTTGTTGAAACCCTTATAATGAAAACTTCTATGTTTCACATTCTGCTAGCCTAGATATTTCTCTGTTTTGTGATCTGCAATAAGTTGAAATTATTTATTTATTTATTTTTCTACTTTTTAAAGGCTTTGCTGTTGTTGTTCTTCGATGATATGTTTGATGGAGATTTGGATTTTGAAAATGATCTGATTCCTTCAATGAATGGATTTCTGTCATTGTGACGCTACATGCATTTTATATACTAACTGGACAAATATGTACACTCATAAGTCATTGGCCAAAGCATGTTACATATTCTGTTATTTCTATTGTTTTTGAAGTTCGCGACTCTGGTTTCTATAACTCATGGGTCTTTACATGGGCACTTTGCAGGTCTTTGCAATGCCTGAAACAGCATTGGGCCTCTTCCCAGATGTAGGTGCCTCATATTTCTTGTCAAGACTTCCTGGATTCTTTGGTAATGAAACCTCTATTCTTAATCATGCTCACGTGTGATAGATCAAACAGAAAATTTCAATTTACATATTTCCAAACTGAAGAGGCTGTTCTTCTCTGTTCTTCTTTAGTTTGTGGCCTTTTTGATTGGAGCATTTCAAGTTGGCATGTAATATTGAGGTCACATTTCAATTTTGAGTTGTTTCAATACTCAGCTACTTGTATGTTTTCCGCATGATATTTTTCAAGCAAGTTGGAATGATTGAGGAGTTCTATGTGCTAATCATTTTTCTCCTTTTTAGATTTGAGATTTTTGGTTGATTTGACATTTTTAAGTTTCTTTTACTTGTTTGAATTTCACTACTTCGGAAATTGAGGAAGTGGCACCTATATTAGTTTAGACATTTTTAATTCAGACCTACAAAATGCTCCAATTAAGAGGGGATCCACGTGGATGGAGAGGGGGAGGGGGGGAGAGAGGGAGGACAATTGCAACTGACTTGAGAATCTTTGTTTAGGAAGAAATTAGAACTCCTAAATCTCATACCAAAACTTAGTTCGAATCGGGAGATAAGATTCATGTGGCTATTCAAATTATTTTTGAGAATAAGGCTTCATTGTTGTTGTTGATGATGTCTTGCTTGCTTGCATTTCAACAACCTATGATGTTTGGTGGTTATGATTCTTTACTCCAATCTGGTTTTTCAGAATTCCACTTTAGTCACCAAGACTTTCTTCCCCAAAATTTCTCCCTTTCTATTAAGCCCACTTCAAAGCTTTGGGAGACCTTCAAATTAGATGTTTACAGAGGCCATATAATGATTAAGTTGGCATCATCTCAACTTCTTGAAAAAGAAATCCTGGAACTCTTTCATGGTTTAAGGCATTGTGGCGAATTAATAACCGCTAGACTTGTGAATTAGCTTTTCTTGTACAGTGAATTTATTTTGTTTGATCTCTTTCAGAGCTATGGGTTTGGATCTTATTATGAAATGATGAGATGGTTGTTTTACATTTTCTATAGGGGAATATGTTGGACTTACCGGTGCAAGGTTGGATGGTGCTGAAATGCTTGCATGTGGCCTTGCAACTCACTTCGTCCCATCAGCGGTATTTTCTTGTACTAAAACAATTGGATTCTAGAGATGCTGAAGCTCAAATATCCAGATAACAAAGCCGAAAATTACGTTCACTATATTTGTAACTAACACTGATCAAATGTGGCTAAATATTTTTGTTGGCAAATATGGATTCACATGGAATCATCATTGGTTCTAACTTTGTCTTTTATGACGGGATTTACTTGTAGAAGATTTATCACACTTGCTAACTTTGAGTTTATGCCATTTAATAACATTAAGGTGCTCAAGTTATTTGAGCTTCATCGGTTCTAGACTGTCATATGGGCTCCAATTACTTTTCACGGAGAAGCAAGCAATCATGGAGATAGTTACTATAGCAGCCAAATAATCTGCATTTAACATTATTTTAAAGACTTTGTTTCTATACATAATAGCTTAAAGCAGCTAAACTTCACAATTCAGCGAGGATTATTTTAGAGATTCGAATTGGTCTACAAAAACTTAATGGAAAGACAGTTGGGTCATGAGGTTCCTAGTGCTTTTTGATAAAATTTGCACTATCAGTTTTGGAATTTTTTCCTTCCTCAATATGTTTGATGATGGTTGACTGTAAGTAGGATGCTGCTTTATCAGCTCTGGAATTTGATCGTTGCTAATAATGTATGATGGTTATTTCTATCTGTCCTACAATATTAAGTGGCAGTATGCACATGGTGGTTCTCCTAACCACTGCAGTTCTATTCTTTACTTGGTTACCCTTTGCCTATTTAGTTACTTGAAATTTACCTCTAATGTCTAAAATTTGCCTTTACGTGATTGACAGAGGATACCATTGTTAGAACAAGCATTATACAAGCTAGGTTCCAGTGATCCAGTGACCATTTCATCAGTTATTGATCAATATACTCAGCTACCAAATTTGAAAGATCAAAGCGTTTACCATAGGTTAGTCTTCAAGTTCACGCTAAGAACTCTTAGCGAAGTGTCAGTCACATTTATACTTGACAAAACAATATAAAGCCAGATGCAGTTATTTTTCTTTTCCCATGCCTGAGATTAATAATCATGCTTGCGGACATTAGGAAACACATTATGCATAATTTATTCGCAGCAGAGGCATTATTAGTCTTCTAAAAGCAAAGCACACGTGATGTGCTGCTATAATATGCCAATAATCTGAGTTAGGATTCTACTCTTGGGCCCTGAGTTTGACTATTTTTATTTCGTATTTTTGTACAATGTGATCATAAATATTTAATGGACTAATTTATGCAGCATGTTAAGTTATGAACTTGAGTGGACATTACTTCTTCCTTTTCTTTTTTTTTTTCCCGTTAGAAACCTTGCATGTAATTTTTTTTTTTCTCGTTTGGACTTTTTATTATTGTTTTTGAGAAGTGTTTTCATTTAGTGGATTCTGTGCATAGCCAAAAAAGAAATCTGATCAAAATATTTTGTTTGGAAGAATGCCACTTCATTAGAATTATGATGCAGAATTTCCAATGGGGCATCACTATTTTCTACTGTGTCATTTTTGTTGTCATTTGGATGTAGGTTGGATGTCATAGACAGATGCTTCTCTCGCAGAACAATTGAGGAGATTTTAACTGCCCTCGTAAGTTGAAGAAAGACTTCAAAATGCTTCTTTGTTTTACTTCTAATGAGTATTTCTTGCAGATCTACCTAAGTGTTGTTGTTTTCAACTTCTGGCGGGTTTTCCAAGGCTTTTAAATTTACTTTGACTGTTGGAATTGACATCTCTTCTAGCTATTGTGTAGGAAGGAGAGGTCGTGAGTGGGTCAGATGATTGGATCACTACAACCATTCAGTCGATGAAAAAGGCTTCTCCAACTAGTCTGAAGATTTCTCTTAGATCGGTAAGAGTCCAACATACTTTACAAGTAACTTCCATGAATTCCCCTCAACAGATATGAAAACTTGGCACATAACATCCTTATAACTTTGAACAATTTTAATTGAATTCTGATAGAGTAACCATCAGTGGAAGTCTTACATGCATCTGTGCAAGATGTTGGGCCTGGTTGGTCAAATTGTTGTTGAAAATTACTAGTTGGTTCCTCTCTAAGTATATTATGATCGCACTAGAGTGACGAAACTTATGTTAATGCAAAAAACATTAGCACGGCACATGACTCGATTTAATATACTATTGCAATAGTATGTATAAGATGTAAAAGTTTTTTCAGGCACTGATGTTTGTGCTTAGTTAATTTTAAGCCCCCAGAGTGATTCTTATAGGAGTCTTTGTTTTAAAGAGTCTCAACCTTTGTTTACTCTGGACTCTTTACGTATGAAAAATGAGTTAAAAGGGGTGTAATTTATCAATAGTTGCTGATCTTTAATTTGTTGAAAAACATGAGAACAAACTTCCCCAAGGCCGTTATATCTTCATGTACATACAAAATGCAAGGACAAATAATATTTCTGAATAAAAATATAGATATGATATAATACAACTCTCATTTCTCATATTTTGACAAAATGTAGGATT
The DNA here is from genome assembly GCA_037832335.1 of Carallia pectinifolia. NCBI lineage: Eukaryota > Viridiplantae > Streptophyta > Magnoliopsida > Malpighiales > Rhizophoraceae > Carallia > Carallia pectinifolia. The sequence continues at coordinate 34,894,839 of CM075453.1, forward strand.
GGCATCTTAATTTATACCAATAAAGAATTGAACTCCATCAATCTTTTGGGGAGAAAGTAATCTTTCAGAATCTAAAGTGCAATTATTGTTGTAGCAAAACTTTCAATTTTCGACCTGGAAATGTAAACATCATAAATGGTGCAAATTTATAATTTATTCACTCGTACAAAGTCAACTGATAGGAAAACTCGTGTTATTGTCGATGTACTCCTTTTAGACACGATCCGACTTGCCATCAGTTGTATTAGTGTTCATGTCACCTGCATATCATTCATTACCATAAACCACCTTAAAATCCTCGAGGATAGTTGCCTCCACTCATCCTTCTAGCAACTGCAATCTTGGTAAGAACTTCAAGTACTATTCCAATACTATTGCATTTATCCTTATTTAAGACCTCTCCATCATAACTCAAGCTTGGACCTCCAAATCTTTTTCCATGCATTTCACCACCTTTAACAACTTCCACAAGAAGTTTGTTTGTCGGGATTGGGGTTTGAATTGATTTTTGACCATTTTTAAGCATAATAAGTTGACAATCAAAAGATACTAAGCGCATCAGAGATTCTAAAGAATAAGGATTGTTGTTAGATTCTTGTAGGAATTCCACCAAAGCAGCAACTCACTATAATAGTCAGCACTAACAAAAAATAAATAAATTCTTTCTTTCAGTTTTTGATTTGCTTGTTTTGTTCTGAATGCTGGAACTATTAAGTATAGAGCTGATATAGACATATATTTACTTGCACGATTCTGTTTGCCAAGAAAATTATATCAACAATGGATTAATAATATGCATAAAACCGAGGGGAAAAAGGCTAAAGGGTTAAGTCATTTTCAGTTGATAGTTGAGAATTGTGATCAGAAAATTTTGTGAAACTGTAAGGTTCTAAAGTCCTTAATGTTTTCTTTTTCCTTCTATGATGAATGTGGAATTTGGGAATTACATGATTGTGGGGTCCAACAACGTGATTTTGTTCTTCTAAGTCCAGATTAGAGAAGGAAGGCTCCAAGGTATTGGTCAATGCCTCATATGCGAGTATAGAATGGTTTGTCATGTTATGCAGGGAAAACTTAGCAAGGATTTCTTCGAGGTTTTAATCTGAAACTGGTGTCTTTTTCTCCATTAATATTTTGTTCTTGTGAATAACTCTTAAGCTTCTTATTTTAATTCAGGGTTGTAGAGCTATATTATTAGACAAGGATAGGAATCCAAAGGTATGCACTTTCCCTTCATCTTAGCATCATATATTGTCTGAATGAATATCATAACATTCTACATGTAGCCTTTACCCCTTCATTTCCAAATTCTGTGAGTATTGTCTTTTGGTTTCTTTAATCAGTGGGAACCTTCCAAATTGGAGCTGGTCACTAACTCTATGGTTGAACATTATTTCAAAAAATTGGATGACCAAGAATGGGAAGATCTGAAGCTTCCAGGTCGGCTCAAGTTACCTGGGTACGCTATTTCAAAGATTTAAGCATGTCTTACTTGCCAACCAGTTGAAGCTGAGGGGAATATTGTGTTGATGGCTCAAGAGTTGCTGCATAATATGTTGGTCAAGTTTCAAAATAATCTTGAGAATACCTGTGGTTAAACAAGTTCCCATATGAACAACTCTGCAGCATGGTAAAGATAAATGTTTCTTTTGGGGCTTTTGTATTCACTGTTATTTTCAGCTTTGCTACATTGTCAAAGTTCATTGTGATGGCTAAATAAAAATAAAACTGCATGGAGCTGAATTTCTTGGTGGTAATTCTTTTTTTGTTCCTTGCTTGTCCAGCTTCATGCTCATAATTGCCAATTCCAATTTTTTTAGTTATGTGGTTGAGCATTGAATTGAAATTCTTTACAAGTACTGCATAAGAACAATCTAATGGAAAATTCTAATTGTCATTCTTGATGGCTATTTTGAATACAATTGCTGAGGCAGATTGCCAAATGATAGGAAGATAGCCGACATGTAAGCATTCTTTGTTTTAGCTTATATGTAGATTGCTTCAAATAATTTTGACTGCATTATAATATCTCAGTTTGTTCCAGCATATAAGAACAACATCATCATCAAATCAACAACAAAAAAATCCATGATTTCTATAACTTGCTGAATAATGACTTTTAATCTTCCAACCGCAAGAAACACCCCCTTAGTCTCAACCCAGTGTTGCTACAGCAGTGACTCGTTCTTTTGGTTCCAAGCCAATTTGGATTGTAGCTGGGACATTGTTACAAGAATAGGATTCTGTGCACCTTAACAAAAACCAACATATGATATGACAATGCAGATCATTCTGGAATTAAAGAGTTTACAAGTTTAAACTTCAGCTCAATTATGGACAGCCTTATGAACAGGGCAAGGAAAAAAGTAATTCTTTTTTGACTGATTTCTAACTGTATCTACAAAATCCTTACCAGGACACCTTAATATGCTAGAGAAAAACAAGACACAGAAAGAAGTGAGAAAGGGATATAAGATCAAAAAGAATAATCAAGAATACCCTTGCTAAGAAATTTTGAGCCAAACTGCAATCGATTAAGAACTGTGCACAAATTGCCTCAGGCCCTATGATTGCACAAGAACACAACCACATTCATAGCACCAATGGAAAAAAATGATCTGAATTGAATGATATGAATATGAGAATGAGCTCTATATGTAATGAAACTCTTTTAAGATAAAATGGTTAAAAAAAATGAGAAAAGAAAATAGAAAACGTAAGGCGTCTTGCAAGGATGAAGTGGAAAAATAAGAGATTAAAGAAATATAACTACAGAGTTCATATTGCTACATATTACATAAACTTGTAATTCCATTGGGATTGAAAAATCACAGTATTAATTTACCCTTCGGTAACTCCTTGCCCAACCTTCATATAGATACGCCAAACAACCCCTTTGAAATAAACCAAAACAATGGACGATTTATAGCATTTCAATATAGCAGAGATTTCAATATATCAGCGATTGTTGATCCGAATAGGAGGGGCTCGGTTCCTCTTAAGCAAGGTTTCAGATTCGAGCATTATGCGTGAAAAAAAACATGCTTTCTTTCGCAAGGAGTCCGACCGAAGTTCTCATCGAATTAGTCAGAGTCTAATGAGTTTCTAGATACCCATGAGTTGCACCTAAAGAAAATATCATTCCAATATGTTCTATATATCTTGTTAGACAATGGGATAAACATGATTTAAACAGAAATCTTATTGTAGCATAACGTATCGCTGGGATTGTAATTTACCATTAAACCTTCATATAGATATGCAGGGCAAACTTAATTGTTTCAACAGATGGTATTGAGTCATCAACAAAACTGAAAAAGTGAAAGTAGTACCTGACCAATTTTCTGGAATCCATAGCTATGAATTATATGCAGCTCCATTACTGAGAAAAAAGTATGCAATATATATATATATATATATATAGATATAAACAAGATGCAGTAAATTACCTCAGCAAGGCAAAGCTTTGTGGAGCGGCTGCAAGATGAAAGTAATCAAATTTCTGGAATCTAATTCATCTGGGTGGGTCGAAAGACCAATCTTGGCCAACTTCCAGTAAAGGACATTTAACAATATCTACGCGCTGAAGAGAGGAGGGTAGCCCTTCTCTTCGAAGGGATTGGAGCTTTCGGCAGCAACGGAACTTCAATTGAGTGACAGAGGTGAGGCGGTGAAGTCCCGAGTTATCCAATGACTCCAGATTATCAAGAAATTCCAATCTAAGAGAAGTGAGAGAGGTGAGGCAGTGAAGTCCCCAATTATCCAATGATTTCAGATTTTCAAGTCGGTCCAGTCTAAGAGAAGTGAGAGTGGGGGGCAGCCACACTTCTCGCAAATTGCGGCAAAATGATACCCACAATTCTCTAAGAGAAATGAGGGATTGAAGGCTCATGTTTACCAAAGATTCCAGACTGGGGCAGCTGTAGATCTGTAATTCTCTAAGAGAAGTGAGGGATTGAAGGCCCTCATTATTCAATGACTTGAGATTTGGAAAGAACCAGATTTTAAGAGAGGTGAGAGTGGAAGGCAAAAACATGTTTTCTGGTGGGAAAGACTCCACCTCTTCATACCAACTACCTTCTCCATATCCACCAATACCGAGCTTTGTAAGATTGGGGAACAGTCTGGGCCAATTTACAATAGCAACTGATGGACAATCATATATATCCAACTCCATGAGAGAAGGGACAAATCCCGGATGCCATTTCAATTTTGGGCAGTTCCACAATTTGAGGGATTTGAAATAGTACTGGACAGTTTGTTCCCGCTGAGACGCAGCAGTCGTCAAGAGGGATTCCAGTATTGGACAATCAATAATTTCAAGAGACTCTAACATTGGGAACAAATCCAGTGGGAATCTCGTGAGTGAATCATAATTTCCGATATAGAGTTCTTTAAAACCAACGGAAATCGGAGACTCTAACATTCGCTCCAAAATCTCTAGAGGCCAACCAGCGCAGTGCCAATGATATATACGGAGACTTGGTGACGAAGAAGAAGGAGGCAATTGTAATATCATGCCACGGTAGTCGTCCTTAATCTCAAACTTTTGAATTGCAGGAGCCCTCAGAAGTGATGCTAGTCGATCGCATCCCTCAATTTCAAGTTCAATTAAAGAAGGCAGGTGCAGGGGCTGAATTTTCTTTAAGTTGGGGCATTCTTGGATCACAAGAGATTCTAACAACGGGAAGCTTGTGAATGAATCACCACCCTCGTCCGTGATGTTGGTATAAGAAACCCATTCTTCCCATTGTTCCATCCTTCTAAATTTTAAATATTTCAGACGTCCAAAGGGCGGCTTATTCCCATTACGGTAGAACTCAGGCCCCACAACTTTGATTCCATCCAACTCTTTGATTGTTAGGCGCTTCAGCGATTCCAACTGCCCAAGGGATGGTGGTAAGGACGAGCAATATCTACATCTTATAAGTTTCAATTCCACCATTTTTGAGTAAGAAGAATCTCCAACCCAATCTGGAAACCTCATCCCTGCATACCCATCAATGTCAAGTCGTTCGATGTTCCTGTGTGGCTGCAACTTCTCAAGCACATTCCTTTCATGCAATGAGTTTTCACTGCCTTCATCACCCCATATCATGTCTAACCGCTCAAGCTTATCCTTACATTTCAAATTGGCCTCCACTGACTCTTCAACATTCGAAACATTTCTAAGTCCCTTAATTTGAAGGTGTCCCCCTAGGCGATTAAGTGGTCCCAACTCTTTGATGCTGCAATTACTCTCCTTTCCCACGATGAAACGAGACAACTTTCCAAGCTTCTTCAGTTTACTCATATTTGGTGGCATCTTTCTCACTTGTGTTCCTCTAACATCCAGATGAAACAAGTTGATTAATTTGAAAAGTTCGGCTGGTAGCTCCACAAGGGATTCACAGTAATATAGGATTAAGATTTCTAAGTTACTCAAATTGACAACAGAATCAGGCAACCTCTCAACTGATGAGAAAGAAAGATCCAAGTAGCGCAAATGTATCAAGTGACCAATTGAATTAGGCAAACCAACCTTTTTGTAGCAAAACAAAGACAAAACTCTCAAACGTGTGAATGTCGACAAAATATTCTGCATCGCCTCGTCATCAATATCGACAAGCCACTGTGATGGTCCCATATATAAGACCGTGCGCAAATATTGGATTGTGGAGTTCTGGTTATGTACCTCATGCTCTGTCCCCTCATCAACCCATAAGTGATGAGTCCTCTTAGTTATCTTGCTCGATCTATCCACACCAAAAAAATTGAGAATTTGCTCAATGTCCTGTCTGGTTCAACGACTCAATATGTTAATAATTAATTAGTTTTTTAATCTTATTTACATCTATTAATTTATTAATTACTTAGTTTTTTAATCTTACTTTATGCTAAATTTTGAAGTTTATTTAATCAAATCTTTGATTGGAATGATTGCGCTGAATTATGATTGCGTTGGATTCACAATGCGCAAATGGACAAGTGAGAATACATAATTGGTTAAATAAGACAAATAGAAATAATAAAACTAAGTTCAACTTACAAGAACTAAAAGGCAAGTAATTAATAATATTGCTGATGGAGATATGATATATGAACTTGAAGCAACTTAAGATGCTAATGTAGCAGTGTTGGGAAGAGATTCTGGAACAACTTCAAATTGCGAGAGATAGTTTCTGTATCGGAAGAAAGTGTTGATCAGATGCTATATTCCCGTTTTGGTTTTAAATCAGTTTTTTTGTATCAAGCTTCCAAGAAGCTGTAATTGAAGAGAATGAAAGATAAAGCTTAAAAGAGAGAAGAATTTTCCAGCTGTCATTGATCATATATGCATAATTACAAAATTCAAACTTCAAAATACAAATTTGAAATTGACAACTTGACAAGTTAGCTGAAAGCTTAATGACATCATTACAAGATCATATATGCATAATTACAAAATTCAAACTTCAAAATACAAATTTGAAATTGACAACTTGACAAGTTAGCTGAAAGCTTAATGACATCATTACAAGATCACATAAGTACTTGTTAAGCAAGCTAACTAAAAGTGTAAAACTAACCCCTTAAGTTAACTAACTTAACAAACATTTAACATTCTTCAAAATGTTCTTGTTCTTTCTCGGGTAGCAGATCAACAACACCAACTGTAACTTCAGAAAGAAGAAGATTAAATAATTGTTCATCATAATGATTTGACCAAATCAAAATTATTATTATTATTATTGACAATAAAAAATCTTGGAGTTTTCATGTGTTTTTAAGCAAGTAATTGAAAAAAAAAAAACTGCTGGGATTCCTCTTTTTGCAATTATTCCTATGATGTAGTTGGAATTCGGTTAGCAATGAAAATTAAATTAATGATCTCTTAATTGTAATTTTACAGTTGAACTTAGATGAACTCGAAAACTATGATTAGTCCAAGTTACGGGTGTGTAGTAAAAATTAGTAATAAATAATTGGTAAAAAATAAAAAAGAAAGAAAAAAAAAAATCAAACTCACCAACAACTTGGAGGATGTATAACAACAACAGCAGCAACTGAAGAAATTTGGATTGCAAGAGAAAAGAAAATCTCTATAATTGATCTGTATATTAGCGAAATTTCAAACTAAAAAATTTAAATGAAGAAATAAAACAATTATGAGTTCTGCTGAAAATTAAAGGTGTGTGGGATCAAAAAAATCATATCATAATTGGTAAAAAAAAAAAAAAAAACTAAATAGAAGAAAAATGATGATGAAGAAGAAGAAGAAGAATAAAAAAGGGGAAAACTCACAATAAAACAAATTAAAAAGGAGGGAAATGAATATTACGGAAGAAGTAGATTAGAGAAAATGAAGAAGATTTGATGTCTAATATTTGAAGAAGAAGCATGCACCTTGATTGATCACAGAACACTTATAACTTTAAGATTTTGATATATTAGTAGTAGTGATTGTAGATAGCACCAACAACAACAAGAAGAAGAAGGCGATTGAAATCAGAGTTCTCTACTAGGTAATTTAGAGAGAGATAGAGAGAATTCACATGTTGGATGCAGATGGGACTTGGAGAAGAAAAGAGCGTCGTCGTTGACCACGACGACCAAGACCTCAATCTTTCCTTCTTCTTTTTTTTTCGCATTAGGACCTTCACCTTTTTTCTTTTTCTCTCCTGAGAAAATAAGTGCTAGCCACAATTTTGTGTAAGAACATTGAATACGTCAAAGAGTAAATTTTGTTACTAGCAATTTTATCATACCGGATATTTTTTCTATGATTATAATTTATGATTTATGATATAATAACAAACGATCTCTCTTTACTATTATACTGCATTTATCATTGATAACATTTAATTTTACTAATTACACGCAGACCTTTCAAATTACAATTATACACCACACGGCTTCTTTTTTGTTTTGTTTCTTTGCTTATTTTTTTTTCCCACGGCTGGCTATACACCAAGCGGTTTCTCATGGACACTATGTAGCATAGAATCATGTAATCGCAATTGCACAAACCCCGCACAACAACATTACCCCTTTAATTATTTTTTTTCTCCTTCTCTCTATTTCTTCTCATTTTTCATCCTTCCAAGCAAAGTCTTGCCCGCCCTCTGGTCAAAAAGGAAGATACAGGTGACGCGGTTGAATGAATTTAGAATAAATATGAGTTCCCGCATCTCTCAATTATGATTGTTGATGTTATATTTGTACGTATGAGTACAATTGATAATATAATTACAAACATGCAATTAATAATTATTTTTAAATAAAATGAACCTGCATCTATCCTCGCATCTATTTATTAATATCCCATTCAAAATTTATCAAAAAAATTTAAGAAAAAAACAATGAAGATATTTCGTTAAAAATATCCTTAAACAACATCTGGTCAATCCATGTGCTGTTAATTTTTTTTTTTTGTGACGTTTTAGCATTCGCAACTTAAACACAATATTGAGAGTTTGCAATCCAGTTTAAAAAAAAAAATTCAAAGTTCACAAATTTCTACCTGACCCTTAGCATATGTATGCATGCAATGAATACTTTTTGAAGGTTTCTAAGTTAGCAATTGGGTCCTGTATCAGAATTCAATTCACGATTCTAATAATACTTTTGATAGAATTTGAAATTAAAATTAAAATTCAATTTCAACTATATTTCATATAGAACTGAAATTGAATTAAAATTTGAGTTTCATGTCAATAATTACAACAAATTCCTCAATAACAATTGTTGAAAATAGGAGCCGGATAGGTCTCCGTAACAACTAATTTCTGGATTCACATCCTGAGAAACTGTGCATAACTCTGCGTAAATATGACTTGATATGACATGAAAGTACCTTAAAGCTCTTATGTCTAAATTTACGTCTAGTCTCTTAGCCAATGCTTTGTAACAAAGCTTGGTAATACCAAACTTTGTAGAAATGATGAACAAGAAAGATGGGTAATCCAAACTCACTTGCTCCAATTGATCTGAAAGCAACTCATATCTGAGCCATTGCACAACTTTCACATTCACTACTACATCTGAAGCATTATCAGCTTTTAAATCTCTTTTTGTCAATGCCATTTACACACTAAGCACATTGTGGACACAACAAGTGTTAGCTCTCATTAGGAGCATCTATAGCAGTATTTGCTGCTTTAATTTGTCTCAATGCCTTATTAGAGATTCTCCTGGGTATGCACGCGTAAATCTCTTTTTCTCAGTGCATATATAAATAATTTTTGGTTCCCAGATGTTGAAAAGGGCCAATTTATCTTACAGTCAAAGCAATAGCTCTCCCAATTTTTGCTTCCGATCTGTTTTTACAATAGCTTATCCTCAGCAAAATAATGAAAATGAATTTGTATCTCACAGATTACCCAGTGGTATCCTTCGCTCTTAAGAGCACCATATCAAAATTCATTATCAGTTGGATGAGCTTTTATCTAATTTAAGCCTTAATGGGCAAAGATGTCAGGTTGGGTTGTTGGTTTAGGAAGTTAAAGATTTACGTTGCTTTCTGAAATTGCAGCAGAAGCAAAACTAGAAACATAAAGAACACAGCAGAACAAAGATGGCAGATAGAGCGAGAAGGAAATTTGTAAAATGGCTTCTAACTTTCCTTAGATCCTTGCTTATCAATATATGAGAGCTTTGTACAAACTAGATTCGAAGTAGAAATTTCAAATTCATGATTCAAATTTAAACATTGTACAAGTTTGCATACTTGAGATGATTACTTGATTAAACAAGTATCTCTCTAATTCAAAAAGTTTCAAGTTTAACAATGTAAATACAAACAAAACAAGCTAATCATGCTATTGCAAAATATCTTCAACAAGCTTTCTTAACCATCATGACCGACAGTCAAATCCCAGAGAGAAAAACTCCAAATATCTTCAACAAGCTTTCTTAACCATCATGACCGCCAGTCAAATCCCAGAGAGAAAAACTCCACCAAGGGGATTGGTCCCTGTGAGCCTCAGAAACATCGCGGGTAGATTCAATTACCAAATCAAGTTTTTGGCTCCAAAATGTTCACCGAAGGTGACCACTGAAAATAGGTGTATCTTGAAATGAGAAACAAGGCGTAAGCATTTCAAAATTTTCAATCAATGAAACTATTGCAATTCAATATGTGACCTAAACAGTTTTTCCGTTTTAATTTTGGACCAAAGATTTCAGTAATTTTAATTATATATAGTCTTATGAACACAACAAAGCTAAATCATGATTTTTGGACTGAATCTGGAAAATTTTCACTAATATGCCATAATGTACAAGATTGTTGTAAAGAAATTTCAAGCCAAAACTGCTATTGATTAAGAACCATGCTACAAGAAATTTGCATAAAGTTGCTTGACACCCTATGAAGGTATACTAACACAACCACAACGACCGCAGAAATGGCAACAGATATGTTCTCAATTTAATGGGATGAAAATGAGACAAAAAAACAGGAAAAGCTACAGAGTCTTGCAACAGATGATGTGAAAGTAATGGATTAAAGAAATGAAGCTTGCAAATTTTATATCGCTACATATTATGGAGACTCTAATTCCATTAAGATTGTAAAATCAAAGAATTAATTTACCATTCCGTAACTCCTGTTGTTAAAGCCTCGGCAAAGCGAGTCTCAGCAAGTTATCAGCTCTCAATGGCAACTGCAGAACGTGAGACGGCTATTAAAACTTCAAATAGATCTGCGGAACAATCTTGTTTGGTCAAAGGGAACTGGGTCTTCTTGGAACTGGCGATCCATCACTGATACTGAATGTGCGGCATGTTACAGGGTGGTGGAAACTGAAAAAGCAACAATATCTGACCGAAATTATGGAATCTATAACCATGAACTGTAAAGTCAATGAGTAGTAATGTTAACGGTTCAGCTCCATTACTGCAACAAAATTATGTATAGGAGATATTTATTTAACAATTTATGAAAAATAAAAAGCTTACAGATGAGGAAAAAAAAAAAAAGGTTAAGGAGACAAGATGTACTTGTAAATTACCTTAGCAGAGCAATGTTTTGTGAAGAGAGTGGAAGATGAAAGCAGCAAATCAAGGAAATAAAAAATTAGAACCATCACCGGGGTGGGTTGAAAGGCCAATCTTCGCCCAATTGCAGTAAAGGACATTTAACAATATCTACGAACTGAAGAGAGGAGGGTGGCCCTTCTCTTGGAAGGGATCGGAGCATTCTGCAGTCATTGATCTCCAATCGAGTGAGGGAGGTGAGGCGGTGAAGTTCCCAATTATCCAATGACTCCAGATTTTCAAGTTGTGAAATATAAAGAGAAGTGAGAGTGGGAGGCAGCCACACTTCTCGCAGATTGCAGCAGCATACAATGTTCAATGCTCTAAGAGAAGTGAGGGATTGAAGGCCCTCCTTGTCCAATGACTTGAGATTTGGAAAGCCACAGATTTCAAGAAAGGTGAGAGTGGAAGGCAAAAACATGTTTTCTAGTGGGAAAGATTCCACCTCTTTATACCAACCACCTTCGTCATTACCACCAAGACCGAGCTCTGTAAGATTGGGAAATAGTCTGAGCCAATTTACAATAGCAACTGATGGACAATAATATATATACAACGCCGTGAGAGAAGGGAAACATCCCGAAAGCCATTTCAAATTTGGGCAATCAATCAATACGAGGGATTTGAAACACTGGAGAGGTTGTTCCTCCTGAGATGCAAAGAGGGATTCCAGTATTGGACAATGTTTAATTTCAAGAGACTCTGACATTGGAAACAAATCCAGTGGGAATCTCCTGAGTGAACCACAATGTTCGACCAAGACATTTTCTAAACCAAGGGAAATACGATACTCTAACATTTGCTCCAAAAACACTAGCGGCGAATCATTGGAGTCCCAACGCGGTACTTCGAGAATTCGTGACAAAGGATAAGGAGGGAATTCATCAAAGGTCATGCGACGAGAGATGTCCTCAATAAGAAACCGGTGGATTGCAGGAGCCCTCGGAGGTGAAGCTAGTTGATGGCATCCCTTAATTTCAAGTTCAGTTAAAGAAGGCAGGCGCAGGGACTGAATTTCCTTTAACCTGGGGCATTCTCTGATCACAAGAGATTCTAACAACGGGAAGCTTGTGAATGAATCACCACCCTCGTCCATGTTATTACAAGAAACCCATTGTTCCCATTGTGGCATCCTTTCAAATCTTAAATATTCCAAACGTCCAAATGACGGCTTATTCCCATTACCGTAGAACTCAAGCCCCGCAACTGTGATTCCATCCAACCCTTCGATGAAAAGGCGCTCCAAGGATTCCAACTGCCCAAGGGGCGGTAAGGACGAGCAATATCTACATCTTATAAGCTTCAATTCCACCATGTTTGAGAAAGAAAAATCTCCAACCCAATCTGGAAACCTCATCCCTGCATACCCATCAATTTTAAGTTGTTTGATGTTCGTGTGTGGCTGTAACTTCTTCAGCACATTCCTTTCGTGCAATGAGTCTTCACTACCTCCATCACCCCATACCAACTCTACCTCAATAAGCTTATCCTTACACCTCAAATTGGCCTCCTCAGACTCTTCAACTTTCGAAACATTTCTAAGTCCCTTAATTTGAAGGTGTCCACCTAAGCGATTAAGTGTTCCCAACTCTTTGATGCTGCAATCACTTTCCTTTCCCACGATGAAATAATCCAACTCTCCAAGTTTTTTCAATTTACCCATATGTGGTGGCATCTTTCTCACTTGTGTTCCTCTGATATCCAGTTGATACAAGTTCATTAATTTGGAAATTTTGTCTGGCAGCTCCACGAGTTGTTCACAATGAAACAGGATTAAGATTTCTAAGTTACTCAAATTGACAACAGAATCAGGCAACCTCCCAATTGATGACCGAGAAAGATCCAAATAGCGCAAATGTGTTAAGTGGCCAATTGAATCAGGCAAACCAATCTTCCGGTAAAAAGACAAAGATAGAACTCTGAGACGTGCGAATGTTGAAAAAAAATTTTGCATCTGCTCGTCATCCATATTGTTAAGCCACTGCGAATGTCCCATATATAAGAACGTTCGCAGATGTTGCATCGTGAAGATTTGGTTGTGGACTTCATCCTCTGGCTCCTTCTCAACCCATAAGTGACGAATCCTCTTAGTTATCTCGCATGATCTATCCACACCAATTCTGAAGCAAAATTCTCCAGAAATAGATTTAGCCAAGTCACTTATAAGATCATGCATGACAAAACATTCCCTTATCCTGAATTGTTGAAAAAGAGACCTTGACACCAAATCATCAAAACAAACTTTACCTGCCTCCTCCACTTCTTCTATCTCCATGTTCACTTTGAATTGGGTCAGAAGGCCATTAGCCACCCATAGACGAATTAGTTGCTCTTTCTTAAATTTATAATCCTTAGGAAATACTGCGCAATAGGCAAAACAACATTTTAGATGAGATGGAAGAAACCGATAACTTATTATAAGAACTGCAAATATGCGATCTTTGCACAAATTCCATGTATCACTCTTCAGTATTTTTCTCCAATTCTCAGGATCTCTTTCGGACCTTAAGGCACCTCCAAGTACTTTGGCAGCCAAAGGTAAGCCATCACACTTTTCAATTAGTTGTCTCCCGATCCTTTTCAATTCTGGATGGGTACTAGAAGAACCTGTACCCTTGAATGCATGCTTTTCAAACACTACCCAGCAATCATTGTCGTTCAATTTTTTTAGCGGATGAGGTGGAGAAGTTTGCATGATTTCCGCAACATCTAAGCTCCGTGTTGTGACAAGGATCTTGCTTCCTTGTTTCCCGGATATTAAACATTTCAGCAAATCTTGCCACTTAAGATAATCTTCGTTCCAAACATTATCCAAGACAAGAAAAAATTTCTTTCCTCTTAAATAATCCTTCAATTGATTTTGAAGTTGATTAAGGTTGTTGCTATTTGAAGATTGCTCGGTGAATTCTTCGAGAATATCTTTGGTAAGCTTAGGAACATTGAATTCTTCAGAGACACAGACCCATGCCTTCTCATCAAACCCCTCATCTGTTCTGCTGTCACCATCGACATGTTTTTCTTTGTTTTTTATAATACCATACACATGTTGAGCAAGGGTGGTTTTACCCAACCCACCCATGCCCACAATGGCAAGTACATCCGGGTTACTGTTGTTTGCATCATCTGATTGCATCCAATTCAATATGGCTTTCATGTCATCATCCCTGCCATAAGGAACGGGTTCATCGGGAATCGAGGTCTTCGGTGGGCTTTGGTATGATGATTTTTCAATTCCATCTTTCAGACCCAGGGTACTGATTTGGCCGATTAAATGTTGAAGTGTTGCAAGGATGTCTTCCAACTTCTCCGTTTTAAATGGATTGAGAGAGGAGGCAAAATCTTTCACCTTGTCAAGAGTGGTTTCAGATTCGGCTTCCATCTTGGATCGCTCAACTTTGGTAGCAATCTCATCCAAGAGGTCTTCCGCTTCATAGACAGCATCTTTAAGCTTATCATGCCACCGCTTCACATAGGGGTTCGTGTGCTGCTTGTCCTCTGCATCATCAAGAACATTGTTGATACTGATCATTTTGATCTCCAGTTCATTCCGTAGTTGATCGAGTTTTCGGTCCCTGACGAAGTCCCACACTTCGGGAGATGCCATCTTATTGACTAACAGACTCACTGTAGCCGAGAGAAATGCCTTTCCAACGAGCTCTCCGGCCTTGATGTACTTATGACTTCCCCCTCCGACTCCAGCCATGATATACGTATGACTTTCCCCTCTTCAGCGAAATGCAAATTAAAGTGTGCAAGTGAAAATAGAAACAAAAGATATTAAGAACCACAATAGAAGGAAGTCAGATAACAGCAACAACAATGATAACAGCAAAACCTTTTCTCAAATCTGATTAATTAGAATCAACTACATGAATATTTGAAAAAATCTTCACAAAGTCAACTTAGTTCTCCTTTCCTCTTATCTCACCAGTATTTGGTGCCGCTTAACTAGAGTATTTCTAGGCGGCCAGCCATTCACTCAGCTAAAGTTGTGATTCGACGCTTATCGATGACGTTCTGGTATGGTTCCCTCAAGCTGTTGGATACAAATATTATATCACTTGATGCTTGATATTATTCAATGCACATGTCTACAGATGTTTCCAAAAAGAAAAAAACAAAAAGAATCTTAGAAAGCACAGTCTTGTGACTCTTGTCTTATCATAGCATATGTGAGAATACAAGTCTTGGATGGTTATTTTTTTTTTATTAAAAAAAATGAATTGTTATATGCCTTGAATGGATTGTATACTCCTTTTTATCTTGTTAAAAATTTAGTTAAGCAATAATACTAAATATATTTCTGAAAATAAAAGGAATGACCGTATTATTGATTAGCCATAAAAAATATAAAGCATTTTTTTTTTCTTTTGGACTTACTGAGGGAGCAAATTATGACAACCTCAATAAAAGTCACCGCAAAGCGGTTTGTGATCTCGAGAAATTCAGAGTAAGTTTAGTCCTACTGAACGATAATGGTAAGATTCGACCCGTGACTTCACAAAAGCATGGTCGAATCCCTTACTACTTAAACTACAGAATCAGTGGTATAAAGTTTATTTTTTTTTTTCAATGACCCAAATACGCATGGAAAATAATCAAACGGGCCTCAATTTTGTTTTTGAAAAACAGGGGAAAAAATGCGGCATCTTTGTAGTCATAATTCAAAGAATTAAATTTGTAAAAAAATATATATATATTAATAAAACAGAGGGATATTTGTTGCTTGTATCTAGGATCAAATTGCGTTCAATATCAAACTCGAATAGGTCAAAGTATAATCACAAGCAAAACTGACAGGTAAATTTTTTTTTTTAATTCACCCTAAGGACATTTATGTCATTTAGTATTTTTCATAAATGATGGGAAGTTAAAGGATTGAAATGTTCTAAACAAAATTTGGGAAATTCACCTATATAGTATACTTTATTTTCACAATGAAACGTTTCACACAATGCATTTAAAAAAAAAAAAAAAAATCTAACGTTTCACACAATTTTAGTTAAAGTAACAAAAGTGATTAAAAAGATTAATATACGCTTTTTAGTAGCCCAAGAAACTCTATCCCAGCCAACCTTCTCGCCGTCTGTAGTCCCTTAAAACAGAAATGTATTACCACAATCCCACTTTCTATTAAGTAGATAACAACTAATCGTAAGAATTGATATATTAAAGCAAAAAAGAAGAAATTTAAAATCTATCATGAAACTTCTTCCAAAACCCAATTTGCCTTTTAATAAGTTAATAGCAATTTAGTCCCCTTTGGACGTGTATGATAGTGTATTTGCAATTCTCTTTTTTAACGTATAAAATCAGTGGTGGATCCAAATATATCTTTACAAGAGACGTGAATATACACATTGTGATGTATGGATAAGTTAGGTACAGATGAGTTATATTAATAAGTGTCAAAAAAATTTATTCGTGGCATGTAAATTTTTTGAATTAGAAGATGATAATAGTTCGATTATTTTACCTCCACATACAGTTCAAGATTATTTTTTAGAATTAATAAAATTTCACATAAAATTTTGATTATATATTTTCAACTTAGAGATAAATTATGTAAAAGATATATTAATGTTTTCATTATTTCTATAGTTGAACAAAACAAAAATAGATAAAAAAAAATCTCAATTTTGTGAGCAAAATACTTATATTGAAATATTTGATTGAAAAAATAAAGAAGAAATTGAATAAAATAAATAAAAAAGAACAATATCACAAATATTGTATGTAAATAGGCAAACATAATTAAAAGAAAAAGAATTTGTGAAATTTTTTTGGAATTATTTCGAAAAAAACCTTTTCCATCAAATCTTTCATGTGAGTGGGAGCGAAGATGAAATTTGAGTGGAGATAAATATAAAAACTCTAATAACTTTATGCTAAATTTTTGGATTTTAGTGGGGGCAATTGCCCCTACTCTGTATTGCGTAGATCCGACACTGCATACGAAGGAGGATGCTTATTGTTGCTGAGAACAAATGTCATTATATATATATATATATATATATATATATATAGTGCCAAATAGAGCATGTTTAAATGTAAATTTCTCACATAAGAGAAATATTGGAGCAGTCATTTTGAAAGAGCACAGAACAACTCTGGATTACAAGAGAGATTTCTTATGAAGATAGAAGAGGCCCAAAAAATAATCAGCATATTAAAGAATATTCACCAATAACAACAATAATTATTATGATAATCAACAATCAAAAACCTATTGAGTTTTCATGTTTTTTTATTTCATAAGTGATCGAAAAGACAACATTTGAGCATTATCCACTCATTGATAAAGGCAGCTTGGGTGTTTCAAAAAAAAAAAATGAAAGAAAGAAATATATTGAGTTTTTTGGCAAAAAAAAAAAAGATTCGTCGCGGACATGTCGGTCATTGGATTTGTGAACTGGACCAGATGTTACTTGTTTTATACCCATTTGACTCCACGTATAGGAGGGGACTCATCTCCTGAGTACTGTTAGGATCGCACGTGACTCTCTGAAATTGACCAAGTATTGCGAATCGTAAACTAGAGCGCGCACGAATCAGATATTGTTGGGCTTCTTCCAGGACGGCAAAGGCCTCAAGCACAACTCGTGGAATTCGAACCAGGGTCGTGAGTAGAAGAAGCATGCCATTTGATTAATCAGACTACTACTTCAAATGATAATATATTGAGACTTTGTTCTTAGCTTTTTATGCAACTTGTATTTCATTTGATAATATTGCGACGTGTGCCTTCTTAATTGTGTATCTTAATTGTGTATCTGTTGCCTTTTGTTTTGTATCGATTAATTGTAAAAAAAAAAAAAAAAAAGGAAAAGAAAAATTCGGCAATTAGCTGAACACTGCCCGAAGTAAAAAAGCATTCAATTTGCCCTTGTTCTGCTAAATGGAGCCTTATCTATGTTGAAGGCTGGATTCATCATATCAAGGCATGATAAATGCATGCCATGTGATGAATGTAAGATTCCATGTGAAGATGTATGATAACATTTAATATGTCGTGCGTAGTTTTTCCTATAAAAGGTTATTTGGCCTTTGAGCGAACATCATCCCAGAGAAGTAAAAATATAGAATATTTTTGTGAGGAAATACTGAGTGTCGAGTAATTTTGAGTGTAATTGAAATTCTAGGCAGTGAGGTATATTGAGCGTATTTTGTAAATCTCATGTTATTTCATAATGAAATATTCTCTGATCATCTTCTCGTTAACATAAGTTATAAGCCGAACCATGTAAATTCTCATATCTTTGCTTTTGTGCTTGTTTTATTTTTACCACCAAATTATTATTCCATTTAAGTAATCAGTATAGATCCAAAAGTCTAGCGAGTCCAAATCTCAACAAACTGGTATCAGAAGCCAACTGATTGCTACTAATATTTCGAGACGTTGGAAAGATCAAAATATGACGTACAGAAATTTGATGGTAAAAATGACTTCAACATCTGACGTATCAAGGTAAGAGCCTTATTAATCCAACAAAGACTAGACCAGACAATTAAAGGCATAATAGAGTTGTAGAATTGATGAACATAATACTTTTGGAGAGAGCTCATTGTTTGCTCTCCCAGGTAAAACTACCAAAAAATTTTTGAACTGAAATTGTCAATATAGCTTGCTATTTAGTCAACTAGTCACCATCAATAGCAATTGAGTTGAAGACTCCAGAAGAGATACGATCCGATTTTCCTACTGATTACTCTAACCTTAGAGTATTTGGTTGTCCTGCTTATGCTCACAAAAAGGAAGACAAACTTGGGCCAAAGGCAAAGAAGTGCATATTCCTAGACTATGCAGAAGGGGTCAAAAGATATAGGCTATTGTGCATTGATCCAAATTTACCTAAATTTATTATTAGCCAGGACGTGACTTTCGATGAGTATGCTGTGCTCCCAAAAGCAAAGGAATTTGTCATGATTGAGGGAGATGAAGTCAGCAAACAGGTGGAGCCAGAGGTGAAGGTTCCAGATCTGGTGCAGGAAAGCAGCAAAACTAACCAGTAGACAAAGATGGAGATCCAAAAGCTACAAAAACTAAAAAAGAGGCCAAATTAGAAGCTGTAGAGCCAGACACAAACTCTTAAGTATCGCAAAAGGCAAAGTAAAGAGAAATCAGATTGCCTGTGCAGTACAGATTGAGATCAGTTGCATTTGTCCTATTTGTAGCTGAAGAGATTGATAATTCAGAACCTAGGTCTCATCAAGAGGTTGTTTCTGGTCCAGAATCCTCTAAATGGCTCACTGTCATGATAGAGGAAATTGAGTCTTTACATAATAATCAGACTTGGGAGCTAGTGAAACCGCCAAAGGGTTAGAAGATCGTTGGGTGCAAATGGGTCTACAAGCAGAAAGAAGGAATCCTAGGAACTGAGGATGCATGGTATAAGGCACACCATGTTGCAAAAGACTTTATACAGTGAGAAGGTATTGACTTCCATGAAGTATTTTTTTTTTATATAGTAAAGTACAGTTCTATTCTAATGTCACTTGCAAGTGTTGCTTTATTTGATCTGGAGTTGGAGCAGCTAGATGTTAAAACAACATTCTTACGTGGAAGTCCTAATGAAAAGATTTACACGCGCTAGCCTGAAGGCTTTGTGGATCCAATGAAGGAACATCATGTGTCTGTTGAAAAGATTACTTTATGGTCTCAAGCAGTCACCTAAGGAGTGGCATTAGCAGTTTGACAACTTTATGATTGACAGCGGATATTCAAGGAGCAAATATTACAGTTGTGTCTATCATAATAAGCTGTCTAATGGTTCTTTATCTATTTGCTGCTCTATGTTGATGACATATTAATCGTTGCAAATAACATGTTAGAGATCAACTAGTTGAAGGCTCGACTGAATACGGAATTTGAAATGAAAGACTTGGGAGTGGCTAAGTAGATATTGGGGATGGAGATTCACAGAGATCGATACAGAGGAACCTTGTACTTGTCAGAAAAAGTACATTGAAAAGGTTCTGGAGCGGTTTTGGATGTAGAATTGCAAACATGTGAGCACTCCATTAGCAGCTCATTTTAAACTATCTGTAGCACAGTCACCTCAAACAATTGAGGGAATGGAGCAAATGGTTCGAGTTCTATATACTAGTGTAGTCATTAGCATCATGTATGCAATGGTGTACTCGTCCTGACGTTACACATGCCGTCAATGTCGTTTCTAGGTTCATGGGAAATCTCGGTGAAGTTCACTGGCAAGCAGTGACATGGATTCTTCGATACCTCAAAGGAACTACAGATGTTGCTTTGATATATAGAAGGAATAGTGACACTAGTAGTAATATAGTTGGATACATCAATTGTGACTATGCTGGTGATGTGGACAAGAGGAGATCCCTGACAGGCTATGTTTTCACTCCTTCTGATTGTGCTATTAATTGGAAGGCAATTTTACAGTCTACTATTGCCTTGTCTACTACAAAAATCGAGTATATGGCAGACATAGAAGCAATGAAAGAAGCATTATGGTTGCAAGGTCTCATTAGCAATCTTGGTTAACAACAGAGTCCTATTGTTGTACATTATGATAGTCGAAGTGTTATACATTTGATTAAAAATCAAATGTACCACGAAAGAATTAAACACATCAATGTTAGGTATCATTTTGTCCGTGAAATTATGTTAAAAGGGGATGTCTTGATGGCGAAGATCGGTACAACTAACAATCCCGCGGATATAATGACAAAGCATATTGCTATAGTTAAATTCAAATACTATTTGGATTTGATTTCTCCCTGTAATAACTGAGGTGTACATAAGACGGTTGGAGAAAAATTGTGAAAGTCTTGACACAATTAAAAAGTGAATGTAGAGATTTATTGAAAACGTATGCCTTCTTAATTGTGTATCTATTGCTTTTTATTTTGCATCAATTAATTGTTAAAAAAAAAAAAAAGGAAAATTCGGCAATTAGCCGAACGCTGCCCAAGGTAAAAAGGGGCATTCAATTTGACTTTGGTCCGCCAGATGGATAAGGCCTCTTATCCATGCTGCAGGCTGGATTCATCATATCAAGGCATAATAAATGCAAGCCATGTGATGAATGTAAGATCCCATGCGAAAATGTATGACGACATTAATATGTCATGCGGAGTTTTTCCTACAAAAGGCTATTTGGCCTTCGAGCGAACATCATCCGAGAGAAGTAAAAATACACAGTATTTTTGTGAGAAAATTCTGAGTGTTGAATGATTTCAGTTGTAATTAGAATTTTAGGTATTGGGATATATTGAATGTATTTTGTAAATTTTTTATTATTTTATAGTAAAATATTTTCTAACCGTCTTCTCATAAATATAAGTTATAAATTGAACTGCATAAATTCTCATATCTTCACTTTTGTGCTTCTTTTATTTTTCTCACCAAATTATCATTCTATTTAAGTAATCAGTATAAACGCAAGACTCTGACGGGTCTAAATCTCAACATGTAATAATAATTGTTGGTGCAAAGAAAGCAAAAAAAAAAAAAAAAACAGAAAAAGAAGGAAAAAAGATCAAACTTACAAGATCTTGAAGCAGGCAAGACTAATTAAAGAAATAGCAGCGGGATCGGAAGAAATTTAGATTGCAAGAGAGTGAATTCCCATAATCAAACAGATGGAAAGATCAAACGGACCATACCTGACAAACCAAAATTGATATCTCAGTGGAATTTTAAATAAAAAATGTAAAAGAAGTGAAAATTATGGTTGCTCATAAAGGGGTGGGAATAAATGAAAAAATAATGAGTAAAAAGAAAAGTAAAAGGAAGCAAAAAATAAAGAAGAACTTCAGATAAAAAAGAAAAGAAAAGAAAAGAAAACTTACAATACAACAAATGAAATTAGTGGTTAATATTTAATGATTAACAGAGAAGCATCATCAACAGCTCTAGATTTTGCAATTACAACGCCAACACAACTAAGATCTGATCGTAACGAAGAAATTTAGAGAGAAAGAGAAGGAATTTCTGTGATAGAAGAAGAAGAAGAAGAAAATAGGTAGTGTATTCATTAACAAAGTTTGTGAAATGTTTCACCAATAATTGATTAGTAGTCAGTAATCTCGCCGATGACCGAGACCTTTTATTATATTATTAATCGGACACACAAAGAAGTTCAAAATAAGGTAATTTTGCACTCCAAGCCAAACGTTTGAATAGCACCACGCGGTTTCCCACAAGTGGGAATAAAATAAAAGGGAATTGCGAAGATGCCACGAAAATAGGTAGGATTTAAAAGAAGAAAAAATCCAAAATTTTGGTTAATATAGATAGTTACCCTTTGAAAAACAATACAAACGAGGAGATGGAGGATAATTACTTTTATGGGCCTGGATTGATTGGACTGGTCGCTGGTTTCATGAACTACTTACGGTCAAGGCGACACCACAAAATGGAGGGGCACCTATTGTTCTCAACACAAAGCCACTAATTGTAGAAATCGATGGAGAATCTATACTATGTAAAGGATGAAGAGGTAGCCGTGGTTTTCCATTTCCCTTCTTTACTTTCATTTTGCTTATGACAAATAATTGCTACATGAATTTTTTTTTTTTTTTGGTGAGATTTTGCATCATTTCTACATAAAACTTTTACTTTTATTCTTTAAAATACTTATTAATTAATTATGTCATTTAAGTTAGTCTTATGTAAGATTATATCATATTTAAAAAAGTTTTGTTACTGGGATGGGGGCTGATGGGGGGCCAATGAGGTAATTTTGTTTTTCATCTTAATATGCTACATATTAATTTTAAATCTGTTATATATCAATTTTAATTTTTATACACATGATATTATTGTACATCATTTTTTAGCTTGTTACATATAACCTTAAAAATTTTGTATTCTTATATTTATTGTATATTAATCTTATTCTTTGTACACATAAACCATTTTAAAAAAAAAATCAAAAAAATCTCTCTTCTCACTCTTTCTCTCTGCCACAGCACCTGGCTCCCTCCCACCTCGTCCCACAGCCACAACCATAGTTTTAAAAACCGGACCGGTTATTGAACCGGTAAGAAGACTGTGTTAGTGGTTTAGCGGTCCAACCGGAAAACCAGCGGTTGAACCGGCGGGTCAATTCTGATTTGATAAAATAATAATTAATACTTATAATTTTTCATTTTTTAATAACAAACAATGAGTATAATTATAAAAAATAGAATATGAGTCTACTTAAATTTAAAATAAAATTAAAATACAAAATATTTATGATAATTTTCTAATTAAATAAATTAATAAAGTATAAATATCAAAAATAAAATATTATAGAACTATTAATCGAATATTCATATCTAAAAATAAATATTATAGAGTCAATATATAATTCAAAAATATTACATTTTTCATTAATATAAATAAGTATTATTTATTCTCATTTTTAATCCAAAAAAATAAATAAAACGACGTCGTTTTGATCAAGATAACATAGTTGCCGGTTCACCGGTCCGACTGGCCGGTTCACCGGTTTTGGAGTTACTGGTTTTTCGGTCCGACCGGCCGGTTCACCGGTTTTCGGGCGGTTCATTTCCTATTCCGGTTTTATCAGAGAATCGGACCGGTCCGACCTCTGGTTCACCGGTTTTTCGGTCCGACCGGCCGGTCCGGTCCGGTTTTTAAAACTATGGCCACAACCATTTCCATAATTAAAAATATTATTTTAAAGAAGATAATAAGTTATTTAGTAATTAGTATTCAACCAATCACTCTTTAATTTAGTAGACTCTTTAATCCAGTAAACATTTTGTCAAATTATATATGATAATTACACATAGGATGATGAATTTTATAGTAATTATGATTAGAAGTGATCCTAACGATTGTTCTCCCCAAAATTACTCTCTCTCTCTCTCTCTAAAACCTCTCAACTGTTCGAACACAACCCATCCTCCCCTACTTTCCCTGGCTGGCAACGGTGGTAGTCATTGCCAGCGCCGATTACTGCTGTCGCTGGCCATGCCACCTTTGCTACATTACACTCTGTCCTTTCTCCCTCGCTGCATTTCTGGCTTTGTTCTCTCTCCCTACCACTTCCTCCTCCACCTATCTTCCCCAACCTTGCTGCCATCATGTTTGTTTTACTTTTTCTTAGATTTAGTTCAAATAAAGTCACCAACTGCCTTCCTGATCTCATATCTAGGGTCTTCGTCATCTTGCCTCTCCTTTTGCCGTTCCTGTCACCATGTCCGCTGTCAAAACCGTCGCACTCGCCACTGTCTTAGTCGTCGGAGCCGATCTACTGGCTTCTGGCACCACTGACTCTGACAATGACTCTGTTGCTAGCGCCGCCTTACCAGTCGCCCGCGCACCCATCAGAACAGATTCTGCTGAAGATGGTGCTGGAAGCTTCGGCACTGCCGCCTCCGTTACCCGTCGCTCTGGGACCGCAGGCCAAATCTCCATCGTCATCACCCTCCTCCCGTCCGGTGTCGCTCTCTTCTTGTTTGGTGTCGCCCTCCAACGATCCACCGCCGCTACTGCGGCCACCCCATTTCGGCAACCCGTTGATGCTGCACGACGCGTTGCTGCTACTGTCCAGCGGCCTTTTTGCCTATTTTGGAGCTAATTGGGAAAAATCCTACCATACGTTTATGTGTTGGGTGTATCGTTCTTTCCTCTACGTAGGCTGTAGTTTACTTTTTTTTTGAAATAAGTGTCTGGTATGTTTGATCAAATTTCATCACAGGTCCAATAAGATACGATATTTATTGTCATGTGCAGTTTTGTCCGACCAGATTAGATTTAATTAATTTTTTCTAATTAGTTAACTCTAATTACATATCAGTTAGTTTCTTTGTCAGAGAATTCTTTTTGTATAGAGTTCAAGCTCAGTCTGTGAATAATTCGTGTGACCTTAAGAAATATAAATTATTTGAACCGAATTATAACTCTACTTTACACATGTATTTTTGACACCTTCGGTCTTATGTATATTTTTAATAAATATTAATATAATAATTTTTTTGTGTTAAAAAAAATTTATAATAATTATGATTGAAGCTGAAGCTGTAGATAGTATTGACGCGTCCCCGCTTTGGACCAAACAATTGTCTTTCGAAGTCTCTCTTGAACATTTTAGATTTAGACAAACAACAAAAACGAAGTCTTCCAAAAATCCCAGTTTTTTTTTTTTATTTTAATAAAAGTTTGATTTGGACAAACAAGAAATTCTGTCTCTGAGTTTTTTTTTTTTTTCTTTTTTTAACTCAAATGAGCAACTTGGCTTTCCCTACTAAATAAATGCATGTATATATGCACATTTTGAAATCTCCAAATAATTGGATTTACATATCTAATCACGACTCGCCATGGAATCTCTTTCAAGAGAAAGCTGTGTCTATCACATGGACGAAAAAAAAAAAAAAAGAACGGGGAGGCGACGTGTACTGTAGCAGATAGCAAAAATTAATTTTTTTTAAAAATATTTGATGTAAACAGTAACATAAAAAATAATAATAATAATAATATTTTATTAATGAATGGTGACATACATAATAAAATAATATTATTTTCATAGATGCACGGAGTAACTTTTCTGTTTTATTCTCTCTTTTTTCCCATTATTTAACAACTTGAAAATTACGTCTTTTTATTGTTACAAACAAAACAAACGGACTAAATTGTTTTTTTTTTTTTTTTTTGAGAATAGGACTAAAATTTTTTTAAACAAGATGGATTTTAGTGTCGTTTTGTCCCGTAAAGGGTATATATATATAATTGAGGAGTAGTTGGATTCAAACAATAAAGTCTTTCCTAAGTCTTTGTTTAAAATTTAAGATTTAGACGAACAATGAAATCGTAATCTTCCAAAAATTCAAGTCTTTCCTTTTTTCTTTTCTTTCTTTTAACATAAGTTAGATTTGGACAAACAACAAAATCTTTCTCCAAGTCCTTTTTTTTTTTTTTTAACCAACAAGAGAAACTTTGCTTTCCCTACTAAATAAGTTCATGTATATATGCATTTTGTTTTTAGAGTTTCATTATATTATTATATTTTTAGGTAGTATTAAAATGACTATGTAATTCATTGAATAGTATTTAATAATTTATCTAATTTTTTTATTTTTTCAAATTCAAGTATCCAACGATTTATATCACTTGAATTTTCACTGAACAATTGCACCAAATATTTTTCTTTTTTTAAAAATATTTTATGATATTACTATCTTAAATGACAATTAACTGGCAGAAACAGGTACAATAATTCACATATAATTTTCAGATTCAAGATCACATAATTGCTGTGCTGTGAATTTTTCGACATCTGGAAAATCATACATTAAAGTTGTCTTCAATATTTCCACAGCCAGCCTTCCTCGAACAGAATTATGTAGACTTAAATTATCTATCACTTTCTGTAAATTTGTTATGATTTTCTAACATGTTCTACATGTTCACACACAACATGGAAATTAACTGGCCATGGCGAAGGTAATTACTTGCCTGGACAATTCGGGCGTATAATCTTCAATTTGCATCGTTTTGGTTGCTGAGACATTGACAGCGGTGGGGAAGAAAATAAGTATATGGATGTAAATCAATACCATTTCGTGCAATTTAGCTGTAAATTTTTTTTATATGATAATAGAATTTCATACTTGTTGGGATGTTTCTTTCTAAATTCTTTTTTTTTTTTTTCTTGTCAGGAGACTCTGACTTTAAATATAAACGGTCAATAACTCAAAGATCATTCTAATGCATGGCCTCTAAAATGGGAGAACTTTGGTAACTAAATTACAAGAAAAATTAAAATAAGAGCTAAATTATGGAGCCCATGAAATGGGGACAATTTAGTTAATTTGAGGTATTGACCAAAAGTTAAAAATGGAGGAAAATCTCAATTTGATTCTTCCAAAAATATCAAAAAAAAAAAAAGGGAGCCGGCTGCTTGAGCAGCAAACGGTTCCCACCTGTGTAGCACGGACACGGAGTTTTTTGGGTTGTTTGGGAGTGATAGTGGAAAAGTTGACAGATAAGTCACCTTTACTGTCACTCTACAGAACCATACATGAGATTTTCACCTCATACGGCTCCTTGTTCAATTTTTTCAATAGTCCAAGTCACACCCTCCCATAATCCATTTTTCTCTTAGGAGAATTTGCTTCAACTATTCATGGCACTATCCATGTTAAATAAATAATCCAATTTTTTTTGGAGTTGAAATGAAATTTCTGAGGTTATAAATCTATTTTTCTTTTTCTTTTCTAATTTTTTCTATTTCATTTAGAATTGTACTTGTTCTAGCAGTCAGATCTTTCTTTGCAAAATTGTGCTCAATTTCATATGTGGCAATTCCGCCAAGATCTTTTCGTTAGTTGGGGGAATAATCCGCACGAATCGGATTTTTTGTAGGTCCTTTATGGCACACGGGAACGGCTCGTGCAACTGCAGGATTTGAAAAAGGCATTGATCCTGACCGTATCGAGTTGGAACAACCTGTTCCTCCTGAACACCTCGATCAAGCGCCAAAGAATTTCCTGCTGCTACCATATAGTATTCATCTCTATTTGGTGATAAATAGAGTATACGTCCTTCTACGGCTTGGCCGGCGGCAGTACCTTGACCAACCCCAGGTCCAATAGAAGCAAGCCCAATGGCTAACCCAACAACAATAATGGATTCATGATAAGTTCCTCGCACCAAAATAAAGATAGGATCCCTATCTACCAAAATTTTCACTTCTGGTTCCGGCGAACGAATAATCATTGAGTCCTCCTCTTTCTCTTTCCGGACAACTATTTGAAATTCGACGGATCCCCTGTTTTCTTCTTGTGAAATAACTGAGATAAATGAATTTTTTATCATAAAAAATACAGAAACGCGCCCGACACGCTGATAAATGTATCAGACATGTTTAAAAGTGTTCGTCAAATATTTTTTTTAAAAAAAAATTGGACACGTAATGTTGAATACAAGAATTACAAGTGTTGGACACTTCAAGAACATATTTGAGTATTTTTTTAATTTTTAATAACAAAAAATTACAAAAATATTTACATTTTTGTCTTCTACTCCTTTATGGGCTCGGCCAATTGCGTGGACTTCAGACCTTCTCGCCGTCGGAGCTGCCCTGCGACTACTAAGCACTAAAGCCGGCAATTAGTAGGGAGATTATGCAGATACACCACCAGAAGCACCACCAAGCTTATGTCACCAACCACAACAAGGCACTCCACCAACTCCAAGAAGCTTTGGATAAGGGCGACGCCTCTACTGTTATCGGATTATAGAGTGCTCTCGAGTTCAACGGCGGAGGCAACGCCAAATAAATCAAATTATTGATCCGACTATCCTTGTCCACAGTGACGTCTTTTGTTAATGAATTTTCAGAGTATTTCCAATTTATTTCATCATTAATTATTTACTCCAATCTGAATATTTAAACACTATTTATATTTTTTATAATGTTAAATAAAATTTACATTGTTGTTCAAATATATATATATAGCTGTGTTCGAATTGTATCCTTATCTTAATTTTTTTAATATTAGTGTGTCGTCATATCTGTTTCGTGTCGTGTCTATTTCATCATACCTATGTCTAGACATGTCAATTGGGTCAGATGGCCAGTGGACCGGCTCGGCCCAGCCAGGCATGGGCCGTGTTAAGCATGGTCCACATTGTATAGTGTCGGGTTCGGGTTAGGCACGATTAATATTAGGGCCTGAGCTGGGCTTACATTTTTAAGCCCATGGGCCAGGCCAGGCCAGGCACAACCCATAATGGGCTCGGATTCAGGCACGGCCCGAGTCCAAGTACGAATAAATAAGTCCAATATAAATCCTTTTAAAAATAAATTTAAAATCAAAATAAGAAGTGTAGGTAATAAGTTTTGAACTATAATTCAAGAAAATAAAAGTATCAAACTCTTCCACCAAGTTAAGTGTACTAGTTTACATATTTTCTTTATTTTTATTTTTTATTTAACAAAACAGAATATATCACTATTTCATGAAGTTATTTATTTATTTTTTTCATAAATTATGAATGACAAAAGTTAAAGACAATATTTATATGATAAATTTATGTAAATTATAATAAAAAATTATATATGATGTAATATTTTGTTTGTATTTTTTTGATTAAAATTTATATTTCACTTTTGTAATTGGTTATTTTAAATCTTAAATTTAAATATTTAATAAAAAATAATATTTTTTTTTGATCTTTCACTTAAATTTTATATTCATTTATTTATAAAAATAGATGATACTATTTAAAAACGATTAATGATATAAGCACTATGCGATTTATGTATAATCAATCATCCAAGTATATAACAATTTAGGCACGATCAATAACTTAAACACAATAAAGTGAGCGGCCCAATTATGGCACGATAAGTGGCCTAGACACGACACAGTAAATGACTCAAGTACAGCATAACGCGAACCCATAATACTTGGTCTTATAGGTCGTGTTGAGTTCGTTATCTAAATTTTTAAGTATAGCACGATACGACACAAAAGATAAATGGGCCGTGCTAAGGCACGGCACGAAATACGTGGGCTTCAAAAAAGCTGGGCCTTGTCTGGCATAACATGGCCTATTTGACATGTCTACTCGTATCCGTGCTTCATAAGTTTCCATTCTTTGTCGTTGTGATTATGGTTTTTTTTTTTTTAAGTAGAATTTGTAACATACTCCGTACTTATCTTTATTTTAATATGTGAGTTAATTTGATTATCGAAAAGAGCAGTTAAAATTAGAAATACCCAAAAGAGAAAACTGACTCCCTTCGAGAGAGAACTCCCTCGAGACTCAAGAGAGATATTTGAAGCTTGGGAGAAAAAAAAAGGATATATAATTTTTTAATTATAAATTTTTACATTTTTTTATATAAATTTTAAACTTTTTTGACATTTTATTAGAGTTCTAAATATTTCAATTTCTTACCAAATCAGTTCTTTCATTTACGAAAAGTGGTCAATCCATTAATATATGAGTTTAAGTTAATGAAAATTATTAAAAAAAAGTCAAATAAATGAATTACATATTTTTTTTGTTAACAACTATGCACATAAAATATTTTTTCAATCAATAAATACACGAATTAAATATGAAAAGTTTATACTTTTTGATGAAAATTTTTTTAATTAATATATTTAACCTTTTTTTTAAATAATTTTTGTAAGATCAAAATTATTTTTTTAATAGATTGATCACTTTTTGTTAACAAATGGACTAATTTAGTAAAAAATCAAAAATTTTAAAATTCAAATGAAATTTCAAAAAGATTTACGACTTATATATAAAAAATTATAAAGGTTGAGGATTTAAAAACTGTATATCCTGGAAACAAAAAAAAAAAAAAAAGGGAGATAAATAGAAAAGATGTTTAATTTTTGTTCAAAAAAAAAAAGGGGTTGAGTTGCATTCCTGTTGTCCAAAATCCGAACGCGGTTGCTGAACGCTCTTGAAAGACCGAGAGGTAAACATCTAAGGGAGATGATCAGTAAAATAAAGGACTAGGCCATGTTTGTTTATTTTGTCAAAATGCAAATGAACGGACGAGAGAATAAGAATAGTTATGCGTTTTTGAGGATGTGACAGTGGGAAATTGAATTCTTTTTTTTTTTGGTTAAGGCAAATTGATTTTTTTTTCTTCTAAACATCAAAACAGATAATTATCATTCTATTAGATATTAGTGGAAAAAAGAGCTATGGGCCTGAAGACACCCCAATGGAGATACAGCAACCTAAGAAGCAGGGGTCTAGGTATGTTGGAAAATAGATAGCGATCAGTCCATAAGCAAACTTGATTTAGTTATTAAACGAGCTTTGAAATGAAGTTTGAGTACCGCTTGTTTTGACAAAAAAAAAAAAAAAAACAATAAGGAATATCAAAGATTCAAAAGACTATAGCAAATAAAGTAGCCAGCGCCAAGCTGAAGCGTACTTTGAATGGGTTAAGCTTAAGCTTATTTGCCTTGGTCTGCTTTATTGAACGGGTGCTAAAGTTACACTAAAAAATCACTTATTTACCCACAGAAAAAAAAAAAAAAAAAGACAATGTGACATAGAACCTGCAAGTATAAACTTAAAAAAGTGATTGTATGCTAAATCATGGCAACATAATTTGTGCGAAAAATTGAACTGACAAGGCTACCTTCTTAGAGCCTTCATTGTTTAGTTTGCAGTTTAAGAATCCACATTCACTACTACATCTGAAGCATTATCAGCTTTTAATCCTCTTTTTCTTAATGCCATAAACACACTAAAGTACATTGTGGACACAACAGGTATCAGCTCTCATTAGCAACATCTATAGCAGTATTTTCTGCTTTAATTTGTCATTAGATTGTAAAATGGCTTCTAACTTTCATTAGATCCTTGCATCTCAATATGTGAGAGCTTTGTACAAACTAGATTCAAAATACAAATTTGAAATCATGATTCAAATTTAAACATTGTATAAGCTTACATGAGACGATTACAAGATTAAACATGTGTCTCTCTAATTCAAAAAGTTTTCAAATTTAACCATGTAAAACCAAACAAAACAAGCTAATCAAGCCATTACAAAATATCTTCAACAAGCTTTCTTAACTATTATGACAAACAGTTAAATCCTGGTGAGAAAAACTCCACTAAAAGGGCTGATCCCTGTGAGCCTTAGAAACATTGTTGGAGCCACAATTGTGAGTGGCTATGCAAGGGAAGCAATCCCACATGGAGAAGGAGAGGAGTGTTTGAGCAACTTAAAAAATAGGCCCATGACCCATGTTTCTAAGCCAATTGGTTTTAGATAGAGCGTGGTGTCCGTGGCCTGTTTGTTTGTTGCTTGTTTTCGCTCCGATCCTCCCTCCTGTGATCGCTCTCCGTATTGGGCCCGAGCCCGCGCGTCTGCTTCCGCAAATTATTATCCAACAAACATCACGGGTAGATTCAATTACTAGGTCAAGTTTCTGGATCCAATATGTTCGCCAAAGGTGACCACTTAAAATAGATGTATTCTGAAATGAGAAACAAGTTCATGTGTAAGCATTTAAAAATTTTCAATCAGTGAAACTATTGCAGTTCAGTATGTGGTCTAAATAATTTTTCCTTTTTAATTTTGGACTAGAGATTTCACCAAGTTTAATTATATATAGTCTTATGAACATGACAAAGCAAAATCATGATTTTTTGATTGAGTCTGGAAAATTTTCACCAAGATGCCATAATATACTAGACAAAAAAAAAAACCAGAAGAAGAAGTGGGAAAGGGAATTAAGATCATAAAGAATTATGGGGAATATTGTTGTAAAGAAATTTCAAGCCAAAACTGCTATTGATTAAGAACCATGCTATCAAAACTTTGCATAAAGCTGCTTGACTCCCTATGAATGTACACTAACACAACCACAATCACTGCAGAAATGGCAAAAGATATGTTCTGAATTTAGTGGTATGAAAATAAGAAAAAGAAACAAGAAAAGCTAAGGCATCTTGCAACAGATGATGTGAAAGTAATGGATTAAAGAAATGAAGCTGGCGAATTTTATATCACTACATAGTATGGAGACTCGTAATTCCATTAAGATTGGAAAATCACAGAATTAATTTACCATTCTGTAACTCCTGTTGTTAAAGCCCTGGCAAAGGTGAGTCTCAGCAAGTTTTCAGCTCTCAATGGCAACTGCGGAACATGACATGACTATTAAAACTTCAAAGAGATCAGCCAGAACAACCTCCTTTGGACAAAGGGAATTGGGTGTTCGTGGAAGTGGTGCTCCATCACTGATACTGAACGTGCAGCATATTACGGGGTGGTGGAAACTGAAAAAGCAACAATATCTGACCGAAATTATGGAATCTATATCTATGAACTGTAATGCCAATAAGTAGTAATGTCAACGGTTCAGCTCCATCACTGAAACAGAATTGTTGGAGCCACAATTGTGAGTGGCTATGCAAGGGAAGCAATCCCACATGGAGAAGGAGAGGAGTGTTTGAACAACTTAAAAAATAGGCCTATGACCCATGTTTCTAAGCCAATTGGTTTTAGATAGAGCGTGGTGTCCGTGGCCTGTTTGTTTGTTGCTTGTTTTCGCTACGATCCTCCCTCCTGTGATCGCTCTCCGTATTGGGCCTGTGATCGCTCTCCGTATTGGGCCCGAGCCCGCGCGTCTGCTTCCGCAAATTATTATCCAACATGGTATCAGAGCACAAATGATCTTGCGGGACTGTGAATTATCAAAGTGTTACACCTTCAATTAAAAAGCCCAAAAAGGAAGCCCATGAAGAAGGAGTAGCCCATCAAGCATGGATTCTCAATGGAAGGCCCAAAGTGAAGCCCAACAAAAGGAATAAAATCCTAATGAAAGGCTCAAATGGAGGCCCCAACAAGAAGAGTCCAAGCATTATGAAAAAGGAACAAAAATACATAAGCCCAGAGGCTAGGCAGCTCAATGGCAAGGCGGTCCATCAAGAGACCAGGCGGCTAAGTAGCTAGGCGGCTAAGAGGCAAAAATGTAATGGTTCCTAAGTAGCTAGGCGGCTAAGAGGCAAAAATGTAATGGTTCCTAAGTAGCTAGGCCCATGACCCATGTTTCTAAGCCAATTGGTTTTAGATAGAGTGTAGTGTCCGTGGCCTGTTTGTTTGTTGTTTGTTTTCGCTCCGATCCTCCCTCCTGTGATCGCTCTCCGTATTGGGCCCGAGCCCGTGCATCTGCTTCCGCAAATTATTATCCAACAAGAATAATGTATGAGGAGATATATATGCAACAATTTACGTTGAGGGAAAAAATAAAATTGAGGAGACAAGATGTTCTAAATTACCTTAGAGGAGCAATGTTTTGTGAAGAGAGAGGAAGATGAAAGCAGCAAATCAAAGAAATATGAAATTAGAGCCATTGTCGGGGTGGTTTGAAAGGCCAATCTTCGCCCCAATTCCAGCAAAGGACAATTAACAATATCTACGAGCTGAACAGAGGAGGGGAGCCCTTCTTTTGGAAGGTATTGGAGCTTTGGGCAGCCAAAGATATTCAATTGAGTAAGAGAGGTAAGGCGGTGAAGTCCCCAATTATTCAATGTCTCCAGATTTTCAAGTCCTGAGATATCTAGAGAAGTGAGAGTGGGGGGCAGCTTCCTGCTGTACAAATCTTAATCATTAGAAATTAGAACAATACATGTGTTACTATTGAACTGAATGATAGAGTTTCGGTCAGAATAACGCCTAACGATTATAGTTAAGGTGATGGCAGACACAGCTTCCTGGTTTCTTAAATTATTTCCTTCCATGGTGAAATAACCCCTGATTGCATGCGTAAAACAAGATAATACTCATAAAAGAATGATATTCAATCCAGAAGAGGAAATCAGATATGATTTTTTTTTTTTTATTTTTTGCTCGCAATCAGAAATGATTTGGGGAAGCCATTTCATGAAGCAAACTAACTGAGCTCTATCTACTGTCTCAATTGCCACACATATTTATTATCAGATTCAATCAGTAAGAGAAGATAAGAAGATGAAATTAATCGAAAAGAAAGAAACAAAAGAAAACATCAGAATTATATAATAATAATATCAATTTAGGGAACAGGAAATCCATTGGAAAGAAAATTTATCAAACAACCAAGAAAAACCAAAAAAAAAAAAAAAACAGAAAAAAAAGGGTGATGATCAAAGAGAAGGAAGCAAAGTTGGGGGGTTTGGTTGGGTTAATTACTTGAGAGATGGAATCAAGAAACGATTTGGTAATATCGATCGGATTCTGAGCCATCTGCTCCGTTCACTTCTAACGATTTTTCTTCCTTTTTTAACTCAAAAAAGCCCTCCAATTCCCACCTCCTTTTTATGTTCAAATTGTGTTATGAATAAATAATCTCGGAAAGCTATTCTGCGATCAATCCCTAGTGGTATTTGTATTGGCAGGTGATATATACACGCATAAATTCCTTCATACACGCATGATACAGCAGCTAAGAGTCCATTGTTACTTTGTAATGGGCGTGTATGAGGGATATTTAAGCGTGTAATTATCAAATCCCATTTGTATTTTTGTGTGTCCCATTCTTCTGTTAATGTTAATTTTGCTTTGCAATTGCATTTATATCACTCCTCCTCCAAGCCAACTGATCACATCCACAGCCACCACTAAGTAAAGTAGGATAATAATAATAATAATAATAATAATAATAATAATAATTTTCTCTCTAATGTTTGAACCTCTGTTATGAACACAACGATAAAAAAAAAAAATCCCAAAGTTTTTTTTTTGTAATTGAACATTTTCTTGTCACTTTTTCTTTAATTAATCTGTGTATTTTTTTAATAGAAAAAAGTTATATCATAAATATATTAGTGATCGTACCTATATGTCGATGCTAGCGTCACCGTTACTACCTTTGTTTAATCAACTTTTATGTAAATAATCCACCATCTGAATACTATTAGGTCTGAATGAGTTTCCTCCAATTTGTTCACAGTATTAACAAATTATGAATTAGCACGCAACAAGCCAATGGGAGCCATGAGGAGAATTCATCCCTTTCTACCCCAGTTGAGACTTGAAATTAAGTCGTGAATAAAACCAGCATACTAAATTACTAATCAAATTATTATTTTGATGGTTATTCTATATATCTCTTATTTAAATGTCACCAAATCACATCTACTTGCTTGTCATAACATTAAAATGCTTTGTTTGAATTGAAAGAAAGTGAATAGAAAAGAAAAGGAATAGAAAATAGTACAGTAATGATAATATTATAATTGATAAAAAAGTAATGATTAGAAAGTGGTGAGAAAGAAAATGAATGGTAATTTGTAAGAGAAAAAATAAAAGTTAGTTGTTTGGATTGATAGAAAATGAATAGAAAATAAAATAAATAAAAAGTAATTTTCTTTCTAATTCTTTTCTTTTTCTTTTCCTACAATTTCCAAACAGAGCATAAGAGTGTGTTTGGTAATGGATTAGGAAGGAAAAAAGAAAAAAAATTAGAGGCATTTTCATTTGTTTGGCAATGAAGAAGAAAATCATTGGAAATGTGTGGGAAAGTGGAAAGTAACGTGTGTAAGAGAAGTAAAAATTTTTTAAAAATATATAATAACTAAAATAGCCTAAGTTTATTTAATTAGTTGTAATGGTGTTTTTGTAATTTTAATCAATTATTTATTTTATGTAAGAATATTTTTGTCATCTTATCTATAAATTTTTTTCTAACATTTTTTATACAATCTAAATATTAAATTTTACTTTCTCATTATCTTCTTACAACTTTCTTTTCCCATAATTTTCTTTCTCACAACTTTTTTTCACACTAAAATCTCACAATTCAAACAGACTATAAAAATATGATAAGCGACAATTTTGAGTTTTTATAATTTACAAAATTTTTTTGTGTTATTTAAGAAACATATAAAAACAAAAAAATATATTAAGTAAAAAAAAATCGTTTTCTCAGCTCAAAATTGTTATTTTAGTTATCTAATATGTATTTTTTCCTTCTTCTTTTTTTTTCCTGTCAAATACAGCAGATAGGACACAGTCAACACAAAGAACCCTCAAGAAATTCCCCACTTAGCTTGGATGATGAATTTATTATTTGTGATACCAAAATTCTGATTTCAGCAAATTGATTACTTAAGTATATTGTTTTAATCATTGAATATAGATCTACATTTTTTCTATTAGATCTCCTATGAAGCACAAACATGGATAGATTGACACGGACACGGCAAGGATTCGGCTATATGCATGTGTACATATATCTATCTATATGTAAGTATATAAAGTCGAATATGAGAAAAAATGTCAATCTTTCTCTCTCTAACATATGGAAATTTCTCATAAATTCATAAATTAAAATATTTAATAATTATGAAAATTTTATCACAATTAGAATTACAATTCACAATTAATATAAATCTAGTTATAATCAAATAAGAATTCTATTAATTTATATATTGAATTTTAGTAATCTATATATTTTTACTTTGACTATAATTAAATCTCTATAATTATAAATTTTATAATAAAATAAAATAATAAAAATAAAAAAAATATTTTACAAATCCTCCTTTTTAGAAAAGCAAAAAGATTAAAAAAAACCTCTCAAATTTACCTTTTTTTTCCCACAAAAGAGAAAAAGACATTACTTTGAAATTTGTTTTCCTAAAAAAAAAGGTTCTTTTTATTTGCTTAAGAAATTTTTAAAAATTCTCAAAAAAATAATACTCAAAATTTATATTTTTTTTTACTTTTCTTTTAAATAGAATAAAGTAAAAATAAAATTTTTAAAAAATTATGATTAAATCCGTGCATCTCGCGGCTCTGTTACTGATATATATAATTTATAATTTTGCACATCACTAGAATATATCTTTTAAAAATATTATGAAAACGTTGCAAAAAAGGGGAAAAATAGAATCTGAAAAACAAAAACAAGGAAAGAGTACAAGTCATATCATCCTCCACAAGTCTATATTCTTCTGTATCTCATATTCTTATAATTATTTATTACTTTTTTTAAAAGAAAGAGTTAGAGTCCTAAACAAAATAAAACGAGAACCCAACTGTACTCATCGTCAATCAGCCACTATCGAAGACGTTTCTCTACCTTCCATTACAAAAACTATCCAACCTTAAACTTTGGTGTTTGGATCTGACGATCTACAAACTTAACTAAGAAAAAGATGACAATAATGAAAGAAAGTCGGTAGCTAAACGACGAAATATCAATCTAGGATGTTGCAGGAAAAAAAATTGAAGAAGAAAGGAAGATCTCGTGCGTGGGTGTGTTGTTGTCTGTCATTTCCAATTGGTGGCTGTTTTTCTACTATTTTTTTCTCTTGAATCTTTTTCTTTGTTTTTATAAATCAATTGGGCGTGTTGGACACGGCGCATTGCCATGTCCAACATCATGTCCAATATTTCTTTTAAAAAAAATTTTGTCGAACACGTTTAGTCATTACTGACACGTGTCCAATACATGTCGAACGAGTGTCTGTGTCCGACATGTGTCAGACACACAGTATATCTCTAATATGCCACGTCGGTGCTTCATTGGATCTTGATATCCAAAAATTACGTTAAACCCCAGTTAATCTTATTCAAGTTTTTGTCGAACTTTTTATGGGAAGTTTTTTGAATATCGTTTTTTTTATTCACAAGACTCAAACTTAAAATTTTATTTAAAGAAAACTGAACTCCTTTCACTTAAACTAATGGTCGTTGGTAAATAAGAATTTACTTAACACACTAGAGGATGAGCCAAATTTACTGAGTTTATCTGTCAGAAATGTCATTTTACTTGCAGAGTTCAAGGAGCGATTAGCAGTGAGTAGCCTGCTTCCCTAGTTTTTATTGTGCTCCCGTGTTGAAATAACTTTTCGTTAGAAAAGATTTGAAATAATTAAATTTCACACTAAATTTAGTTCATAATAGAATAAAATGGTAAAAAAATGAATCATATAATTGATTTTAATTAGATTTAAATTTCAAGTTTTTGTTGCCGTTGTTGTTGTGCTTTCTTGGAAAACAATAAGGTTCATTATGTATCTCATTTCAAATTTTAGACTCAATGACCTCTATATCTCAGATATTTGGATTTGACATTTGGGAAGGAAATGGCGTTCCCTGTGGTTAAAAGAAAAAACTTAATTTGACCAAATAATAATAATAATAATAATAATAATTCCTACTGTGATAGAAATACCTTCTTTTAGCAAAGATAAAAATTGAAGGAATTCTATTAAAAGATTCATATAATTGATCTAGAACCATTTTTCATTTTTTTTGGTGCAACGGAGAAGAAAAAGTAAGTTATTATTGGAGAAACAAGATGTCCGCTTTATTAGCGTCCAAGAGAACTCGCATTCCTACAAATGGAGCCATAAACATTTTGTCTCCACTGAGAGAAGCACTTTCCAATTTTGCAAAGAAGCCTACACAAATATTCTCTCCTTTCAAAGTGTGAGTAATTTACAAGGACCATCCAAGATCTTGAAGAAAGCGAATATCATTAAGTAAGGTAGTAAATGAGTGAGATGTATCAGACTGCAATAAAATCAAGTGATAAATGAGTGAGATGTGTCAGGCCGCAATAAAATCAAGTGAGCTGCCACAAGTGAATGAGTCTCAAGCTTGACATTCTTGTAGCCCAAATCTTAAACAAATTCCAACCCTCGAATGATTGCTAAAAGCTTTGCAACCATATTAGTAATAAAACTCAGACGCCACGTACTGTGCTCATCACGTAAAAGACCACCATAACCAACTTGCCAAGGGATTCCCCAGTATACTCCCATTTGTGTTAACTTTAACCCATCAAAAAAAAAAAAACAAAGAAAGAAAAGGTGCTCTCCAACCAACCACTCTAAGATTTAACGCGCTAGCATCCGTAAGAGAAGCGATGCTAATCGAATAATCTACAACCAAATTATTTGTCTTTCTTATCTCTTATCCGCAGGAATTGACTTGAGGTAGTCTAGAAATATTTTTATTGAACCATATAAAAAATGACAATTAATTTTATCTTTGACTTGGAGCTATCTATATCAAAGATATTAAACTCAGCTCGAGCATCGATCCAATTGGATTAATGTGTTACTAGTTCAATTAATGAATTAATAGTTGGTCCAATCGAATCAATGTTTAATATAATTTTTGATTTTTTTTTTCAATTTTTGTACATAACAATAAGCTCTTGTTTTTGTAATTTTTTTAGACCCAAATAAACAGAGAGGTTTTTCCTTTTTTTTTTTTTTTTTTCCTTATTTGGTAGTTAAAATGCATTAGAATCTTTCATTATTTTAATTTTTTAGGTAAAAGAGCGATTCAATCTGATTCAACTAGATATATGGGTTAGTAGAGTTTTCAAAATCTAGCAAGATCGATTGATATTTCCAGTTTAAAAGTACAAGCAATTTTTTAGCTAACTCAGCCCAGTCTAGTAATCGATTTGTTGAGTTATCAGTTTGACCGATTGGACCAAACTGAGCTTGATAACTATGATCCATGTAGAGAACAATTAGATAGCTTTAAATGCAGATCATCCGTCATTTTGTTTTCGGACAGGGCGTGAAAACAAAAACAATGCATAGAAAAAAAAAAATGCAAAATATGGAGGTGTTAATAATCTGCAAAAGGGTTCGACATAGTTAAATTTACATCTTTTTTTGTATAGTTGTGAGAGTGATTTGATAACTTTTACTAAGTCTCAAGAAAATACTCTTCTTCTAGTTTAGTGTAACGGCTCTTGTTGAGGAATTTTCAAAACAGAAAGTCGTGTTTTCAAGTTAATTTGGTAGTTATTGAAACGCATCTATTGTTGAAAAGACAAATTGAAAAGTCGTGCCTATTGATAAAAAGACATATTAAAAGAGTTGTGTCTATTGGTTCCAAAAGACCATCTATTGACTAAATAACTACCTTATTAATCTCCATATAAGTATGTGAAGTGGCTATTTACATGGAAATAGAGAAGATAGAAAAATTCATATACATTTTGTGAGCAATGTTTGGATATTACAATAACTTCTCGAGAGCTTAATTTTAATAGTGCAAACTGCAGTCAAGTGTGTTTCATTTTATCCTATAAGAAAATAAGTTTTAACCTGTTTGCACCGATATGAGGATGAATTTTACTTTAAGAAAAATGACAATGTTACACGACTTGAAGTAATTTTTTCATTTCTAATCTTACCCTTTTTTCGGTTCTAATAATCTTAAGGAAAAATTTCAATACATGATTGGATCGTTAAAGGAGTTGGCTTCTAACTTAGTAAATGGGTCAAGTAAATCCTTACTTGATTAAGGTACTTCTCTCTTTCTATATATGTGGAAATTATAGAGTTCTAAATGAAATATTAAGAATTGAGAATAAGAGTTTTTGGCATGGTTGACTTTATTATTCTTATGTGATTTTTGAATTTTTACGTGACCAAGAAATTGCTAAATTAAGGAAAATTATTATATTATTCAGTGCAACGTTATTGTTGCTTGTATTTCAAATGTAAGCACTAAAAGATTATGGTCATAAAAGTCCTATGGAGGCCTTCAAGGTCAATGTCCACGCTGTAGCCTTCAACGCTATAGAAATTGGAAATTTCAAGGTAAGGGAGGCGCTGGATACAAGAATAAAGGGAAATTATGAGGCACTTGAACATGTGTCTATTTGTTCCTGAACTCAAACCAAAGTGGCGCATAAGATTTGGGTTGCGGTGGAAACAGACACAATTGTTGGTGGGAAGCGACATGACTCATGGAAGGAAAAGATGCATCCCTTAGTGGAAAGAGACATAACCATTTATGGGAAAAGACATGACCCTTAATAAGAAGAGAAGCAACCCTTGGGACGAGATGCGATCCTTTGTAAGAAAAGATGTGTTCTTTTAAAAAAGGTATGACTTTTCATATATGACTATTTGAATTCTTTTTATAGGTTAAATTATTTTCTTTCTTTTGCAAATAAAAGAAAGTAGTGGATGACTTATGGACAACTGTACTGTAGCGTAGGCAAATTAATATAAATATTTTAGCACTCGTGTAGCGCAGGCAAATTAATATAAATATTTTAGCACTCGTGGATTGCGACCACAAGAGTAAGTGACTCTAATATATTTGGAGTTAAAGACCCTTTAGAGTGAAAGGATAGTATGTTAATTGCTAGAAAAATATTTGATAAAAGACTCTTAAATCCATGTGGATCGATCAAAAATTAAAGGGTCTATAAAACTTGATGGACAAGACATCAAAAAGGGACGAGTTCAAGTCCAAAATTATTGATCACTTATAATGAAATCTCGACTCAACGCTTGATACAACGTTAAGTCTTGAGTTCAATGAGTCAAAGTGCATCATCAATGTGATTTGAAGTATTATACTTAAATTTTCTCTATCTCGAGTGTTCATAGTATTTGGTACCCGCAGTTAATTAGGAGGTTAAGTTTTTTAAAACTCTCAACAGGCTTGTAAGGGTGTTTTAAGGCGGGGCCCTAGTCTGCTTACGTGAATATGAAATGTTTATGCTGTTCCAATAAAATTTAACGACTTGGTTTTAAAACATTTATGAAAAAGATATGGACATAATGACCTCTAATGTATTAATTATTAAAAAGAGAAGGATAATATTGTATAATCAAATGTGTGAAATATTTCTAAAACTTATCAATAAGAATAGTTGGTTTAAAACTTGTTTACCATTGGGGCGGATTTGATACTATTTGGGCAGATTTCACATCTTTACGTACTGCTCAGTATTTTATCCATAACTTCCTGTACACAACTCGGAATTGGATGATTCTTAAGCCGAATCGAATTTAGACTCTTTAGGGCTTATTTGAGGGGACTATGAATACAGAAGTTACAAAACATACAGAGGATTTTTGGAGGCTATTCTTGTAGACACAAGACAGAGAAAAAATGTAGAGAGTGAAGAGGAGAAGAGCATAAGCGAGGAACACAAAGATATCAAAAACGAGTTTTTCGATTCCTTTTCTTTCCCTTCTTTTTCTTTTAAATTCAATGAAATTAGATATTTGCTTAATTTTGGTTTTTAGCATGAGTAACTAGAACTCTAAACTAGGGCGAAAGGGATGTAGCCTAGTTTAGAGTTGGATTATTTGATTTTGTGGATGTTTAGATGTTCTTTTGATTTTATTGCAATTATCTGTTGAGAATTCAATTTGATTTATCTATTTTAAACTTAAATATGCTTTTGTGCCTGGCCATCATGAAAGTAGTCATAGGATTTGTGTTGAGATCGACAGATGAGACACAATCGTGCACTAAATAGATAAATATATGAACTTTGAGTCAAACATGAAATAAGTTTATATGATGTCATTATAAATTCTCTGTTCTTAATAGATTTAGTCTACTTTGTGTGAGTTCGAGAGAAGATCACAAATAGATTGAATACGGTTAGGGTTGTTTGACAAAGAACACTAACTAAAGAAGAAGAATTGACATTGAAATCATTAATCCACAAAATTCATGTAATTCAGCCCTCCTAAGTGAAAACCCATAAGCCCTTGTACCCTCTATCTTGTGTTTAGTTTTAATTAAATTGCCTTTGATTTTCCATTAGTTAAATTGTTTAATTTTTAGTTTAATAATTTTGCTTCTTATTAATTTTCTCAAATATAAAACCTTCAGTTTAATTAACATAAACCATAATTAATTATTTGTTCCCTTGGGTTCGACACCTGGAGTATTCACCAAGATTTTATTACTACGATCGATCATGTACGCTTGCAGGATTTTACCCGATCAACCATACTATTCAATGTATAAGACACATTTACTTATACATTTGACTTCTAGAATTGCTAAGAATTTATTACATTTTCTTATTTTAAAAATAGTGAGAGATTGTTAGGAAATTCTCAAAATAGAAAGTCGTGTCCTCAAGTTAATTTGGTAGTTATTGAGATGCGTCTACTGTTGAAGAGACACATTAAAAAATCGTGCCTATTGATGAAAAGACACGTAAAAAGAGTCGTGTCTATTGAGTCCAAAAATGCATCTCTTGGTCAAGTAATTACCCTATTAATCTCTCTATAAATATATGAATTGTCCATTCACATAAAAATAGAGAAGATAGAAAAATTCATATACATTTTGTGAGCAATATTTGGATATTACAACAACTTCTGAATGGTTTGATTTCAGAGCAAATTGTAATTAAGTGTGTTTCATTTTATCTTGTGAGAGAATTCGCTTTAACCTGCTTGCATTGATAAAAGGGCGAATTTTGCTTTAAGAAAAATGACATTATTATACAATTTGAAATAATTCTTTTATTTTTAATCTTACCCTCTTTTCTATTTTAACGGCTCTTACCCAAATAAAGTAACACAATCTTTCTTAACAAATCTGTAAAGTGTTGTCACTCATACTATCCCATTTTTTTGCACCAAAAAGAAATATAAATTATATTGCATTGCTAATATGAACAAATAATTTTATTTTCTATAAAAACTTGACAAAGTGTTACTACAAACACGTGAGTGTAGTTTTCATGTGTGACAGACATGCCTAGCATATATAAGCAATTTGAAAAATAAAACTCAAAGTCCATTAAAAGACACCTCAATAGTTAGAGTTAAAAACCTCTATTCTAGAGGTCTTAG
Source organism: Carallia pectinifolia (assembly GCA_037832335.1). Taxonomy (NCBI): domain Eukaryota; kingdom Viridiplantae; phylum Streptophyta; class Magnoliopsida; order Malpighiales; family Rhizophoraceae; genus Carallia; species Carallia pectinifolia. The sequence goes on from CM075453.1 coordinate 34,938,904, forward strand.
GTTCAAATCCTGTGACAAAAGAGGGATTTAGGAGAGAGAAAAATTATCTTCATTATATAACTCACGACCCAATGGACCTCCTAATAAACAAAAAGAAAAAAAGAAAAATAAAACTCAGAAATAAAAAGGACCAAATTAAACTCCACATGTACGAGCTAGTTACAAACAAAAATGGTACATATTGAATCATGCAAAAAACTCCATGATAAATGACCTATTTCAACAAATTGTTACGCGGGGCTCCTGCAGAAGTAGGGCAATTCAGGCATGCTACGGCTCCGGCCGTGGTGGTGGCAGCTGCTGAATCGCTATCGGTTGGGTTGGTCATCGTCATCATGGGGTCCCTAGGGGCTGCAGTACCATCACTAGGTCTCTCCAACCCTGGCTACATGCAAGTCCATTTTCCCTTCGGACTCTTGTGCCAAGCGAACCTCACAAGCAATGTCCATCTTGGCTTTTGCCAACCCTGTCTTCCTGTATTTGCATACATGCATGATTAAGTTTGTCAAATTACGAGCATCTGATCCAAGTTTTATCCCATTAATTACAGAAAATATTATTTCTATGTGTTATAATTGATGCGCTAGACACTTGGATCTAAACTAAACCGATTATATATTTAGGTACGTAGAATAACAATCGCAGTAAAAATAATAATATCTTCAAAACTCAGATGGTGAAATTGATTTTTAACATGTTACGCATCAAGATGTATACCTTCTCCTGAGCCTTAGCTTCCGCCTTGGTGCAAGGGGTTCATGTCCTGTAACTTCTCCTGTAACTTCTCTGTTTTGTGATCTGCAATAAGCTCAAATTATTTATTTATTCATTTATTTATTTTTCTACTTTTAAAATGTTTTGCTGTTGTTGTTCTTCAATACTATATTTGATGGAGATTTGGATTTTGCAAATGGTCTGATTCCTTCAATGAATGGATGTCTGTCATTGTGACGCTACATGCATTTATATACTAAATGGACAAATATGAACACACATAAGTCTTTGGCCAAAGCACGTTACATATTCTGTTATTTTTGTTGTTTTTGAAGTTCGCAACTATAGTTTCTATAACTCAAGGGTCTTTACATGCGCACTTTGTAGGTCTTTGCAATGCCCGAAACAGCATTGGGCCTCTTCCCAGATGTAGGTGCCTCGTATTTCATGTCAAGACTTCCTGGATTCTTTGGTAATGCAACCTCTATTCTTAATTATGCTCACATGTGATAGATCAAACATAAATTTTCAAGTTCCATATTTGCAAACTGAAGAGGCTGCTCTTCTCTATGCTTCTTTAGTTTGTGGCCTTTTTGACTGGAGCATTTTAAGTTGGCATGTAACATTGAGTTGACATTTCAATTTTGGGTTGTTTCAATACTCAGTTACTTGTATGTGTTCTGCATGATATTTTTCGAGCAAGTTGGAATGACTGAGGAGTTCTATGTGCTAATCATTTTTCTCCTTTTTAGATTTGAGATGTTTGGTTGATCTGACATTTTTAAGTTTCTTTTACTTGTTTGAATTTCATTACTTCGGAAGTTGAGGAAGTGGCACCTACATTAGTTTAGACATTTTTAATTGAGACCTACAAAATGCTCCAATTAAGAGGGGATCAATGTGGATGGAGGAGGAGGGGGGGGGCAGAGGGAGGACGACTGCAACTGACTTGAGAATCTTTGTTTAGGAAGAAATTAGAACTCCTAAATCTCATACCAAAACTTAGTTTGAATGGGGAGATAAGATTCAAGTGGCCATCCAAATTATTTTTGAGAATAAGGCTCCTTTGTTGTTGTTGAGGATGTCTTGCTTGCTTGAATTTCAACAACCTATGATGTTTCGTGGTTGTGATTCTTTACTCCAATCTGGTTTTTCTGAATTCCACTTTAGCCAACATGACTTTCTTCCCCAAAATTTCTCCCTTTCTATCAAAGCTTTTGGAGATTTTCAAAGTAAATGTTTATATTCCACGAAATACAGAGGCCATATAATGATCAAGTTGGCATCATCTTAACTTCTTGAAAAAGAAATACTGGAACTCTTTCATGGTTTAAGGCTTTGCGGCGAATTAATAACCACTAGACTTATGAATTAGCTTTTCTTGTACAGTGAATTTATTTTGTTTGATTTCTTTCAGAGCTATGGGTTCGGATCTTATTGTGAAATGATGAGATGGTTGTTTTACAATTTATATAGGGGAATATGTTGGACTTACCTGTGCAAGGTTGGATGGTGCTGAAATTCTTGCATGTGGCCTTGCAACTCACTTCGTCCCATCAGCGGTATTTTCTTGTACTAAAACAATTGGATTTTAGAGATGCTGAAGCTCAAATATTCAGATAACAAAGCTGAAAATTATGTTCACTATATTTGTAAATAACACTAATAAAATGTGGCTGCATATGTTTGTTGGCAAACATGGATTTTACAGGGTATCATCATTGGTTGTAACTTTGTTTTTTTGTAATGAGATTTACGTGTAGAGGATTTATCACACCTGCTAACTTTGAGTTTATGCCATTTAATAACATTAAGGTGCTCTAGTTACATGTGCTTCATGGGTTCTAGGCTGTCATATGGGCTCCAACTGCTTTTCACACAGAAGCAGGCAATCATGGAGATGGTTACTATAGCAGGCAAATAATCTGCAGTAAACATTATTTTAAAGACTTTGTTTCTATATATACTGGAATAAAGCTGCTAAATTTCACAATTTAGTAAGGATTATTTTAGAGATTCGAATTGGTCTACAAAAACTGAAAACAGTTGGATCTTGAGGTTCCTACTACTTTTTGATAAAATTTTCACCATCAGTTTTGGAATTTTCTCCTAGCTCAAGATGTTTGAGGATTGTTAACTGAAAGTAGGATTCTGCTTTATCAGCTCCGGAATTTTATCGTAGCTTATATTGTATGATGATGGTTATTTTAGATATCTATCTGTCCTGCAATAATATGCACACGGTGGTTTTTCTAACCACTGTAGTTCTATTCTTTACTTGGTTACCCTTTACCTATTTAGTCACTTGAGATTTACCTCTGATGTCTAAAATGTGACTTTACGTGATTGACAGAGGATACCATTATTAGAACAAGCATTATACAAGCTAGGTTCCAGTGATCCAGCGACCATTTCATCAGTTATTGATCAATATGCTCAGCTACCAAATTTGAAAGATCAAAGTGCTTACCATAGGTTAGTCTTCAAGTTCACGCTAAGAACTCTTGGCGAAGTGTCTGTCACGTTTATACTCGACAGGACGATATAAGGCCAAATGCAGTTGTTTTTCTTTTTCCATGCCTAAGATTAATGATCATGCTTGTGAACATTAGGAAACACATTATGCATAATTTATTCGCAGTGGAGGCATTATTAGTCTTCTAAAAGCAAAGCACATATGCCACTATAATATGCCAATAATCTGTAAGTTTAGGATTCTATGCTTGGGCTTTGAGTTTAAGTGTTTTTATGTTGTATTTTGTACAATGTGATCACAAATATTTAATGGAATAATTTATGCAACATGTTAAGTTATGAACATGAGTGGACATTACTTCTTTCCCTTTTTCTCTGTTAGACAGCTTGCATGTAAGATTTTTTTTCCTTGTTTGGACTTTTTATTGTTGTTTTTAAGAAGTATCTCCATTTAGTGAATTGTGTGGGTAGCAAAAAAAGAAATCTGATCAAAATCTTTTGTCTTTATTAGAATTATGATGCAGAATTTCCAATGAGGCATCACTATTTTCTACTGTGTAATTTTTTGTTGTCATTTGGATGCAGATTGGATGTCATAGACAGATGCTTCTCTCGGAGAACAATTGAGGAGATTTTATCTGCCCTTGTAAGTTGAAGAAAGACCTCAAAATGCTTCTTTGTTTTACTTATAATGAGTATTTCTTGCACATCTACTCAAGTGCTGTTGTTTTCAACTTCTGGCGTTCCGAGGTCTTTAAATTTACTTTGACTATTAGACTTGACATCCATCTGGCTGTCGTGTAGGAAGAAGAGGCCGTGAGTGGGTCAGATGATTGGATCACTACAACTATTCAGTCAATGAAAAAGGCCTCTCCAACAAGTCTGAAGATTTCTCTTAGATCGGTAAGAGTTCAACAGACTTTATAAGTAACTTCCATCAATTCGTCTCAACAGATATGAAAACTTGGCACATAACATCCTTATGACTTTGAACAATTGTTATTGAATTTTGATAGAGCAATCATCAATGGAAGTCTTGCATGCATCTGTACAAGATGTTGGGCCTGCTTGATCAAATCATAGCCGAAAATTACTAGTTGGTTCCTCTTTAAGTATGTTATGATCACACTAGAGTGACGAAGCTTATGTTAATGCAAAAACATTAGCATGGCACATAACTCTACTTAATTTACTAATGCAACAACATGTATAAGATGTAAAAGTTTTGTAAGGCACTGATATTTGTGCTTAGTTGTTGGTTTTTGAGTGAGGAAAGAAGATGAAAGTTATTAGAGCTGCAAAATGCAGTAGTGAAAAAACAGTGCTGCAGAAATTGCAGCAGAGAAGGAAAGTGCAGAAGTGGGATATTTCAGCAAGAAAAGTGAAGCTAAAAGGCTTAGATTTCATTCACATAAGTACTCCATTATATAGGAGTTACGTACATTGATTGGTACAAAAGAGATGATGACCTTAAACTTGCTTACACAACAAACTTCCACCTACTCCCACTAAAAGTAAGATTAATGCAGAAAATTCAGCTTTACAAAAAAATTACTGCACTTGTCATTTCATATTAATCACAAGTTACATACTAACTAAAACACACCATGATCAAAAAGAGTTGTTGATGAAGTTTGTTGTCTTCCTTTTAAGTTGGAACAAGAATGAAACTAATTCCAACACTCCTCCTTAGTTTCATTGCTGTTCACATCCATTTCAGCTTTAAGGTTCTCAACCCTTGACTTGACTTGATTTGTTGAACAATTTGAAAGTTGATTTTCTGGTTCAGTACCAGAATTGAAGGATTGTATGAATTGAAATTTCTTCTGAACAATAGGAAGAGTAACTTGCTGAGAACCAATGAGTAAGTTTTCATCATGAACATTAGCATTTGAATCCTCAAAAGTTTTACTCCTCCTGAAATTGATAGAGGAGATATGAGAGGTCATTTGCTGATCTTGTTTTGATGAGAATCCATCCATTTGTTGCTAGTTTTGGTCCCTTGAACATGACAAATCAGAATTTGCTGCAATGGACTGATCTAAACCTTCATCCAAATTCAGAGGAAACTTGTTCTCCACCATTAAAACTTTTAAAACTTCAGTGTTGTTCAAGTCATGAACTAAACACACATTTTCCTTAAAGGTTACTGAATAACCTTTCCTCATAATTTGAGCAACACTTAAAAGATTTTGTTCCAAGCTAGGAATGAACAAAACTTCAGAGATCAGCTTGTTACCTCTGCTGGTTTTGAGAGAGATTGTTCATTTGCCTTCAGATTCAACTATGGTTCCATTCCCAAGCTTTATAGGAACTTTATAACTTGAATCTAACTCTTTAAAGAGTCTTGAATCATTGCACATGTGGCTGGTACATCCACTATCAATGTACCAAGTTTGATCTTTGTGTGCAGCCCCAATTTCAAAGACAACAAAAAGATATTCTTCTTCATTTTGCTGGGTAGTTGCAACCTGAACTTGCTGAATTTGCTGAGGTTGTTGAGGCTATTGAGATTGATTTGTCTTGCTTTTGCAAACCTTTTCAACATGTCCAAGCTGATTGCAGATATTGCATCTTGCATCTAGTTTATACCAGCAGAACTTAGGAGGATGAGTTGCCTTTTTACAATAAGGACAAGGATCAAACTTGTTCCTTCCTCTTGCACTGCTTTCAGCTTGATTTTCATCTGAAACTTTAGTCTTTTTCATGAGATTTGGTAGAGAAGAGACTTGGTGCTTTGCTGGAAATGCACCTTCAACAGATTCCTCTTTCCTAAAGTTTCTTCTAAGCTCAAGAGCTTGAAGAGCATTCACTAACTCAATGACAGTTAATGTAGAGATGTCCTTTGAGTTTTCTAGTGAAGATATCAAGGGGTCAAAACTCTCTGGCAAGGATTTTCTCAACAATTCTTTCATCTTTGAGGTCTTCACCAAGTAATCTAACTTGTTTTACAACCTTCATAAGCCTATCAACATAGTCTTTTACATTTTCAGATTCTTTCATCCTTAGAATTGCAAATTCTCTTTTAAGATTGAGAACTTGCATCTTCTTTGTTCTTTGATTACCTTGAAACTCATCTTGGAGCTTATCCCAAGCTTCTTTGGTTGATCCAGAAGTCATGATTCTTGCAAATATGACATCTGAAAGTGAGGAGTGAATGCAAGTAAGAGCCTTGAAGCCTTTAGTCTTTTGCTCACTATAATTTCTGATTTGGGCAACAGTGGGATTTTCTGAAAGTGGTGGAGGTTGAGCACCTGTTTCTACAACCTCCCACAAGTCAAACGCATTTAAATAAGCTTTCATTTTGACAGCCCAAATGGCAAAATTTTCTCCATTGAAAACCGAAGGTGAAGGAAGAGAAAAGTTGTTGGAAGCCATGAGAAATGTTCTGGTTTTTCTGAAGAAAAGTTGCTGAGTTTAAGTTGGTTGTTAAAAGAAGAAATCAAGTGATCACAGGCCCCTCAAGAACAAGGATGCTCTGATACCAATTGTTGGTTTTTGAGTGAGGAAAGAAGATGAAAGTTATTAGAGCTGCAAAATGCAGTAGTGAAAAAACAGTGCTGCAGAAATTGCAGCAGAGAAGGAAAGTGCAGAAGTGGGATATTTCAGCAAGAATAGTGAAGCTAAAAGGCTTAGATTTCATTCACATAAGTACTCCATTATATAGGAGTTAGGTACATTGATTGGTACAAAAGAGATGATGACCTTAAACTTGCTTACACAACAAACTTCCACCTACTCCCACTAAAAGTAAGATTAATGCAGAAAATTCAGCTTTACAAAAAAATTACTGCACTTGTCATTTCATATTGATCACAAGTTACATATTAACTAAAACACACCATGATCAAAAAGAGTTGTTGATGAAGTTTGTTGTCTTCCTTTTAAGTTGGAACAAGAATGAAACTAATTCCAACATTAGTCAATGTTAAGCTCCCAGAGTGATGCTTATGGAAGCCATTGTTTTTGCGGGTCTCAACCTTTGTTTACTCTAGATTGTTTACATCTGAAAATTGGGTTAAAGGGGTGTAACTTATTAATAGCAGCTGGTTTTTAGTTAGTAGAAGAGGAGAACAAACTTCCCTGAGGCCTTTATTTCTTCATGTACCTACAAAACGCAAGGACACATAGTATTTCTGAATGAAAATCTAGATATGATATAATATAACTCTCATTTCTCATATTTTGACAAAATGTAGAGTTGGCATTTCAATTCATATAAATAAGGAACTGAAGCTCCATCAATCTTTTCAGAAGAGTCTTTTTTCGGAATCTAAAGTGCAATTATAGTTGTAGCAAAACTTTCAATTTTCAATCTAGAAATTTAAATATCATAAATGGTGCAAATTTGTAATTTATTCACTCAGACGAAGTCAACTGACAGGAAAGCTTATGTGCTATTGTCGATTTGCTTATTTCAGGCACAATCTGACTTGCCATCGGTGGTAGTAGTGTTCATGTCACCTGCGTATCATTACGATGAACCACTTTAAAATCCTCAAGGATAATTGCCTCTACGCATCCTTCCAACAACTGCAATTTCTGTAACAACTCTAAGTACTATTCCAACTTCCAAGACCATTGCATTATCATTATTTAAGAACTCTCCATCATAACTCAAGCTTAGAGATCCAAATCTTTTTCCATGCATTTCACCACCTTTAACAACTTCCACAACAAGTTTGTCTATTGGGATTGAAGTTTGAATTTATTTTTGACCTTTCCAAGCATAATAAGTTGACAATCATAAGATGCTAGGCACATCAGAGATTCTAAAGATTAAGCATTGTTGTCAAATTCTCATGGGAAATCCACCAAAGCAGCAACTCACTATAATAGTCAGCACTAACAAAAAATAAATTCTTGCTTTCAGTTATTGGTTTGTTACTTTCTTTGTGGATGTTGGAACTAATAAGTGTAGAGCTGATCTAGAGATATATTTACTTGCACGGTTCTATTTGCCATCAAAATTATGTCAACAGTGGACTAATAATATGCTTTTGAAGTGGGGAAAAAATAGCTAAAGGGTTAAGTCATTTTTTGTTGATAGTTAAGGAATGTGATCAGAAAATTTTGTGAAACTGCAAGGTTCCAAAGTCCTTACGGTTCTTTTTTTTTCTTTTACGGTGAATGTTGAATTTGGGAATTATGTGATTGTGGGGTCCAGCAACGTGATTTTGTTCTTCTAATTCCAGATTAGAGAAGGAAGGCCCCAAGGTGTTGGTCAGTGCCTCGTACGTGAGTATAGAATGGTTTGTCATGTTATGCAGGGAAAACTTAGCAAGGATTTCTTTGAGGTTTTGATCTAAAACTAGTGTCTTTTTCTCTATTAATATTTTTTTTTCTTGTTAAATAACTCTTAAGCCTCTTATTTCAATTCAGGGTTGTAGAGCTATATTGTTAGACAAGGATAAGAATCCAAAGGTATACATTTTCGCTTCATCTTAGCATCATATATTGTCTGAATGAATATCATAACATTCTACATGTAGCCTTAACTCCCTTCATTGCCAAATTTTGTGAGTTTCATCTTTCTGTTTCTTTAATCAGTGGGAACCTTCCAAATTGGAGCTGGTCACTAACTCTATGGTTGAACATTATTTTAAAAAATTGGATGACCAAGAATGGGAAGATCTAAAGCTTCCAGGTCGACTCAAATTGCCTGGATACGCCATTTCAAAGATTTAAGCATGTCTTCCTCGCCAACAAGTTGAAGCTTTGAGGGGAATATTGTGTTGATGGCTCAAGAGCTGTAGAGCATAATATGTTGGTCAAGTTTCAAAATAATCTTGACAATACCTGTGGTTAAACAAGTTCCCATATGAATAACTCTGAAGCATGGTAAAGATAAATGTTTCTTTTGGAGCCTTTGTATTCACTGTCATTTTCAGCTTTGCTACATTGTCAAAAGTCACTGAGATGGCTAAATAAAAGTAAAACTGCATGGAGCTGAATTTATTGGTGGTAATTCTTCTTTGTTCCTTGCCCGTCCAGTTTCATTCTGTTAGTTCTAGAATTAATTCTCAGGCTGGAACTTACTTGCAGCAGAAAAGTAAAGCCAGCAGAAAAGAAACGAGAGAAGGGAGCAGAAAAAGATACTTGGGAAAGCTTATATTCATTAGAAGAACACTAACTCCATATTATAGAAGGGGGTTTGCTTACAAAGCTAGATTACAACTTCAAATTCAAATTTACACTACATCAGCTTCTAGGCAAAAGTGATTAGACAGCTTGATGATCAAGCTTTACATCAGACTAAGACTTTTAGACATAACATCCAAAATTACAATAATAGCAAAAACAAAATATCCAGCAGCAAAAACATCCAGCATCTTCCGTGTTGAAGTTGATGTCTTGCAATTGGAGCAAGAAACACATGCCTCTATTTTTTAGTCCAACAATGACAAAGTTGAAGTTACCAACTTTTGACTAGCCTACCATAGTTGAAGTTGCCAAACTTGACTAGCCTACCAATGTTGAAGTTGCCATATTGGACTTTGAATGATTCCTTTTCAAATGGATGACTTTGAATATATATAGATGACTTCAATGCCTATATATATGTCCATGATTTTGGTAGAGAGATATCCAAGAGTGGGAGAGAATCAAGAGAGAGAAAGTATTTAGAGAGAAATACTTGAGTGACATTGGGTGTATGTGGGATTTGGGCAGTGAGGTATATTGTGTGCAGCTTGTAAAATCTCTTGTTTTTGATAGTGGAATATTCTCTGATCGTCTTTGCCGTGGATGTAGGCTTTAGGCCGAACCACGTAAATTCTTGTGTCGTGTCGTGTTATTATTTTTGCCAAATTTATTCCGCAAAATTAATCAGGTTAGATCCGTGATCTAGTGGGTCCTTTCGCAACAAACTGGTATCAGAGCCCAACTGATTGGTTGCAAGTATTTCGAGATGGCAGAAAGATCATCAACGAAATATGATGTGGAGAGATTCGATGGTAAGAATGATTTCAACACGTGGCGTATCAAGGTACGAGCGTTATTAGTCCAACAAGGACTAGCTAAGGCGCTCAAAGGCGAGCAGGAACTGCCAGAATCATTGACAAAGGAGAAAAAGGAGGAGCTCATGGAAAAGGCACATAGTACAATTTTATTGTGCTTATCAGATGAGGTTCTACGTGAAGTTGCAGATCAAACCACTCCAGATGGTTTGTGGTCCAAATTGGAGTCCCGTTACATGACCAAGTCCCTGACCAACCGGGTGTATCTAAAACACCGTCTCTACGCTCTCCGGATGAAGGAAGGAACACCTATTGAAGATTACCTGGCCGAATTCAATAAGGTAATCTTAGATTTGAAAAATATTGATGTTAAAGTTGAAGATGAGGACCAAGCTGTTATGTTGTTGTGCAAATTACCTCCATCTTATGACAATTTCGTTGATACAATGTTATACGCGAGGGAGAGTCTTTCCCTGGATGATGTGAAAGCATCATTAAACTCAAGGGAGCTCAAGAAGCGGATGACGGAAGAGGTCGTAGAGAATCAAGCAGACGGCTTGATTGTTAGAGGTAGATCAACACAAAAGGGGTCCAATAGCAGAGGCAAGTCTAGATCCAAATCTAGACACGATAAAGTAACGTGCTATCATTGTCACGAAAGGGGAAATATCAAGCGAAATTGTCCCAAGCGCAAAGATAAGGGAAAACAGAAAGTTGATGATTTTCCCAACACCGCAAACATAGCCAGTGAAGTTGAAAGCTCCGATGGAGAGACTGTTCTAACAGTTTCAACTAGCAGCTCAATTGACGAATGGATCCTTGATTCAGGTTGTACATTCCACATGAGTCCTAATAAGCACTGGTTCTTAACGTACAAATCAATTAATGCAGGAACAGTCTTATTGGGGAACAACAAGGCACTATCTATTGTTGGAGTTGGTACTGTTCGAATCAAGATGCACGATGGCATTTTCAGAACATTGGAAGTTCGTCATGTTCCAGAGCTTAAAAAGAATCTTATATCTTTGAGTATTCTTGATTCTAATGGCTATAGGTACTCAGCTGAAGGTGGAGTACTTAGAGTTTGCAAAGGGGCACTAATTGTGATGAAGGGAAAGCTGTCAAATGGCCTCTATTATCTTCAAGGTAATACAGTTATTGGTGGTGTTAATGTTTCAATAACAGATTCAAGTTCCAGAACAACTCAATTGTGGCACATGCATCTTGGCCACATGAGCGAGCGAGGCATGACTGAATTAAGCAAACGAGGTTTGCTTGGAGGTCAGAAGATAAGCAAGTTAGAGTTCTGCGAACACTGCGTCTTCGGAAAATAAAGTAGAGTCAAGTTTAGTACTGCTGTCCACAAAACCAAGCAAACGGTGGACTACATACACTCTGACTTGTGGGGACCTGCCTCTGTCCCATCCAAAGGCGGTAAACGATATCTGTTAACTTTCATTGATGATTTTTCACGAAAAGTGTGGGTGTATTTTCTTAAACAGAAGAGTGAAGTGTTCAACAAATTCAAAGAATGGAAGACTTTGATCGAGAAGCAGACTGGTAAGAAGATCAAACGTCTGAGGACCGATAATGGTCTTGAATATTGTTCTGGTGAATTTGAAAAGTTCTGCAGTAATGAAGGTATCGTCCGACATCGCACAGTCAGACATACTCCACAGCAAAATGGAGTTGCAAAACGAATGAACAGAACACTCTTGGAGAGAGCTAGATGTATGCTCTCGCAGGCAAAGCTACCAAAAGTTTTTTGGGCTGAAGCTGTCAATATGACTTGCTACTTAGTCAACCGGTCACCGTCAACAGCTATCGAGTTGAAGACTCCCGAGGAGGTATGGTCCGGTTCTCCTGCTGATTACTCTAATCTTAAAGTGTTTGGTTGTCCAGCTTATGCTCATGTGAAGGAAGACAAGCTTGGACCCAGAGCGAAGAAGTGCATATTCCTAGGCTATGCAGAAGGGGTCAAAGGATACAGGCTGTGGTGTGTTGACCCAAATTCACCTAAATTTATTATCAGCAGAGATGTGACATTTGATGAGTCTGCAATGCTCCCGAAAAAGAAGGGGTCTATCATGGTTGATGATGACGAGGAAGTCAGCGAGCAGGTGGAGCCAGAGGTGAAGGCTTCAAAATTGGTGCAAGAAGACAGCATAGCTCAATCGGTAGATGAGAACGAAGAGCAAGAGGTTCACTCAGAACCTGCAGAATCTACGCAGCAGATGTCAAAAGCTACAGAACCAAAGGAGGACTCTTACAGTATTGCGAAACGCAGAGGTAAAAGAGAAATCCGACCACCTGTACGATACAGATCAGGATCAGCTGCTTTTGCATTATCTGTAGCTGAGGAGATGGATGATTCTGAACCCAATTCTTATAAGGAGGCTGTATCTAGTCCAGAATCCTCTAGATGGGTCGCTGCCATGACAGAGGAAATTGAGTCTCTTCATAAGAATCAAACTTGGGAGCTGGTGATGCCACCGAAGGGTCAGAAGATCGTTGGGTGCAAATGGATCTATAAACGGAAGGAAGGAATCCCAGGAGCTGAGGATGCGCGGTATAAGGCACGTCTCGTTGCAAAAGGCTTTACACAGCGAGAAGCATTCTTGCATGGAAATCTTGATGAGAAGATTTACATGCATCAGCCAGAAGGTTTTGAAGATCCAACAAAGGAGGATCATGTGTGCCTGCTGAAAAAGTCACTTTATGGTCTCAAGCAGTCGCCCAGGCAGTGGTACAAGAGGTTTGACAGTTTTATGATCAACAATGGTTACTCTAGAAGTAATTATGATAGTTGTGTATATCACAAAAGGCTGCCAGATGATTCGTTTATTTATTTATTGCTCTATGTTGATGACATGTTGATAGCTGCAAAGAACATGTCGAAAATTAATCAGTTGAAGATTCAACTGAGTGGTGAGTTTGAAATGAAAGACTTAGGCGCGGCCAAGAAGATACTTGGAATGGAGATTCACAGAGATCGTGGCGTTGGAACCTTGTACTTATCACAGAAAAAGTACATTGAAAAGGTTCTGGAACGTTTTGGAATGCAAGAGTGCAAACCCGTGTGTACTCCATTAGCAGGTCACTTCAAACTCTCTGCAGCACAGTCACCTCAAACAAATGAGGAAATGGAGCAAATGGTTCGAGTTCCATACAGCAGTGCAGTTGGTAGCATTATGTATGCTATGGTCTGTACTCGTCCAGACATTTCACATGCTGTTAGCGTCGTTTCCAGATTTATGGGAAATCCTGGTAAAGCTCACTGGGAAGCTGTGAAGTGGATTTTACGATATCTCAGAGGAACCACAGACATTGGTTTGATGTACAGAAGGAATAGCAACACCGGTGGAAATATAGTGGGATACGTCGATTCCGACTATGCTGGTGATTTGGACAAAAGGAGATCCCTAACAGTTACAGAAGCAGTGAAAGAAGCATTATGGTTGCGAGGTCTAGTTGGCGATTTGGGCTTACAACAGAGTTCTACTGTTGTGTATTGTGACAGCCAAAGTGCTATACATTTGACCAAAAATCTAATGTATCACGAGAGAACTAAGCACATTGATGTTAGGTATCATTTCGTCCGTGAAATTATGTCAAAAGGAGAAGTCATGGTAGAAAAGATCAGTACAGTTGACAATCCTGCAGATATGATGACGAAGCCTATTCCTGCAGTCAAATTCAAACACTGTTTGGATTTGATTGGTGTTCATAACAATTGAGGTATGAAGAAAGACGATTAGAGAATTATGATGACCTTGTCCTAATTCAAGCCAAGGTGGAGATTTGTTGAAGTTGATGTCTTGCAATTGGAGCAAGAAACACATGCCTCTATTTTTTAGTCCAACAATGACAAAGTTGAAGTTACCAACTTTTGACTAGCCTACCATAGTTGAAGTTGCCAAACTTGACTAGCCTACCAATGTTGAAGTTGCCATATTGGACTTTGAATGATTCTTTTTCAAATGGATGACTTTGAATATATATAGATGACTTCAATGCCTATATATATGTCCATGATTTTGGTAGAGAGATATCCAAGAGTGGGAGAGAATCAAGAGAGAGAAAGTATTTAGAGAGAAATACTTGAGTGACATTGGGTGTATGTGGGATTTGGGCAGTGAGGTATATTGTGTGCAGCTTGTAAAATCTCTTGTTTTTGATAGTGGAATATTCTCTGATCGTCTTTGCCGTGGACGTAGGCTTTAGGCCGAACCACGTAAATTCTTGTGTTGTGTCGTGTTATTATTTTTGCCAAATTTATTCCGCAAAATTAATCAGGTTAGATCCGTGATCTAGTGGGTCCTTTCGCAACATTCTGGAAGCTCAAGTTTTGGAGGGAAAGGTTGATCTTCCTACTGCAGTTCAAATTCAGCAAGCAAAATTGTAGAACCATGGTGACAGGTGCAGCTCCTGGAACATCACTCCTCCTTGGTGCTACTATTTTGCATGCCCAATGCTTTTCTGAGTTCTTCAAATCTGGTTCTGTGCAGATTTTTTTGTCCAAATATCTGCTATTTGTTCTTTAGAAGTGCAGTATAGTAACTGAATTTGCTGATTCTCTTGAGCTTCTCTGACAAAGTGAAGTTTAATGTTGAAATGCTTGGTCCTTCCATGCATTATAGGATTTCTAGAGATAGCAATTGCTGATTGACTGTCACAGTAAATTGGTGTGGCTTCAGTTTGGTCCAGATTCAGATCAGCTAACACTTTTCTAATCCATATAGCTTGATTTGCAACTGAGGCAGCTGCAATGTACTCTGCCTCTGCTGTGGATTGAGCCACTGTAGACTGTTTTCTTGAGCACCAATTGAACACACTTGAGCCCAAAGTAAATCCATAACCAGTAGTGCTTCTCATTTCATCAAGTGACCCTGCCCAGTCACTATCACAATAGCCAACCAGCTTCATAGAATCTGTCCTTTTGAACATGATCCCAAAACTTGTAGTGCTTTTGATGTAGCGTAGTACTCCCATAGCTGCCTTGAGATGAATAGTACTTGGGGAGTGCATAAACCTGGACAACAAGCTCACTGAATACATAATGTCAGGTCTAGAGGCAGAGAGATATAATAGGCATCCTATGAGACTTCTATATTTGCTTGCATCTACTTGATTTGCCCCATCATCTTTCTGCAACTTGTCACCAGGAGTTAGTGGTGTTGTGCAGCCTTTGCAAGCATCCATTCCAAATTTTTGCAGCACATAATTTGCATATTTAGCCTAGTTCACAAATATCCCTTGACTGGTTTTATACACTTGCAAACCAAGGAAATAGCTCATGCTCCCAAGGTCTGTCATATCAAATTGCTTCTTCATATCAACCTTAAACTAATCCACCAACTTTGAGCAGTTACCAATGATCATAAGATCATCTACATATAGGGACACATACAGCACATCTGAACCTTGAGCTTTGGTGTAGAGAGTTGCTTCACTGGAACTCCTTATAAAGCCAAGTTTGAGTAGGTATTCATGAATTTTGACATACCATGCTCTTGGTGCCTGCTTCAGGCCATAAAGAGCCTTCCTGAGAAGGAACACTTTCTCTTGATCTCCATCTTTAATAAAGCCCTCAGGTTGGCTGACATAGACCTCCTCCTGAATTTCTCCATTTAAGAATGCTGATTTTATGTCAAGCTGATGTACTACCCAATTCTTTTGTGCTGTAATAGCAAGTAGGAGCTTGATGGTATTTAATCTAGCTACAGGGGCAAATGTTTCTGTATAGTCCACTCCTTGCTGTTGAGAAAATCCCTTTGCTACAAGTCTAGCCTTTAGTTTATTGATAGAACCATTTGCATTTAGCTTGGTTCTGAAGACCCACTTAACTCCAATGATTTTCTTGTCTTCTGGTTTGGGTACCAAAACCCATGTACCATTTTTTTAAATTTGATTTATCTCCTCCTGCATTGCTCTCCTCCAAGCAGGAAATTGAGACGCCTCTTCATAACTTGATGGCTCAAGAATTGCCTCATTGCATCTATCATAGACTTCAGCAAGTGGCCTAGTTCCTCTTATTGGTGGATGATCTATATCTTCATCATCTGTACAATCTGTCTCCAAATTAAGAGGAAATTGAGTTCTAGCTTGCGGCTCTTTGACTTGCTCAGGTCTGGACTTCTCCCAATTCCATTTTTCAGTTTCATAGAATTTGAGATCCCTGCTGATTGAAACCTTGGCAATAGCTGGATCATAAATTTTGTAGTTGCATGGAGTACTTGTATATCCAATAAAGATAGCAGCTGATGCTTTATGATCTAGCTTGTCTCTTTTAATTTGGGGCACATATACATAACATAGACTCCCAAAAATCTTTAGATGAGCAACTGAAGGCTTGGATTCAAACCAAGCTTCATAGGGAGTAGCATTCTTCAGTGCTTTGGTAGGCAATCGATTCAGAAGGTATACTGAAGTTGCTGCTGCTTCTGCCCAAAATCTTTTGGGAATGTCTTTCTCAGCTAAAAGACATCTAGTCATCTCCATGATGGTCCGGTTCTTCCTCTCACTCACCCCATTTTGTTGGGGTGAATAAGGCACAATGAATTGTTGTTGAATGCCTGCTGCTGTACAGATTTCCTTGAATGCCTCAGATGTGAATTCTGAGCCATTGTCTGTTCTTAGAGCTTTGATCACATAACCTGATTGCTTCTCAATCCAGGTTTTAAACTTCTGAAATATAGCTGTTACCTCTGATTTCTGTTTCAGAAAAAATATCCAGCAAAATCTAGTCAAATCATCAATGAATACAATGTAGTACCTGCTGCCATTTAGTGATTCAGTCCTCATGGGGCCACAAAGGTCTGAATGTAAGAGCTGTAACTTCTCCTTTGCTTTGAAGGGCTTGTCTGATGGAAATGGAAGCCTTGTTTGCTTTCCATATTGACATATGTCACAAACACCATCAGTGGAAATGAAATTTGGCATGTCAAGTACCAATTGCTTCTTCAGCATCTTTTGAAGGCCAGCATAGTGATAGTGGCCTAGCCTTTTGTGCCACAAAATAGAGTCATCAAACTCCAATGGACAAGCTACATGTTGAACCTTGTTTGTATCCAAATGAAAAATTTTGCCTTCCATTGGGATAGTGATCAGTGAGACACCAAAGATATCAAAAATGCAGCATGATTTGTTCTTGAACAGCAAAGAATAGCCCTTTTCAAGTAGCTGTCCCACACTCAACAGATTTTGGCTTATGTTAGGTACATAAAGAACATCACTCATAATTTTAGTACCTGTTTCAGTTTGGACTGCTGCAAGGCCTTTTCCTTCAACTTGAATAAGCTCCCCATTGCCTATTCTCACTTTTGATTTAAATGACTTGTCTAGGACTTTGAAAATTTCCGCATTTGGGGACATGTGGTTGGTGCATCCACTGTCCACAAGCCATTTATGACTATTTTTGCTGCTCAAGCTACTAGTTGCAACAAATAATTGTTCCTCAGGTTGTTGTTCTTGATCAGCAATTTGAGCTTCTTGCTGCTTTTGAGGTGGTTGCTGTTGTGTTTTATCTCTGAACTTGCATATCTTTTCAGAATGTCCCTTTTTGCTGCACACTTTGCACACCAAGTCTGGTCTCCTCCAACAATACTTGGACAAATGGTTTGTCCTCTTGCAATGGTCACATGGTGGATATTGTCTTCTTCCACCATCTGACTTGTTGCTTTCTTCTGATTTTTTTTCTTGCTTGCCCTACTGCTTCTTTTTTTGATGTGATTTTTGCTTGTACTTCACTGTGAAAGCACCTTCTGTAGTTTCTTCTTGTCTAAGGAGTCTTCTTTGCTCCTGAGCTTGAAGAGCATTGATCAATTCAGGTAAGCTGATGGAGGTCAGATCCTTTGAGTCTTCAAGGGAGGAGATTTTGGCCTCAAACCTTTTAGGGACACTCACTAGGACCTTTTGAACCACATTCTTATCTGGGAAATCCTCTCCCAATATTTTGATTTGATTGACAACCTTAAGGAGTTTATCACTATACTCCTTTATCGTTTCTGTCTCTTTCATCCTTAATAACTCAAACTCTCTTCTGAGGTTGATTAGCTGCATACTCCTTGTTTTTTCACTGCCCGAGAACTCCTCTTTCAATCTTTCCCAAGCTTGCTTGGCTGTCTCACAAGCCATAATTCGATTGAATATGACTTCAGACACAACTGAATGGATGCATGTTAATGCATTGTATTGTTTAGACACTTGCTCACTGTGTATTTTCAGTTGAGCAAGAGTTAGGTTTGGTGGCAATGGAGGTGGTTCAGCTCCAGTTTCAGTGACTTCCCACAAGTCAAAAGCTCTTAGATATGCTTTCATCATTACAGTCCACTGAGGATAATTTTCCCCAGTAAACTTTGGTGGTGGAAGTGGGGTGAAGCTTGAGGAGGCCATCGGTTCAAGTTTTGTTTTGTGTTTGAGGTTTGGTTTTGGAGGATGAACTCTCTTGGTTTTATAGATTCTCACTCACAGGAATATGGCTCACTCTTTACTCTCTCGGGTTGCAAGCCACAAGAGGGAACACTGCTCTGATACCAGAGTGTTAGTTCTGGAATTAATTCTCAGGCTGGAACTTACTTGCAGCAGAAAAGTAAAGCCAGCAGAAAAGAAACGAGAGAAGGGAGCAGAAAAAGATACTTGGGAAAGCTTATATTCATTAGAAGAACACTAACTCCATATTATAGAAGGGGGTTTGCTTACAAAGCTAATTTACAACTTCAAATTCAAATTTAAACTGCATCAGCTTCTAGGCAAAAGTGATTAGACAGCTTGATGATCAAGCCAGACCAAGACTTTTAGACATAACATCCAAAATTACAATAATAGCAAAAACAAAATATCCAGCAGCAAAAACATCCAGCATCTTCCGGAAGCTCAAGTTTTGGAGGGAAAGGTTGATCTTCCTACTGCAGTTCAAATTCAGCAAGCAAAATTGTAGAACCATGGTGACAGGTACAGCTCCTGGAACATCACATTCTCATAGCTGCCAGTTTCAATTTTTTTAGCTATGTGGTTGAGCATTGAATTGAATTTCTTTACAATTACTGCATAAGAACAATCTAATGGAAAATTCTATTGTCATTCTTTATAGCTATTTTGAACACAATTGTTGAGGCAGATTGCCAAATGCTAAGAAGATAGCCGACATGTAGGCATTCTTTATTTTAGCCAGTACGTAGATTTTTTTTTTGACCAAGCCAGTATGCAGATTGCTTGAAATAATTTTGACTGCATCATAATATTTCAGTTGGTTCCAGCATATAAGAACATCATCATCAAATCAACCATAACAAAAGCCATGATTTTTATAACTTTGTTGAATAATGACTGTTAATCCTCCAACAGCATGAAACACCCCCTTGGTCTCTACCCAGTGTTGCTACGGCAGTGACTCATTCTTTTGGTTCTTAGCCAATTTGGATTGTAGCTGGGAGCTTGTTACAAGAATAGGATTCTGTACACCTTAACAGAAACCAACATAAGATATGGCAACGCTGATCATTATGGAATTAAATCAATTCAAACTCTTACCAATAGATAGAACAAGAGACGATAACCATTAAGTATAGCTTAATGACTATCAAGTTTAAAATTTGAGGTGGGATATGCAGTTTTGAAATTTATATTCCAAACTTTACTTATAGTTAGATATGTCTTCTCATTCCAATTAGACGAGAGAGAGACAATGGGAAGCAACCCATCTGAAAAAACAGGACAAAAATTATTGTGATTCACAAGCAAATCAAATTTTGGTTCCCAGATAATGTCCACCTGAAAAGGATCAATTAATATTATATATTTAAAGCAATACTTCTCCTCAAGGCGTTCTCCAAGTTGCAATTCCTGTTTCCAAACTATCTTAACAACACACTGTCCTCAGCAAAATAATGAGAGTGAATTTGTAATTGACGATCGGCCTGTATTCTCCACTTGAGAGTACTATATCAAAAGACTATTAGATAATGGGTCTTTAGACAATATAGCCTTCATAGGCAAGCATGCCAGGTTGAGTAGATTCAATTATCAGGTCAAGTGTTTGGCGCCAATACGCTTGCTGAAGATTGAATGCTTAAAATGCACGTATCCTGCAATGAATAACAAGTTCATGTGTAAGCAAAATTTTCAATCAAACCAACTGTTGGAGTTCAGTATGTAGCCTAAACCTTGTTTTTTGGGGGGGCTGGGGTGGGGGGCTAAAGAGTTTACAAGTTTGAACTTCAGCACAATTTTGTACAGCCTTATGAACAGGGAAAGGAAAAAATTAATTCTTTTTTGACTGATTTCTAACTGTATCTGCAAAATTCTCACCAAGACACCATAATATATTGGAGAAAGACAAGACAGAGAAAGAAGTGATAAAGGGACATGTGATCGGAAAGAATAGTGAATAATACCCTTGCAAAGAAATTTTTAGCCAAACTGCAATCGATTAAGAGCTGTGCGTAAAATTGCCTGAGGCCCTATGATTGCACAAGAACACAACCTCATGCATAGTACCAATGGAAAAAAGAAAAAAAGATCTGAATTGAATGATACAAATATGAGAATGAGCTCTATATGCAATGGGAACTCTTTTACAATAAAATGGTTAAAAAAAATATGAGAAAAGAAAACAGAAAATGCAAGGCGTCTTGCAAGGATGAAATGGTAAAATAAGAGATTAAAGAAATATAACTGCAAAGTTCATATTGCTGCATATTACATAAACTTGTAATTCAATTGAGATTGAAAAATCACAAAATTAGTTTACCATTTGGTAACTCCTTGCCCAACCTTCATATAGATATGCAAAACAATCCTTTTGTTTTAAATCAAAACAATGGACTATTTATATCATTCCAATATGTTCCATACGTCTTGTTAGACAATGGGATAAACATGATTTAAACAGAAATCTTGTCGTAGCACAACATATCATGGGGATTGTAGTTTTCCATTAAACCTTCATATAGATAGGCAAGGCAACCTTTAATTGTTTCAACAGATGGAATTGAGTCTTCAACAAAACTGAAAAAGTAAAAGCAGTACCTGACCAATTTTCTGGAATCCATAGCTATGAATTATATTCAGCTCCATTGCTGAGAAAAAAGAATGCATAGGATATATCACCATAACGTATGCCTCTTTTATTGTTTATATATACATAAGCAAGATGTAGCAAATTACCTCAGCAGGGCAATGCTTTGTGAAGCGGCTGCGAGATGAAAGTAATCAAATTTCTAGAATCTAATTCATCTGGGTGGGTCCAAAGACCAATCTTGGCCAACTTCCAGTAAAGGACAATCAACAATATCTACGTGCTGAAGAGACGAGGGTGGCCCTTCTCTTGGAAGGGATTGGAGCTTTTGGCAGAAACTGATGTCCAATTGAGCGAGAGAGGTGAGGCAGTGAAGTCCCGAATTATCCAATGACTCCAGATTTTCAAGACATTCCAGTGTAAGAGAAGTGAGAAAGGTGATGCGGTGACGTCCCGAATTATCCAATGACTCCAGATTTTCAAGTCTGTACAGTGTAAGAGAAGTGAGAGAGGAGGGTAGCCCGTCTCTTGGAAGGGATCAGAGCTTTCGGCAGTTATTGATCTCCAACTGAGTGAGAGAGGTGAGGAGGTGAAGTCCCCAATTATCCAATGACTCCAGATTTTCAAGACATTCCAGTGTAAGAGAAGTGAGAGTGGGGGGCAGCCGTACTTGTCGCAAATTGGGACACCATGTAATCACCAATTCTGTAAGAGAAGTGAGGGATTGAAGGCCCTCATTGTCCAATGACTTGAGATTTGGAAAGTGATAGATTTGAAGAGAGGTGAGAGTGGAAGGCAAAATGTCCAGTGGGAAAGATTCCACCTCTTTATACCAACTACCTTCTCCATAACCAGTAAGACGGAGCTTTGTAAGATTGGGGAAAAGTCTGTGCCAATTTACAATAGCAGCTGGTGGACACTCATTTATATGCAACTCCACGAGAGAAGGGATACATCCCGAATGCCATTTCAATTTTGGGCAGTCCCACAATTTGAGGTATTTCAAACACCGGAGAGGTTGTTCCTCCTGAGATGCAGTAGTCAAAAAGAGGGATTCCAGTATTGGACAACGAGAGATTTCAAGAGACTCTAGCATTGGGAACAAATCCAGTGGGAGTGTCGTGAGTGAATGGAAATGGGAATTGGGAGACTCTAACATATGCACCAAAATCTCTAGCGGCCGACCAGCAAAGTGCCAACTATATATAAGGAGAATTGGTGACCGAGAAGAAGGAGGCAAGTTTAATTCCATGGAACGAGAGACATCACTAATCAGAAGCCCTTGAATTGCAGGAGCCCTCGGAAGTGAAGCTAGTCGATCGCATCCCATAATATAAAGTTTAGTTAAAGAAGGCAGGAGGATGGGATGAATTTCCTTTAACTCGGGGCATTTTCTGATCACAAGAGACTCTAACAACGGGAAGCTTGTGAATGAATCATCACCCTCATCCTTGTTTTTATTCCCATTCCCGAAGAACTCAGGCCCCAAAACTTTGATTCCATCCAACTCTTCGATTGTTAGGCGCTTCAGCGATTCCAACTGCCCAAGTGATGGTGGTAAGGATGAGCAATATCTACATCTTATGAGCTTCAATTCCACCATGTTTGAGAAAGAAGAATCTCCAACCCAATCTGGAAACCTTATCCCTCCATACCCATCAATGTCAAGTCGTTCGATGTTAGTGTGTGGCTGTAACTTCTCAAGCACATTCCTTTCACGCAATGAGTCTTCACTACCTTCATCGCCCCATATCAAGTCTAACCACTTAAGCTTCTCCTTACATTTCAAATTAGCCTCCACCGACTCTTCAACATTCGAAACATTTCTAAGTCCCTTAATTTTAAGGTGTCCCCCTAGGCGATTAAGTGGTCCCAAATTACTCTCCTTTCCCACGATGAAACGAGACAACTTTCCAAGCTTCTTCAGTTTACTCATATTTGGTGGCATCTTTCTCACTTGTGTTCCTCTAACATCCAGATGAAACAAGTTGATTAATTTGAAAAGTTCGGCTGGCAGCTCCACAAGGGATTCACAGTAATATAGGATTAAGATTTCTAAGTTACTCAAATTGACAACAGAATCAGGCAACCTCTCAACTCATAAGAAAGAAAGATCCAAGTAGCGCAAATGTATTAAGTGACCAATTGAATTAGGCAAACCAACCTTTTTGCAGCAAAACAAAGACAAAACTCTCAAACGTGTGAATGTCGACAAAATATTCTGCATCGCCTCCTCATCAATATTGACAAGCCACTGTGATGGTCCCATATGTAAGAACGTGCGCAGATGTTGGATTGTGGAGTTCTGGTTATTTACCTTATGCTCTGTCCCCTCATAAACCCACAAGTGACGAGTCCTCTTTGTTATCTCGCTCGATCTATCCACACTAATTCTGAAACAAAATTCTCCAGAAATAGATTTAGCCAAGTCACTTATAAGATCATGCATGACAAAACATCCCCTTTCCATGGCTTGTTGAAAAAAAGACCTCGACACCAAATCATCAAAACAGACTTCACCTGCTTTCTCCACTTCTTCAATATGCATGTTCACTTTAGGTTGGATCAAAAGGCCTTCTGCCATCCATAAATGGATTAGTTGCTCTTTCTTAAATTCATAATCCTTAGGGAACACTGCACAATAGACCAAACACCGTTTTAGATGAGATGGAAGAAATCGATAACTCAATTTAAGAACTGCAAATATACTATCTTTGTGCAAATTCCAGGTATCACTCTCTAATATTTTTCTCCATTCTCTAGGATCTCTTTGGGATCGTAAGGCACCTCCAAGCACTTTGGCAGCTAAAGGTAAGCCATCACACTTTTCAATTAGTTGTTTTCCGATGCTTTCCAATTCTGAAGGGGCACTAGAACAACCTGTCCCATTGAACGCATGCCTATCGAACAATAACCAACAATCATTGTCCTTAAGTTTTTCTAGCAGATAAGGTGCAGAAGTTTGCATGTTTTTAGCAACATCTACATACCGTGTTGTGACAAGGATCTTGCTTCCGTTACTCCCAGATATTAAAGATTTCAGCAAATCTTGCCACTTAAGATAATCTCTGTTCCAAACATCATCCAAGACAAGAAAAAATTTCTTTCCTGTTAAATCATCCTTTAATCGATTTTGAAGTTGATCAAGATTGTTGCTATTTGAAGTTTGCCCAGTGAATCCTTCGAGAATATCTTTGGTGAGCCTAGGAACATTGAATTCCTCAGAGACACAGACCCACGACTTTTTATCAAACCAATCGTCTGTTCTGCTGTGACGATAGACATGTTGAGCAAGGGTGGTTTTACCCAAGCCACCCATGCCAACAATGGCAAAGACATCCGGGTTACTGCTGTTTGCATCATCGGATAGCATCCATTTCATTATGGCTTCCTTCTGGGAATCCCTGCCATAAATGATGGATTCATCAGGAGCTGAGGTCGTTGGTGTTCTTTGGTATGATGGTTTTTCTCCAATGCCATCCTTCAGACCAAGGGCATCTTTTTGGTCGATTAAATCCTCAAGTGTTTCAAGGATTTCTTCCAACTTTTCCTTTTTTCCTGCTTTAAATGGAATACAAAAGGAGGCAAAATCTTGCACCTTGTCAAGAGTGGTTTGAGATTCAGCTTCCATCTCCCAACGCTGGACTTCAGAAGCAATCTCATCCAAAAGGTCTTCAGCTTCATAGACGGCATCTTTAAGCTCATCAAGCCATTGCTTCACATAAGGATCAATGTGCTGCTTATCCTCTGCATCATCAACAACTTTGTTGATAGTCATCATTTTGATCTTCAGTTTCTTCAGTAGTTGAGGACTGAGATTTTGGCCCTTGAAGAAGTCCAAAACTCGCCGAGACGCCATCCTATCGAATAAAACCTGCAAGGTGGCACAGAGAAATGCCCCTCCAACGAGCGCTCCAGCCATGATGTACGAATGACCTTCCCCTCTTCAGTGAAACGCAAATCAAATTATGTTAGGTGAAAATAAAAGCAAAAGATATTAAGAACAATAGAAAGGAAGTCAAACAACAACAATAACAACAAAAGTTTTACTTTCAAATTTAGTTAAAAGCATACTTGGTGCCCCCTTAACTAAAGTATTTGTAGGCCACAAGTGCATAACCAACTTTTTAATTTTAAATTTTTGTAATTTTTTTATTTAAAACTTAAATTTTTTAAATTTTTTTATTTAAAATCTAAATCTTTATTTTTTATTTTATTCAAATTCTTTTATAATGAAAACGTTAATTTTTTCGTTAACTTTAATTCTGTTTCCGTCTGTTTTCGTTAGATCTAACAAAAAAGTTAACGGTAAATCATACAAAAAAAATTTAAATAAAAAAAATAAAAATTTAGATTTTAAAGAAAAAAACTTAAAAAATTTAGATTCTAAATAAAAAAAATTTTAAAAATTTAGATCTGAAAAGTTAGTTATCTCCAACCATTCAGCAAAAACGATGGTTTCGGCAAGCCGTTGAATGCAAATATTAACCCTACGTGTCCACAAGCTCAAAAACAACGTGGTAAACAAAATATACAATATCTTTTTATATTTATAAAAAAAATATACAATATATTAAAAAAAAATATACGATTCGTCTGAACAGTCATATACTTCTCAAATCAAAAAATTTAACTCTCAACAACTATTAACATGATTTGTATAATTTTATTTGATTTGTCATATAATTTTTTTGTAATTATTTTATCACGTCATATTTCGTCTATTTACATGTATCGTATATTTCTCTTTAATATGTCGTATATTTTTTTTATAAATATAAAAAGATGTCTTATAACATTTTTATGGTTACTTGTAGACACCAAATTTTGTGAACACCAATATTATATTATTCGATGCTTGTAATTATTCAATGTACATGTGTGTCAATATAAGTGCACATGTTTTCGGAGGAAAAAATAAAAACAAAGAAAAATTTTTGGTGGTACATTTTTATTAGGCACATGTGTTCACATATTGATATAAATTTGTATATAATTAAATTAAAAAAATAAATTATTAAATATCGTCAGATAGATTATATGCCAACTTGTATTCTTTAAGGATGTCAATATGAGTACAGATATTTTCAGAGAAAAAAAAAAGAATTACTACAAACGAAAGGCATGATCAACAAAGACGGGGATGAATCTTCACCTTTTCTTTATACATAATAAAGGGTAATGAGCCGTTTACATTTGTTGATATTTAATGAAAGTCTTCCTTTGATCAAAATAATAAAGGGTAATCAGCGTATTATTATTTATTACCTGTCAAAAATATAAAGCAAGTTTCCAATGCCTCAAATAAGTGTCGCAAATAATCGAATTGGCCTTAATTTTATTTTCATGACAGCCAAAAAATTTTGAAATGTGAAAAAAAAAAAAGAGTGGCATCTTTGTAGTCATATTTAAAATAACTAATTTTTTAAAAAAATTATTTTTTTGGTCGAAAATAAAAAATTTAATAATAGAGAGGGATATTTCTAACTTGTATCTAGGAACAAATTGTATTCAAAATAAAACTTGGGTGGATCAAAGTATAATCACAAGCAAAATGTGATGGGAAATATTTTTTAATTTATGCCGAGGACATTTTTGTCCTTTAGCACTTTTCATGAATGACAGGAGGTTAAAGCATTGAAGTGTTTGAAATAAAATTTGGAAAATTTACGTATTGTATAATCAATTTAGTCCGTTTCTATCTGGATGTACATAATAGTGTTTTTGTAATTGTTTCCAAATGTATACAAAATGAGGATGCTTACTGCTACAAAAAGGTAAATGTGATTACATTTTTTGCTGTATTTAAAAATATAAGGTGTGAATCGCTACATAGTGCGAAATAGAATATGTTAAATATAAATTGCTCTTAACATTTTAATTGACCAAGTGTAGTGAAATATTTGTCTTTTAGCCGAAAAATTAATATTCTCTGCGTTTTCGTGTAACAATGCAACTGCAGCAACAACCATGCAAAAGACTGTCGAACTTATAAATCTTTCGTTCTTTCTTTATGTGTTTATTTATTTTACTTTTGACGAATCATTTTTTAATAAAGAAAAAAATTAATCAATCTGCTTAAGCTCAGTTGCAATAAGTAACAACTTCAGTAAAAATTTTTCTTGTAATTTGAGATTGCCTTTTAGTACAACAAACTGTAAAATCGACCTTAATTTTTTCATTCTTTGCCTAGCGTTTTACGATTGGTTATTAACATTTTCAGTGCCTGTTATTACCTTTTACTAATTACTACTACTAACATTAAAGGAGATTAAAAGTTGCTTTTACTTTTGGACAAAGTAGGCTTTATTTTATTTTATTTTGGATCCAATTATTTTATTTTATTTTGTTAGGAGGAAAGAGGACAAATCTGGGCATAAAAACAAAGTCATTGGTCCTCTAACAAAAGATCAAGAGGTCTTAATAAAATATTTTAATTAATTATATAATTTTATTTTATTTTATAAAGTCAGCTTATTTTGTGCTTCTATACCTATTGGATGTGCATGGGTCGATTCAACCAAAAAAAATTGAGAATTAGCTCAATGCCCTGTCTGGTTCAACGACTCAAAATGTTAATAACTAATTAGCTTTTTATTAGTATTTTTATCTTATTTACATCTATTAATATATTAATTAATAAGTTTCTTAATCATACTTTATGCTAAATTTCGAAGTTTATTTAATCAAATCTTTGATTGAAATGATTGCACTGAATTATGATTGCGTTGGATTCACAATGCGCAAATGGACAAGTGAGAATACATAATTGGTCAAATAAGACAAATAGAAATAATAAAACTAAGTTCAAGAAGAACTTACAAGAACTAAAAGGCAAGTAATTAATAATATTGCTGATGGAGATATGATATACGAACTCGAAGCAACTTAAGGTGCTAATGTAGCAGTGTTGGGAAGAGACTCTGGAACAACTTCAAAATTCAAATTACAAGAGATTGTTTCTGTATCGGAACTCGGAAGAAAGAAGAAGATTAAATAATTGTTAATCATAAAGATTTGACCAAATCAAAATTATTATTATTATTATTATTGACAATAAAAAATCTTAGAGTTTTCATGTGTTTTTAAGCAAGTAATTAAAAAAAAAAAAAACTGCCGGGATTCCTCTTTTTGCAATTATTCTTATGATGTAGTTGGTATTCGGTTAGCAATGAAAATTAAATAAATGATCTCTTAACTGTAATTTTGCAGTTGAACTTAGATGAACTCGAAAACTATAATTAGTCCAAGTTAGGGGCGTGTAGTAAAAAATAATAATAAATAATTGGTAAAAAATAAAAAAAGAAAGAAAAAAAAAATCAAACTCACCAACATCTTTGGAGGATGTATAACAACAGCAGCAACTGAAGAAATTTGGATTGCCGGAGGAAAGAAAATATCTGTAATTGATCTATATATAAGCGAAATTTCAAAGTAAAAAAATTTAAGTGAAAAAATAAAACAATTATGATTTCTGTTGAAAATTAAAGGTGTGTGGAATCAAAAAAACCATATTATAATTGGTTAAAAAAAAAAAAGAAAACTAAATAGAAGAAAATTGAAGAAGAAGAAGAAGAAGGATAAAAAAAAAAAGGAAAACTCACAATAAAACAACTTAAAGAGAGGAAAACGAATATTACGGATGAAGTAGATTAGAGTAAATGAAGAAGAAGTATCACCTTGATCACAGAACCCTTAACTTTAAGAATTTGATATATTAGTAGTAGTGATTGTAGATACCACCAACAACAACAACAAGAAGAAGGCGATTGAAATCAGAGTTCTCTGCCAGGTAATTTAGAGAGAGACAGAGATAATTCGTATGGTGGATGCAGATGGGACTTGCAGAAGAAAAGAGTGTCGTCGTTGACCACGACGACCAACACCTCAATCTTTCCTTCCTTTTTTTTTTTTTTTTGCATTAGGACCTTTACCTTCTTTTTTTTTTTTTCTCTTGAGAAAATAAAAAGTGCTAGCCACAATTTTGTGTAAGAACATTGAATACATCAAAAAGTAAATTTTGTGATTATCAATTTTATCTTACCAGATATTTTTTCTATTATTAGAAGTTATAATTTATGATATGATAACAGACTATCTCTCTTTCCTTTTATACTGCATTCATCATTGATGACATTTAATTTTACTAATTACACGCAGACCTTTCAAATTACAATTATACACCACACGGCTTCTTTTTTGTTTTGTTTCTTTTCTTATTTTTTTTCCTACAGGTGGTTATACCAAAGTTTTAAAAACTGAACCGGTCATTGAACCGGAATGCTAAAAAGTTCAAGGTTCAACCGGTATAACCGTGATTGAATTGCTAAAATCGGTATGTAATATTAAATATATAAAAAATTTAATATCTATATATATTATGTAAAAATATTGAGAAGTAAAATGTGAAAATATATAAAATATAAGTATTATAGATATTATAAGATTATATTTGAAAATTTTAATTATATGTAATTTATAATTTAATATATGATAATATTAAAAAAATTAAGTAATATGGTATAGAGGTAAATAATTAAGGATAATGTAATTTAATATGATTGAATACATATTAAGATGATTAATATAATGTATTTATAAAAACAACTAAACTAATTCCTTCAATTAAAGACAAAGTATATTCTCATTTATATATATTTTTATTTTCAACTAATGTATTTATTTTTATTTGTAAAAAATGAATACACTAATAAATAAATAATCCAAATTATAAATTTGTGATAAAATTAACAAAAAATTTATTTTGTGGAAGTAAATGATTTATGTCAAAAAATTAAAGTATAAAGTATATTATAATCATATGTTTTATTTTAAAGTAATTTAGGTAAAAACATTTTAATCTAAGCAAATTTTCTCCATTAAAAAAATTTAATCAAAAAATGTTTTGTATTTTCTTTTTTTTTTGAATTATTTTTCTTTAGATATAAGATTTTTAAGAGAAAAAAAAAGAGACACAATACTAATATATATATTATTTATCATGTTATTATTAAGTAGGAGCTGGTGGAGTAGTGGTAACCCCTTTATCAGTTATCTTTGAAGAGAGGAGTTTAAGTCTTCTTAGATTCAATTTTCATTTTTTTACAAAATATTTAACATTAACAAATAAATTAACGACCCTCAAAAAGAAAAAAAAAAAAACTAACCAAACCGATAGAATCAGGACCAATTCACCAATTTACGGTTAAACTGGTTCGATTCACCAGTTTTTATCTGATTTTTAGAGTCCTGACCTTAATATAAGAACCAAATCAAACACAAGACCGATTCTCATTTTTTTTAATTTAATCTGTCGGTCCAGTTCTCCAAAACATGGGCTGTACACCGCGCGGTTTCTCATGGACGCTAAATAGTTGAGAATCATGCAATCGCAATTACACAAACCCCGCACAACAGCATTACCCCCTTATTTATTTATTTTTATTTTTTTCCTGTTCTCTCTTTCTTCTCATTTTTCATCCTTCCGAACAAAGTCTTGCCCGCCCTCTGGTCAAAAAGGAAGATGCAGGTAACGCGGCTGAATGAATTTAGAATAAATATGAGTTCGTGCATCACTCAATTATGATTGCTGATGTTATATTTGTACGTATGAGTACAATTGATAATATAATTACAAACATGCAATTAATAATCATTTTTGAATGAAATGAACCTGTATCTATTCTCGCATCTATTTATTAATATCCTATTAAAAATTTATCAAAAAAATTAAAAAAAAAAACAACGAAGATATTTCGTCAAAAATATCCTTAAACAACATCTGGTCAATCCATGTGCTGTTAATTTTTTGTTTGTGACGTTTTAGCATTCGCAACTTAAATACAATATTGAAAGTTTGCAATCCAGTTTAATAAAAAAATTCAAAGTTCACAAATTTCTACCTGACCCTTAGCATATGTATGGATGCAATGTATGCTTTTTGAAGGTTTCTAAGGTAGCAATTGGGTCCTGTATCAGAATTCAATTCACGATTCCAATACTACTTTTGATAGAATTTGAAATTAAAATTAAAATTCAATTTCAACTGTATTTCACATAGAACTGAAATTGAATTAAATTTTGATTTTCATGTCAATAATTACATCAAATCCCTCAATAACGATTATTGAAAATAGGAGTCGGAAAGGTCTCCATAACACCTGATTTCTAGATTCACATTCTGAAGAGCCGTGCCTAACTCTAGTAAATATAGCTGGATATGACATGAAAGTACCATAAAGCTCTTATGTCTAAATTTGCGTCTTGTGTCTTCGCCAATGCTATGTAACAAAGCTCAGTAATACAAAACTTTGCAGAAATTATGAACAAGAAAGATGGGTAATCCAGACTCATTTGCTCCAATTGATCTGAAAGCAACTCCTGTCTGAGCCATTGCACAACTTTCACATTCACTACTGCATCTGAAGCATTATCAGCTTTTAAATCTCTTTTTGTCAATGCCATATACACACTACATACATTGTGGACACAAAAAGTATTAGCTCTCATTTGCAGCATCTACAGCAGTATTTGCTGCTTTAATTTGTCTCAATGCCTTATCAGGGAATCTCATGGGTATGTACGCGTAAATCTCTTTTTCTCAGTGCATATATAAATGACCATTTGGTTCCCAGATGTTGTCTCCTTGAAAAGGGCCAATTTATCTTACAGTCAAAGCAATAGCTCTCCCAATTTTTATTTCCGATCTGTCTTTACAACAGCTCATCCTCAGCAAAATAATAAAAATGAATTTGTATCTCACAGATTAGCCGGTATCCTTAGCTCTTAAGAGCACCATATCAAAATTCATTATCAGTCGGATAAGCTTTTATCTAATATAAGCCTTAATGGACAAACATGTCAGTTTGGGTTGTTGGTTTAGGAAGTTAAAGATTTAAGCAGTTTCTGAAATTGCAGTAGAAGCAAAACCAGAAACATGAAGAAAGACAGCAGAACAAAGATGGGAAATGGAGAGAGACAAGGCAATTTGTAAAATGGCTTCTTTTCATTAGATCCTTGCTTACCAATATATGAGATCTTTGTACAAACTAGATTCGAAGTACAAATTTCAAATTTATGATTCAAAGTTACACATTTTATAAGCTTACATACTTGAGATGATTACTTGATTAAACAAGTATTTCTCTAATTCATAAAGTTCCATATTTAACCATATAAATACAAACAAAACAAGCTAGTCAAGCAATTAAAAAGTATCTTAGGCAAGATTTCTTAACTGTCCTAACAGACAATTAAATCCTGGAGAGAAAAACTCCACCAAAAGGGCTGGTCCTTGCGAGCCTCAGAAACGTCACGGATAGATACAATTACCTATTCAAGTTTTTGGCTCCAAAATATTTACCGAAGCTGACCACTGAAAATAGGTGTATCCTGAAATGAGAAACAAGTTCACGTGTAAGTATTTGAAAATTTTCAGTCAATGAAACTATTGCAGTCCAGTATGTGGCCTAAATAGTTTTTTCATTTTAATTTTGGACTAGAGATTTCACTAAGTTTAATTATACATATTCTTATGAACACGACAAAGCAAAATCATGATTTTTTGACTGAATCTGGAAAATTTTCACAAAAAATGTCATAATATACTGGATTGCTATTGATTAAGAACCATGCTATAAGATATTTGCATAAAACTGCTTGACAACCTATGAATGTGCGCTAACACAACCACAATGAGGCAAAAGATATGTTCTGAATTTAATGGTATGAAAATGATAAAAAGAAACAGGAAAAGCTAAGGCGTCTTCCAAACAGATGATGTGAAAGTAATGGATTAAAGAAATGAAGCTGGCAAATTTTATATCGCCACATATTATGGAGACTCGTAATTCCACTAAGATTGGAAAATCACATTAATTTACCATTCCGTAACTCCTGTTGTTAAAGCCTCGGCAAAGTGAGTCTTAGCAAGTTATCAGCTCTCAATGGCAACTGCGGAACATGACATGGCTATTAAAACTTCAAATAGATCTGCGGAACAACCTTCTTTGGACAAAGGGAATTGGGTGTTCGTGGAACTGGTGCTCCATCACTGACACTGAACGTGCAGCATATTTTACAGGGTGGTGGACACTGAAAAAGCAACAATATCTGACCGAAATTATGGAATCTATTACCATGAACTGCAAAGCCAATGAGTAGTAATGTTAATGGTTAAGCTCCATTACTGCAACAAAATTATGTATAGGAGATATTTATTCAACAATTTATGAAAAATGAAAAGCTTACAGATGAGGAAAAAAAAAGGTTAACGAGACAAGATGTACTTGTATATTACCTTAGCAGACAAATGTTTTGAGAAGAGACTGGAAGATGAATGCAGCAAATCAAAAAAATAAAAAATCAGAAACATTGTCGGGGTGGGTTGAAAGGCCAATCTTCACCCAATTGCAGTAAAGGACATGCAACAATATCAACGCGCTGAAGACAGGAGGGTAGCCCTTCTTTTCCAAGGGATTGGAGCTTTGGGCAGTAATAGATCTTCAATTGAATGAGAGAGATGAGGCGGTGAAGTCCCCAGTTATCCAATGACTCCAGATTTTCAAGTCGGTCCAGTCTAAGGGAAGTGAGAGTGGGGGGCAGCCACACTTCTCGCAGATTGGGGCACCATTCAATCCTTAATTCTGTAAGAGAAATGAGGGATTGAAGGCTGATGTTTAGCAAAGATACCAGATTGGGGCAGTCTGAAATCCTCAATTTTGTAACAGAAGTGATGGATTGAAGGCCCTCATTATCCAATGACTTGAGATTTGGAAAGCCACAGATTTCAAGAGAGATGAGAGTGGAAGGCAAAAACATGTTTTCTAGTGGGAACGATTCCACCTTTTCATACCAACTACCTTCCTCATTACCACCAAGACAAAGCTGTTTGAGATTGGGGAATAGTCGGTGCCAATTTACAATAGCAACTGATGGACAATTACATATATCCAACTCCATGAGAGAAGGGAAACATCCCGAAAGCGATTTCAATTGTGGGCAGTTCCACAATTCGAGGGATTTGAAATGCTGGAGAGGTTGTTCGACCTGAGATGCAAAGAGGGATTCCAGTATTGGACAATGTTTGATTTCAAGAGACTGTAACATTGGGAACAAATCCAGTGGGAATCTTGTGAGTGAATCATATTTTCCGATATAGAGTTTTTTTAAACCAACGAAAATGGGAGATTGTAACATTTGCCCCAAAATCTCTAGCGGCCAACCAGCGCGTTGCCAACGATATATATAAAGACTTGGTGACCGAGAAGAAGGAATCAATTCAAAGGTCATGCGACGAGAGATATCCTCAATAAGAAACCGTAGAATTGCAGGAGCCCTCGGAAGTGAAGCTAGTTGATGGCATCCCTTAATTTCAAGTTCAGTTAAAGAAGGCAAGCGTGGGACTTGAATTTCCTTTAACTTGCGGCATTCTTTGATCACAAGAGATTTTAACAACGGGAAGCTTGTGAATGAATCACCACCCTCGTTCATGTTCTTATAAGAAACCCATTCTTCCCATTGTGGCATCCTTTCAAATTTTAAATATTCCAGACGTCCAAATGACGGCTTATTCCCATTCCCGTAAAACTCAGGCCCCACAAGTTTGATTCCATCCAACCCTTCGATTGAGAGGCGCTTCAGCGATTCCAGCTGCCCAAGGGGTGGTAAGGACGAGCAATATCTACATCTTATAAGCTCCAATTCCACCATGTTTGAGAAAGAAGAATCTCCAACCCAATTTGGAAACCTCATCCCTGCATACCCTTCAATGCAAAGTCGTTCGATGTTCGTGTGTGGCTGTAACTTCTCAAGCACATTTCTTTCATGCAATGAGTCTTCACTACCTTCATCACCCCATATCAACTCCACCTCAATAAGCTTATCCTTACGCCTCAAATTGGCCTCCACCGACTCTTTAACTTTCGAAACATTTCTAAGTCCCTTAATTTGAAGGTGTCCCCCTAGGCGACTAAGTGGTCCCAACTCTTTGATGCTGCAATCACTTTCCTTTCCTACGATAAAATAAGCCAACTTTCCGAGTTTTTTCAGTTTACCCATATGTGGTGGCATCTTTCTCACATATGTTCTTCTAATATCCAGTTGACCCAAGTTGATTAATTTGGAAATTTCGTTTGGCAGCTCCACGATTTGTAGACACTCATACAAGATTAAGATTTCTAAGTTACTCAAACTGACAACGGAATCAGGCAACCTCCTAATTGATGAATAAGAAAGATCCAAATAGCGCAAATGTATTAAGCCGCCAGTTGAATCAGGCAAACGAATCTTTCCGTAACAATGCAAAGACAAAACTCTGAGACGTGTGAATTTCGACAAAATGTTTGCATCTCCTCGTCATCAATATTGACAAGCCACTGCGATGGTCCCATATGTAAGAACGTGCGCAGATGTTGGATTGTGGAGATCTGGTTATGGACTTCATGCTCTATCCCCTCATCAACCCATAAGTGACGAGTCCTCTTAGTTATCTCTCTTGATCTATCAACACCAAGTCTGAAGCAAAATTCTCCAGAAATAGATTTAGCCAAGTCACTTATAAGATCATGCATGACAAAACATCCCCATCTTATGGATTGTTGAAAAAAAGACCTTAGACACCAAATCATCAAAACAGTTTTCACCTGCTTCCTCCACTTCTTCTATTTGCATGCTCACATTGGGTTGGATCAGAAGGCCTTCTGCCATCCATAAACGAATTAGTGGCTCTTTATGAAATTGATAATTCTTAGGAAACACTGCACAATAAGCAAAACACCGTTTTAGATGTGATGGAAGATATTGATAACTCAATTTAAGAACTGTAAGTATTCTATTTTTGTGCAAATTCCACGTTTCGCTCTCCAGTATTTTTCTCCATTTCTTAGGATCTCTTTCGTGCCGTAAAGCACCTCCAAGTACTTTGGCAGCCAAAGGTAAGCCATCACACTTTTCAATTAGTTGTCTCCCGATCATTTCCAATTCCAGATGGACACTAGAACAACCTGTCCCATTGAATACATGCTTTTCGAACAATAACCAGCAATCATCTGCCTTCAGTTTTTCTAGCTGACAAGATGGAGAAGTTTGCACGTTTTTAGCAACGTCCACATCCCGTGTCGTGACAAGGATCTTGCTTCCTTTTTGACCAGATCTTAAAGATTTTAGCAAATCTTGCCACATAAGATAATCTTTATTCCAAACATCGTCCAAGACAAGGAAAAATCTCTTTTCTTTTAAAACATCCTTTGATTGAATTTCAGGCTGATCAAGAATTTTGGTATTTGAAGATGGCTTGGTGAATTCTTTGTGAATAGCTTCGGTAAGCTTAGGAACATCGAATTCTTCAGAGACAGAGACCCATGATTTCTTATCAAACAAATCATCTGTTCTGCTGTCACCATAGACATGTTGAGCAAGGGTTGTTTTACCCAACCCACCCATGCCCACGATTGCAAGGACATCCGGGTTACTGTTGTTTGCATCATCGGATAGCATCCATTTCATTATTGCTTCCTTATCAGCATTCCTGCCATAAATAACAGGTTCATCGGGAATCCAATTCTTCGGTGATCTTTGGTATGATATTTTTTCAATTCCCTCTTTCAGACCAAGGGCATTTATTTGATCGATTAAATTTTGAAGTGTTTCAAGGATATCTTCCAACTTTTCCGTTTTAAATGGATTGAGAGAGGAGGCAAAATTTTGCACCTTGTCAAGAGTGGTTTGAGCAGCTTCCATCTTCGATCGCTCAAATTCGGTAGCAATCTCATCCAAGAGGTCTTCGGCTTCATAGACAGCATCTTTAAGCTTATCATGCCACCGCTTCACATAGGGGTTAGTGTGCTGCTTGTCCTCTGCATCATCAAGAACTTTGTTGATACTGATCATTTTGATCTCCAGTTTATTCAGTAGTTGATTGAGTTTTCGGCCCCTGAAGAAGTCCCACACTTCGGGAGATGCCATCTTATTGACTAAAAGACTCACTGTAGACGAGAGAAATGCCTTTCCAACCAGCAGTCCAGCCATGACGTACGTATGACCTTCCCCTCTTCAGTGATATGCCAATTAAAGTGTGTTAAGTGAAAATACAAACAAAAGAAATTGAGAACTACAATAGAAAGGAAGTGAAAAAAACAACAATAATAGCAAAACCTTATTCTCAAATCTAATTAGAGTCAACAACAATATTATATCTTTTGATGTTTGTAAGTAATCAATGCACATGTTAACATATGTGCGGATGTTTCCGACCCAAACAAAAAAAAAAAAAATCGGAGAGTACAACTTTGTTTGCTGTTTTTACTATAGTTTTGATAACTAAATATAGATTAAGCATGTTCAATTTCAGAGTAAGCAATAAAGAAAATTTTAAAGCCAAATAAATTTAAAAATAATAATAGTATTATATTTTTCTAAATTTAATGATAAGTTCAAAACGATTTAAAGTTTTATAAATACATATTTTATTTTGTTTGTTTGATAAAAAAAATATGATTTACATTCAGGGTTAAAGGTTCTAGAAATAATATATGCTTATCTATAAAAGAAAATTTTAAAAACTAATTTTATAAAAATTTTATTGATTATATATTTTTTATCTGATGAAAAAATCTTTAATTTATAAGTTTGTGGGAGCTAAAGTTATTTTCTTGTGGGGGGGAAAGGTTAATTTTCAAAGGGAGGCAAAAATTTTCTTCTTAATTCTTAGTTTTTGCTAAATCTTAGTAAATGAATTGCATGCCCCGTTAAGAGTGAGATATGTATTGTATATCATTGACATAAAGAGTAATGACCGTATTATTTATTAGCTATAAAAAATATATAGCATTTTTTTCAGTGACTCAAATAAGTGTCGAAAATAATCAAATTGGCCTTAATTATACTTTTTGATACCCACAAAAATTTGAAATGTGAAAAACAGAAAAACAAAAAGGCATCCTTGTAGTCATTTTTAAAAGAACTAATTTTTTTTTTTTAAATTAATAACAAAAGAGAGGGATATTTCTTACCTCTATATAGGATCAAATTGTGTTCAAAATAAAACTTGAGTGGATCAAAGTATGATCATAAGCAAAGCTCACCGGTAATCTTTTTTTTTTTTAATTCATTCTAAGGACCTTTATGTCATTTATCACTTTTCACAAATGACACGAGGTTAAAGAATTGAATTGTTCGAAATAAAATTAAAGAAATTTACATATAGTATAATATATTTGCACCATTTGACCCAAAAAAAATATATATTTGCACCATGTAATGTTTCACACCATGCATTTTAGAATTTAACACTGGAACATATTCTTACTAACTGCTGCTAGTCAAAGTAACAGAAGTGGTTAAAAAGACTAATATACCCCTTTAAGTAGCCCAAGATTCTCTTCCCCAATCAACCCTCTCCCTCTGTCCCCAGTCCCTTACGGCAATCTCAATTTCTGTTAAAGTAGGTAACAACTAATAAGAATTAATTGGAAGAATTAAGTTATTATAACAAAAAGAAGAAATTTAAAATCTATGATAAAAGTTCTTCCAAAGACCAATTTGTCTTTTAATAAGTCAAGGGTAATTTAGTCCCTTTGGACGAGTATAATAGTGTTTTTGCAATTGTTTACAAAACTTTTTCAACGTAAATATAATGGAGGATGCTTATTATTACCAAAAATATATATCACTATAGTTTTTGTTATATATAAAAATAGAGAGTGTGAATTATTATATGGTGCGAAATAGAGTACGTTAAATGTAAACTTCTCATAAAATTTTAATAGACCAAGTGTAGTCACAATTTAGGAATGTTTGTCTTTAAGCTGAAACATTATTATTCTTTGGCTTTCCATGTAATGATGTAATAGTAGTACCACCACACAAAAGATTGTCCAACTTATTAATATTTCGTTCCTTCTTATGTGTTTTATGTATTTTAATTTTGATGAATAATTTTTTAGTAAGGGAAAAATCAGTTTGTAATAGCGATTAATCAATATGCTTAAGCTCAGACGCAATGACTAAAAACTTCAAGAACAATTTTTTCTTGCAATTTGAGATTACCTTTTTTTTTTCCTGAAAACATTTTACCACAACAAACTGTAAAATAGAGCTTAATTTTATTTTTATGACACTCAAAAAAATTTTGAAATGGGAAACAAAGGCGGCATCTTTGGAGTCATATTTAAGAACTAAATTTATTTCAAAAATTAATAATGAAAGAGAGGAATATTCTTACTTGTGTCCAGGATCAAATTGTATTCAAAATCAAACTTGAGTGGATCAAAGTATAAACAAACAAGTCTAACGGGCATTTATTTTGAACATTTATGCCATTTAGCACTTTTCATAAATGAGGGAAGGTTAAAGGATTGTTGGGGTCCATCCCAAAAAGGATTGAAGTGTTCGAAATAAAATTTGAGAAATCTACAGATAGTTCTATTTGCACCATGTAACATTTCACAAAATGCATTTTAAAATTTAACCCCAAAAAAATATATTTGGACTAGTTGCTGTTAATCAAAACAATAGAAGTGGTTGACAAGACTAAATAATCTTTTTTTTAGTAGCCTAAGATACTCTTTCCCAGCCAACCCTCCCTCTGTCCCTAGTCCCTTAAAACAAAAACGTATGACAATCTCACTGCCTATCAATGGGGTATTTGGTTGAGTTGATATAAGCTATTGATTGTTGATAGGATTTAAAAGGATGTTTAGTTTTATATTTGAGAGTTGTTGTTATTATTGTTTTTTCAAAAAGTAGAAAAGTAAGTATTTGACTAAATAAAAAATCAGTTATTAATTGTTCATAAAAGTCTCTAAAAGTAATTGATTTAAAAAATAAAAAAAGTTACTTTTCAAAATAATTAGCAACTAATAAATAATGTAATTACTTAATTATTCTTACTGCTGCACCATACAAAAAGCGACGCTCAAAACGAAAACATCCTGTAACACCAAAACGACCCTGCAATCGATAAGAGACACCACACTGCAGCAACAATGATACAAGTGGGAGGCACGGCAAACGGGCAAAGTCGTTAGTTTTGTTTACAAGCTTTTTTTTTTTTTTTTTTTTTTTTTAATGTAAGGATTTTACCCAACCCTTGGATAAAAAAATGCGGAGAGACAACAATATGCGAATATTATTTTTTTAATAATAAAAAGTACAATAATATTATTTTACTTATAAATAATAATCTACATAAAAAATAATATTATTTTAACAAATACACAATGATCTTATATTTTTTAGAGATAAAAAAATTATTTACTATAATAACACAATTAGTGTTCGAAATAGTAATTTATTATTTAATCAGCAACTACTAATACTAATTTAATCAAATACTATAATTTTATTTTATTCATCAACAACAGCAATTAATAATAATAATTAGTAACAATAAAACCAAATACCCTCAAAATGAGATTGTTTAGGGAGATTGTTGTTATACCAAACACCATTTACCAGCTGTTGAACAAAAGAAAATGTAACCTCATCTTATTTTTTCAATCAGTAGCATTTTGACGAGGATATAAGTAATAGCAAGCTTCAAAAAAAAAAATCAAAAACTATTTACCGTATTTTTTAAGTCTCATCAACAATCAGTAGCTTCTATTAGTAAAATCAAACACCTCAGGAAGTCAGATTTATACCCCTGGTTTAATGAGTTGACCCTAGACTTTCAAACTCTTTTTTTTATTCGGTTCTAAAAGTAATTTGTTACACAAAATATATTTATATACGAATAATCTAATAAAGAAATTTTATGTTGAATAATGTGGTAAAGTTACATATTAATCAGGTAAGTGAGAACAGAGAAGTATAACTCCGATTACATACGAAAAGTAAACCATCCAAAATATCAAAGTTGGCATTTGATGGAACATTGTAAATGGAAACATGACATCTACCTAAATTATTTTTTTTTTCTGAAAACTAAATTACAAAAACATTTATAATTTGACTTCTCCTAACGAAAAGTGAAAATATGTGAATATATAATTGGTTAAATAAGACTAATTGAAACAATAAAACCAAGTTCAGGAAGAACTTACTAGAACTAGAAGAAAGTAATAATATTTCTGATGGAGATATAATATCTGAACTTGAAGCAACTTAAGATGCTGAGGTAGCAGCGTTGGAAAGAGACTACTGGAAAAAGCTTCAAATTACAAGAGATAATTTCTGTAATGGAAGAAAGAAGAAGAAGAAGAAGATCAAACAATAATTAATCATAAATGCATAATTAATGAGTGTCATGTGAGTATCAATAGCTTGATTGTCTAACATCACGAATAATTTTATTTGTCGACAGTAAGGAGTTACAATAACTTTTGCGTGGAATTGAACCTGAAAATGTTGGCTGCATGTATATGAATATTACTATTAATTAGGTAAGGTAAGAAGCATAACTCTGTTTAAATACAAAAAGTATGTTGTCCAAAATATCGAAGTTGGCATTTGAAGAAATCTTGCAAGCGGAAGCATGATATGTAGTTTATGATTATTATTATTATTATTATTATTATTATTATTATTATCATAACTTTTTTTCTGATCGAAGGAAATCATTGTATTAAATATCACATAAATCCATACATAAATCTGACATGAACACGAACCTGCACAAAACAGGAATAAAGAACGACAACGAGGCCTACAACTGACATAGTTAAAATGATTATTTATTGATTGTGCATGAAGCTCTTATTAACCAAACCCGCGTAAGAAGGTATCTACTGGACTAAAATTAGACCTAACTAATGCTGGTGATGATGGAAAAGATGGTGAAAATGATGCCGGTTTCACGGGGAACTTGGATCCGACGAGAAGAAAGTCACGGGTGTCCTTATTTGAGCTAGATCTGAAGAAAATTAAAAGGTCATACAAGTGGAACAAGATAAGAAAAAGAGGGGAGGAGGAAAAGGGGTGGAGCAGTGGCCAAAGGAAGTAATGGGGAAAAAAAAGAAAGGGAAAGGAAGAAGAAGGTGGCTGGCTAGCAAGGGTCACTAGCAACTGCTGTCGGACAAGAAAGTGGTGGTCCTGAGGGCTGCTTTAGAGAGAGTATAGAGAAAGTGTGAGTTAGAGAGAGAAGCATATGAATTGGACACATTATTATTATCATATCTCAACTAAAGTAACAAATATATTTTGATTTCTCATAAGGGTGAGTCAATGAGTGAGAATAATTGGGGAAACAAAACAGATAGAAACAATAAAACCAAGTTCAATATGCAGAAGAAGAAGAAGAAGAATCAAACTTACAAGAAATTGAAGCAAGCGATAATATTATTGAAGGAGATATGACACCCGAACTTTGATCACAAAAGAAAGCAACAGTTCCATCAGATAGACCTTAACCTGATATGTTAATATTGCGGCAATGATACTAAGAGAGCACAAAACACTTCTGGATTACGAGAGAGAATTCCTGTGAAGATACCAGAAGACCAAAAAATAGTCAGTATAAAAATTTGATTAAAGAATATTCACCAATAATAATAATAATATTGTTATTATGATTATTAGAAATCAGAAACTACTTAGTTTTTTCATGCGTTTTATTAAATAAGTAATTGAAAAGACAACATTAGAGCTTCTTTGCTCCATCCATTGGTCATGGCCGCTCGGGTGTCTCAAAGAAAAATCGAAATATGTTGAGACTTTGTTCTTAGCTTTTTATGTAACTTGTATTTTTTATGCTAATAATAATAGATGGTACAAAGAAAGCCAAAAAAAAAAACAAAGAAAAAGAAGGGAAAAGAAATCAAACTTAAGAGATCTTGAAGGAGGTAAGACTCATTAAAGAAATAGCAGCGGCATCTGAAAAAATTTGGATTGCAAGAGAGTGAATTCTCATAATCAGTGAGGCAGAAAGATCAAACGGACCACGCCTGACAAACCAAAATTGGTATCTTAGTGGAATTTTAAGTAAAAAAAACACAAGAAGAAGAAGAAGAAACAAACATTATGGTTACTCATAAAAGGGTGGGAACAAAGGAAAATATAATGAGTAAAAAGAAAAGTAAATAGAAGCAAAAAAATGAAGAAGAAGAAGAACTCCATTAAAAAAAAAAAGAAAAGGAAAAAGAAAAGAAGACTTACAACACAGCAACTTAAAGTCGCGATTAACATCTAATGATTAACGAAGAAGCATCATCAACAACTTAAGATTTTGATATAGTAGTGATCATAAGTAGCAATCGCAACATCAACACAAACGAGATCAGATTTTACTAAAGAAATTTAGAGAGAAAACGAAAGAGAATGAATTTCTGTGATAGAAGAAGAAGAAGAAAATGGGTAGTTTACCTATAAACAAAATTTGTTAAAGGTTTCGTCAATAATTGAGTAATAGTAAGTAATCTCCACGACGACCAAGACTCTTTATTATTAATAATTGGACAGGCAGAGACATTTAAAATAAAATAATTGGACCCTTTATTATTTTGCACTCCCGACCAAAAGTTTGAATAGCACCATGTGGTTTCCCACAAGTGGGAATAAGATAAAGGGAATTGCGCAAATGCCACGGAAGTACGTAGGAAGGTAGGATTTTAAAAAAATCCAAAATTTTAGTTAATAAACCAAAAACCTTCTAAAATGATAGTTCACCTTTTGAAAAAAGAGTAATACTAGTGGCTTCACATAGGCAGTAACAAGTAACTACACAATCTCATCTAATAGTATCTGTTAATTTTTTTTGTTTTTATTTTTTCATTAATTCATTAATTTAATTATCAAATAATTCATATCATTTTGTAATTACTTTAAATCTACGTAAATGAAGTCATCAAGTTTTTTCCTTAGAAAAGTTAATATAAATAAGGAGATGAAATTTAGTTACCCTTG
The DNA here is from genome assembly GCA_037832335.1 of Carallia pectinifolia. Taxonomy (NCBI): domain Eukaryota; kingdom Viridiplantae; phylum Streptophyta; class Magnoliopsida; order Malpighiales; family Rhizophoraceae; genus Carallia; species Carallia pectinifolia. The sequence continues at coordinate 34,982,908 of CM075453.1, forward strand.
TAGACGTTCAAACTATCGATCGAACTAGTCATTAGTTTAATGAATTCATTGCGGTTAAGCAACAACACAAAGTCGAGCGGCGCCCATTGTTCGCAACCCAAAGTCACTAGTTATAAAAGCCGATGGAGAATCTATGGCAAAGATGAAGAGGCAGCCATGGTTTTCTCTTTCCCATCTTTGCTATTCCTTGAGCCTATGGAAAGGATTGCCACTTGACTACCTTTTTGTGAGTTTTTGCATCATTTTTACATTAAAATTTTAGTTTTCTTTTTAAAAATAAATTAACTTGTTAATTAATTATATCATTTAAGTCAACATTATGTGAAATCAAATCGTACTATAAATATTATTTTGAAGAAAATAAAAAGATGTTTAGTAATTTTTATTCAAGCAAATACTCTTTTAATGAACACTATGTCAAATTGTACATCATAATTAAAAACATTTCTAAAGTTCAAGAGTTTTATAGCAATTGCGATTGATGTTCTATATATATTAAGATGCCTTCATCTTATCATTTTATATTGTCGGTTTGATTTTTAGCCATGTCTTCTAATTCTTTTCAACATTTTATCTTGCATTTTTTGTAATGAATATTTACTTTGTTTTTGCTTCAAGCAATTTTATTTTTTAATAAAATTTTGTTGTCATCTTATTTGATGGTTATTCGTTTATTAATTTATTTTTTATGTATTGAATTGTTAGATCCAAAATCACGAATGAATTGCCATTGAAAGATTCGAGTTTGACTTTGTGGAATCAGTGCTGCTGTTGCGTGAGCGTAGGGCTTACTCCAATAGGTGCATTGGTCATTTGGTTGGATTCACAATATCTAAGTTCAACTTGGTTAAAAGAACCGTCAACTAGTCTAATATATTTTAAGAAAATGCTATCACCAACAAAGTTAATTTTAAAAAATTTGTCAACTGCCTATGCCAGTTTTTTTTTTAAACCACAAAAAAAATACAATCATCATCAGTACGTGAGTTATCGCATCTGTGAGTTGAAACCATGAATCACTTGTTTTGTCTTCATTTAATTTTTCTCGTAAGGAGAACCCTTACTTAAGTATTGATGGGGCTGAAGAGGTAATTTATATATTTGACTGCAGTGTTAACAAATCATGAACTCAACACAATGTTTTTGCACAAATCTCATTTAATACGGTAAAAAATGGTGAGGAGACTCGAACCTGAACAATGTTTTTGCACAAGAAAAGATGTATATACTTACTATCAAGTTACCACCTTAGATGGTTGCCTGTGTCAGGTTACACAACGATTTATTAGTCTATGAAATTGTATTATTTAGTCTTCCGCCACTAATTAATACATATTATTATTGACTTCTGATCAAAACCTTTACCATTTGGAAACACATTTCTAAAAAACAATTTAAATTGTGCGATTCAGCCCAAAGGTTGTAAGTCATACACCACGCGTTTTCCGATTTCATAAATGCACAGAAGCTACGGAATCTTATAATAAGTTTTCATCCACAAAGTTAATTTTAAAATGCACAGCCAAAATCATGCTTAATTTAAAATTGAGTAACTATTGACTTAGAACTCTTATAAAATTTAAAAATAAAAAGAATACATATAGCTAATTACGAAGCTCTACGGCCTCACTCTAATTTACTTTTTTTTTTTTTTTCACATCGGTTGGGTTATTCCACGTTGAACAACCGTTATTATATTATCACTTGTACAATAATAGTAGTTCGCCATTTTATTGTAATCCAAACTTCACAAATTTAAACCTGGAGCCGCACATCTGACCTTGTTGTCAACTATATATTGGCGAAGAGGCTCCTTATGTCCTTTTTTTTTTTTTTTTTGACAAATTAATTGTGAGTTTGTGAAAAACAAGAGGCCGACTACGTAGCAACATAGACGAGGGCGCTTGGAGGTCACGCCTTCGTGTGTTGGCCCCTTGGTTGCCACCTGTTGATTTTTATTTTTAATGACAAATGATGATATTATAGCTTGGAGGGCATAACAGATTAAAGGATGTTGGGCAATATTAAAACCGAAAAGCTTGGTGGACAGGCTCCCCAGACAAGGCGGAGCCACATACACCAAGTTTTTAGCCCCTCTATTGCACGGGGGCATTATTGCCACCTATTACCCCCATGTCCGGGGAACCCGTCTCCCTAATGTGATCCATGCTAAAATTGTCAAAGAAAAACATCCAGACAATCTCTCTGTAGCCTTACGCTCAAAAGCAGAGAGGGTTATGACTTTGATATCTATATTAATTTTTACTGTTTTGCTGTGTGTCCTATTTGGTTATGTTATGATTTACTATCTAATTTAATTTTTGATTTTGGACGTTTCAGCCATAGTATATAATAATAAAGGCTGATTACCTCTAATTAATGTTATTTAATCTAGCAGAAATTGTAAATATATTATGTACGATAAGCTAAAAATTATTTAAATAATTCATTGGTGTGAACTAAACTTAGGGTCTTACCGATGAATTATTTACATAATTCAGCGGTGTGAACTGTAAATATATCAAATTTTTATATTTATTAATCAATATCAATTTAACTAATTTAACCAATAGTTTAATCAATTGGCCCTTGACTTTTTTTAATTTTTTGGAATAAAAGTCAATTTGACCCACCACGTTTTACTTTATTTTAAATTTCACCCATAACATTTTTTTTATTAAATTTAGTCAATAACGTTACGTCCGTTAGTCTAATTTAGTCCTCCGTCCATAATGCCGTTAATCATACTGACGTGACATGACGAAATTTGACACGTTATCAATTTTTCCACATCAGCATGCCACGTCAACATCTGTTGCTGACGTGGCATAGGTATAACGATTAATTTGACCCACAAGGTTTCAACTTATTTTAAATTTCACCCATAACATTTCTTTTGTTAAAATTAGTCTATAACATTATATCTTTTAGTCTAATTTGATTTTTTCGTACATAACGTCGTTAATTTCGTTGGTGTAGCGTGACAGAATTTAACACGTCATTATTTTTTTTCCAAAGAGATGGCTCCATACTGGCAATGCTAATGGTGGTTGGAGGCGACGACGATAGTTTGACGAGGAAATAGTGACAACAACAGAAAAGAAAAAATTCAAAAATAACGATAACAATGATTTTTGTTGAATTTTATTAATTTATTTTTTTTGCTAAAAAACAAAGGTATTCAAGTAGATATATATTTATGAATTTTAATTTTTTATTTTGTTTGAATTTGTAGAGTGTGATTTTCAATATAAATGTTTGGTTTGGATTTTAAAATTTTACTACAAACGTGACATGTTGACATAGACGAAAATTATTGATGTGACATATTCCGTCGCATCATATTTGTTAAATTAACGACGTTATGTACGAAAAGATCAAATTAGACTAAAAAATATAACGTTATAGACCAATTTTAACAAAAAAAAAATGTTATGAGTGAAATTTAAAATAAACTGAAACATTGTGGGTCAAATTAGCTTTTATACCTATGCCACGTCAGCAACAGATGTTGACGTGGCATGCTGACGTGGAAAAATTGATGACGTGTCAAACTCCGTCATGCCACGTCGGCGTTATGGACGGAATGACCAAATTAGACTAACGGACATAACGTTATGGACCAAATTTAATAAAAAAAAATTTTATGAGTGAAATTTAAAATAAAGTAAAACGTGGTGGGTCAAATTGACCTTTATTCCTAATTTTTTTCATTTGGTTCTAAAAGTATTTTGTTTCATGAAAGACATTTATATATGGATAATTGTATAAAGGAATTTTATGTTGGATAACGTGGTAAAGTTGTCTCATTTTACATGTGAAATATAATATGCACATTGTTTTTGCTATTATTCAGGTAAGTAAGAAGTATAACTCCGTTTACATACAAAGAGTATACCATCCAAAATATATCAAAAAGTGTTCATTTGATGGAATATTGTATCGAATATTGGAAATAGAAACATGATACCTCCCTAGTTTAATTTTTTTGCTGAAAAATTAATTGAAGAAACATATATAATTTGACTTCTCCTAATGATACGTGAACAAGTGAGAATATATAACTGATCAAATAAGACAAATAGAAACAATAAAACCATGCTCAGGAAGATCTTACAAGAACTTGGACAAAGTAATCATATTCCATTTAGAACTTGAAGCAACTTAAGATGCTAATGTAGAAAAGTTAGGAAGAAACTACTGGATCAACTTCAAATTATAAGTTATAATTTCCGTAATGGAAGAAACAAGGAGAAAATCAAACATTAGTTAATCATAAATTTGTAATTAATAAGTGTCAAATTGTGTATCTAACAATTTGATCAATTCCTATCCAAAAGCATAGTCATATTGAATGAATATTAAAGTTTTAGGACTTGTTTGAAAATTCAAAATGATTTATAACTCAATTGCAAAAATCTGCAAAAATTCAGTACTTTGAGAAAGAGTAAATCTATATCAATCTTTTTGTAAGTCTTCACCAACAACATTATCAATTAACACAATCGCTACCACTAGGCATTTTCGTCAAAATCGTTGATGTTTGCATAGGTATGGGGCATTAAATCTTTTTGTTTTTAATGAGATATTCTTAAAAATTTTTAATTGCTCCCTAGTCTCCATATGTCATATATCTATATTTATATGTAAGTATGTAAAATCGAAACTGAGAAAAAGTTAGTGAAATGCCACATGACAACTTTTTTTTAACTTTAAAATATTTAAGTATTTAATTCGAGTTTTAATTTGTCTAGTAGAATCTTATAGTTTATAGCATTTGACGTTAACTTAATAGTTGGTTTATAGTTTTTATTAATATTTTAATAGAATTAGGATTCCAACATACATCTAAATTACTCAATTAAGATCTAATATGTATTAAAATTTACTCAACATGTGTTAACAATTATTCACATTTATTTGAAATCCACAAAACCCAAATACTAATAATTAAGAAAAAAATAATTTCTAAGAAAAGAAAAAAAATCATAAACTCCTCTTATTATTTTTTAGAGAGGAAATAAATAACTCAAAATTTACATTTTTCTCCTAAAAATAAAAACATAATTTAAGTATTTTTTTAATTTTTCCCCTTTTTCCCAAAGAGAAAACAAAAATATACCTCAAATTCATTGTTTTTTAAATAGAAAAAATACTCATAATATGAGAATCTTTTTTTTTTTCATTTAATTGAAACATAAGCAAAAATACACTCCTCAATAAATATGATGAGCATGTACATCGTGCGGGTCTAATACTAACAGTATTTTATTTTCAAATAATTCCAAAATGACCAGTGTCTATATGCTACTTTAAATTGATATTTACTTTGCAGAAGTTCTAGATAGTTTGTAAAGCATTAAGAGTATAAAAAAAAAAAAAAAATTTTTTAGATGATAAGAACTTAGAACTTAGTTTGAGTGTTTTGGGCATTTGAAAAAGAAAAATTCAAGAAGATCTAACTCGGTTGCCATTCTACTCCATGTTGACATTCTTTTTTTTTTTTGGTCCACCATGTTGACATTTAAACCATTAGTTTAAAATCAACTTATTAAGTGTAATTGTAATATTTTTAATTTATTGAAAGATTAATTATGGCGTGCATCATACATTAGAAAATAACTTTCCTCTTCTTATGAATCCACAGCACTCTCCTCAGGATTTACCATTTGTGAATTGGATAATTCTCTATCTGCACTTAATATGTTATTCTACCTAATCCGTTCAATTCAATCCCCTACTTGCGGATTGAATTGAATTGGTTTTTACGAATTGCAAGCAATAAAAGAAAATTTTTTCATAACAAATAATTCTATTATGTACACAAACTAATCATTAATATAAAGTTCTAAAAATGGTGTGTATAGGTGCTCCATTGAACTCCATCTTAACTTCTAGACCTGTTAATATGTTTCTGATTGTTAAATTCAGTCAGTTTTTATCTTTTGGTGGTTTAGGTGCCAAATTGTACCAATTTGTTAAAGTCATTAGGTTTTTAGCCCCTTTTTTAAACTGATATCTATTGTTGGATTCAGTCCTGGATATTTGAAGCTTTTGTCGTTGGGGAAGTTTTCAGATTTGGTTTAATCTAACGTCCAGCACACTAAAATTCCTGTGGGTGATTCCTTCTTATTCTCTGTTTGTAGAAGAGGGTACAGGGCAAAACAAAGGCAAGGCGATGCACCCAAAAAAAAAAAGTGGAGGCAGGGCTGCTTCTGTTGTGTGCATACAGAATTATAGAGCCAAATTGCTTAGATATTTTAACATTGCTAATGAACAGATTCTGCATGGAACCAAAGTTTGGGTTGTTGCAATTGTTTGTTTAGCACTATTGAATGTATATAGATACAGATCAGGTCAGATAGAAGCGGATTTTAACATTTTAAAACTGCAGCTAATTTAGACTTTTGGTGTCTTAGTAGATATGAGTTCGTACGGATTATATTGATCAATTTTCGACAAATTGGACAGGTTTTTAATAGCACGTCCTACCTCCAAGATGTGTTCTAATAGACATAATTGTTCATGTTAACCACAGCATGAGAGAAAACAAAATCATTTGAGTAGCTCATTGCTTACCAATTCATGGTTAAAGTAACTATTAGGATTAAGACATTATTTGAATATACTGTCAATTTCAATCAGTTCTGAGTAGCAAAATAAGGTCATTTTGATGCATATGACAACATAAATTAAATTGGGCACTGTTAAATGGTTGGAGAAAATTTTTTGGAGAAATTTTCAGATTGCAATTCATTGGATTTATTGTGCAACAATATGAATTACAAGCGCAACGAAGAAAAGAAAAAAAATCACTATTTATTCGGTGCACTTGTAATGCATACAGTCGGACAATGAATCCAGTAAATCGCAATCCGAAAATTCTTTTGATCACTTTTTTTTTTGGTCACACAACTTTTCCCAAATTAAATTGTTAGCGAATCTTTTTTTTTTTAACTATTTTTTGAAATAGATGCTTACTGAATCTCTACTAAAACACTGAAATCTCGAAATAATTGGAATTAACCATCCAATAATCAGTCATGCTAATCACAACATTGAAGAAATTTAAATTGTTCGTAAGTTCATGGCTTAACAAACCATGATAAAAATAACTGTTACTATTAAGGCATTTTTCGGATATATAATGACTTAGAATTCAGTAATGATTAGAGAAACAAAGTGATTATTGATGCCTACGACGAAGAAATTAAATTAACTGCTAGCCTAATATTTTTTTTATTTTTTTTTAACAAGAGATGCTTACCGAATCTCCACTAAAAAATTGAAATCTGCAAATAATTGGGTTTACATAGCTAATAACGATCGACCATGAAATCTTTGTAAAGAAAAACCTATGTGTCCGCAGGAGGATATTAATTCTTTTTCACAACATGACAATCACGTCATGTTATTGTCATAAACAAAACAGGCAGACTAAAATTTTTTTAAACAAGTTGGATTTTTTAGGAGTAGTTGGATTCAAAAAATAAAGTCTTTTGTAAGTCTTTCTTTAAAATTTTAGACTTAGACAAACAACAAAGACGAAGTCTTTCAAGAAGCCAAGTCTCTCTGTTTTTTTTTTCCCTTGCCTTCTTTCTTTTAATGTAAATTAGGTCTGGGCAAACAACAAAGTCTGTCTCCAAGTGTTTTTTTTTTTTTTTTCCTGACCCAAATGAGCAACTTGGCTTTCCCTACTAAATAAATGCACGTACATATGCGCATTTTCAAATCTTCAAATAATTGGGTTTACATATCTAATAACGACCGACCATGAAATTTTTGTAAAAGAAAAACACGTGTGTCCACAAAAAGATATTATTTCTATTTCACAACTTGACAATTACGTCTTTTTATTGTTATGAACAAAACAAGCAAACTTAAAATTTTTTAAACTAGTTGGATTCTAGTGCCGTTCTGTCATGCATAAAGGAGGATTATATATACATAGGAGTAGTTAAATTCAAACAATAAAGTCTTTCCTAAATCTTTCTTTAAATTTTAAGATTTAGACGAACGACAAAGACAAAGTCTTTCAAGAGTCCAAGTCTTTTTTTTTCTTTCTTTCTTTTTTTCTTTTAATAAATATTAGATTTGGACAAACAACAAAGTCTTTCTCCAAGTCTTTTTGTTTTTTCTCTCCAACTAAAATGAGCAACTTGGCTTTTCCGACTACATAAATGCATTTACATATGCCCGTTTCGTTTTTAGAACTTCAGTATATGACTATTATTTAAATAGAATTGAAATCATTCTACAGTCTATGTAATAATATATAATAACTTATCTTTTCTTTAAAAATTAAATTTAATCATTCAAAAGTATTTATTATTTTAATTTTATATAAAGGCTCTTATTAAATATTTTTTTTATTTTAATATTTTCATGCTGTCATTTTCGTAAATGGCAAATTTACAGTGCTGGGCAGAAGCAAGTACAATAATTCACATATAAAAGTCACATTCAAGGTCACACAATGCATTTAGCCGGGCTAAGTTTGGTTGCTAGAAGGTTTAGTGGATGTTAACATTTGAGGTGATAGTTTAATTGGTCAATTAGTGTGTTTATTTCACTTATAATTTTGGTTTGAGTCCTGTAAGTAACGTTTGTTGAGACTTGACATCTGAAACTATCTAACAATATCTAGTGCTGTATATTCTGGTTCACAGTTTGTTAACACTTAGTCAGTTCGAAGGAGTCACGTTCAATTCTAACAATATTCAAGAGGTGAGCCTCCTTCTATGGATGAGGTTCAATAAATGTAAAATGGGTGACCCTGACTTAACCCACAAATCTAATAATTAATATATCTCTGATAATTTTTTTTTTAGAAAAAAAAAAGGTTAGTGGATGTTGGAGATTAAATCCCAACTTTCTCAACATTCCACGTTAAGTGAGAGTAAGACTTGCCTGTAGTATTAATAAACTCGTAATTTTTTATTTTATTAAGTGTTGACAGATTACTAATTATTTCAGTATTATAAAAAAGTTACATAATTCTTATGTGTGGACTTTTGGAAAACCGTGCATCAATTTGTCTTCAATATTTCCACAGCCACCTTCCTTGAACATAATAGTGTCGACTTAAATTATTTATCACTTTATGTAATTTTGTTATGATTTTCTAACCCATATGTTCACACGTAGCATGGAAATTAACCGGCCATAGCAAAGAATTACCTGGATAATTCGGATGTATGATATTCAGTTTGCATTGTTTTGGTTGTTGGGACATTGACAGCTGTGAAGTAGAAAACTAACACTTTGTTTATTAAAAAAAAAATAGGGGATAGAAAAATAAGGGGAATAGAAGTGTAAAAAAAATATTGAAAAAGAGAAATTTTTTATCATTATTATGTTTGGGTGAATATAACGTGAGAAAAAAAAATTAAAAATATTTTATTTGAAAATAATTGAAAGTAAGAACAAAGGAAATAATATTTCTTATAATATCAATTTTATCTTTAAAAAGTAAAAATTAATAAAAAAAGAAGGGCAAAAACATAATTTTGCACTAAAAAAAAAAACCCCAAATTGGGGAATCATTTTTGGTGAGAGTCAGGGAAATTACCCATGAGCCCCACCAATTATTTTTCCTTTCCTCTTTCTCAAACACAATCTTGCGCTCCTTTTCACCCAAATATCTTCCTTCTCGAATGAATACCACCCTCCCAAACAAGCTGTTAGTGCTTGGACATAAATTAACATCACTTCGAGCAATTAAGCGGTGATTTTTTTTATGACAATAGAAATTCATATTTATTAAGATGTTCAAACGGTTGCCTCATCATTAAATTATAATTTTAGTTATTTTGTTAAATATAATTTAGCTAGGCATAGTTAAGAAATTAGCTAGGCAGGCATAACAATATGGCATAAAATATAAGTCTTTTGTTTTTTTCATTACAGTGGCCTGTTCATGCATTGTATTATCATCAGTTTTTCTGTTCATTTCTTTGGTTATGTTCTGACAAAGCAAATTGATTGTGAATAGTCCTAACTTTGATTCTACGTAAAAAAAAAAGGAAAAAAAAAAGAAAGAAGAAAACGTTAATATCCGGATATTCATAGGAGGCTGCATGAGCCCTAAGTTATAATTTTGTTTATCACCACAATAAACGGTGCACTAAGATATATGAAACTATTTCTCCTATCTTTTTCTAATTAGAAAATGTGTGTGGTGTTCAATGCAAAATTGTTTTTATGGGAAAAAAAATCAATACTCGTTAATATATTTCCAAAAAAATTAATTATTCAAGATTTTTGTGTATTTTTCTATGTTTCAATTTGTTTTAATCTATGGACCCCGAGAACAAATCGTTTTTATCTATTTGTCTGTTGCCCTTGTAGTACACTCCCCTCCAGTTTGTTGTTTCATATTGAAAGTGAAAGGTGCAGTAGACCCCGCTGAAATGTGTATTTTCCCATCCAATATGCTTGGTAATTGTGGTAACTTCTTGAATCTGGATAGTCTTTGCAAGATTCTTTTTCCACCTATCCTGCTCTTATGTGAAAACATTCTAGTGGTTTTTTTTTTTTTTTAACCCTACGTTCCCTCTGATTTTCCTTTTTCTTTCTTTTTGATCAGCGGGAGAGATTCGACAACCGAATGATCAAGCCAAAAGGTCAAACCTTTGTCAGTTGAGAGTGCAAAACTTGGGAAATCCGAACAGTTCTAATTGAGAAACAAACTCATAAGTCACACCACATTCCAATTTAAAATTTTAAGGCATTAGGTCTACAGATTCTTTTCACTTATAAGCGTAACTCTTCCTCTCTTTTCTAATAGACATCTAATTATATACTCACCCACTTGAAATCCCAACAATATTGTTAGTTTCATTCTTTTTTATCATGCTATGTTGATTTTTTTGTAATGTCCATGGAACTTATATACATGGTTAGCATCGATTGATAATTTGTTATTTTTAACAGTTTCTTTTTTTTTTTTTTTTAAGCAATATGACTAAGGCCATTTTATTCATCTATTATAGGAGTTTACATCTGCTTGGACTGGAGTATAAACGAAATTTAAACAAAAATCAGAGGAAAAGTTCTCAGTTTCTTCCTTAAAAATAAAGCTTTGCTAAGGAATGGGTCACAACATCACATTGCCGCCGCACATGACGGGAAGAAAACTTAACAAATAGAGATGATAGTGCTTGGATTTCTGCCACAAGTTGTCCAGCTATGGTGCTCACTTGCTGGGGGATCTCAATGGCTTTTACGGCCATCAAACAATGCGATTTCACACAAAGATCAGCATGTTTTAAATTAGGTATAAGGGTCAATTTTATTTAAAATTTTTCGCAGTTCATTAATTTTTATCTATGACGTTTTTTTGTAAAAATTAATTTATTATGCTACTTTTGTCATACTAATTATGTCCGTCACATTTTTCATTATGTAGGTTGATATAACAACTAATTTGCTTTCCATCACTATATCAAGTTATCCAATAATGACGACGAGACAATTTTAATTTTGATTAAAATAAATTTCAATTAATTTTGAAAACAATACAAAAATTAAAAATAATCATTTTCCCTTTCTCTCTCTGTCCCTCCTCTGCCTGTTCTTGCCTCTCTCCCCGTCCCCTCTCTCTCTCTCTCTCACCCTTCAAATCTGAGAAATGAATTAATCAACAAAATTTGAAGTGCTTAATCTCGAATTTCAAGTAAAGCTACCTTCTTTACAATAAAAAGGTATTTAGCTAGTCCCCTGTTTTTTAGATTATTGCATTAGGGGTCAAACAATAAAAGCTTCCTATTCCATTTGTTATTAACCTCACCCGGCTTGATGAGGTCTTTCTCTGCATCTGCAATCATATTATATCCAATCTTACAAGCAAACAAAATGAGAGTAAATCTAGTTTAGCACAATACAATTATCACAATTGGGCTCTTTTCCCATGATTAAATTTGTACATAATAACAAACAAAGAACCAAGATATAGAACTAAATTTCCCCAGTGATAGCATAAACGTTGATATCTAGAGAATCAACATCCCAAATTCCACCATCTCCAGCTTGGCAGCAATGAGAGCCAAAGAAATAGTAGCATTGTTTTCCCTGCTATGGTCAGTAAACAAACGGAAAACACAAACTAATAGACCATGCATCTTAAATAGAGATCACTCATCAAATAAGGAATAGGAATAAGCATCTTTTGTCTCAGCTCTGCTCTGATGTCAATACTTTTCTTGTGCAGCTATTTGTTTGGCTTCGATCGCAACAGTAAATTTTTTTTTTCCAACAGTAGAATTGACAATAACTGCAGCAGCCAAAACATTATCCGAGGATCTTGCTTAATGATACAACCGTCTTCCAGTTTCTCTTGATTTGGAAATTGTCGTTCAGAAGAGTTTAAGTGATATTATTCTGTTGTGAGGCCCAAAGGGAGACAATGTAGACCTTTAGGATGTGTTTTTGCAGTTAATTGTGTTAAGAACATTGTCTGCTTCTTATGCACTCGAAGCTGCTCTTTTGTTCAATGCGGCATTGCCCTAAGCTTCTTGACTACAGCAGCACAGTCATCTTGCATCTGCAGTCCTTTGGCCAACGATTGGTTTATTGCCTTCATTTTCTCATCGGCACTGCATCAAATAATCATATAATATACTACTATTACACATCAACGCATAGAAATAAAAGGTTCAATTGGAACACAAACTAACAAAGGCATTGCATGAGAGCATACCAAACAGAGAACCTAGCATCAAGACTGAATACATATGAAGGAAAAAGAGAAACTAAATTTACTTTCTCGGCAGCTCAGAATCTTTAGTTGCATCTCCAAGGACACGTTGAACTTTCTTTATCCGGAGCCAAAGCTCCCTTGTAATCAAATATTTTCTTCAATTCCATTATTTCCCATGACGCAGCATTGATTCCCACATGGACTCTAATTCCACTCTCAAAACCTTACCAGGGTCAATACTGCTGGTGTGGCATATTTTGACAAAAGGTGAGCATGATTTGCTGGTATGATAACAATTCCAATTTCTACGACTGCGCTAGTATGAACATTGCGAGGATGATTCAGATCAATATAGAGCTGTGTGGGTATCATCCAATTTTGCCACATGCAACAACAAGAAAGTACAATAAAGAATGCGGCTATCCAATGTTAGATCAGAAGACAATAAGAGGAAAGGTCTCCGTAACACCTCATTTCTGGATTCACATCCTGAAGACCCGTACATAACTCTGCAGTAAATATAGCTTGATATGACATGAAAGTACCATAAAACTCTTATATTTAAATTTGCATCTTGTGTCTTTGCCAATGCTATGTAACAAAACTAGGTAACACAAAACTTTGCACAAATGAAGAACAAGAAAGATGAGTAATCCAGACTCCCTTGCTCCAATCGATCTGAAAGCAACTCCTATCTGACCCACCACACAACTTTCAGATTCAGTACTACATCTGAAGCATCACATTTCTGTTTCCAATCAGTCTTTACAACAGCTTGTCCTCAGCAAAGTAATGAAAATGAATTTGCATCTCACAGATCAGGTATCCTCCATTCTTGATAGCACTATGTCAAAATTCACTATCAGTTAGATGAGCTTTTATCTAATGTGGTCTTAATAGGCAAACATGTCAGATTTAAGCAGCTTCTGAAATTGCAGCAAAAGCAATGCAAGAAACATGAACACTGCAGAACAAAGATGAAAGAGAGAGAGAGAGAGACAAGGAAATTTGTAAAATGGCTTCTATTTTTCAGGAGAACATTGCTCTGAAAATATGAGAGCTTTGTACAAACAATATATTTAAAATGCAAATTTCAAATTCATGATTGAAATTTAAACATTGTATAAGCTTACACACTTGAGATGATTACTTGATTAAACAAGTATTTCTCTAATTCAAAATAGTTTCAAATTTAACCATGTAAAACAAACAAAACAAGCTAATCAACTATTACAAAATATCTTCAGCAAGCTTTCTTAACTATCATGACCGACAGTTAAATCCTGGAGAGAAAAACTCCACCAAAAGGGCTGGTCCCCGTGAGCCTCAGGAACATCACGGGTATATTCAATTACCAGGTCAAGTTTTTGGATCCAATATGTTCACCGAAGGCGACCACTTAAAATAAATGTATCATAAAATGAGAAACAAGTTCACGTGTAAGCATTTGAAAATTTTCAATCAATAAAACTGTTGCAGTTCAGTATGTAGCTTAAACAATTTTTCCTTTTTAATTTTGGACTAGAGAGTTCACTAAGTTTAATTATATATGTTCTTATAAACATGACAAAGCAAGATTATGATTTTTTTTTTTACTGATTTCTAACTTTATCTGGAAAATTTTCACCAAGATGCCATAATATACAAGAGAAAGAAAAACAAGACAGAGAAAAGATGTGGGAAAGGGAAAAAAGATTGGAAAGAATTATGAGGAATACTGTGGTAAAAAAAATTTCAAACCAAAACTGCCTTTGATTAAGAACCACGCTATAAGAAATTTGCATAAAGCTGCTTGACTCCCTATGAATTTCCACTTACACAGCCACAATCACCGCACAAATGGCAAAAGATATGTTCTGAATTTAATGGTATGCAAATGAGAAAAAGAAACTGGAAACGCTAATGCATCTTGCAATAGATGATGTCAAAATCATGGATTAAAAAGAGACGAAGCTTGCAAAGTTCATATTGCTACATATTATGGAGACTCGTAATTCTATTAGGATTGGAAAATCACAGAATTAATTTACCATTCCATAACTCCTATTGTTAAAGCCCCGGCAATGCGAGTCTCAGCAAGTTATCAGCTCTCAATGGCAACTGCAGAACATGACATGGCTATTGAAGCTTCAAATAGATCAGTGGAACAACCTTCTTTGGACAAAGGGAATTGGATCTTCGTGGAACTGGTGCTCCATCACTGACACTGAACGTGCAGCATTTTACAGGGTGGTGGAATCTAAAAAAGCAACAATATCTGACCGAAATTACGGAATCTATAACCATGAACTGCAAAGCCTGTGAGTAGTAATGTTAACGGTTCAGCTCCATTACCGCAGCAAAATTATGTATAGGAGATATTTATTCAACAATTTATGAAAAATGAAGAGCTTACAGATGAGGAAAAAAAAGAGGTTAAGGAGACAAGATGTACTAGTAAATTACCTTAGCAGAGCAATGTTTTGTGAAGGGAGTGGAAGATGAAAGCAGCAAATCAAGGAAATAAAAAATTAGAAACATTGTCGGGGTGGGTTGAAAGGCCAATCTTCGCCCAATTGCAGTAACGGACATGCGACAATATCAACGAGCTGAAGAGAGGAGGGCAGCCCATCTTTTCGAAGGGATTGGAGCTTTGGGCAGTAATAGATCTTCAATTGAATGAGAGAAGTGAGGCGGTGAAGTCCCCAATTATCCAATGACTCCAGATTTTCAAGTTCTGAGATATCAAGAGAAGTGAGAGTGGGGGGCAGCCACACTTGTCGCAGATTAGGGCACCATAAAATCTTCAATTCTCTAAGAGAAATGAGGGATTGAAGGCTCATGTTTGCCAAAGATTCCAGATTGGGGCAGTTGACGATCTCCAATTTGGTAAGAGAAGTAAGGGATTGAAGGCCCTCATTATCCAATGACTTGAGATTTGGAAAGGAATTGATTTCAAGAGAGGTTAGAGTGGAAGGCAATAACATGTTTTCTGGTGGGAAAGATTCCACCTCTTTATTCCAACTACCTTCCTCACTACCTATGGAGCTCTGAAAGATTGGGGAATAGTCTAAGCCAATCCACAACAGCAGCTGAGGGACAGTTATATATATACAACTTTATAAGAGAAGGGATACATCCCGAAAGCCATTTCAATTTTGGGCAGTTAAACAAGTCGAGGGATTTGAAACACTGGAGAGGTTGTTCCTGAGATGCAGTAGTCAGGACGGATTCCAGATTTCGACAATGATAGATTTTAAGAGACTCTAACATTGGGAACAAATCCAGAGGGAATCTCATGAGTGAATCGCAACCCCGAATATTAAGTTTTTTTAAACTAGTGGAATTTGGAGACTCTAACATTTGCTCCAAAATCTCTATCGGCGAATCGGGGGAGTACCAACGATATACTTCGAGACTTGGTGACCAAGAAAAAGGAGGCAATTGTAAATTCATTTCACGATAGCCATCGATAATCTGAAACTGTAGAATTGCAGGAGCCCTTGGAAGTGAAGCTAGTTGCTCACATAACTCAATTTGAAGTTCAGTTAAAGAAGGCAGGCGCGTGGGCTGAATTTTCCTTAAGTGAGGGCATTTTCTGATCTCCAGATA
Organism: Carallia pectinifolia; assembly: GCA_037832335.1. Classification (NCBI taxonomy): domain Eukaryota; kingdom Viridiplantae; phylum Streptophyta; class Magnoliopsida; order Malpighiales; family Rhizophoraceae; genus Carallia; species Carallia pectinifolia. The sequence goes on from CM075453.1 coordinate 34,999,199, forward strand.
TTTTAACAACGGGAAGCACGTCGTGAGTGAATCACCACCCTCGTCCATGTTGGGATAAGAAACCCATTCTTCCCATTGTGGCATCCTTTCAAATTTTAAATATTCCAGACGTCCAAATGGTGGCTTGTTCCCATTCCCATAGAACTCAGGCCCTACAACTGTGATTCCATCCAAACCTTCCATTGTTAGGCGCTTCAGCGATTCCAACTGCCCAAGGGGTGGTAAGGACGAGCAATATCTGCATTTTATAAGCTTCAATTCCAGCATGTTCAAGAAAGAAGAATTTCCAACCCAATCTGGAAGCCTCATCCCTGCATACCCATCAATGTCAAGTCGTTCGATGTTCGTGTGTGGCTGTAACTTCTCCAGCACATTTCTTTCATGCAATGAGTCTTCACTACCTTCATCACCCCATTTCAACCTCAAACACTTAAGCTTCTCCTTACTCTTGAAATTGGCCTCCACCGACTCTTCAACTTTCAAAACATTTCTAAGTCCCTCAATGCGAAGTGTTCCCCCAATGCGAGTAAGTGGTCCCAACTGTTTGATGCTGCAATCACTTTCCTTTCCCACTATGAAATAAGCCAACTCCCCAAGTTTTTGTAGTTTACCCATATGTGGTGGCATCTTTCTCACTTTTGTTCCTCTAATATCCAGATGACACAAGTTGATTGATTCGGAAATTTTGGATGGCAGCTCCACGACTTTTCCACAGTAATACAGAATTAAGGTTTCTAAGTTACTCAAACTGACAACAGAATCAGGCAACCTCTCAATTGATGAGAAAGAAAGATCCAAGTAGCGCAAATGTATTAAGTGGCCAATTGAATCAGGCAAACCAATCTTTTTGTAAAAACACAAAGACAAAACTCTGAGACATGTGAATGTCGAAAAAATATTTTGCACCTCCTCATCATCAATATTGTCAAGCCACTCCGATGATCCCCCATGTAAGAATGTGCGCAGATGTTTGGCTGTGAAGAGTTGGCTAGGGACTTCATGCGTTGTCTTCTCTTGAACCCATAAGTGACGAATCTTCTCACTTATCTCCCACGATCTATCCACACCAACTCTGAAACAAAATTCTCCAAAAATAGATTTAGCCAAGTCACTTATAAGATCATGCATAAGAAAATATTTCCTTTCCATAAAATCCTTGATACCAGATTGTTGAAAAAAAGACCTTGATACCAGATCATCAAAACAGACTTTACCGACTTCCTCCACTTCTTCTATCTTCATGCTCATTTTGGGTTGGGTCAGAAGACCTGCCATCCATAAACGGATTAGTTGCTCTTTATTAAATTTATAATTTTTAGGAAATACTGCACAATAGCCAAAACATCGTTTTAAATAAGATGGAAGAGACCAATAACTCAATTTAAGAACTGCAAATATGTTATCTTTGTGCAAATTCCACGTATCATTCTCCAGTATTTTTCTCCATTTATTAGGATCTCTTTGTGACCTTAAGGCACCTCCAAGTACTTTGGCAGCCAAAGGTAAGCCATCACACTTTTTAATTAGTTGTCTCCCGATCCTTTCCAATTCAGGATGGGCACTGGAAGAATCTGTCCCATTGAATGCATGCTTTTCGAACAATAACCAGCAATTATTGTCCTTCAGTTTTTTTAGCTGATAAGGAGAAGAAGTTTGCATGTTTGTAGCAACATCTACTTCCCGTGTTGTGACAAGGATCTTGCTTCCTTTTCTCCCAGATAATAAGGATTTCAGCAAATCTTGCCACATAAGATAATCTTTGTTCCAAACATCATCCAAGACAAGAAAAAATCTCTTTCCAGTTAAAACATTCCCTAATTGAATTTCAGGTTGATCAACATTGTTGGTATTTGAAGATGGCTTGGTGAATCCTTTGAGAATAGCTTTGGTAAGGTTAGGAACATCGAATTCTTCAGAGACACAGACCCATGACTTCTCATCAAACCAATCATCTATTCTGCTGTCACCATAGACATGTTGAGCAAGGGTGGTTTTACCCAAGCCACCCATGCCCACAAGGGCAAGCACATCCGGATTACTGTTGTTTGCATCATCGGACTGCATCCATTTCATTATGGCTTCCTTATCAGCATCCCTGTCATAAATAACGGGTTCATCGGGAATCCAGTTCTTCGGTGATCTTTGATATGATGTTTTTTCTATTCCATCTTTCAGACCAAGGGCATTGATTTGGTCGATTAAATGTTGAAGTGTTTCAAGGATATCTTCCAACTTTTCTGTTTTAAATGGATTAAGAGTGGAGGCAAAATCTAGCACCTTGTCAAGAGCGGTTTGAGATTTAACTTCAATCTCATCTAAGAGGTCTTCAGCTTTATAGACAACATCTTTAAGCTCATCATGCCACTGCTTCACAATGGGATCAGTGTGCTGCTTGTCCTCTGCGTCATCAAGAACTTTGTTGATAGTGATCATTTTGATCTTCAATTTCTTCAGTAGTTGATCAAGTTTTCGGCCCCTGAAGAAGTTCCACACTTCCGGAGATGCCATCTTATTGAGCAAAAGACACACTGTAGCAGAGAGAAACGCCTTTCCAACGAGTGCTCCAGCCATGATTTACGAATGAACTTCCCCTCTTCAGGAAAATGCAAATTAAAGTGTTCAAGTGAAAATAGAAGCAAAAGAAATTAAGAACAACATTAGAAAGGAAGTCAAAGAACAACAAACAACAATAATAACAGCAAAACCTTATTCTCAGATCTAATTAATTAATCAATATTTGGTAAATTCTTCATAAAGTCAACTTAGTTCTCCTCTCCTCTCCTCTCATCTCTCACTGGTATTTGGTGGTCGCTTAACTAGAGTGTTTTTACGCGGCCAGCCATTCACTCAGCTAAAGTTATGATTCGATGTTTATAGATGACGTTGTGGTTTGGATTCCTCAAGCTGTTGGATACAAATATTATATCACTTGATGCTTGGTATTATTCAATGCAAATGCTTACAGATGTTTCCAGAGAGGTGCGCTGAGTTGTTACTAGATTTCCACCTCATATGGTTTAAAAATATAAAGATTTTTTTTTTCAATGACCCAAATACGCATGGAAAATAATCAAACGGGCCTAATTTTTTTTTTTTTGGGTTTTGTTTTTATGACACCCAAAAAAAATTTAAATGTAAAAAAAAAAGGGGAAAAAATGCCTTATCTTTGTAGTCATAATTAAAAGAACTAAATTTGTACATATATATATATATATATATATATATATATATATATATATATATATATATATAAGAGAGGGATATTTGTTACTTGTATCTAGGATCAAATTGTATTAAAAATCAAACTTGAATAGATCAAAGCATAATCAGAAGCAAAACTGACAGATATATACATATTTTTTAATTCACCGTAAGGGCATTTATGTCATTTAGCACTTTTCATAAATGATAGGAAGTTAAAGGATTGAAGTGTTCTAAATAAAATTTGGGAAATTCACATATAGTACACTCTATTGTCACCATGTAACGTTTCACACAATGCATTTTGTTCTTTTTTTTTTTTAAAAAAAAAAAAACATATTCTGACGTTTCACGCAATGTTAGTTAAAGTAACGAAAGTGATTAAAAAGATTAATATACTCTTGTTAGTAGCTTAAGATACTCTACCCCAGCCAACCTTCTTGCTGTCTCCAGTCCCTTAAAACAGAAATGTATTACCACAATCCTATGATAACAACTAATAACAACTAATTGAAAGAATTGATTTATTAAATCAAAAAGAAGAAATTTAAAATCTATTATGAAACTTCTTCCAAAAACCAATTTGTCATTTGATAAGTCAGTAGTAATTTAGTCGATTTTGGACGGTATAATATTGTATTTGCAATTGTTTACAACCTTTTTAAACGTACATAATCAGAGGTGGATCCAAAAAATTTGGTCAGTAGAGGCAATATATACTCACACGTATACCTTTAGAAGAGATGTGAATATACAAATTGTTATGTATGGACAAGTTATGTGCGGATAAGTTATATTAATAAGTGTCAATAAATATTATTAGTAGTATGAAAATTTTTTGAATTAGAAGATGATAAAAGTTTGTGTCAAAGAAGAAGATGATAATACTTCAATTATTTTACCTCCACCTCTAGTTCAAGATTATTTTTTAGAATTAATAAAAATTCGTTTAAAACTTTGATTATATATTCAACTTAGAGATAAATTATGTAAAAGATATATTAACGTTTTTATTATTTCTATAGTTGAACAAAACAAAAATAGATTAAAAAAAAAATCTCAATTTTGTGAGTAAAATACTTATATTGAAATATTTGATTGAAAAAATAAAGAAGAAATTGAATAAAATAAGTAAAAAAGAACAATATCACAAATATTGTATCTAAATCGGTAAACATAATTAAAAGAAAAAGAATTTCTGAAATTTTTTTGGAATTATTTCAAAAAAAATCTTTTTCATCCAATCTTTCATGTGAGTAGGAGCAAAGATGAAATTAGAGAGGAGACAAATATAAAAACTCTTATAACTTTATACTAAATTTTTGGATTTCAGTGGGGGTAATTGCCTCTACTCTGCGACGCTGTATACAAAGGAGGATGCTTACTGTTGCGAAAATAAATGTCACTATAATTTTTTTTTTATATTTACAAGTATAGGATTGCTACATAGTGCCAAATAGAGTATGTTTAAATGTAAATTTCTCATATAAGAGAAATATTGGAGCAGTGATTTTAAGAGAGCACAGAACAACTCTGAATTACAAGAGAGAATTCTTATGAAGATACAAGTGGATCAAAAAATAATCAACATATTAAAGAATATTCACCAATAACAACAATAATTATTATTATAATTAACAATCAACAACCTTTGAGTTTTAATGTTTTTTATTAAATAAGTAATCGAAGAGACAACATTTGAGCATCTTTGATCCACTCATTGATAAAGGCAGCTTGGGTGTTTCAAAAAAAAAAAAAAGGGAAATATGTTGAGACTTTGTTCTTAGCTTTTTATGCAACTTGTATTTCATTTGGTAATAATAATAGTTGGTACAAGGAAAGCCAAAAAAAAAAAGATAGAAAAAGAAGGAAAAAAAATCAAACTTACGAGATCTTGAAGCTGGCAAGACTAATTAAAGAAATAGCAGCGGGATCTGAAGAAATCTGGATTGCAAGAGAGTGAATTCCTATAATCAAAGAGGCAGAAAGATCAAACGGACCACGCCTGACAAACCAAAATTGACATCTCAGTGGAATTTTAAATAAAAAAAAAGTAAAAGAAGTAAAAATTATGGTTGCTCATAAAGGGATGGGAATAAATGAAGATATAATGAGCAAAATAGACGCAAAAAATAATGAAGAAGAACTTCATATTTAAAAAAAAAAAGAAAAGAAAAGAAAACTTACAATACAACAACTGATTAACAGAGCAGCATCATCAACAGCTCTAGATTTTGCAATTACAACACCAACACAACTGAGATCAGTTCGTAACGAAGAAATTTAGAGAGAAAGAGAAAGAGAAGGAATTTCTGTGATGGAAGAAGTAGAAGAAGAAGAAGAAAATGGGCAGTGTATTCATAAACAAAGTTTGTGAAAGGTTTCGCCAATAATTGATTAATAATCAGTAATCTCGTCAATGACCAAAGCCCTCTTTATTATTACTAATTGGACACACAAAGACATTCAAAACAAGGTAATTTTGCACTCCAGGCCAAACGTTTGAATAGCAGTATAGCACCACGCGGTTTCCCACTAGTGGGAATAAAATAAAGGAAATTGCGAAGATGCCACGAAAATAGGTAGGATTTAAAAGAAGAAAAAAATCCAAAATTTTGGTTAATATACTGAACAGTTCTAACCTTTTTTGTTTTGTTTTTTTTGACTAAGAAAAAAAGATTCGTCGTAAGTGTGTCGGTTATCGGATCTGCGGGTTGAGTTGGGGGTTACCCGTTTTGTACTCATTCAACCTCACTTATAGGAAGGGACCTACTTCCCGAGCACTGTTGGGATCGCTCGTGACTCCCTCAAATCGACTAAGTTTTTCGAATTGTGAACCAAAGTGCGTGCACATTAGACATTGCTGGGCTTCTTCCAAGACGACAAGGGCTTAAAGCGTAGCTCGCATGATTTAAATCAAAATCGTGAGTGAAAGAAATACTGTTGGAAATTGAAGTGTATTTTAAAAGGCTTAATTCCTATTAAATAGGAATTAGTCGTTATATGTCCGTTGTTAGTTATTATGACATTAGCCGTTTATGACCGTTGGGATTTATTCTTACTGTTAATACACTTTATGTGCTAGTCATTATGGCATTAGCCGTTTATGATCGTTGAGATTTATTCCTGCTATTAATACACTTTATGTGCTATTAACACTCGACTAGTATAAATATGACTCATCTTGTCTTGCTTGAGAGGCAATTTTTCACTAACAATCTAAGGCATGCTGCTGGGTTAATCAAAAGATATGTTGTTTCTGTTGCCTCACTTGTGAAGTGCACACTAGTGAGAAGATCTGTCGTATCCTGGGAGGATAGCCGCCAGAGCCCGATGCACTGCGATTATTTGTCTGCGGGGGTGCGAATCTATCCTTAAGGACAGTGCTTTTGCACGCTTCAGATATGTTATCCTTTCCTTTCAATTTATATTTATTTAACATGATATAATTTATTTTTTGTTCTATGTTGTCTGTATGATTCATTGATTATAACTCTACAATTCTAATTCTTCATTTATTTAAATATTTTACGAATTAATTTTCTTACAATCTTAAGGATAGATCCGTTAAGGATGATTTCAAAAATAGTATGATCCTTTACATACAAACATCATCTGGATGTTTTATATTTCGATTCTTTTTACTGTTAATTCATGTATTTCTGTGAAATGTTTCCATTGTCAATTGCTTTAAAATTTCCTTATCATTTTGTCCTTTCTCTTATTGTGTTCGGTTTCCTTAAGGAAAATTCTTTCTGATGAATTAAAATTTCAATGAATTGAATATATATATTGTCGCTTTTGTCCAATTCATGCTTCGTGAAGCTGTGTTAACATTGGTACAGCTTAAGAATCATCTTGTTTGTTGATTAGATTATCTAGTTTGGATAGCAATATACCTTGTCTTACCATTGATTAAACTATCTGTGCATTTCTCCATATTCTTAGTGTCTTGACAATTCCATGTGAAAAAAAAAAAAAAAGCACAAATGCTTTTTCTTCTTAAATTCATGATGGTTATTTATCTGTGACAGTTTTCAATTTTTATTTGAAAGTGATTGCACCATATGCTTAAAAAAATATGTGGTTTAAGATTTTCTCATTTCAGAAACAGTATATCTTTTGAGGTGGAATGGTTTCATTGCACAGGCCGTTCCTGTTGCAAGGTAAACTACTTATGTTCTTTCAAAATAGGGTCGTAGACGGAGCACAATAGATATTGTCTTTTTGTTGTATGCAAATAGATATTTTTCTTTGAAAATGTCAAGCCATGTGAGGCCAAAAACTAGTCTTAATTTTGTGGCAGAATTGGAGCTAGTGCAAGGTTAAATAGGCTATTAGTTCTAAATAAAGGAAACAAGAACGAGGATCTTGATTAATTTTTTCAATTAGAAAACCTTCCTCTTTATTTTCCTTATCAGGTAATGTGAATTCTTTTTATCTGATGAGAAAAAAAAAAAAAAGGGTAAACAAAAGAAAAGGATATTTGTCACTTAGTACAACATATTCAAATGTCATCTGATGTTGTAGCATGAATTTCTCATGAAGTTATTATAGAAAGGGAGACTAGGAACTTATATATTTGAGCACAAATACTACATATCATGAGGTACGTTCATTTATTTATTGGAGTCTCATACATAGAAATATTATATGGATGGCTTTTAATCTCATCGGCTTATGCATAGGAAAGATTTGAAATAATCTCTTCCAACAACTAATTGAGCATATTGTCCTAAATATTATGACTAGTGTGAGATGAGTTCAAAAATGATGGAATAATTTTTGGTAGCTTAAAAAATCTGATAAGATATGATACATAATATTTAATTGTTTGTGCTGCTAAGTTTCCAGTAGCTCATTTTCCAAATCAACGTGACTTAAGGGTCATTGTGCAAATAAATTTCACGCTGGCTGCAAGTAATTGTCATTTAAAATTAATTGTTGGTTTGGCCTCTGTTTTTCCGCAAGGAAAAAAAATAATATAAAACTCATATAATTGAGACTTGGAGTTGAATTACGATTTTACGAGTATCACGTTGTTGTTCCTCTACCATGGTAAGGTAATTTTTGAGGTATTAGTGTTTTTCCTAATACTTAAATTGGTATTTGATGTGAACTGGAAAATTTTTCTTTCATGCGGGGGCTTTGTCTAAAACCAAAAAAAAAATAAAAAATTGATGGTTAAAACTATGGTGGTGATTGGCACTGCAGTTGATAAAATATTATGTTATTCATAGACTTATAAATATATTTTCTACAATGTTATATTCATCTCCAAAAGTTTCTTAAGTACTGATGTGATGCCTCTAAGGTTGTTACATGTTGTCACTTAGTGTTTGCCTAAGTTTTTGCGATATATGCATCGTAATGTATGAATAAAATTACTATGCCCAAGGTGCTATGACTAGTTTATGGATATAAGTTCTATGGCTGCACGTCCACGCTCACTTTTATATAGATATATATATATATATATATATATATATATATATATATATATATATATATTTTTTTTTTTTTTTTTTTTTTACTGTTGGTAGTTCCTACATCACATAATGCTTACGTGGAAAGCTTTCGGGATCCTGAATTGAGGTTCAATAATTTTGAGTTCCACAAACATTATTTGTTATTGTGCTAATCTTATATTGCGCTAATCTTATATTGTGCAGGTAACATCTCAAAAGGATAATTGTTGTAGCTTGAGAAAAAATATATATATATGTGTGAAAGAGGTAAAAAGATCTTTGGAGGTACTGTAAATTACAGTAGACTTTGATTATCCACTGTGTTGGAAAAAGTGCAGCGAAGAAAATTGAATGTTTATTCAAATGAGAGAAAATCTATTAAATGGATTTGAGTTCACCTTTAAAGGTGAAGTAGTGGCTTAAAAATCTGATAAATAAATGAGTATTACTCAGTCCATCATGGATTTCGAGTTTATAGCTTTCGAGATGACTAATGTGGAGGCGAATTGGCTAACAATGAATATTTCATTCTGTGTGAAACCGACATTATGAGTGTCGATGATCTGTGTAAGCCAAGCCCGTATTGCTCATACAAACGCAAGATGAATAAATTGAGGAGTAGACATATTTGTCTAGCTCGTGAAATAGCTGAATAAGCTATATGTAATAAAGTGATCACTTGAGTTTGTGATCAGAGATGAAATTGACTGATCCTCTGACTAAGTTATTAAGCGAAAAGCTTGTATATATATATATAAATAAAAAAAAAATTACAACGAGGGGAATGGGACATGCCTATGGAGAAATCGTCAAGAGTGATGGGAACCCAACCTATGTGATAGGAGATCCCTTGAAGTAGGTTCATATAGGTAATAACAAGTCACTGATCGACCCAGTGTGAGCACTATCAAATTACAAAGTCCCTTCCTATGGTGTGGATAGTGCGAAGATTCCGATGATTGAGGTTGAGTTATATACTCTTAATGAATTCTATAGCCCTTATGGGTGGTGTGTTACTGGAATGCACACTTGATAGAATCAACTATATGAGAGTGAAGTGGGGCCGCTTCTATGAGATCTTAGGTATGATCTCTAGAGCTCTCATGAAAATAAACCAAGCATGCGCATGACCTAACAGCGCCCAACTGCGTTAAACAACATTATCTTAGAGAATATAATATGGTGGCAAGTTCACTGTTATTCATAAAGAAGTCATGGTTTATAGAAATTTTTTATTTCACCATACTTCTGAATATCACAACTTGTTCTCCTAATTTTTGGTTCATAGCTCAAAAGGCACCAAAAATAATGTGTTATATTCTCATTGATTAATCTAGCAGAATTAGCCTTTTAAAATAGCGGGGGATTGTTGGAAATTGAAGTGTATTTTAAAAGGCTTAATTCCTATTAAATAGGAATTAGCCGTTATATGTCCGTTGTTAGTCACTATGGCAATAGCCGTTTATGACCGTTGGGATTTATTCTTACTGTTAATACACTTTATGTGCTAGTCATTATGACATTAGCCGTTTATGACCGTTGAGATTTATTCCTGCTGTTAATACACTTTATGTGCTATTAACACTCGACTAGTATAAATATGACTCATCTTGTCTTCCTTGAGAGGCAATTTTTCACTAACAATCTAAGGCATACTGCTGGGTTAATCAAAAGATATGTTGTTTCTGTTGCCTCACTTGTGAAGTGCACACTAATGAGAAGATCTGTCGTATCCTGGGAGGATAGCCGCCAGAGCCCGATGCAATGCAATTACTTGTTTGCGGGGGTGCGAATCTATCCTTAAGGACAGTGCTTTTGCACGCTTCAGATATGTTATCATTTCCTTTCAATTTATATTTATTTAACATGATATAATTTATTTTTTGTTATATGTTATCTGTATAATTCATTGATTATAACTCTACAATTCTAATTCTTCATTTATTTAAATATTTTATGAATTAATTTTCTTACAAATATTCTGGTTGACCAATTAAACTATCACGTAAAAAATTCTAACTTGATAGTAACCTTTTAAAAAACAATACAAATAAGGAGGTGGAGGATAATTACTTTTATAGGCCTCGAAGATCGATTGATTGGACTGGTCGCCGGTTTCATGAACTACTTACGGTCAAGGCGCCACAACAAAACTGAGCGGCACCTATTGCTCACAACCCAAAGCCACTGGCTGTAGAAATCGATGGAGAATCTATACCGTGGAAAAGATGAAGAGGTAGCCATGGTTTTCCACTTCCCTTCTTTACTTTTCATTTAGCTTTTGACAAAGAATTGCTACATGATTTTTTTTTTTTTTTGGTGAGTTTTTGCATCATTTCTACATAAAACTTTTACTTTTCTTCTTTAAAATCCTTATTAATTAATTATATCATTTAAGTTTTTTATTATGTAAGATTACATCATATTTAAAAAAGTTTTGTTACTGGGATAGGGCTGACAGATGGGGGACAATGAGATAATTATTTTTTTATCTTAATATGCTATATATTAACTTTAAATCTATTGTATATTAATTTTAATTTTTACACACATGATACGTACTGCACATCATTTTTAAACTTATTGCATATGACCTTAAAAATATTGTATTTTTATGGTTGTTGTACATTAATCTTATTCTTTGTGCATATAAACCACTTTTTAAAATAAAAAATAAAAAAAATATCTGTTCTCACTCGTTGTCTCTCCTCGGCGCCCAACTCCCTATACCTCGTCCCACAACCATTTCCACATTTAAAATTATTATTTTAAAGAAGATGAAAAGTTGTTTAGTAATTATTATCCAACCAATCACTCTTTAATTTAGTGAACCCTTTAATCCAGTAAACATTATGTCAAATTATATATAATAATTACACAGAGGATGATGAATTTTATGGTAATTATGATTAAAGCTTTATATAATATTGACGTGTCCTCGCTTTAGACACAAAAATTGTCTTTCCCAATTCTTTCTCGAACATTTTTGATTTAGACAAACAACAAAAATGAACTCTTCCAAGAATTCAAATCCTTTTTTTTCAATATAAGTTTGATTTGGACAAACAACAAAGTCTTTCTCTGAGTCACTTTTTTTTTTTCTTTTTAAACTCAAATGAGCAACTTGGCTTTCCCTACTAAATAAATGCATTTATATATGCACATTTTGAAATATCCAAATAATTGGGTTCACATATGTAATCACGACTCGCCATGGAATCTTTCTAAAGAAACAGCTGTGTCTATTACATGGATGTCTATTACATGGACAGTAAAAAACGAACGGGGAGGAACGTGCACTGTAGCAGACAGTAAAAATTAATTTTCTTCAAAATTTTTGATGCAAACAATAACATAAAAATAAAAATAATAGTATTTTATCAATAAATAGTAGCATACATAATAAAATAATATTATTTTCATAGACGCACGTAGTAACTGTCCTATTTTATTCCGATCTCTTCTTCCCCATTATTTAACAACTTGACAATTATGTCTTTTTATCATTATAAACAAAACAAGCGGACTAAAAATTTTTTAAACAAGATCGATTCTAGTGTCGTTTTGTCACGTAACGGGTATATATATAATTTAGGAGTAGTTGGATTCAGACAATAAAGTCTTTCCTAAGTCTTTGTTTAAAATTTTATATTTAGACAAACAACGAAGTCGTAGTCTTCCAAGCATTCAAGTGTTTCTTTTTTCGTGTCTTTCTTTCTTTTAATATAAGTTAGATTTGGACAAGCAACAAAGTCTTTCTCCAAGTCTTTTTTTTTTTTTGTTTCTAACCAACATGAGAAACTTGGCTTTCCCTAGATATGTGCATGTATATATGCAAATTTTGTTTTTAGAGTTTTATTATATGATTGTATTTTTTAGTAATATTAAAGTGAGTACGTAATCCATCTAATAGTATCTAACAATTTTTTTTTTTTAAATTCAAACATCCAATAGTTTATATCACTTGAATCTTAACTAAGCAATTTCACCAAATATTTCTTTTTTTATTTTTTGATATTTTTATGATGTCACCATCGTAAATGACAATTAACAGGCAGAAACAAGTACAATAATCTCTACATATATCGAAAGTTGAGAAATAGTTATGCTATGTGGCATGTCTCTTCTTCTTTTCTTGCTCATTTTGAGCTATATCCTTTTATCTTCTAAAAATTTTTAGTATCTTTTCTTTCAAAACAAATATGTATTCTTAAGTTAGAACTCTTTACATTCTTATACCTCATCTTTTACTGTGGTTTAATTCTCCGAAGATCGAAGGCCAAAAGCTTTCATTATTATATGTCTATATATAAGTACTAATTTCATGACATTAGCTTGCCACATGACGTACTTGTCCAACTATTTTAGTTTTTTTTTACACCTTTGATCTTTTCTTATTAGCTCAAACTCGAATGTCTTTTTGTTTTTTATCAAAATTTTTGCATAAATACATAATTAATGAAATTAATTTCTGTTAAAATAACTTGTGTGCAAAACTAGAGGTTGGGAAATCTGAAGGAAAAAAATGAAATTAATTTTTGGGAAATTGGAAAGTTTGGTTAATTAACTCTTAGTACATACATAGCCATGTTTGGAATAATTGTGCGACGAGGTTGGGCTATAATTTGATTATCAATACCTTCAAATCATGAATTTGAGGCTGTGATACTGGGTTGCTGATTAGCTTCTGCAGATAAACCTGCAAGAAGTTCCACATCATCAAAACTAGAATTTTCCACTGGGGATAAAAGGATATAGCATGTCTAAGTTGACTTTTTTTGTTTCTTTTTGTTTTTATTTTTTTTCTTTGGTCTGAAATGTTCCTGGTACATTGTCTCTGAGAAGTGAGAACTTCTTCAGTGTGTCATTCACAAAAATACCTGATTTGTATTTTTTTTTTTTCTTTTTTGGTTCCTCTGTAGCAATTCAGTAAATATATATGTGGGCATGCATCGGTGTCCCATGGCTGATTGACACTACCTACAATTTCTTCACGTACAAAGAGCCGTTGCAACTTGATAACGCCGAAGGATTAAGTTTCTCATTGCCGGTGTTCTTCGCCACTTCTGTATGCTGTATAGTTGTTCTTGTGTTGAGGCGTGTAATACTAGGTGCAGAATTTGGAGGACTAAGATCTGGGGTTTGGCTAACATGTGTATACTTCATGTTGCTTTGGGTCATCTTTGTTGTGTTTTCTTCGTTGAGAATTTTCGACATCGAATAATAACAATATTATACAACAACAAACAATAAAGTTTTCAATCTCAAATTTAATTAGAGTCGGATAAAGAATATTTTTCTGGATGACGATGTTGTATGCAAAATATGTATAAACATTGCAGTGTCAGGTTGCAAAATATGTTCAGACAATCAATTTGTAGTAATATTTAATTTATCAAATATTAATATTTAATCAAGAACGTAGCAAATGTGGATGTAAAAGAAAGAAAAAAAAAAAAGTTGACCACTGTGGTCGGCAATTGCCGACCATAGTGGCCAATAGCCACTAACTGCATAGTTGGTGTCTTTAATTTTTTTCTTTTCACACAATATTTTCACATTGAAAGAAGCCCTATAAATAGGCCTCTATCTCCCAGTTCAAAACAGATTCAACAAATTCATAAACAGAAAAATCCACAGAATTTGAGAGAAAAAGAAAATTTTAAAAATTTCTCAAGAGAATTTCTCTTTTTCTTACGTGTTTTTACTCTGTAATATACTCTCTTAACTCTTTTTTGAGAGATATTTCAGGATAAGCCCTAAAAAATTTGTTGTTTCCATTTCTAATGTTATTTTTAGATTTATATTCTCTGATCGCTCTAAATCTTAATTTATGAGAATATAGATCTGAAAATATCAAAATATTGCAAATCTGGTTGGGATCAAGTCTCATACGGCCCTCAGCAAAATCCAGGCAGCTCATCCGAGAACAAGTCCCTTCGACTCTCTGTGAAATTAAGCTAGATCGGCTCAGATCAGGTCTCTACGGTTCTTAACCGTAGTCTAAACGTCCAAATCAGATCTATTTTTAGTTTACTCAGTTTAAGATAAAGCTGTGGAAATAATTTATATCAAGATCAAACTCGTGCAGCCCTTGACGGAGTCAAAAAAAAAGAACACTAATCAGAGGAATCACGGAGATCAACCCCACATAAATTTCTTTTTATTTTACAATTTTTTATTGTAATTTGTTTCTATATTTTCGAGTCTAACTGTTACAGGCTCGAAATTTACTTCCGTTTCAAATTTTTGGCACGCTCGGTGGGACCTCTTCACCTCCCATCTCTTGTTCCTTAAAAAAAAAAAAAATTTTAACAGATGTCCAGCACATCAAATGGTATCAAAAAAGAGTACAACTACTGCCACAAAAAAGAAGGCAACTACTCCACTGCCTGCATCAACTACCCTACCTGGGTACGCAGGTCCAGAAACCCGGGGACGGACACAATTTCTCGCCGTCCAAACCTGACAAAATATCGAAACAGAGAATCCACAGCTTGCATAGCAACAGAATCTCTCCCCTGACTCTCTTGCCACATGGAGGAGTCGATCACCCACCCCCATCGAAGTAGGGGGCAACACGACGAAGTCCACTCAACAGAATCCGACTCATTCTGTAGAAATCCACACAGAAGAATCAGAAGAGCTCTCTCCTCCAGTCTTTCGCAGAGTCTCATCTGTTGCCGTCATGATGACCAACACAACCAGTACAGAAGAAAGAATTTTAGAATTGGAGAACAAAATTTTGCGGCTAATCAGAGTCGTAGAGGAAAAAGATCAACAGATCGCCGCACTCAAAGGAAAAACTCTGATCCAAGTTGATCTCGAGACCCACGAGGAGCGACAATATCCACTTGCTTTCACTCTAGAAGCGATACCCGCCGATGTCTTCAATGCTGAAAAACAACTAGTTAGTTCTACATAACTGTCACTCTCAAATTCTATAGCATCGCTATCTGTTCAACAATTGCAGGATACGATAGCCAATACAATCCGCCTGCAACAAGTTTCATCCTCCCAAGGATTACAGATGTACGTCAAACCATACACCAGACGGATCAAAAGTCTCAACATGCCTTTGGGCTACCAACCGCCCAAATTTCAACAATTTGATGGAAGAGGCGATCCCAAACAACACATCGCCCACTTCGTTGAAACCTACAACAATGCAGTGGCTTACGGTGATCTCTTGGTGAAACAGTTTGTTAGTCCACTTAGAGAGACCGCTTTTACGTGGTTTATAAACCTTGAACCAGAATCAATCGACAGTTGGAAATAGCTACAACGAGAGTTTCTCAATAGATTTTTCAGCACTCGGAGAACGGTGAGCATGATGAAGCTTACTAGTACCAAATAAAAGAAAGGAGGGCCTGTTGTCGAATACATCAACAGATGACGTGCTCTCAATCTAGACTGCAAATATCATCTTACAAAGACTTCTGCTGTGGAGATGTGCATCTAGGGGATGCATTGAGAGCTATTATACATCCTGCAGGGTATCAAACCTCGAACTTTTGAGGAATTAGTAACTCACGCGCATGACATGGAAATAAGCATCAAGACCTCTAGAGGCACGATTCCCATCTAGCTGGGCCAACATGGGAGCAAGGAAGTGATGGCCATTGATGCTTCACCGATAAAAGTTGGAGCTAAAGCAAAAATGAGTCCTCCAGCACTGACAAATCAACCGAAACAACAAGAAAAGGGAAGGACGACCTTGCGAGAGTTGGAACAGAAGAAGCATCCATTCCCCAACTCCGACGTTCCAGACATTCTTGATCAACTTTTAGAAACTAAGTTGATCAAACTCCCGGAATGTAAGCAACCCAATCACAAGGATCGGGTAAATGATCCGAAATTCTGCAGGTATCACCGCACAATCAACCATCCAACCGAGAAGTGCTTCATCTTAAAGGAGCTGATCTTGAAACTCTTAGACCAAAATAAAATCATTTTGGACCAGGGAGACATAGTCTCAGTCAACCAGACTGTCGTCCCTTCAAATTCGTCAAAAGAAAGTCAACATGAATTTACGCTAGCATGCTGTCAACGCATCCCGACCTGGTTCAATCAAATGGTAAACTTCTAAAATTTACTGTGTAAAAAAAAACAAAAAAAAGGCAAAAAAAAAAGGAGAAAAATAAAAAAAGGAAATTAAAAAACAAAAAAGGCAAAAAAAATGAAAAAAAAAGCAAAAAAAAAAGTGTCTGAAACTTATGTACAGGTTCAGAATCCAACCCAAAGTCTAAATCTAGATTCGGGGGCAGAACTGAGATCCAAATTCTAGTTCAAAATCTAAGTTCAAATTCAAACTTGGGCCTAAAGTCCAAATTCAAATCCAGGCCAAAAAAGCCTAAACTCAAACCCTAGCCCAAAGCCCAAATTCACCAAATCTAAACTCGGGCTCAAATTCCAAATTTAAATGCCAACCCATAGCCTAAATCCAGATTCAGGGGTAAACCCTAGACCCTGAATCAAAACCCAAGTCAACAGCTCAACAACTCAGCAGCTCAACAGCTCAGCAGCTCACCAACTCTCTGGCTTAGTAGCTCAACAGCCAACTAGCTCAGCAGCTCAACAAGTTCAACAGCTCAGCAACTCAACAGCTCAACAACTCAACAGTCCGCCACAGTTCAACACTCCTGCCTCGCACGAGTATAAAAGGTGAACAGTTCAGCATCACACTCTTACCTCGCACGAGTATAAAAAGCGACACCACAATTCAGCACTCCTGCCTCACACGAGTATAAAAGGCGATCAACTACAGCACACTCCTGCTCCGCACGAGTATAAAAGGCGAACAATCTAGCAAACCAGACTCCTGGCCCGAACGAGTATAAACAGTGAACGACCCAATAGCAAAAAAAAAAAAAAATCGGAAGTCCCGATCTGAAAGCCCAAGCGAAAGTCAAAGCCCAAACACAAAATTCACACGCTCAACATCCAAAACTCCTGGCCCGCATGAGTATAAACTGTGAACGGCCCAAAAATATAAAAGCGATGGAGGGTTTGAGTCT
This sequence comes from Carallia pectinifolia, assembly GCA_037832335.1. Taxonomy (NCBI): domain Eukaryota; kingdom Viridiplantae; phylum Streptophyta; class Magnoliopsida; order Malpighiales; family Rhizophoraceae; genus Carallia; species Carallia pectinifolia. The sequence goes on from CM075453.1 coordinate 35,016,885, forward strand.
GAAACCCAGCCTCAGTCTCAACCGATCTTCACCACATACCAGACCTTTGCTCGTCTGCTACAAGAAAGATAAAACAAGTTGCAGAACCTCAAGCCAAGGGAGAAAAAATGTCACCCCGCACAAGGTGGCAACCAACCATGGCACAACTGCAAATTTTGGAAGAAGTCTTCCACAATAATGGGGGTATTATTCATAATACATCTCAGATTTACCAACTTATCTTACCACTGCGCCCGCTCGGGGCGATCGAAGGAAAAAAATGTGTTTTATTGGTTCTAGAATCGAAGAAGCAAGAAGAAACCAGCACTGAGAACTACTTTTTCCAAATCACAGTCTGCCGTTCCGATAGTAGATCCCACAAGTACAGCTTCGCCCTCAAATGAAGCAGGTTCGAGTTCTACCACTGCAATGGTCTCCTCAGGCTATAACGATCAAAGCTGTAGCCTGTGGGAGCATGCGTACTGGTCCTGGTGGTTTTACGGAGTCAGTCAAGGGTTTATCCCTCCTAAGTACTTAAGTACAGGAGGGACTTTTCTAGCAGAAAGAAGTCATTCCGGCGAAACTTTGCCTCTCTTCTCAGAATATTCCAGCAGCATCAACCAGCCGGAAGACTCCAACGACGTCAACATCATCAGTCCACCAGACGAGGCCGAGCTTGACTTAGAGCTGCGCCTCGGGCCCCGTCAGGACGGCTGACAAGATAAGGTGCAACGACTTCTGCAGTACACGGCAACGACTTCTGCAGCACATGGCAACGACTTCTGCAAACACGGTAACGACTTTCGTGACACGTGTCAGCCGTTACCTCTTTTGTCTCTTATGCGGGAAAGGGACGTGGATGACTTTACTCGATTCTGCGTACCTTCCTTTTGACTTTTAAAAAAAAAAAACTCTTTATTGTATGTATATATATCCTGCATGCCCAGGTTGTAATACTCACCCCTCAGCTCTTCTTTTGCTCAAAAGGAATGGCTAGTCTCTGCACTTGTCTCAGAAAGTTCTTTGATCAAGAAATTGGAAACGCACGAGTTAAGAAAAGAAGAAGTAGTCCTCCTCGAGAGATTCCTAAAAGCCCTCGAAACTCAGTCTCCAACACCATCTGTGTCATGGAGTTCCAACTACTCTCCTTAATTCACATCTACCATAGAGGGATGAGAAGCTGCAATTATCCTAATCTTCCTTTAGATGCGGTGACGTACAGGAAAGTTTCAACTACTCTCCTTACGTCAGAGCAGACTTGAGAATCATCACTACAGTCAGTCTCTCTGTGTGCCGGTCTTGAAATTCTGTAGTGCTGGGCCTTCTTCATGAGAATGTTCAAGTTCTTTACCTACCGAATCATCCTCACCAGAGTTATGAAACTTTAAGACATAAGAAATCTTTTGCGAGTTATGGAAGCTCGACCTCACCTGGAGCCAGAATGTCAATTTTTATATTGGCTGGGCTGCTAACTTTCTCAAGATCGTATCAGATTCCTATTGCGATCCAACAACAGCAGGCATAGTCAGAGTCAGAAGACTTCAACGTTCAATGTTCATGAGAACATCTCAAGTTTCAACCTGGACTTCAAGATTCGGTTCGGATCACGTCCGTAAAATTCTTCCTTACCGACCCTTGAAGTGGGGGCATTTGTAAAAGAAAAAAAAAAAAAAAAGTTGACCACTGTGGTCGGCAATTGCCGACCACAGTGGCCAATAGCCACCAACTGCACAGTTAGTAGCTTTAATTTTCTTCCTTTCACACAATATTTTCACATTGAAAGAAGCCTCATAAATAGGCCTCTGCCCCCCAGTTCAAAACAGATTCAGCAAATTCATGGACAGAAATTCCAGAGAATTTGAGAGAAAAGGAAAAATTTGAAAATCTCTTAAAAAAATTTTTCTTTTTCCTACGTGTTTTTACTCTGCAGTATACTCTCTTAACTCATTTTTTAGAGATATTTTAGAGGTAAGTCCAAAAAAATTTGTTGTTTCCATTTCTAATGTTATTTTTAGGCTTATATTCTCTGATCGCTCTAGATCTGAATTTATGAGAATATAAATCTGAAAATATCAAAATATTGCAAATCCGACTGGGATCAAGTTTCATACGGCCCTCAACAAAATCCAAGCAGCTCATTCGAGAACAAGTTCCTTCGACTCTCGGTGAAATTAAGCCAGATCGGTTCAGATCAGGTCTCTGCGGTTCTTAACCGTAGTCTAAACGTCCAAATCAAATCCAGTTTCAGTCTACCCAGTTCAAGATAAAGTTGTGAAAATTATTTATGTCAAGATCAAGCTCGTGCAGCCCTTGACGGAATAAAAAAAAAAAAGGAACACTAATCGGAAGAATCACGAAGATCGACCCCATATAAATTTCTTTTTATTTTACAATTTTTTATTGTAATTTGTTTCTGTATTTTCGAGTCTAACTATTACAGGTTCGAAATTTACGCCCGTTTCAGTGAAAAAATTTAATGAAGCTTAGGAAATTTTTTGCATGATCACAAGAAATCAATCGAGCAGCAACATAGATCATTCAATGCATTTTCATTTCATTAATTTTCTTTACCATGTCTATTTTCTACAACTTTTGTAACTTTGCTTCTTTTTGACATGAATAAATGATTTAGTAAGACAAATAAAAAAGTTAAATTTAATTCATAGACATCTCTAAAAATTTATGGTTGGTTCTGTAATTTTATTGTTAGTAAATTTATGATTTATTGTTCGTTTATGTCTTTCAAATAAACATGGATATCAATATATTTACTTATTTGATAATGGTGCTCTCAATATATGCATACTATGTGCATCTTAGTTACTTGTGAGATTAGATTAGATCAATGCATACAATATATGTGAATAATAGTATATGTATCTAATCAATAACCAAATGACCTCGTTAGTCCGAGTGATAAGGAATTCGGATGCCCTTAAACAAGGTTTTGGTTTCGAGTCTTGTGTATAGAAAAAAAATAGCACTGGGAGAGCTACCTCTAATAAATAATCCAACAGATACTCAAACCGAATTAATCAGAGTCTAATAAACTTTCGATACCGAGATTTCACATAAAAAAAAAATAGTATATGTATCTAAGTTATGCAGTGACATTATGAGATTGGATTAGGTCACTGTTTAAGAATCTCATTCATATCTTTTCAAAGGAATTGAAAAAGTAACATCAACCATCAGAAAAAAAAAAAAAAAAACTATACTTATTCTAACTTCAGCCAATGAAAGGAAATTTAAATTCTGGCTTCAGACCAGCTGAAAGATTTGACTGAGATTGCCACTCTGAGAATTATCTCGCATCATTTGTTCTCTTTGTTGTTGCATCACACGAATATCAGCTGAAAGAGGCAAAACCACATTTAACTCCTCATATAACCGTTTGAGGGTAGCAAAATACTCAGTCACACTTCTACTGTCTTGTTGCAACTGAAAATACTGTTGAGACAGGTCATACATCCGTGTTAAATTACTTGAGTACAATAACCGCACATAGTCCCAAATTTGCTTGCATGTATCAAGATGAGTACACATGTCAGCTACTTCAGGTTCCATTGAATTCCATAATTGAGTAACTAACTGGACATCTTCTTGAATCCATGTGGATTTGACTTTCTCATCAATTGAAGATGACTCTTCAGTGAGGTGAGACTCCTTTCCTTGACCCGTCAAATAAACCTTAACTGCTTTAGACCACTGTAAATAATTACTACCATTCAACTTATGGGTAGTAATCTGTTGAGCCAATAATGGACTTTTACTTTCCATTGTGGGCCAATGAAAGGATAAAGATAGAAACAGGAACTAATTTGTAGAGTTGCTGGACATTATTGACTTACTTTTTCACTAACAATCTGTCACTTTCATCACTTTATGACACTATCAACAGAGAATTCTGTTCAAGGGGGCATTGTAGCAGTTACTGTAGCTGCGGCACTGTAGATGCGGCACTGTAGCTGTACTGTAGTGGCGCACTGTAGCAGTAGAGAGGCCAAGAAAAGCAATTGCAACAGAATTTTTTTTTTTGTTTTTTTTTTTTTTAGGGTTTTCAATTCTCTTAGCTCTGATATTATGTTAAGAAAACAGAAACATTGAGAAAGAGTCTTAACCTTAGAAGGTAGATTCATATCTATTTATATTAAAACAATAAGAAACATGAAAAAGACACTTATACCCTTTAACACTTTCTTTGCTGCAATTTTTGCAGCAATGCTTCCACTGTTTTTCTTTCCTACTCTGCTGTAATTTTTCAGTTTCAATCTAAAGTCATAAACTCATATTTTCCTTCAAATGGTATCAGAGCATCTAATGATCTTTGGGACCTCTCAAAATCTATTTTTTGGGTCCAAACTTTGTTTTCCATCGGCATCTTACTGCTCTTTCATTTTCTGCAGCAGTTCATCATCTTTAATGCTCTTTTGCAGCCTCATCTTTGCTGCAACTCAATTTCTGCATTTTGCTGCGCTCATTTTTCTGCAAAAACTCCTCTGCCGCACTTCATATATTTCTGCAGCAATTTTCAGCTTCTAAACTTGTTTAAAAATTAAAACTCTTCCTTTAGGCCAAATCTGGTTTTAAGATTCTCATTTTCTGCAGCAATTCATCACTCTACTGCTCTTCATTTTCTGCATCTCTCAATATTCTACTGCATTATCATTTCTGCAGCTCTCATTTTCTGCTGCACTTAACTTTCTGCTGCACTATCATCTAATTTTCTGCTGCATTTCAAAATCTTTACTGCATTTTGAAATTTCTGCACTCTCAAATGCTGCAATCTGCATATCTGCAGTTCTTTATACTGCACTTTCAAAACTTCTACTGCAATTTCTGCAGTTTTACTACTTCAAACTGTTACTGCAATGTTTCTGTTTAACAGTTCTACATTTCTGCTTTGTGGTTCTGCATTTCTACTGCACTAAAATTTACTGCAATCCTTATGTTTTTACAAATTCTAGTTTCTGGACTGGTTTTCTGCAGTATCATTGCTTCAAACTGCATATTTCTGGTTTAGGACTCTTGTCGTCAAAAAAATAGTTTCAAATCTTGGTTTACAAACCACTCAAGTTGCACATGCAACACTCATCTATCAACAATGTTCTCTCATCAAATTGAAGACCTCCATCATGTGTTCGGGAGGAGAAAAAATGAACTCAATCTTTCAAGACCTCCATCATGAGTTTGGGAGGAGAAAAAATGAACTCAATCTTTCAAGACCTCCATCATGACTTCAGGAGGAGAAACAATGGAGTCAAATCAATTTCATTCAAGAAACTCTCTGTTTTCTAGCAAGGAAATCTGAGGAGGAGTGTTAGGATTCCTAGCTTCCTTGCTGTTCAAACTACAAGCAAAAGATCTTAGTTTAAATGAAATGTTTTGGGTTGGATTGTTACCAATAGTTCGTGATGATTGACATGTGTAATGATATCTTCTAAAGTTGTTTTTGTTAGTGGGATTAGGTAAAAATCTGTCAAATTAGCTTGCTTAAGCTAGCGAACTTGTGGAAGACTTGTCTTTTCTTAATCATGTACTACTTACATTGTATAAACTCCTATATAATGAAGCATATGAATCAATGAAAATCAAGCCTTTTGGCTTCACCTTTTGCTGTGATTTCCCACTGTTTCATTTCTTTCTCTGCTGCAATTTTTGTAGCAATGCTTCCACTGTTTTTCTTTCTTACTCTGCTGTAATTTTTCAGTTTCAATCTAAAGTCATAAACTCATATTTTCCTTCAACATTGCTGCTCATCCTTTAAACTCAATATTTTAAAAAGCGTCAAAGCAATTTTTTGCTCCTCAACACCTTGGAGCCCAAAAATAGCATTTTTTGATTATGAACCTATTAAGTAGTTTAATTGTCGGCATATAGTCATTTATCAGTATAAATCTTGAATGATACATTTCTTTTTAGGGACTCAAACCTGGAATAATCTTTACAAGAATCAGTGTGCGAACCCCAATTGCACCAGCAAAAAGAACTGAGCCTACAAGAGCTAAGCCTACTGCCCCAATTTCATAATTGAGAGTCTCAGATTGGTTGTGGTTCTCTTTGTAAGGATCACATGGGCACCCTCCCAAGAACAGTTGGAGAGAATACCACTATAAAGATGCAAAAGAAGGTGACAGCAGTAGTACTGCTCATGACAACACTGATATTCAAAATATCTCAGTGCTTGTACAGATTAAATTGAAGGAGATTGGATCTGAACATTGCAGCTTTGGATACAACCTTAGCCTTGAAGTTTGTTATGGCAGTTACAAGTTGTCCAGCAAGCTGATGTTCTTCTGCAATCTTTCATTCTACTTTTCTTTGTATTTTCTTGTTGTATATCTATTTTTGTAAGGGAGGTATGGTGTTAAGTATGGGAGACCTTATGTTTGGTATTTCTTATGCAAGTTTGTCAACCATATCTGTGAAATTATGGTGATTACTTGTAGTTTTGGTATTGCTACTGTTCTGTACTATTATTGACCAAATTGCATGGTTTACCATGCTTTTATGTACTCTCCTTGTATTTTCTGATATATATCAATGAATATATCTAAATGGAGCAGTGAACCCAAAAATTTTTTCTCTCTTTGTACTCTGTTTTCTCTCGAGCTCACTGCATTCATAGTTTCTGGTTTGCAGCAGAAACTTTGCTGTAACTGAACTAGTTAATTAAACCAACATAAAAGGATCTTAAAGGAACCTGTTGGTTAGTGAAAATTAGAGTGATACACAAGCGATTTGAGAGGAAACACTTTGGGCAAACACTGGGGAGAATTTCTGAATTACTGAAGCTGTGTTGATGGCATCAGTGAATTTTAATCCTACCCCTCCTCCAAAATTCACGGGTGAAGGTTATATACAGTGGTCTGTGATGATGAGAACCTATTTGAGAGCCTATGACCTCTGGGAAGTCACTAAAAATGGAGGAGATCCTCCAGGTCTACCTGCAAATCCCACTATTGCATAGCTCAAAAACATAGTGAGTAAGTTGCTAAGCAGTTTAAGGCACTCTCCTGCATTCAATCAGCTGTTTCTGATGTGATTTTTAACAGGATAATGGACTGTGACTCACCAAAAGCAGCTTGGGATAGGATCAAGGATGAGTATGGTGGCAGTGACAAAGCCAGAAGTATGCAGATCTTGAACTTGAGGAGAGATTTTGAGGTTATGAGGATGAAAGACACTGAGAGCATCAAGGATTACAGTGACAGGTAATGAAGATTATTAACCAAGTTAGGCTCCATGGAGATGAGCTAACTGACAAAAGAATTGTTGAAAAAATTTTTGTCAGTGTTCCTGAAAAATTTGAAGCTAAAGTAGCTGCACTTGAAGAGGTAAAAGATATGTCTAAAATTACCATCATTGAGCTTATTAGTGCTTTTCAAGCACAGGAACAAATGAGGGTTATTAGACAAGGAGGAGGAACTTCTGACACTTCCAAGTTTGCAACATCTTTAGAGGGTGCTTTGTTAGTATCTTCAAAAGGTAAGAGTTCATACAAAGGTACTCCATCTGGCAAGTTAGAGAAGAAGGAAGCAGAATCTAGCAAATCTGGAGGAAAGAGAGCATATCCTCCTTGTCAGCACTGTAATAAAACTATTCACTTGGCCAAAGATTGTTGGAGAAAACCTGATGCCCTTTGTTCTTTTTGCAATAAGAGAGGCCATGTTGAAAAGATTTGCAAAAGTAAGTGGAAACATTTACAGCAGCAGAAAAAACAACAAGTCAAAACAGTTGATGAAAGCAATCAGCAAGTAGAAGAGGAGTTGTTTGTAGCTAACTGTAGTAATGTCAACTCATGCATTCAGTCATGGCTCATTGGCCGTGGATGTACTCATCACATGTCACCAAGTTCAGAGGTGTTCAAAGAGTTAGACATGTCCTATTCATCCAAAGTAAGGATAGGGAATGGTGTTCAGCTTAATGTTCTTGGCAGAGGTACAGTTGTTGTCTCCACTTCAACAGGTACCAAGTTTATTTCAGATATTTTATTTGTACCAGAAATTAATCAGAATTTACTGAGTGTTGGTCAGTTGTTGGAGAAAAATTATTCCTTTCAGTTTAAGAACAACGCGTGTACAATTATTGATTGCAAAGGAGAGCATGTCATTTCAGTTTTAATGAAAGGGAAAAGTTTCTCTTTGGAACTGGATCAGATGCAACACACAACTTTACCAGCTTTAAGTGATGAGTCTATTCTCTGGCATAAAAGGCTGGGGTGTCACAATTTCTTTAGTCTACAAAAGTTGCATAAGGATCAACTTGTGCATGGTTTACCTGAGATCACTAATGCTGGAGGAGTTTGTAGTGCCTGTCAACTAGGCAAACAAACAAAATTGCCATTTCCTTCAAAACAAACATGGAGAGCAAAAGAGAGGTTGCAGCTAGTTCACACTGACTTATGTGGTTCTATACAAACTGAGTCCTTGAATGGTAGCAGATATTTCATATTGTTCATTGATGATTATTCAAGGTTTTGTTGGGTTTACTTTCTCAAATCCAAAGAAGAAGTGGCATCTGTCTTTAAGATCTTCAAGGCTCTTGTTGAAACTGAATCAGGGTGCAAGATTAAGACCTTGAGGTCAGACAATGGTACTGAATTCACTTCAGCTACATTTGAAGAAGTTTGTATATCTGCTGGTACCAATTTTTTGCTCCTTACACTCCACAGCAGAATGGGGTGAGTGAAAGGAGGAATAGAACCATCATGGAGATGACCAGATGCTTGTTGTGTGAGAAGAATTTGCCTAGGAAGCTATGGGCAGAAGCTGTCAATACTTCTGCATTTCTATTGAATAGGCTATTTACTAAGTCAGTTCAAGGAAAGACTCCACATGAAGCTTGGTTTGGAAGCAAACCCTCAGTCAAGCATTTCAGAGTTTTTGGTTACTTATGCTATGTTCATATCCCTGACCAAAGAAGACAGAAGCTGGATGATAGGGCAAAACCTGCTATCCTTGTAGGTTATAGCATAGTCTCTAAAGCATATAGACTCCTTGATGTGCAATCAGAGAAGATTCTCATTAGTCGAGATGTTAAGTTCAATGAAGATCAGGGGTGGAATTGGAGTATAGAAGAAACTCATAAGCCTGAAGATCAACTTAGACAAGCACCTCAACTTGTTGAAATTGAATACAACACTTCAGATGAGGATGACTATGATGATGAACCAGCCAGGGGAACTAGACTTCTCACTGATGTATATGAGAGAAGTAACATTGCTGTCCTTGAACCAACAGACTACAATGAAGCATCAATGTCAATTGAATGGAAGCAAGCAATGAGGGATGAGATGTCTGCAATTGAAAGAAATCAAACTTGGCTCCTAGTTGACAGACCAGAAAATAAAAATGTAGTTGGGGTCAAGTGGATCTATAGAATCAAACTCAATCCAGATGGCAATTTATACAAATTGAAAGCTAGGTTGGTAGCCAAAGGCTACTCTTAGCAATATAGAGTGGATTTCTCTGACACATTTGCTCCTGTAGCTAGACTTGACACCATTAAACTGATCCTTGCTCTAGATGCACAAAAGAGCTGGTCAGTGTTTCATTTGGATGTCAAATCTGCTTTTCTTAATGGTATTTTGCAGGAAGACATTTATGTGGAGCAACCTGATGGCTTTGTTGTCAAAGGAGAAGAGACAAAGGTATACAAACTCAAGAAGGCTTTATATGGTCTCAAACAAGCACCAAGAGCCCGGTTTGGAAGAATCAACAATCATTTGATTCAACTTGGCTTTGAAAAGAGCAAAAGTGAAGCCACATTGTTTGTTAAAACAGAAGAAGATCATATTCTGTTGATCTCTCTTTATGTTGATGACCTGCTTGTCACAGGTAGTTGTTCTAATCTTATTTACAATTCAAAAGGGAAATGGAAGATGTATTTGAGATGTCTGACATGGGCAAAATGTCCTATTTCTTGGGACTTCAAGTATATCAACTTGAATATGGTATTTTTATTAACTAGAGGAAATATGCCACTAAAGTTCTCAAGAAGTTCAAAATGGAGGTGTCAAAAACAGTCTCTACTCCTATGGCTGTTAATGAAAGGCTTGTCAAGGAGGATGGAAGTGAGAAAGTCAGTGAAAGGCTATATAGAAGTCTTATTGGCTGTTTACTGTATATGACAGCTTTAAGGCCAGATATAGTGCAAGCTACAAATTTGCTTTCAAGGTACATGCATGCTCCTAGTGAGCTGCACTACAAAGCTGCTAAAAGGATCTTAAGATATATTAGAGGAACACTTGATTTTGGAATCATGTTTCAGAGATCAAAGAAGCTGGCACTATCAGGCTATACTGACAGTGATTGGGCTGGGTCTAGTGAAGACATGAGGAGCACCTCAGGCTACTGCTTCACACTTGGAAAAGGTTTCTTTTGTTGGAACTCTAGAAAGCAATCAGTGGTAGCACAATCTACAGTAGAGGCAGAATATATTGCTGCCACTGCTGCAGTTAATCAAGCTCTATGGCTAAGAAAAGTGCTTACTGATCTGCAACATGCTCCAACACAACCTACTCCAATATTTTGTGACAATCAAGCAGCCATTTCAATTTCTAAAAATCCTGTGCGTCATGGTAGAACTAAGCACTTCAAGGTAAAGCTACATTTCTTGAGAGATGTGCAGGAAGATGGTGAAGTTCAACTGGTTTTTTGTGATTCTGGAAATCAGTTAGCTGACATATTCACTAAAGCATTGCCAAAATCCAAATTTGAGTCCTTGAGGAGAAGACTTGGTGTGCAATGTATCAGCTTCAAGGAGGAGTGAAGGAGATTGAATCTGAACATTGCAGCTTTGGATACAACCTTAGCCTTGAAGTTTGTTATGGCAGTTACAAGTTGTCCAGCAAGCTGATGTTCTTCTGCAATCTTTCATTCTACTTTTCTTTGTATTTTCTTGTTGTATATCTATTTTTGTAAGGGAGGTATGGTGTTAAGTATGGGAGACCTTATGTTTGGTATTTCTTATGCAAGTTTGTCAACCATATCTGTTAAATTATGGTGATTACTTGTAGTTTTGGTATTGCTACTGTTCTGTACTATTATTGACCAAATTGCATGGTTTACCATGCTTTTATGTACTCTCCTTGTATTTTCTGATATATATCAATGAATATATCTAAATGGAGCAGTGAACCCAAAAATTTTTTCTCTCTTTGTACTCTGTTTTCTCTCGAGCTCACTGCATTCATAGTTTCTGGTTTGCAGCAGAAACTTTGCTGTAACTGAACTAGTTAATTAAACCAACATAAATGCTTCTGATGGAACAATGCTGATCCTGTTTAGCAATGCACACTACTGACCATTACAAGGTATGTTGTCAGTTTAACGCAAGTGTTTTTCTTGCAGACAGCTCACTCTAGTAGCACCAGTAGCTGTTTGTGATAAAATTTGCACAATTTGTTCTCTAAATATGACAAACAACTCATTCTGCTGTTTCAGCAGGTTACCCTCTCTCCAATCTATACCATGGTCAATGCTGCTAGTGTGGCATATTTAAACAAATGGTGTGTATGATTTGTTAATAGGATAACAATTCTGAAATCTACAATTGCGTTAGTGTGAACATTGCTACCATGATGCAAATCAATATAGAGCTGTGTACGTATCATGTAATTTTGCTTCATGCATCAACAGGCAACTTGGAGCATATATACTTGTTTTGCAACACGTTGTTTATGGATTCACATCCAAAAAATTTTGTGCATAACTCTACGGTAAATAAAGCTTGATAGGACATGAAAGTACCATAAAGCTCTTTTATCTAAATTTGTTTCTGGTATCTCTGCAGTTGCTGTGTAAAACAGCTAGATAACACAAAACTTTGTGGAAATGATGAAAAAACAAAGCCTGGTAATCCAGACTTACTTGATCACAATTGATCTGAAAGCAACTCCAATCTGTCTCATTGCACATTCACATTCACTGCAATGTCTCGAGCACTATCAGCATGGGCATCCAAGCAAACAAATCCATTTGATCCTTGTTTTGTTAACGCCATCAACACAATGCTTGTATTGCGGACATCGAAAGGTATCAACTCTCATGAGCAGCATCTATAGCAATGCTTGCTGCTTTAATTTGTCTTATTGTCTTATTAGAGTGTCTCATGTGTATGAGCGTGTGTGTGTGTTTTTTTTTTTTTTTTCCGGTACACATGTAAACAAAATTTTGGTTCCCAGATAATGTCTACTTGAATAGGATCAATTAAAAATTATATTTAAAGCAATAGCTCTCCCCAAGGCGTTCTCCAAGCTGCAATTGCCGGTTCCAAACTGTCTTCACAACACACTGTCCTCAGCAAAATAATGAGAGTGAATTTGTAATTGACGATCAGCCTGTATTCTCCACTTGAGAGTACTGTATCAAAAGACTATCAGATAATAGGTCTTTAGACAATATAGCCTTAATAGGCAAACATGTCAGGTTGGGTAGATTCAATTATCAGGTCAAATGTTTGGCTCCAATACGCTCACTAAATGTTGAACACTTAAAATAGACGTATCCTGAAATAAATAACAAGTTCATGTGGAGGCAAAATTTTCAATCAAACCAATTATTAGAGTTCAATATGTAGCCTAAACCTTTTTTTGGGGGGGGGGGGGGGGGGGGGTGGGGAGTGCGGGGCTAAAGAGTTTACTAGTTTTAAACTTCAGCTCAATTTTGTATAGCCTTATGAAGAGGGCAAGGAAAAAATTTATTCTTTTTTGACTGATTTCAACTGCATCTACAAAATTCGCACCGAGACACCATAATATACTAGAGAAAAACAAGAGAGAGAGAAGTAAGAAAGGAAAATAGACCAGAAAGAATAATCAAGAATTCCCTTGCAAAGAAATTTTTAGCCAAACCGATTAAGAACTGTGCTTAAAATTGCCTGAGGCCCTAAGATTGCCCAAGAACACAACCACATTCATAGCACCAATGGAAAAAAATGATCTGAATTGAATGATATGAATGTGAGAATGAACTCTATATGCAATGGAAACTCTTTTAAGATAAAATAATTAAAAAAATATGAGAAAAGAAAATAGAAAACATAAGGCGTTTTGCAAGAATGAAGTGGGAAAATAAGAGAATAAAGAAATATAGCTGCAAAATTCATATTGCGACATATTACATAAACTTGTAATTCCACTGGGATTGAAAAATCACAGAATTAGTTTACCATTCCGTAACTCCTTGCTCAACCTTCATATAGCTATGCAAAGCAATCCTTTTGTTTTAAATCAAAACAATGGATTATTTATATCATTCCAATATGTTCCATACATCTTGTTAGACAATGGGATAAACATGATTCAAACAGAAATCTTGTTGCGGCATAACATATCACTGGGATTGTAATTTACCATTAAACCTTCATATAGATATGCAGGGCAACCTTAATTGTTTCAACAGATGGAATTGAATCTTCAACAAAACTGAAAAAGTAAAAGCAGTACCCACCCAATTTTCTGGAATCCATAGCTATGAATTATATTCGACTCCATTGCTGAGAAAAAAGTATGCATAGCATATATATATATATATACACACAAGATGTAGTAAATTACCTCAGTAGGGCAACGCTTTATAGAGCCGCTGCAAGATGAAAGTAATCAAATTTCTGGAAAGACCAATCTTTGCCAACTTCTGGTCAAGGACATTGAACAATATCTACGAGCTGAAGAGAGGAGGGTAGCCTTTCTCTTCGAAGGGATTGGAGCTTTCGGCAGTAATGGATCTTCAATTGAGTGAGAGAGGTGAGGCAGTGAAGTCCCGAATTATCCAATGACTCCAGATTATAAAGAAATTCCAGTGTAAGAGAAGTGAGAGAGGTGAGGCGGTGAAGTCCCCAGTTATCCAATGACTCCAGATTTTCAAGTCCCTTGATTACAAGAGAAGTGAGAGTAGGGGGCAGCCACACTTCTCGCAGATTGGGGCAAAATGAAATCCACAATTCTCTAAGAGAAGTGAGGGATTGAAGGCTCATGTTTACCAAATATTCCAGATTGGGGCAGTCCGAAACCTTCAATTTCCTAAGGGAAGTGAGGGATAGAAGGCCCTCATTATCCAATGACTTGAGATTTGGAAAGTAACAGATTTCAAGAGAGGTGAGAGTGGAAGGCAAAAACATGTTTTCTGGCGGGAAAGATTCCACCTCTTCATACCAACTACCTTCCTCATTACCACCAAGAACGAGCTTTGTGAGATTGGGGAATAGTCTGAGCCAATCCACATTAACAGCAACTGATGGACAATCACATATATCCAACTCCATGAGAGAAGTGATACATCCCGAAAGCCATTTCAATTTTGGGCAGTTGCTCAAGCTGAGGGATTTGAGACACTGGAGAGGTTGTTCCTCCTGAGATGAAGCAGTCAAGAGGGATTCCAGTATTGGACAATACTTAATTAGAAGAAACTCTAACATTGGGAACAAATCCAATGGGAATCTCGTGAGTGAACCATAATTATAGACCCAGAGGTTTTTTAAACAAATGGAAATGGAAGACTCTAACATTTGCCCCAAAATCTCTAGCGGCCAACTAGTGCAGTGCCAACGATGTATTTGGAGACTTGGTGACCGAGAATAAGGAGGTAACTGTAATATCATGCAACGGTAGTCATCATTAATCTCAAACTTTCGAATTGCAGGAGCCCTCAAAAGTGAAGCTAATCGATGGCATCCTGTAATTTCAAGTTTAGTTAAAGCAGGCAGGAGAATGGGCTGAATTTCCTTCAAGTTGGGGCATTCTTTGATCACAAGAGATTCTAACAATGGGAAGCTTGTGTATGAATCACCACCCTCGTCCATGTTCTTATAAGAAACCCATTCTTCCCATTGTGCCATCCTACCAAATTTTAAATATTCCAGACGTCCAAATGACAGCTTATTCCCATTCCCGTAGAACTCAGGCCCCACAACTTTGATTCCATCCAACTCTTTGATTGTTAGGCGCTTCAGCGATTCCAACTGCCCAAGTGATGGTGGTAAGGACGAGCAATATCTACATCTTATAAGCTTCAATTCCACTATTTTTGAGAAAGAAGAATCTCCAACCCAATCTGGAAACCTCATCCCTGCATACCTATCAATTTCAAGTCGTTCGATGTTCGTGTGTGGCTGTAACTTCTCCAGCACATTCCTTTCATGCAATGAGTCTTCACTACCTCCATCACCCCATCTCAACTCTAAACTCTTAAGCTTGTCCTTACGCTTCAAATTGGCCTCCACCGACTCTTCAACTTTCGAAACATTTCTAAGTCCCTCAATTCGAAGGTGTCCCCCTAGGCGATTAAGTGGTCCCAACTCTTTGATGCTGCAATCACTTTTCTTTCCCACGATGAAATAATCCAACTCTCCAAGCTTTTTCAGTTTACCCATATGTGGCGGCATCTTTCTCACTTCTGTTCCTCTAATATCCAGATCACACAAGTTGATTAATTTGGAAATTTCGTCTGGCAGCTCCACGAGGCTGCTACACTGATACAGGATTAAGATTTCTAAGTTACTCAAACTGACAACAGAATCAGGCAACCTGTTAATTGATGAGTAAGAAAAATCCAAATGGCGCAAATGTATTAAGTGGCCAAATGAATTAGGTAGAATTTGGTTGTAAGAAATCGAAGACAAAACTCTGAGACGCGTGAATGCGGGCAAAAATTTCTGTATCTCAAAATTGTCAAACCAACCTATTTCCATGCATAAGAACGTGCGCAGATGTTTGATTGTGATGATCTGGTTGTGGAATTCATGTGCTGTCTTCCTCTGAACCCATAAGTGACGAATCTTCTCGGTTATTTCGCATGATCTATCCACACCAATTCTGAAGCAAAATTCTCCAGAAATAGATTTAGCCAAGTCATTAATAAGATCATGCATGAGAAAAGATTCCCTTCCCAAGTTCTTAAAAAGATCATGGGTGGGAAAAGATTCCCTTCCCATGGATTGTTGGAAAAAAGATCTTGACACCAAATCTTCAAAACAGACATCACCTACTTTCTCTACTTCTTCTATCTGCATATTCACTTTCAGTTGGGTCAAAAGGCCTTCTGCCATCCATAGACGGATTAGTTGTTTTTTCTTAAATTCATAATTCTTAGGGAACACTGCACAATAGGCAAAACACCGTTTTAGATGGGATGGAAGAAACCGGTAGCTCAATTTAAGAACTGTAAATATGCGATCTTTGTGTAAATTCCACGTTTCACTCTCCAATAATTTTATCCATTCCCTAGGATCTCTTTGGGATCGTAAGGCACCTCCAAGTACTTTGGCAGCCAAAGGTAAGCCGTCACACTTCTTAATTAGTTGTCTCCCAATGCTTTCCAATTCCGGATAGGCACTAGCAGAACCTGTCCCATTAAATGCATGCTTTTCGAACAATAACCAGCAATCATCGTCCTTCAGTTTTTCTAGCAGATGAGGTGAAGAAGTTTGCATGTTTTTAGCAACATCTTCTTCCCGTGTCGTGACAAGGATCTTACTTCCTTTTTTCCCAAATACTAAAGATTTCAGCAAATCTTGCCACATAAGATAATCTTTGTTCCAAACATCATCCAACACAAGAAGAAATTTCTTTCCCGTTAAATCTTCCTTTAATAGATTTTGAAGTTGATCAAGATTGTCGGTATTTGAAGATTGCTTGGTAAATCCTTGGAGAATGTCTTTGGTAAGCTTGGATACATTGAATTCTTCAGAGACACAGACCCACGTCTTCTTATCAAATCCATCGCTGTCACGATAGACATTTTGAGCAAGGGTGGTTTTACCCAAGCCACCCATGCCCACAATGGCAAGTGCATCCGGGTTACTGTTGTTTGCATCATCGGATAGCATCCATTTCATTATGGCTTCCTTGTCAGTATCCCTGCCATAAGTATCGGGTTCATCGGGAATTGAGGTGGTCGGTGTTCTTTGGTATGATGATTTTTCAATTCCATCTTTCAGACCAAGGGCTTTAATTTGGTCGATTAAATGTTGAAGTGTTTCAAGGATATCTTCCAATTCTTCCGTTTTAAACAGATTGAGAGAGGAGGCAAAATCTTTCACCTTGTCAAGAGTGGTTTGAGATTCAGCTTCCATCTTGGATCGCTCAACTTCGATAGCAATCTTATCCAAGAGGTCTTCGGCTTTATAGACAGCATCTTTAAGCTTATCATGGCACCGCTTCACAATGGTATCAGTATGCTGCTTGTCCTCTGCATCATCAAGAAATTTGCTGATGGTGATCATTTTGATCTCCAGATTATTCCGTAGTTGATGGAGTTTTCGGTCCCTGAAGAAGTTCCACACTTCGGGAGATGCCATCTTATTGACTAAAAGACTCACTGCAGCCGAGAGAAATGCCTTTCCAACTAGCTCTCCAGCCTCGATATACTTATTACTTCCCCCTTCGACTCCAGCCATGATCTACGTATGACTTTCCCCTTCCAGTGAAATGCAAATTAAAGAGTGTAAGTGAAAATAGAAACAAATGAAATTAAGAACAACAATAGAAAGGAAGGCAAACAACAACAACGACAGCAGCAAAACCTTATTCTCAAATCTAATTAGAGTCAACTACATGAATATTAACTACTAGTATTTGGTGCCCCCTTAAGTAGAGTATTTGAAGGCGGCCAGCCATTCACTCAGCTACAGATGTGGTCTGATGCTTTATAGATGACGTTCTGGTATTGTTTGCTCAAGCTGTTGGTCTACAGATGTTTCCGGAAAAAACAAAGGGAAACCTTAAAAGAGCACAATCTTGTCAGAGCAATTTTGAAAATTGAGTGATATGACCGTTAGTTAAATTTAAAAATAAATAAATAAATAAATTATTAGTTATCTTCAATAAATTATATATTTACTTATATCTTGATAAAATTAAGTTATGTGATAGTGCTAAAAGAATTACTGCAAATCAAAGGGATGATCAACAAAAACTCTGAGAATGTTTTTCCTTCTTTAGACATAAAGAGTAATGACAGTATTATTTATTACCTATCAAAAATATAAAGCATTTTTTTCAATGACCCAAATGCATGAAAATTAATCAACCGGCCTTAATTTTATTTTTACAATACCCAAAAAAAAAAAAAAGAAATGTCAAAAACGGGAAAAAAAGCGGCGTCTTTGTAGTCATATTTCAAAGAATTAATTTTTTTTTTAGTCTCGTTAAAAGGATATTGGAAATTATTATACAGTAAGTATAAAAATGAGTTTAACCTTTAAAACATAATAAGAAATTCGTTTTCTCAAAATTAAACCCTAAATATATTTAGTTTTGCTATAAATTTACTTAATATTATCATAAACTTTGATCCTAAAATTTTTTCTTCAAATTTTTTTTGGTAAAAAGAAACTTTCCACTTTACGGTTATTTTATGAATATATTCTATATCCTTTTAGTTTTTCCTAATTTTTTTTTTAAAGCATCAATGAAAGAGGGGGATATTTCTTTTCCTTTACTTGTATTTGGGGTCGAATTGTTTTCAAAATTGAACTTGACTGGATCAAAGTATAATCACAAGCAAATCTAACGGGCAATCTATTTTTCTGTTTCATTTTTAATTCACACGAAGGACATTTGTGCCATCGGGTACTTCTCATCAATGATAGTATATCACTCTATTTGCACCATGCTACCTTCACACGATGCTTTTTTTTGTTTTTTTTTTAAAAAAAAAGCATATCCTAATGTCTCACACAATCTTAATCAATGTAGCAAAAGTGATTAAAAAGATTAACACTCCTTTCAGTAGCCCAAGGTATTCTTTCCCAGCCAACCCTCTCTCTCTCTCTCTCTCTAGTCACTTAAAACAGAAATGTATCACAACAATCCCACTTTCTGTTAAGTAGATAAAAACTAATTGCAAGAATTGATTTATTAAAACAAAAAGAAGAAATTTAAAATCTATTATAAAACTTCTTCCAAAAACCAATTTGCCTTTTAATAAGTCAACAGTAATTTAGTCCCTTTTGGACGTGTATAATAGTGTATTTGCAATTGTTTACAACCTTTTTTAACACATAATTAGTGGTAGATCCGAAAAATTTGGTCCGTAGAGGCAATATATACCCACAGTATATCTTTGCAAGAGATGTTATTATACAAATTTTTATGCACGAATAAGTTGTATTAATAAGTGTTAAAAAAATTACATAAAAAAATTATTCATAGTATGTAATTTTTTAAAATTAGGAGAATGATAGTAGTTCAATTACTCTGCTCCACCTCCAAATCAAGATTATTTTTTCAATTTAATAAAATTTCGCATAAAAGTTCGATTATATATTTTCAACTTAGAGATAAATTATGTAAAATATAAATTAAAGTTTTCATTATTTCTATGGTTGAACAAAACAAAAAAAATCTCAATTTTGTAGGTAAAATACTTATATTAAAATATTTGATTGAAACAATAAAGAAGAATTTTAATAAAATAAATAAAAAAGAACAATATCACAAATATTGTATGTAAATACGTAAACATAATTAAAGGAAAAAGAATTAGTGAAATTTTAATGGATTATTTTAAAAAGAAATATCCTTCTTCATCCAATTTTTTATGTGAGTAGGATCAAAGACGAAATTTGAGTGGAGGCAAATATAAAAACTCTTATAACTCCATACAAAATTTTTGGATTTCAATGGAGACAATTGCCTCCACTTTGTATTGCATAGATCTAACGGGATAAGTATTTTTTTGTCCTAAACTTTTAGATTTTTTTACGTTTGAGTCCTAAACCTTTTTGACATTACATTTGAGTCCTAAATCTTTTGATTTTTTACTATATCAGTCCTTTAAGTTACAAAAAGTAATCAATCTATTAATAAATGAGTTTAACTTAATAAAAATCATTTAAAAAAGGTTAAATATATGAATTAAATATTTTTTCATCAACAAAATATGCATATTAAATATTTTTTTAATCAACAAATATACGAATTAAATAGGTAACATGCATATTTTTGATAGAAAAGACATTCAATTCATATATTTAATTTTTTTTTAAATAATTTTTTGTAAAGTTAAAATTATTTTTTAATAGATTGATCATTTTTGTTAAACAAAGGTACTGATTTGGTAGAAAATTAAAAGGTTTAGGACTCAAATAAAATGTCAAAAAAGTTTAAGACTCAAACATAAAAAAACCTAAAGATTTAAGACAAAAAAAAAATGCTTATCCTTAGATCTAACACTGCACACAAAGGACGACGCTTATTGCTTCGAGAATTAGTGTCACTATATGTTTTTGTCATACTTACAAATATAGGGATTGCTATATAATGTGAAATAGAGTATGTTTTGTTATAAGTAGTACAACGGTGCACACTCTTCCTCTAACCTCTCTTTAGCTAGCTCTTCCTCTATTTGCAGCTCCCCCAAAATAGCCCCTCCTCCTTTGGGTAGCGGCGGCCAGCCAGCCAGCCACCCTTCCTACCTCCTCTTCTTTTCTCCTCCATTTTTTTCTTTCCCTGGCGCTTGAAGCCTTAGCTCCGCCTCTTCCCCATCTCTGTTTCCTTTTTAGGTTTTTTTAAGTCAGTTTGTTTTTCAGATCTAACCTCAACAAACACACTCATGGCCACACTGGTGCTGGATTTGTGATCTCCTCACCACCGCCGTTCATTTCGCACTTTCGGTTGTCATCTCCGTCGCTAGTGCCACCATGCAGGCTGCTACCGGCAACGGACCGAACCTCTATGTTGTAGACAAATGTGATGCCGATGTAGCTTTCACTACTAGAGTCACTGCGTCTCCAGCAGCCAGGGGCAGAACTACTGATTATGTCACTGTCGTGACTGGTGTCACCCTTGTTACTGGCACAACCTCCACTAATGGTGCCGCTGCTACTAGCTCCGCCGGCGATGATGCCGCTAATACCCTCACTGCCATGCCTTGTGTCATCGACGCCACCCTTGCTGCCACTGCCGTCGTCGCTCTTGCTACTGTTGTTCCTCACCTGTCTCCACCGTTGCCACTCCTACTACTGTCGTTTCCTCACCACCTCCGACTACTACCACGAATTTTGGTTTTGTTGGGATGGGCCTTTGTGGATTTATTTTGGGATGCATGTTAGGCTTTGTTTGGTTTGTGCACTTTAGGAAGCATATTGGGTTGTGTTGGAATTTTGTTGTGTTAGTCTATAGTTATGTGGGAAATTATTGTCTAGCATACCTGATCAATTTTTGTTGTAAGTCTGCTGAAGTACAATGCATGCTGTAATTTGCATCTGTTTTCAAAGAAGGTATATCTGTCTGAGTTATATAGATCTAAATTAGTTTCTGCTTCTTTCCCCGTTAGGGGGTTTCATTAAAACGGGTCATGTGCCCCATTAGTTAATGGTCATTGCAACTGAGTCCGGTATAGGCCACTTTGGCCGTCTTGTATTCTTGCTCTATACGGGTCCTTCCGAAGAATTTGTGTCGGATCTATAGATGGATTCAGATTATATTAATGCAGTGATTCCTTTCAATTAAAAAAAAAAAAAAGGTATGTTTTGTTGGAACTCTAAAGTTTCATATTAAGTTTTGATGATCCCAAAATATTGAGTATTACTAATATTTTTGTTTGAGTACGATTGGGGGATTGATTATATCATACAAACATATAAAGATCAAAGGAAGAAAAGCAAATAAAGCAGATTGGTGCAATGAGAAGTTCATTGATAAATAGCCATTTCCTAGAGACTGCTATAGTCAGCCAGGGATGAATCACATGATGAGTCATACTTGTTTGGAAAGCAAGGCATGTCCAGTTTTTAATGGCGCAAGCTATGTACTGATTGGAGGTGTATGGAGGAAGATATGATCAAAATACTTAATTATGCCAAATCTGTCAGGATAGACTGCATCAGTCAACTTTTAAAGGACGTCACAGACACTTGGAGATGAATTGGGAGACTATATCTATATATGGTTGGAAAGATAATTAAGTCTAGACTCCAATTTATAAAAAAGAAACGTGATTTGGATGTCTATAGAGAGAGTTATGGTGGATTTCTTGAGAGAAGTACAAGTTGGGAAGTTGAAAAGTAAAGAGTTTGAATTTGAAAAATCGTAGCATATATATTAAAATCTTTGAATTAGAATTTATAATGCACGTATAGCTGTCAAAGATCTTGTTAATTCTATCTAATGAAAGGCATTGAAGGAGATATTGAAGGATCTTGCGGAAAGATGTAAAGTGTTGAAAAATTCTACAAAACTTGGATCAGTTGAGTGACTAGTAGACCGGAGGAGAGAAATATTGAAAAATAGTTTGCAAAAGTTACAAAAAGTTTTGGTTGGTCGGCCGGATCATACTTGTGGTCGATTGATGTGACAAAAAGCCAGTATGTTCTAGATACAAAGAACTTGAGTTGGTCGATCGGACCCCTATAGCGGTCGACTGATGGTTTATAATTTCAAAAGATTAAAGTTTCCCATTTTGGAATTTATTCTCTTTATGGAAGGAAATCAATATCCAACAACTAGTTTAGCTTTTTTTTTTTGTCTATAAGAGATTTTATGTATTTGTTTGTTAGACACCTTGAACACTTTGCAAGTGGGTGTGTGCAAAATAAAATGATTAAAGAAAAGAAAAGGAGTTTAAAAAAAAATCAAAAAGCAAGGGGCTCTAAGAAAAATCGGTCTCCCACGTTTCCACTATAAAATAATTTGATACTTTTAAGTTGTATGACTATTAAATTTACTGAGATATACATCATCTACTTGTTATGGCATCAGACCACCACCTAATAAGATGGCATGCCATTAAAAATATGATGATGTGACATTTTATTTTATTCTTTTCTCATTTTTATTAGCTTTTCTATTAAATTCTAAAAATTAGGAAAAAAATGAAAAAAAAAATGTCACTCTATCATATATTTAATGATATGAAATTCTACTAAGATGTGGTCTCATAGTACGATGAGCATGTTGGGGTCCACCCCATATTGTGGGGGGAAAAATTAGAAGGGAATATTTTTCCCTTGGTAGCCAAATCAGACTGTAAAGGAAAATTGTTTTCTTGGTGGCTAAGTCATGTTAAACGAGAAGTTATTTTCTTAGTGACCAATTAGTCTTTTGGATGATTTCTTTAAAAGGGGCCCAATTGGTATATGTGAAAGAGACAAAGAGGAAAGAAGAGAGAAGAGAAAAGGTTGAGGGAGGATAGGAGAGTAAAGAGAGTCAGGTCAGGGGCTGGTGTCTTGGTCTAGGTATAGTCTCTAGTAATGTCTCCGATGTCTCCTAGTGTAGTTCTGGGTAGTCTATTGGGTGTGAGATGAGTGTACATGAGATTTGAATTTAGGTAACATATACGGTGTATTCCTCACATAATAATAGATGATATTCTCTCTGTGGACATAGACAAGTTGTTGAACCACATAAATCTCTGTGTACATGTATTTATCTTTATATCTATTGATTCATGTATGTGCGTGGTTAAATTGGATCGCACTTTCGCAGGCATGCAGGATCTGAAAAAACCCACCAGTGGTATCAAAGCCGAATGTTCGACAAAAGAGCCAATGTTGTGGCGGAGATAGCTTAAGGTTTGGCGTAGCCGCAGTGGTAGTCAAAACACATGGGAGGTGTATGTAGATCAAAGGTGGAGAGTCAAACGTTGTCGATTTTGTCACGTGGTAGTGGCGAAGTCACATGATGGTGGTCACAATGGTGGCAATGGCAGCAATTTTTTGAGCTCTCTAGTGATCAGTGTGTCTATGGGCTTTGAGTTGGGGCATGTTCTCTAGACTAGAGTGAGTCCCAGGAGGTCGAATGTAGATGATGATGCAAGAGTTTTGGGTCTATGTTTGGTTTGGACTTGTGGAGATCCAATTGGTTTAACGCACATGAATGGAAATGATATCATGTTTCGACAAGGTGCGGGTTCATGTGTTTGAAGGAAAAGATATGTTTGCAAGATGGTAATACACGTCGAAAGAACAAAAAAAAAACGATCAAATATTTGAAGGTAACAGGTGTAGGTCTTAGATTGGGATGGCTATAGGTAGAGAGGTCGTCACCTGTAGACGATAGTAAAAATTCTCTTATTTGTTGTAGGACGAGATTTCCTCGCAGTCTCGATATATTGATATTTTTGGGATATAAAATTTTACAAGGGCTTTAGATTACGGGAGCGCAGTTTAATTTACGTGGTTTGATGTATCCTAAATTTGTTTGAAAAAATCTAACATTATTTTGATTAGATAAATTCATATGCATAGGGGAAGCTATGCAAATCATGTAATCGGTGGAGTCTTGCAGGAAGTAAAAATATCAATAGTTATCATGTGGTTGAGAAGGTGTTTTCCCCTGATCTCGAAGGTTTTTTTTTTTTTTTTAAACATGGCTAGCGTGGTGCTTTTAGTTCAGGCAATAATGTGAGGGGAATTCATGCAAAAGAGGACGTGTTTTGAGATCCATCTTTGAAACTGATGGTGTTATTAACTTGTTGCAGTTACACATGTTCCTTGATTAGGTCGAATCAGGTAAAAGCACGACTTATTGATGATTCAAGTGTATAACTGGTACGGTAAAGGTCAATGGTATTTTCCCTATCTGGATTTGAGGTCAATGGTATTTTCCCTGTTTGGATTTGAGGGGGTGAGGTTGTAGTTGCACATGTTATTGGCTGAGTATTTTAAACAGAATTGTTTAGGATGTGTAGTTGGTACTAAAAAGCCAAAGTCAATTTTGTCTCTCTATACACATGGTTTGGAGGGGAAGATTGTTAGGGTTCATCCCATGTTGTGGGGTGGGAAAATTAAAAGAGAATATTTTTTTCCTAAGTAGC
The DNA here is from genome assembly GCA_037832335.1 of Carallia pectinifolia. Taxonomy (NCBI): domain Eukaryota; kingdom Viridiplantae; phylum Streptophyta; class Magnoliopsida; order Malpighiales; family Rhizophoraceae; genus Carallia; species Carallia pectinifolia. The sequence goes on from CM075453.1 coordinate 35,041,625, forward strand.
CAAGTTAGACTATAAGGGAAGATTATTTCCTTGTGGTCAAGTCATGTTAAACGACAATTTATTCTCTTGGTGACCAATTATTTTCTTAGATGATTCTTTTAAAAGGGCTCAATTGGTGTATGTGACAAAGACAAAGAAAAGAGAGGAGAACCGGTGAGAGAAGCCGAGAGAGGAGAGGAGAGGAGAGTAAAGAGAATCATATCAGGGGCTGGTGTCCTAGCCTGGGTATAATCTCTAGTAATGTCTTCAGTGTCTCCTGGTGTAGTGCTTGGGTAGTATATTGGGGATTGAGATGTGTGTACATGAGATTTGGATTTAGATAACAAAAATAGGGTTCCCTGTTTTACAGTGTATTTCTCAAATAATAATATATGACACTCTTTCTGTGGATGTAGGCAAGTTACTGAACCACGTAAATATCTATATACATGTATTTATCTTTATATCCATTGATTCGTGTATGTGTGTGGTTAAATTGGATCGTGCTTCCGCAAGCAAGCGAGATCTGATAAATCCCAACAGAGCAGATGATGTAAACCTTAGTAAATTTAACTATAGATGACCAAAAATACCAAATTATTCCATAGCAAAATTATGAGGGACCAATTTTGCAAAAAAAAAAACAAAAATTGTGTCTACAGTTAAATATTAGCCCAAACATTGGTACCAATTCAGTATTTTTGCCTATACTTTATTATGTTTTCATACACACATATATTATTATTTAATACTGGTTTAACCGTTGATTTAATCTGTTGACACCTGATTTTCTAACTTCTTTAATTCAGTTTTAAAAGTATTGTGTTCCATAAAATATATTTATATATGAATAATTTAATAAAGGAATTTTATGTCATGTGGTAAAGTTATCACATTTTACAAGGAAATAAATGTGAAATATGTATATTGTTATTGCAATTAATCGGGTAAGTACGAAGTGTTACTTTGTCAAATACAGAAAGTATGTCATCCAAAATATCAAAAAGTTGGCATTTGACGGAATATCATAAATGGAAATATGATATCAACCTAGGTTAATTTTTTTGCTCAAAACTTAATTGAATAAACATATAGGTCTAAATATATATTTCACCCACCATCTTTACTTCTTTTGAAAATTTTACCTACAATCACTTTTATGTTCTGTCAGTCAACCTTTTTCACCATTATCCGTTAGTCATCCATTCTGTAGGGTTGCAAACATGCATGTTCATTAAAAACTCGAAAACTTAATTCGATAAAAGCTCACTCAAACTCTTTTATTTAATTAAATAAGCCAAGTTCGAGCCTCGTTTCAAAGCTCATTTAATAAACAAATCTACCTTAAATAAAAACAAGCTCAACTCATTAAAGCTTGCAAACATTTCATTTGTAAAAGCCCAATAAAGCTCATTTAATAATTTAAAATATTTCCAAATCTTATACTTATATTTGTTTCTTTAACTATAAATGTAAGAAAAAGAAACACATGAAAAATGAAAATACAAGTAACCAAAAAAGAGAGAAGGGGGAGGGGGGGTTGGGGGGGGTTGCTATATTTATAAGAAGAGCAACCCCTTTCCCTTTTCCCACACGCGATGTGGGATAAATGACTAAGAGACGTTTAATGCACATGCAGGCTTGACCACTTGTGGTGGATGAAGTCGACAAAATTGCCAAATTACCCCTACCAATCCATTCAAATTACATTGATTCCACGAAATTACCAAATGATCCCTGCCACTCCATTCAACTTAGGCACTTATCTCCCATCGTTTGTGGGAACAAAGGGGAGGGAGTGTTTTTCCTAAAATTATAACAGCCCCTCCCTCTTTTAACATTGAAGTGGCTATCAATTGGGCTGAGTTGCTATGGTCCAAACATGAGTTTAGGCTAGGCATTCGGTTTTTGGATGGCTTGATTTTGTTATGGATAATGATTACTATCATAAAAATTGACTCTCGACATTTATGGAATTTTTAGTTGTTAAAGTTTTTATAAACTGACTCATGGATTGACTCTATACTTTTGTCGTTAACTAACACTTTAACAATTTTTTCTTTTCTTTCGGTAAATTTTGTGAAACAATTTTTGGTCAGCCTATTATGATCTTTTTATTATTAATTTGAATGTCAAGCCGAGCTCAACCCTTGGAACAATTTTTCCCAGACGAGCTCAAGCTTAGATCTAGAAGCTTGTTTCGAGCTCGAGCTTAAGAAAATTTTTGACGAGTCCAGCTCGAACACTGCTGAGTTCGTTTCGGATAGGCTCGGTTCATTTGTAACTATATCAGTTAGCGTCATGTTATCTAAATTAGACGTCATGTTAGTATAAACCGATGATGTGGTACACAACAATGCTTCTTTCTTATATTTTTGTGGAAATTTTGGTTTTCAAGAAATTAAAAGACAAAAGCTAAAATAATTTTTTAAAACTTAAAAAGTTAAAAAAAAAAACAAAAAGAAAAACTCAAAACCCAAAATCGGTGACGTTGTGTTTGACTGCGACTGCTACTGGTTCCGTTGGGACTCCTCGCCCAACCGCGAGCTTATCACGAAGTCATCGAAGCCTTTGAAGACCACTTGACTAACGGCGAGCAGTCGAGGAAGAACACTTGCAGCAGCAAGCAACACGACAAGACTGCTCCCCCATTCCGCTAGAATCAAGTGGCTGATCTGGAGACGCCTCCCCCAGAAACTAACGAGCCTTTCGTTGTTGATCATGCTTCTATTTCTGTTTCCATTTCTCTTGCTGCTTCGCCAGATGATGACGCGTCGTCGGAATTGGGTTGTGGGGTTTTTCCTTTTTTTTTTTGAATTTTTTAATTTTAAAAAATTATTTAAACTTTTTTTCATTTCTTGAAAATTAAAATTTCTCAAAAAATATGTAGAAAATATGTTTGTGTTACGTCATCAACTTATGTTGACATGACGTTTGATTTAATTAACAAAATGTTGACTGGACTGTTACGCGTCAAATTTAATAATTGACTAACAAAAAAAATATAAAAAATATTGACGGCAAGAATATAAAAAAGTGGATTATGAAAAAAAAAATGTTATTGATAAAATTTTCAAAAGTTAAAGATAATAGATGAAATATATATTTGTCCGATATATATATAATTTGGCTTATCCTAGTGATAAGTCCTAATCATAAGTGAACAAGAATATATAATGCGTTGAATAAGATAAATAGAAACAATAAAACCGAGGCAGGAAGAACTTACAAGAACTTGAAGCAAGTGATAATATTGCTGGTGGAGATATGATATGTGAACTTGAAGCAACTTAAGATGCTAATGTTGCACTGTTCGGAAGAGAATACCGGAACAAATTCAGATTACAAGAGAGATTTTCTGCAATGGAAGAAAGAAGCAGAAGATTGAACAATAATTAATCATAAATGCTTAATTAATAAGTGTCATGTGAGTATCACTAGCTTGATGGTGTTACATGACGAAACAATTTTAGTCGTTAACATTTTCAAGGAGTTATTTTAACTTTTGAGTGGGGATAAACGTGAAAATGTTGGATGTATACCATTATTGCTATTGATTAGGTAAGTTAAGAAGCATTACTCTGTTTAAACACAAAAAGTATGCTGTCCAAAAGTATCATGGTTGGCATTTCATGGAATCTTGTAAGCGGAACCCTGGTTTGTAGTTTTGTTGCGTAACAAGTGTTCACTCTGAGACAAACTAAAAAAAAAAAAAAAAAACACATACCCAATGGGCCTAAGAAAAAAAAAACCTCATACATGGAAAGATTAAAGAGAGAGCAAACAACATATAAATAGATACAAAAGACTTATAACCCAAGAGATAAGGTTTTATTTCAAGAAGTGATGTCAAAAGTCCAATAGATATTGCTTGTTGCTAAGCCAAAAAATGCCAACAAGTTTTATTATTATTTTGATGTAATCTTAAGTAAAAGTAACAAATATATTTTGATTGATTTCTCATAATAAGTGTGAGTGAATGAGTGAGAATAATTGGTGAAAGAAAACAAATAGAAACAATAAAACCAAGTTCAAAAGAAGAAGAATCAAACTTACAAGAAATTGACGCAAGTGATAATGTTACAGAAGGAGACATGGTATCCGAACTTTGATGACAAAATAAAGGAACAGTTCCATCTTATAGACCTTAACCTGATATGTTAATATTGCAGCAATGATACTAAGGGAGCACAGAACAATTCTGGATTACGAGAAAGAATTGCTGTGAAGATACCAGAAGATCAAAAAATAGTTAATATAAAAATTTGATTAAAGAATATAATAATAATAATAATAATAATAATAATAATAATGTTATTATGATTATTAGAAATCAGAAACTATTGCGTTTTATCGTGTGTTTTATTAAATAAGTAATTGAAAACACAACATTAGAGCTTCTTTGATCCACCCATTGGTAATGGCCGCTTGGGTGTCTCAAAGAAAAATCGAAATATGTTGGTACTTTTTTCTTAGCTTTTTATGCGACTCGTATTTTTGATGCTAATAACAATAGTTGGTACAAAGAAAGCCAAAAACCAAAAAAAAAAAAAAAGACAGAAAAAGAAGGGAAAAAAATTCAAACTTACGAGATCTTGAAGGAGGTAAGACTAATTAAAGAAATAGCATCGGTATCTGAAAAAATTTGGATTGCAAGAGAGTGAATTCTTATAATCAGAGAGGCACAAAGATCAAACGGACCATGCCTGACAGGCCAAAATTGATATCTCAGTGGAATTTTAAGGAAAAAAGAAAAGAAGAAGAAGTAAACATTATGGTTGCTCATAAAGGGGTGGGAATAAATGAAAATATAATGAGTAAAAAGAAAAGTAAATAGAAGCAAAAATGAAGAAGAAGAACTTCATTTAAAAAAAAAAAACAGAAGAAAAGAAGACTTACAATACAGCAACACAAAGTTGTGATTAACATCTAATGATTAACGGAGAAGCATCAGCAACAGCCTAAGATTTTGATACAGTAGTGATCATAAGTAGCAATTGCAACATCAACACAAACGAGATCAGATTGTACTACAGAAATTTGGAGAGACAACGAAAGAGAATGAATTTCTGTGATAGAAGAAGAAGAAGAAAATGGGTGGTTTACCTATAAACAAAGTTTGTTAGAGGTTTTCACCAATAATTGAGTAATAGTAATCTCCTGGACGACCAAGACTCTTTATTATTATTATTATTACCATTATTATTATTTTTTGGTGAAGAAAAATTTAGGTGAGGGGAGGCTGTCTCAGTCCAGTATTAGGGAAAGTTGCAGATTTCAAAGAGGACTGATATTTATTAATAATTGAACAGACAGAGATATTTAAAATAAAATAATTAGACCCTTTATTATTTTGCACTTCCGACCAAATGTTTGAATTGCACCTTCCGGTTTCCCGCATGTGGGAATAAGTTAAGGTAGCCAGGCTTTGAAAAAAATCCAAAATTTTGGTTAGTAAACCAAAAAAAATTCTAAAATTATAGTTTACCTTAAAAAAAAAATAATATTAAGTGACTTTACATAAGTAATAACATGTAGTTACACATTTTTATCTAATAGCATCTGATAATTTTTTTCATTTTTATTTTTTTATTAATTTAATTATCAAATGACTCATATCATTTTATAACTATTTTAAATCTATTTAAATGAAGTCATCAATTTTTTTCTTACAAAAATTAATCTAAATAAGGAAATGAAAGATAGTTACCCTTGTGATGTTCAAACTATCGATTGAACTAGTCATTAATTAGTTTAATGAATTCATTGCAGTTAAGCGACACCACAAAGTCGAGCGGCGCCTATTGTTCACAACCCAAAGTCACTGGTTATAGAAACCGATGGAGAATCTATGCTATGGCAAAGATGAAGAGGTAGCCATGGTTTTCTTTTTCCCATCTTTGCTATTCCTTTATCCTATTGAAAGGATTGCCACTTGACTACTTTTTGTGAGTTTTTGCCTCATTTCTACTTGAAAATTTTAGTTTTCTTCTTTAAAATAAATTAACTTGTTAATTAATTATATCATTTAAGTCAACATTATGTGAAATCATATCATACTATAAATATTATTTTGAAGAAAATAAAAAGTTGTTTAGTAATTATCATTCAAGCAAATATTCTTCTAATAAACACTATGTCAAATTATATATCATAATTAAAAACATTATAAAAGATGAAAAGTTTCAAGTAATTGATATTCTATATACATTAACATGCCTTCATTTTATCATTTTATATCGTCAGTTCCATGTTTAGCCATGTTTTCTAATTCTTTTTATCATTTTATCTTGCATTTTTTGTATTGCATATTTACTTTATTTTTGCTTCAAGTAATTTATTTTTTAATAAAATTTTGTTTTCATCTTATTTGATAGTTATTCTTTTATTATTTTATTTTTTATGTATTGAATTATAAGATCAAAAATTATGAATGAATTGCCATTGAAAGATTCGAGCTTGACTTTGTGGAGTTAGTGCGATTGCGTGAGCGTAGGGCTTACTCAACTAGATGTATTGGTTGGATTCACATTTTTTAAGTTCAACTTGGTTAAACGAACCACCAACTAATCTAGTATCTTTTAAGAAAATGTTATCACCAGTTAATTTTAAAAAATGTGTCAAATATTAATTGACTTGAATGAGCTTTTCTTATATTTTGTTACAGTATTAATGAGTGTCAAATGTAATATTGTACCTTAACATAAATCTTACTTAATGAGTCAGAAAATAATAAAGGGATTCAGATTTAAATTAATACAAAAAAACCATACCTACTTATCATCAAATTACTACTTTAAGTGATTGTATTAGGCAATGGTTTATTAGCCTATGAAATTGTATTATTTAGTCTTCCGCCAATAATTAATAGATTGAGCACTAGTTGACTGTTTGGGGATACAGTTGGACAATTTGTTTTGAGAATAATAATATTATAAATTTTAATAATAATAGATATATTTTTAATAATAAAAAATTTAATAATAAAATTTTATTATTAAAAATATAAATATTATTATTTAAAATTAAACTCTCATTACTTTTAAATTCAACAATAGTCAGGCAATTAAATTTTTTCCTAATAGGTATTATTACCGACTTCCGATAAAACCTTTACTAATTAGACACACATTTCCAAAAGAAATTTAAGTTGTACGATTCAGCCCAAAGGTTTTGAGCCATACACCACGCGTTTTCCGATTTCAAAAGTGCACGGAAGCCACGGAGTCTTATAATAAGTTGTCATCCACACAGTTAATTTTAAAAGGCACAGCCGTAATCATGCTCAATTTAAAATTGAGAACTACTGACTTCGAATTCTTATAATTTTTTTAAAATAAAACAATAAAAATGTAACTAATTACACGCCCGAGATATGCGGCCTCACTTTAATTTACCTTTTTTTTTTTCACCTTGGTTGGCTTATTCCAGGTTGAACAACAATTGTTATATTTTGAATTGTACAATAATAGTAATTCTTTTTTTTTGAACAACAATAATAACAGTTTGCCAATTTGTTGTAATGTAAATATGGAAACAGGATCCGTACGTTTCGAGCCTGTAACTGTTAGGCTGCAAAAAATACAGATACAGATTACAAAAGAAAATTTATAATTTATGCGCGTTCGATCTCCGAGTAGATCTTCTGATTAATGCTCCTATGTATTTTAGTCAAGGGCTGCACGAACTTGATCTTGACCGAAAAATGTTGAATTTCCACATCATGATCTTGAACTGTAGGAAATAGATTCCACTGAGGGCCAAGGCTTGATCTTAGGTGGTGCTGGAATTCCAATAAGGGTCGTAGAGGATTGATTTCGTTCGGAATGGTCTGGTTCTGGTAAAAGCCGTATGGGTGGACTGAGTTGACTCCACTGAGGGCCGGGACTTGATCCCACTCGGACTGTTTAGCTCCGTTGATGGCCGTAAAGACTTGTTCTCAGGTGGACTGATTTCGCTGAGGGCCGGAGGCTTAATCTCAAACGAATATTTAATATTTTGGATATTTATTCTCGCAGATCCCAATTTGAGGCAACCGAAGAGCGTATACCCAAAATATCTTTGAAAATGAGTATGATAAATATTTTAGGCCTTTCCTCTGGAAGATCGCACTTAATGGCATTTAGAGTACGTTTGCCTAAAATACGAAAACGTAGGAGAAGAAAAAGTTTTTAAAAACTTGGAATTGCAAAATGTTTTGCAATTCCTTTCTCTGGCCCGCTGTGCTTGTTTTGTTTTTGTGGTGTTGTCCAATGGCCATTGGTTTTACCTATTTATAAGCTTTTTGGGTGGCATTGTGTAGTATTGTGCCACCAACTTTTTGCTGACTTTTTTTTTTCGCTGATGCCTAACTTTGAGTTTTTTTTCTTCGCTCTTCTAGAAGCCGACTTTCTAGATTGCCTCTTTTTTAAAAAAATTTTAAAACATATTTTATAAATGTCCCCACTTCAGGGCTTGGTGAGGAAGAAAAATCATGAGGACGTGATCCGAACCGAGTCTTGAAGTTCAGGTTGAAGCTTGGAATGTTTGGATGAACATTGAATGTTAAAGTCTTCTAACTCCGACTAACCCAACTGTTGTTGGATCGCAATAGGAAACCAATGCGATATTAAGGAAGTCAGTAGTCCAGCCAATATAGAAATTGAAACTTTGACTCCAGCTGATGTTGAGCTTCCATAGCTCGCAAATAATTTTTTATATGTTTTGAAGTTTCATAGCTCCGGTGAGGATGATCTGGTAGGTAAGGAACTTGTACCTCCCCACGAAGAAGGTTCAAGACTACGGAACAACAAGGCAAACTCACAAAGAGGCAAGCTGTAGTGATAATTTTCGAGTCTGTTTTGACGTAAGGAGAGTAGTTGGAACTTTCCTGTCCGTCGCCACATCCAATAACAAGTGAGGATGCTCACAACTTCTCAGCTCACTGCGATAGATGTGAACGAAGAAAAGTGGTTGGAACTCCATGACACCAATGGCATTGGAGGTTGAGTTTCAAGGGGCTTTAGAAATCTCTCGAAGAGGACTACTCATTTTCTTCTTAGCTCGTGCGCTTCCAGTTTCTTGATCAAAGAACTTCCTGCAAGAGAAAGTATAGAAGCTAGCCATTTCTTTCCTGGGAGAAAGAAGGCTCAGGGGGTGAGTTCTGTAACTCAGGTATACAGGGAATATATACACACCAAAAAGCTACCTTTTTTTTTGTTTTTGTTTTTTTTTCTTCTGAAAAGTCAAAAGAGAATACGTGGAATTTGGTGGGGTCCTCTATGTCCTTTTCTTCCATAAGCGACAGAGGAGGCAGCGGTTGACGAGCGTCGCAAAAGTCGTTATCGCTTGTCATAAAAGTCGTTGTGCCTTATCCTTGTCAGTCATCCAGGTGGGGCCCGAGGCGCAGCTCCAAGTCAATCCTGGCCTCATCCGGTGGGCCGATAATGTTGACATCGCTGGAACCTTCCGATTGGTTGATACTGCCAGAATATTCTGGAAAGCGAGACAAAGTTTCGCTGGAATGACTTCTTTCTAGTAGAAAAGTTCCTCCTGAACTTAAGTATCTGTGAGGGATAAACCCTTAATTGATTCCGTAAGACCACCAAGACTAGTATGCATACTCCCACAGGCTACAGCTTTGATCGTCATAGTCTGGAGGGACGATTGCAGTGGTAGAACTCAAACTTATTTCATTTAAGGGTGAAACTGTACCGGTGAGATCTACTATGGGAACGGCAGACTGTGCTTTGGAAATAGCATCTATCAGTGCCGTTCTCTCCCTATTTCTCCAATTCTGTAATAAAAAATATACATTTTTTCCTTCGACTGCCCCAAGCGGGCACAGTCGTGAGACAAATTGGAGAATCTGTGATGAGTTAGGGACAATACCTTCATTGTTCTAGAAGAACTCCTCCAAAATTTGTAGTTGCATCATAGTTGGATGCCATCTTTTGCGGGGTGACCTTTCTTCTTCCTTAACCTGTTGTTTTGCAGATAGTTCCATTTTTCTGCTGCAGAGGAGCAAAGGTCTGATATGCATGGAAGATTGAAGCGAGACTGAAGCAGAGGCTCAAACTCAAACTCACGATCTCTTTTATATTTTTGGGTCATTCATAGTTTATACTCATATGGGTCAGGAGTTTTGGACTGGGTGTTGAGTTTGATTTTTGAGCCGTTCACAGTTTATACTCGTGTGGGCTAGGAGTCTTGGACTGGGTTCTGTGTTGTTGTTGCCGTTTCGCCTTTTATACTCGTGCGGGCTAGGAGTCTGGTTTGCTGGATTGTTCGCCTTTTATACTAGTGCGAGGCAGGAGTGTTGAACTGTGTTGTCCCTGCGAGGCAGGAGTGTTCTGTTGAACTGTCGCCTTTTATACTCGTGCGAGACAGGAGTGTGCTGCAGGAATGCTGTTGAGTTGCTGACTTGGGTTTTGGTTTAGGGTTTGGGGTTTTCCCTCGACTTTGGATTTGGATTTGAATTTGAGCTTTGAGCTGGAGTTTAAGTTTGGACTTTTGGATTTTGAGCTGGAATTTGGGTTCGGGCTTGGGTTCTACCCCCGAATTTGGATTTGGAATTTTGAGCTAGAATTGAGACTTGGGAGTTTGACCCTGGGTTCGAGCCTGAATTTGGATTTGTTGGGTATTGAGTTGGGGTTTGAGATCTGCCCCCAAATCTAGAATTGGATTTTGAGGAAGGGTTCTGAACCTGCGCATGAGTTTCAGACTTTTTTTTTTCTCTTTTCTTTGATTTTTTTGATGATTTTTTTTAAAATTTTTTTTCTTTTTTTTTTGAATTTTTTTTTGCATAACAATACTTTAAAAATTTACCGCTTGATCAAGGCAGGTCAAAATGTGTTTTTGGGTTTGACAACATGTAAGTGTGGATTCATGCTGACTTTCTTTTGACAGATTTGCAGAAACAGTGATCTGGTTGACTGGGGCCACGTCTTCTCGATTCAAAATGAATTTATTTTGGTCTATAAGCTTCAAGATCAGCACCTTTAAGACGAAACACTTCTTGGTTGGATGACTGACTTTGCGATGATACCTGCAGAATTTCGAATCATTGACCCGATCGTTCTGATTAGATTGCTTGCACTCCGGGAGCTTGATCAGCTTAGCTTCCAAAAGTTGATCGAGAATGTCTAGAACATCAGAGTCAGGGAATGGATACTGATAGGTTCAATATTTACATAAGTTTATGCATAATTTTTATATATATTTGGATAATTTAATTATGTAAATATTGTGAATTGTGGTAAATTCTACTTCGGTTGCTTGTTTTATACTTTGTAGGACAATTGGACATAACCGAAGTAATTGACGCTTGGAAAAAGGAACCTATCGGGTTTGAAGGAGTAGAAACAAGCCAAGCACCAAAGAACCGAACCAAAAGTTTGGTTGGAAAGCTAATATGTGGTCAGTTCGGGTAGAATTTCACAACTTTGCGCACTGCTCGGTATTTCAGCCATAACTTCCTCTACACAACTCGGAATTGGATGATTCTTAAGCCGAATCGAAGCTAAGAGATAAAGCTACAACTTTTCTGTTTTGACAAACTTCGGATTCTGCGTGGAAGGGGTCGAAATTTGGGTCTGTAGATACATGATCAAAACTGTCCAGAAAATTTATAAATCCTTTTCCGACTCGAATTTGGACTCTTTAGGGCTTATTTGAGGGGACTATAAATACGAAAGTTACAGCAGAGTTAGAGGACTTTTGGAGGCTATTCTTGTAGACACAAGACAGAGAAAAAGCGTAGGGAGCGAAGAGGAGAAGAGCATAAGGGACGAACACGAAGACATCGGAAACGAGTTTTTCGATTCCTTTTCTTTCCCTTCTTTTTCTTTTGAACTTAATGATGTTGGATATTTGTTTATCTTTGGTTTTTAGCATGAGTAGCTAGAACCCTAAACTAGGGCGAAAGGGATGTAGCCTAGTTTAGGGTTGGATTATTTGATTTTGTGGATGTTTAGATGTTCTTTTGATTTTATTGCAATTATCTGTTGAGAACTCGATTTGATTTATCTATTTTGTTCTTAAATATGCTTTTGTGTCTGGCCATCATGAAAGTAGTCATAGGATTTGTGTTGAGATCGACAGATGAGACACAATCGTGCACTAAATAGATAAACATATGAACTTTGAGTCAGACATGAGATAAGTTTATATGATGTCATTATAAATTCTCTGTTCTTAATGGGTTTAATCTACTTTGTGTAAGTTCGAGAGAAGATCACAAATAGATTGAATATGGTTAGGGTTGCTTGAGAAAGAACACTAACTGAAGAAGAAGAATTGACATTCAGATCATTAATCCACAAAATTCATATAATTCAGCTCTTCTAGGTGAAAACCCATAGCCCTAGTACCCTCTATCTTGTGTTTAGTTTTAATTAATTTACCTCTGATTTTTCATTAGTTAAATTGTTTAATTTTTAGTTTAATAATTCTGCTTCTCATTAATTTTCTTAACATAAAACTTTTAGTTTGAATAACTTAAATCATAATTAATTCTTTGTTCCCTTGGGTTCGACACCTGGAGTATTCACCAGGATTTTATTACTACGATCGGCCCTGTACGCTTGCAGGATTTTACCCGGTCAGATACTTCTTCTGTTCCAACTCTCGCAAGGTCGTCTTTCCCTTTTCTTGTTGTTTTGCCAACACTGGAGGACTTATTTTCGCTTTAACTCCAACTTTTATAGGTGAAGTATCAATGGACATCACTTCCTTGCCCCTATGTTGGCCCAATTGGATGGGAATCGTACCTCCAGAGGTTTTGATACTTGTTTCCATATCATGTGCGCAAGTCGCCAATTCCTCGAAAGTTCGAGGTTTCATGCCCTGCAAGATGTATAACAGTTCCCAGTGCATTCCTTGAATGCACATTTGTACCGCAGAAGTCTCCGTCAGACAATCTTTGCAATCCAAGCTGAGAGCATGCCATCTATTTATGTATTTGATGACAGACTTTCCTTTCTTTTGTTTGGTGCTAGTAAGCTCCATCATGCTTACTATTCAACGGGTGCTGAAAAATCTGTTGTAGCTGCTCCCAACTGTCAATTGATTCTGCTTCAAGGTTTATGAACCAGGTGAAGACGGTATCTCTGAGTGAACGAACGAACTGCTTTACCAAGAGATCTTCGTAAGTTCTTGCGTTGTTACAGGTTTCAACGAAGTGGGCGATGTGCTGTTTAGGATCACCTCGTCCGTCAAATTGTTGAAATTTGGGTGGTTGGTAGCTCAAAGGCATTTTGAGATTTTCGATCCGTCTGGTGTACGGTTTGACGTACATTTGTGAACCTTAAAATGGTACACTTTATTGCAAGCGGATTGTATTTGCTATCATATCCTGTAATTGTTGGACAGATAGCGAAGCGGCAGAATTTGCAGGCAACACCTGTGTGGAACTACCTTGTTGCTTTTCCGCAGTGAAGAGATCAGCTGGCATTGCTTTTGGAGTAAAATTAGGTGGATAGGGCTACTCTTCGCGGGTTTCAGGATCAGCTTGGATCAAGACCTTTCCTTTGAGGCGAGCGATCTGTTGATCTTTTTCTTCCAAAGCCTTCAACAGTTGGAAAATTTTGCTTTCCAATTCCGCGATCCTTTCTTCTGTGTTAGTTGTGCTTGTCATCATGACTACGACAACGTCGATGTTGGATTCCTGCTATTTTTTTTTTTTGAAGGAGCAAAAGATGGGAGGTAAAGATGTCCCATCGGGCATGCCAAATTTGTGAAACGGGACCCGTACGTTTTGAGCCTGCAACTGTTAGGCTGCGAAAAATATAGACACAGATTACAAAAGAAAATTTAAAATTTATGTGGGTTCGATCTCTGAATAGATCATCCGATTAATACTCCTGTGTATTTTAGTCAAGGGCTGCAAGAGCTTGATCTTGGCCGAAAGATATTGAATTTCCACAACGTGATCTTGAACTGTAGGAAATAGATTCTACTGAGGGCCAAGGCATGATCTCAGGTGGTGCTGGAACTCCGATGAGGGCCGTAGAGGTTTGATCTCATTCAGAATGGTCTAGTTCGGGTGAGGGCCGTATGAGTTTGGTCTCAGGTGGACTGATTTGACTCCACTGAGGGCCGGTGCTTAATTCCACTCAGACTGTTTAGCTCCGCTGAGGGCTGTAGAGGCTTGTTCTCAGGTGGAGTGACTTCGCTGAGGGTCGGAGGCTTAATCTCAGACGAATATTTAATATTTTTGATATTTATTCTCACAGATTCCAATTTGATGCGACCGGAGAGCGTATACCTAAAATATCTTTGAAAATGAGTATGATAAATATTTTAGACTTTTACTCTAAAAGATCGAACTTAATAACGTTTAGAGTGCGTTTGCCTAAAATACAAAAACATAAGAAAAGAAAAAGTTTTTAAAAACTTGGAATTGCAAAATGTTTGCAATTCCTTTCTCCGGCCCGATTTGCTTGTTTTGTTTTTGTGATGTTATCCAATGCCCATTAGTTTTGCCTATTTATATGTTTTTTTGGTGGCGGTGTGTAGTATTGTGTCACTAATTTTTTATTCACTTTTTTTTCTTTTATCAGTGTCTAACTTTAGAAATTTTTTTCTTCGCTCTTATAGAAACTGACCTTCTATACTGCCTCTTTTTTTTCTTTTTTAATTTTAAAACATATTTTACACTGAACTTCACAAATTTAAACCTGAAGCCTCACATCTGACCTTGTTGTTAACTAAATATTGGCGAAGAGGCTCCTTATGACGTTTTTTTTTTTTTTTGATTTATTAATTGTGATTTGTTGAGAACAAGAGGCCGACTACAGAGCACCGTAGTCAAGGCCCTTGGAAGTCACGCCTTCGCGTGTTGGCCCCTTAGCTGCCACCTGTTGATCAAGACAAATAATGATGTTATAGCTCGGAGGGCATAACAGAGAAAAGGATATTGGGCAATATTAAAACAGAAAAACTTGGTGGACCACTCCAGATGAATTGGAGCCACGTCCACCAAGTATTTTGCCCATCTATTGCAGGGGATACTGTCGCCACTTATTATAGGAAGAGGTGGCTCTCCCTTGTCTAGGGAATCCGTCTCCCTAATGGGATCCGTACTAAAATTGTCAAATAAAAACATCCGGACAATCTCTCTCTAGTCGTACTCTAAAAGGGGAGAGGGCCAGGACTTTGATGTCCACATTAATTTTTACTGTTTTGCTGTGTGTCCTATTTGGTTATGTTGTGATTTACTATCTAATTTAGTTTTTGATTTTGGACGTTTCAGCAATAGTATATAATAATAAAGGCTGATTACCTCTAGTTAATGTTATCTAATCTAGTCCAAATTGTAAATATATTATGTACGATAAGCTAAAAATTATTTAAATAATTCATTGGTGTGAACTAAACTTAGGTCCTTACCAATGAATTATTTACAAAATTCAGCGGTGTGAATTGAATTATAAATATATCAAATTTTTTGTATTTATTAATCAATATCAATTTAGCTATTTTAACCAATAGTTTAATCAATTGGCCCATGACTTTTTTAACTTTTTTCATTCGGTTCTAAAAGTGTTTTGTTTGATAAAATACATTCATATATGGATAATTGTATAAAGGAATTTTATGTTGGATAATGTGGTAAAGTTATCTCATTTTACACGTGAAATATAATATGCATATTGTTATTACTATTAATCAGGCAAGTAAGAAGTACAACTCCGTTTACATACAAAGAGTATACCATCCAAAATATATCAAAATTGTTCCTTTGATGGAATATTGTATCGAATATTGGCAATAGAAACATGATACCTTCCTAGTTTAAATTTTTTGCTGAAAAATTAAGTGAAGAAATTTATATAATTTGTCAATTTGACTTCTCCTAATGATAAGTGAACAAGTGAGAATGTATAACTGATCAAAGAAGACAAATAGTAACAATAAAACCATGTTCAGGAAGATCTTACAAGAACTTGGACAAAGTGATCATATTCCATATAGAGATAAGATATATGAACTTGAACCAAATTAAGATGCTAATGTAGAAAAGTTAGGAAGAGACTACTGGATCAACTTCAAAGTATAAGTTATAATTTCCGTAATGGAAGAAATAAGGAGAAAATCAAACATTAGTTAATCATAAATTTGTAATTAGTAAGTGTCAAATTGTGTATCTAACAATTTGATCAATTCTTATCCAAAAACATAGTCATATTGAATAAATATTAAAGTTTAGAACTTGTTTGAAAATTCAAAATGATTCATGACTGAATTACGAAAATCTGCAAAAATTTAGTACTTTGAGAAGGGCTATCCCTTTTAGGAACTTTACCTTTACCTTTTTTATTTTTATTAAAATAAAAAAATAAGAGTGTTATCTATAATTCTGTCGAGAAATATTACACATATTGAAAGAGTAAATCTATTTCAATCTTTTGATAAGTCTTCACCAACAACATTATCAATTAACGCAATTGCCAACGCTAGGCATTTTGACGTTGATGTTTGCATAGGTATGGGGCATTAAATTTATTTGTTTTTAATGAGATATTCTTAATATTTTTAAATTGCTCCCTAGTCTCCATATATCCATATTTATATACAAGTACGCAAAATTGAAACTGAGAAAAAATTAGTGAAATGCTACATGACTACTTTTTCTTAATTTTAAAAATATTTAAGAATTTAGTTAAAGTTTTAATTTTTGTAATAGAATCTTACAGTTTATAGCATTTGATATTAACTTAATAGTTAATTTATAATTTTTATTAATATTTTAACAGAATTAGGATTCCGATGTACATGTAAATTACTTAATTAAGATCTAATATGTATTAAAATTTACTCAACACGTGTTAATAATTATTCACATATATTTGAAATCCACAAAACCCAAATACTAATAATTAAGAAAAAACAAAATAATTTTTAAGAAAAGAAAAAAATCATGAACTCCTCTTATTATTGTTTATAGAGGAAATAAATAACTCAAAATTTACATTTTTTTCCTAAAAATTAAAAATGCTCATAATTTAAGTCTTTTTTAATTTTTCCCCTTTTTCTCAAAAAGGAAACAAAAATGTACTTCAAATTCATTGTTTTTTAAATAGATAAAATACTCATAATATAAGAATCTTTTTTTCTTTTCATTTAATTGAAACATAATCAAAAATACACTTCTCAATAAATATGACGAGCATGTACATTGTGCGGGTCTAATACTAATAATGTTTTCCAAAATGACCAGTATATATATGCTACTTTAAATCGATATTTTCTTTGCAGAAGTTCTAGATAGTTTGTAAAGCATTAAAAGTATAAAAAAAATTTTTTTTTTAGATGATAAGAACTTAGAACTTAGTTTGAGTGTATTAGGCATTTGAAAAAAAAAAAATCAAGAAGATCTAACTCGGTTACCATACTACTCCATGTTGACATTTAAACCATTAGTTTAAAATCAACTTATTAAGTGTAATTGTAATATTTTTAATTTATTGAAAGATTGATTATGGCGTGCGTTATACATTAGAAAATAACTTTCCTCTTCTCATGAATCTACAACACTCTCTTCAGGATTTGGAATCAGTAGATTGGATAATTCTTCATGTACACTTAATACATCATTCTACCTAATCCGCTTAATTCAATCCACCACTTGCACATTAGATTGGATTGGTTTTGACGGATTGCATGCAATAAAAAAAAAAATTTTCATAGCAAATAATTCAGTCATGTACACAAACTAATAGTTAATAGACAGTTCTAAAAATAGTCTGTATAGATGCTCCATTGAACTCCGTGTTAACTTCTAGAGCTTTTAATATGTTTCTGATTGTTAAATTCAGTCAGTTTTTATCTTTTGGTGGTTTAGGTGCCAAATTGTACCAATTTGTTAAAGTCGTTAGGTTTTTAGCCCCTTTTTTAAACTGATATCTATTGTTGGATTCAGCCCGGATATTTGAGGCCTTTGTAAGCCTCATTGGAGAAGTTTTCGGATCTTGTTTAATCTAATGTCCAGCACGCTAAAATTCCTGTGGGTGATTCCTTCTTATTCTCTGTTTGTAGAAGAGGGTACAGGGCAAAACGAAGATATGGCAATGCACCAAAAAAAAAAAAAAAACAGTGAAGGCAGGACTGCTTCTGTTGTGTGCATACTGAATTATAGAGCCAAATTGCTTAGATATTTTAACATTGCTAATGAACAGACTCTGCATGGAACCAAAGTTTGGGTTGCTGCAATTGTTTGTTTAGCACTTTGCATGTATATATATATATATATATCAGGTCGGATAGAGGTAGATTTTTGAACTCTCGATCCGCTTTTGACGGATTTTAAAATTTCAAAATTTTAACCAATTCAAACCTTTGGCTTCGTGGCAAATATAAGTTCATACGGATTAGATTAGTCAGTTTTCGGCAGATTGGACAGGTTTTGAATAACACGTCCTACCTCCAAGATGTGTTCTAATAGACATAATTGGTCATGTTAACCACAACACGAGAGAAAATTAAATCATTTGAGTAGCTCATTGCTTACCATTTTTTTTTTTTTTTTTTTGAGTAGCTCATTGCTTACCAATTCATAATTAATGTAAATATTATACGATTAAGACATTATTTAAATATACAATCAATTGTAATTAGTTCTGATTACAAAAATAAGGTGATTTTGACAGCCCCGATTAGTTTGTAACTAGTTAATTCAATGGCTCTCAAGCCTATACTTTGACCAAAAAGTAAGGTGATTTTGATGCATATGACAACGTAAATTAAAATGCCTTCGTGCCGAATCTTTTCTTTTTTTAACTATTTTTTGAAATAGATGCTTACTGAATCTCTACTAAAACATTGAAATCACGAAATAATTGGAATTAACTATCCAATAATTGGTCATGCTAATCACAACATGGGAGAAATTTAAATTGTTCGTAAGTTCATAGCTTACCAAACCATGATAAATACAACTGCTACTATTAAGGCATTTTTGGGATATATAATGACTTAGAATTCAGTAATGCTTAGAGAAATAAAGTGATTATTGATGTCTATGATGAAGAAATTAAATTAACTGCTAGCCTAATATATATATATATATATATATATTTATTTTAACGAGAGATGCTTACCGAATCTCCACTAAAAAATTGAAATCTGCAAATGATTGGATTTACATAGCTAATAACGATCAACCATGAAATCTTTGCAAAGAAAAACCTATGTGTCCACAGGAGAATCTTAATTCTTTTTCACAACATGACAATCACGTCATGTAATTGTTATGAACAAAACGAGCAGACTAAAACTTTTTTAAACAAGTTGGATTTTTTAGGAGTAGTTGGATTCAAACAATAAAGTCCTTTGTAAGTCTTTCTTTAAAATTTTATACTTAAACAGCAAAGACGAAGTCTTTCAAGGAGCCAAGTCTTTTTTTTTTTTTTTTCCTTGCTTTCTTTCTTTTAATATAAATTAGGTTTGGGCAAACAACAAAGTCTGTCTCCAAGTCTTTTTCTTTTTTTTTTTCCTAACCTAAATGGGCAACTTGGCTTTCCCTACTAAATAAATGCACGTACATATGCGCATTTTGAAATCTCCGTTTACATATCTAATAACGACCGACCATGAAATTTTTGTAAAAGAAAAACACGTGTGTCCACAGGAAGATATTATTTCTATTTCACAACTTGACAATTACGTCTTTTTATTGTTATGATCAAAACAAGCAAACTAAAAATTTTTTAAACAAGTTGGATTCTAGTGCCGTTCTGTCATGCATGAAGGAGGATTATATATGCATAGGAGTAGTCAGATTCAAACAGTAAAGTCTTTCCTAAATCTTTCTTTATATTTTAAGATTTAGACAAACAACAAAGACAAAGTCTTTTAAGAACCGAAGTCTTTTTTTTCTTTCTTTCTTTTAATAAATATTAGATTTAAACAAACAACAAAGTCTTTTTCCAAGTCTTTTTTTTTTTCTCAAACTCAAATGAGCAACGCTTGGCTTTTCCGACTACATAAATGCATTTACATATGCGCGTCTGGTCTTTAGCACTTCGGTGCATGATAATTATTTAAGTAGAATTAAAATTATAATGTAGTCTATCTAATAATATATAATAACTTGTCTTTTTTTAAAAAAATAAATTTAATTTTTTAAAAATATTTATAACTTTAATTTTATTTTTATTTTATATAAAAACTGTCATTAATTTCTTTAAAATTTTAATATTTTCATGCTGTCATTTTCGTGAATGACAAATATACAGTGCTTGGCAGAAGCAAATACAATAATTCACATATAAAAGTCACATTCAAGGTCACACAATGCATTTAACCGGGCTAAGTTTGGTTGGTACAGGCTCTTTGATATCTTAGTGGGTGTTGGAGATTAAATCCCAACTTTCTCAACATTCTACATTAAGTGAGAATTAAGATTTGCCTGTGGTGTTAATAAACCTGCAATTTTTTTTATTAACTGTTGGCAAATTAATTATTAATTATTTCAGTATTATAAAAAAAATTACATGATTCCTATGTGTGGACTTTTGTAAAACCGTGCATCAATTTGTCTTCAATATTTCCATAGCCGCCTTACTTTCCTTTGTTTTTTTTATCAAAAAAAAAAAATCACTACATAAACATATCAATCATTAAATTTTTTGGCTAAAAATAGGTTTTTGCTATTTACGTCCTCTATTCAATCTCTCTCAAACGAAAGACTTACCACTGAAATACTACTAAATTTAAAGTAGGCTTATTCCAAGTCTAATTATAGTGTTAACGAATTTGAAATCCAATGCTGCGCTCAATCTTTGGTCACCTGAACGGCCACTCATTTTCATTTGTTAGGGAAAAACACAGATGTGGGAGATCGAATTCAATTTAATTCTGAGAGAAATACGTCAAAATAATACTAAACTATCACCTTCAACGATCATAGCCGCCTTTCTTGAATAGAATAATGTCGGCTTAAATTATTTATCAGTTTATGTAATTTTGTTATACTTTTTTTTTTTGGAACGAAAAATTTTGTTATGCTTTTCTAACCCACATGTTCACACATGGTATGGAAATTAACCGGCCATAGCAAAGAATTACCTGGATAATTCGGATGTATAATATTCAGTTTGCATTGTCTTGGTTGTTGGGACATTGACAGCTGTCGGGTAGAAAACTAACACTTTGTTTAGGGAAAAAAAAAATAAAATAGGGGACAGAAAAATCAGGAGAATGGGAGTGTACAAAATAAATATTGAAAAAGAAAAAAATTGTTTATCGTTTTTACATTTGGGTGAATATAAGGTGAAAAAAGAAAAATAAAAATATTTTATTTAAAGATAATTAGAAGTAAGAACAAAGGAAATAATATTTTTTATAATACTAATTTTATTCTGAAAAAGTAATAAGTAATAAAAAAACAAGGGCAAAAACATAATTTTGCACTAAAAAAACAAAACCCCAAATTGGGGGAATCATTTTTGGTGTGACTTAGGGAAATTACCCATGAGCCCCACCATTTATTTTTCCTTTCCTCTTTCTCAAACACGATCTCGCACCCCTTTTCACCCAAACACTTTCCTTCTTAAATGAATGCCACCCTCCCAAACATTTGGACATAAATTAACATCACTTCGAGCAATTAAGCCGTGATGTTTTCTTTATGACAATAGAAATTCATATTTATTAAGATTTTCAAACGGCTGCCTCATCATTAAATTTTAATTTTTAGTTATTTTGTTAAATATAATTTAGCTAGGCATAGTCAAGAAATTAGGTAGGCAGGCATAACAATTGTGCCGGAAAAATGTAATATTACCATTATGGCATAAAATATATCTTTTGTTTTAATTCATTACAATGGCCTTTTTCATGCATTGTATTATCATTAGTTTTTCTGTTCATTTCTTTGGTTATATTTTGACAAAGAAAATTGATTGTGAATACTCCTAACTGTGATTCTAAGTTTAAAAAAAAAAAAAAAGAAGAAAACTTTAATATCCTGATATTCATAGGAGACCACTTGAGCCCTAAGTTATGATTTTGTTTATTACCACAATAAAAGGTGCACTCAGATATACGAAGCTATTTCTCCCATCTTTTTCTAATTAGAAAGTGCGTGTGGTGTTCAATGCAAAATTGTTTTTATGGGAAAAATATCAATACTCGTTAATATATTTCCCAAAAAAATTAATTATTCAAGATTCTTGCGTATTTTTCTGTGTTTCAATTTGTTTTAATCTATGGACTCCGAGAACAAATCGTTTTTATCTATTTGTGAAAATTGCTCTTGCCCCTGTAATACCCTCCCCTCCAGTTTGTTGTTTCAAAATTGAAAGTGAAAGGTGCAGAAGGCCATGCTGAAATGTAAATAAATAATCCATCCAATTTGCTTGGTAATTATGGTAACTTCTTGAATCTGGATAGTCTTTGTAAGATTCTTTTTCCACCTATCCTACTCTTATGTGAAAACATTCAAGTGGTTTTTTTTTTTTTCAAATTCTACGTTCCCTCTGATTTTCCTTTTTCTTTCTTTTTGGTCAACGGGAGAGATTCGACAAGCGAATGATCAAACCAAAAGCTCAAACCTTCGTGAGTTGAAAGTGCAAAACTCGGAGAAATCCAAACAGGTATTATTGAGCAAAAAACTTGGCGGTCGACACTACATTTCAACTTAAAATTTTAAGATATTAGGTCTACATATTCTTTTCACTTATAAGCATAACTCTTCCTCTCTTTTCCAATATGGGATAACTAATTATACACTCGCTCAATTGAAATCCCAACGCTATTGTTAGTTTCATTCTTTTTTATCATGCTATGTTGATTTTTGTTTTTTTTTTATTGTCCATGGAACTTAATTACATGGTTAGCATCGATTGATAATTTGTTATTCTTAACAGTTTCTTTTTTTTTTTTTTTAAGCAGGATGACTAAGGCCATTTTATTCAACTATCAGAAGAGTTTACATCTTCTTGGACTGGAGTATAAACCACATTTAAACAAAAATCAGAGGAAAATTTCTCAGTATCTCCATTTTAAAAAAGCTTTGCTAAGGAATGGGTCACAACATCACATTGCGGCCGCACATGACCGGAAGAAAACTTAACAAATAGAGATGATAGTGCTTGGATTTCTGCCACAAGTTGTCCAGCTATGGTGCTCACTTGCTGGGGGCTCTTAAGGGCTTTTATGGCCATCAAACAATCCGATTTCACACAAACAATCCGATTTCACTCAAAATTTTTTGCAGTTTATTAATTTTTATTCATGATGTTTTTTTTGTGAAAACCGATCGGCCACGTTACGTTCATCGTACCAGTTATACCCTACTGTCACATTTTTTATTATATAGGTTGATATGACAACTAATGAAGTGTCATGTCAGACAATTTACTTTCCATTAATATGTCACGTCATCAAATAGTAATAACGTGATATTTTTATTTTAATAAAAATAAATTTTAATTAATTTTAAAAAAATATAAAAATTAAAAAAAATCATTTTTCCTTTTCTTTCCCTCTCCCTCCTCCCACTCTCCTCCCTCCTCCCTCTCTCTCTCCTTTCCCCTCGCCCCTCCCCTGTCTCTCCTCCCTCCTCTCTCTTTCTCTCTCTCTCACCATTCAAAACTGAGAAATGAATTAATCAACAAAATTTGAAGTGCTTAATCTCAAAATTCAAGTAAAGCTACCTTACTTTCAATAAGAACGTATTTAGCTAGTCCCCTGTTTTTTAGAGTATTGCATTAGGGCTTAAACAACAAAAGCTTCCTATTCCATTTGTTATTAACTTCACCCGACTTGATGAGATCTTTCTTTGCATCTGCAATCATATTATATCCAATCTTACAGGCAAACAAAGATGACAATAAATCTATTTTAGCACAATACAATTATCTCTATTGGGTTCTTTTCCCATGATTAAATTTGTGCATGATAACAAATAAAGAACCAAGATATAGAATTAACTTTCCCCAGCGATAGCATAAACCTTGATATCTAAAGAATCAACATCCCAAATTCCATCATGTCCAGCTTGGCAGCAATGAGAGCCAAAGAAATAGTAGCATTGTTTTCCCTGCTATGGTCAGTAAATAAACGGTAAATACAAACTAATAGACCATGCATCTTAAATATAGATCACTAATCAAATAAGGAATAGGAATAAGCATCTTTTGTCTCACCTCTGCTCTGATGTGAATACTTTTCTTGTACAGCTATTTGTTTGGCTCTGATTGCAACAGTAAATTTTTTTTTTTTTCAACAGTGGAATTGACAATAACTGCTGCAGCCAAAACATTATCTGAGGATATTGCTTAATGATACAACCGTCTTCCAGTTTCTCTTGATTTGGAAATTGTCGTTCAGAGGAATTTAAGTTATATTATTCTGTTGTCAGGCCCAAAGGGAGACAATGTAGACCTTTAGGAAGTGTTTTTGCAGTTAATTGTGTTAAGAACAAAGTCTGCTTCTTATGCACTCGATGCTGCTCTTTTGTGCAATGCAGCATTGCCCTAATCTTCTTGACTACAGCAGCACAGTCATCCTGCATCTGCTGTCCTTTGGACAACGATTGGTCCATTGCCTTCATTTTCTCATTGGCACTGCATCAAATAATCATATAATATACAACCATTACATATCAAAGCATAGAAATAAAAGGTTCAATTGGAACACAAACTATCAAAGGCATTGCATAAAAGCATACCAAACAGAGAACCTAGCATCAACACTAAATACATATGAAGGAAATCGAGAAACTAAATTTACTTTCTCGGCAGCTCAGAATTTTTAGTTGCATCTCCAAGGACACGTTGAACTTCCTTTATCCAGAGTCAAAGCTCCCTTGTAATCAAATATTTTCCTTCAATTCCGTTATTTCCCATGTCACAGCATTGATTCCCACATGGACTCTAATTCCACTCTCAAATCCTACCATGGTCAATACTGCTGGTGTGGCATATTTTGACAAATGGTGAGTATGATTGGCTGGCATGATAACAATTCCAATTTCTACAAGTGCGCTAGTATGAACATTGCTAGGATGATTCAGATCAATATAAAGCTGTACAGGTGTCATCCAATTTTGCTACATGCAACAACAAGAAGAAAGTACCATAAAGAATGCAGCTATCCAATGTTAGATCAGAAGACAATAAGAGGAAAGGCCTCCGAAACACCTCATTTCTGGATTCACATCCCAAAAAACCGTACATAACTCTGCAGTAAATATAGCTGGATATAACATGAAAGTACCATAAAGCTCTTATATTTAAATTTGCGTCTTGTGTAACAAAACTAGGTGACACAAAACTTTGCACAAATGATGAACAAGAAAGATGAGTAATCCAGACTCCCTTGCTCCAATCAATCTGAAAGCAACTCCTATCTGACCCATCACACAACTTTCACATTCACTACTACATCTGCAGCATCACATTTCTGTTTCCAATCTGTCTTTACAACAGCTTTTCCTCAGCAAAGTAATGAAAATGAATTTGTATCTCGCAGATCAGCAGGTATCCTCCACTCTTTATAGCACTATATCAAAATTCACCATCAGTTAGATGAGCTTTTATCTAATGTGGCCTTAATAGGCAAACGTGTCAGACTAGATTGTTGGTTCAGGAAGTTAAAGATTTAAGCAGCTTCTGAAATTGGAGCCAAAGCAATGCAAGAAACATGAACACTGCAGAACAAAGATGAGAGAGAGAGAGAGAGAGAGAGAAGGAAATTTGTAAAATGGCTTCTATTTTTCACGAGATCATTGCTCTGAAAATATGAGAGCTTTGCACAAACAATGTATTGAAAATGTAAATTTCAAATTCATGATTGAAAGTTAAACATTGTATAAGCTTACACACTTGAGATGATTACTTGATTAAACAAGTATCTCTCTAATTCAAAATAGTTTCAAATTTAACCATGTTAAACAAACAAAACAAGCTAATCAACTATTACAAAATATCTTCAACAAGCTTTCTTAACTATCATGACCGACAGTTAAATCCTAGAGAGAAAAAACTCCACCAAAAGGACTGGTCCCCGTGAGCCTCAAACACATCACGGGTAGATTCAATTACCAGATCAAATTTTTGGATCCAATATGTTCACCGAAGGCAACCACTTGAAATAGATGTATCCTGAAATGAGAAACAAGTTCACGTGTAAGCATTTAAAAATTTTCAATCAATGAAACTATTGCAGTTCAGTATGTAGCCTGAACAATTTTTCCTTTTTAATTTTGGACTAGAGAGTTCATTAAGTTTAATTATATATATTCTTATAAACATGACAAAGCAAGATTACGATTTTTTTGAGTGATTTCTTACTTTATCTGGAAAATTTTCACCAAGATGCCGTAATATACAAGAGAAAGAAAAACAAGACAGAGAAGGATGTGGGAAAGGGAAATAAGATCAGAAAGAATTATGAGGAATATTGTTGTAAAGAAATTTCAAGCCAAAACTGCTATTGATGAAGAACCATGCTATAATAAATTTGCATAAAGCTGCTTGACTCCCTATGAATGTACACTAACACAACCACAATGACCGCAGAAACAGCAAAAGATATGTTCTGAATTTAATGGTATGAAAATGAGAAAAAGAAACAGGAAAAGCTAAGGCATCTTGCAACAGATGATGTGAAAGTAATGGATTAAAGAAATGAAGCTTGCAACTTTTATATCGCTACATATTATGGAGACTCGTAATTCTATTGCGATTGGAAAATCACAAAATTAATTTACCATTCTATAACTCCTGTTGTTAAAGCCCCGGCAAAGCGAGTCTCAGCAAGTTATCAGCTCTCAATGGCAACTGCGGAACATGACATGGCTATTAAAACTTCAAATAGATCTGCGCGACAACCTTCTTTGGACAAAGGGAATTGGGTGTTCGTGGAACTGGTGCTCCATCACTGATACTGAACGTGTAGCATATTTTACACGGCGGTGAAAACTGAAAAAGAAACAGTATCTGACCGAAATTGTGGAATCTGTAACCATGAACTGTAAAGCCAATGAGTAGTAATGTTAATGGTTAAGCCCCATTAGTTCAACAAAATTATGGGATATGCAACTTTTTTCTCTTAAATTTTTATATTCTTTTTTATAAATAAATTTTAAAATTTTTTGATATTTCATTTAAATTTTAAATTTTAAATTTTAAATTTTTTAATTTTTTATTAAATTTATTTTTTATCTACGAAAAATAATTAATTTATTAATAAATGAGTTTAATTTAATAAAAATTATTTAAAAAATTAAATATAAAATTAAATATTTTTTCATTAACAAACATTCACATTAAATATTTTTTTAATCAACAAATATATAAATTAAATACTCAATGTGCATATTTTTTTTATAAAAAAATATTTAATTCTTGTATTTAAATTTTTTTAAAATAATTTTTGTGAGTTCAAAATTATTCTTTTAACAGATTGATCATGTTTTATTAATAAATAAATTGATTTGATAAAAAATTAAAAAATTTAAAATTCAAATAAAATTTTTTAAAAAAATACATATATAAAAAAATAAAAATTTTTTAAAAAAAATTACATATCTCAAAAAATATGTATAGGACATATTTATTCAACAATTTATGAAAAATGAAAAGCTTACCTGTGAGGGGGAAAAAAAAAAAAAAGAGGTTAAGGAGAGTAGGAGACAAGATGTACTTGTGAATTACCTTAGCAGAGCAATGTTTTGCGAAGAGAGTGGAAGATCAAAGCAGCAAATCAAAGAAATACAAAATTACAACCATCGTCGGGGTGGGTTGAAAGGCCAATCTTCGCCCAATTGCAGTAAAGGACAATTATCGATATCTACGAGCTGAAGGGAGGAGGGTAGCCCTTCTTTTGGAAGGGATTGGAGCTTTCGGCAATTAGAGATCTGCAATTGGGTAAGAGAGGCGAGGCGGTGAAGTCCCCAATCATCCAATGACTCCATGTTTCGAAGATATAAAATTTCAAGAGAAGTGAGAGTGGGGGGCAGCGACACTTCTCGCAGATTGGGACACCATGAAATCTCCAATTCTCTAAGAGAAACGAGGGATTGAAGGCTGAGCAAAGATACCAGATTGGGGCAGCATGAAATCCTCAATTTTGTAAGAGAAGTGAGGGATTGAAGGCCCTCATTATCCAATGACTTGAGATTTGGAAAGTCACGGATTTCAAGGGAGGTGAGAGTGGGAGGCAAAAACATGCTTTCCAGTGAGAAAGATTCCACCCCTTCATACCAACTACCTTCCCCACTACCAGCAAGACGGAGCTTTGTGAGATTGGGGAATAGTCTGAGCCAATTTACAATAGCAACTGATGGACAACTGCGTATCTCTAACTCCATGAGAGAAGGAACAATACATCCCGAAAGCCATTTCAATTTTGGGCAGTTGTCCAATTTGAGGGACTTGAAACACTGGAGGGGTTGTTCCTCCTGAGATGCAGCACTAAAAAATGGGGATTCTAGTATTGGACAACGATTAATTTCAAGAGACTCTAACATTGGAAACAAATCCAGTGGGAATCTCATGAGTGAACGACAATCTTCGACCAAGAGTTTTTCTAAACCAATGGAATTAGGATACTCCAACATTTGTTCCAAAATCTCTAACGGCGAATCATCGGAGTCCCAACGCCATACACGGAGACTTGGTGACCGAGAATAAGGAGACAATTCAAAGGTCATGCAACGAGAGATATCCTCATCGTTAATCTCAAACTTTTGAATTGCAGGAGCCCTCGGAAGTGAAGCTAGTCGATCGCATCTTTTAATTTCAAGTATAGTTAAAGAAGGTAGGCGCAAGGGCTGAATTTCCTTTAGGTTGGGGCATTCTACGATCACAAGAGATTCTAACAACGGGAAGCTTGTGCCCTCGTCCATGTTCTTATAAGGAACCCATTCTTCCCATTGTGACATCTTTTCAAATCTTAAATATTGCAGATGTCCAAATGGCGGCTTATTCCCATTACCGTAGAACTCAGTCCCCACAACTTTGATTGCATCCAACTCTTTGATTGTTAGGCGCTTCAGCGATTCCAACTGCCCAAGTGATGGTGGTAAGGACAAGCAATATCTACATCTTATAAGCTTCAATTCCACCATGTTTGAGAAAGAAGAATCTCCAACCCAATCTGGAAACCTCATCCCTGCATACCCATCAATTTCAAGTTGTTCGATGTTCGCGTGTGGCTGTAACTTCTCAAGCACATTTCTTTCATGCAATGAGTCTTCACTACCTTCATCACCCCATATCAGCTCTAAACCCTTAAGCTTCTCCTTACTCTTCAAATTGGCCTCCACCGACTCTTCAACTTTCGAAACATTTTTAAGTCCTTCAATTCGGAGGTGTCCCCTTAGGCGATTAAGTGGTCCCAACTCTTTGATGCTGCAATCACTTTCCTTTCCCACGATGAAATGAGCCAACTCTCCGAGTTTTTTCAGTTTACCCATATGCGGTGGCATCTTTCTCACTTTTGTTCCTCTAATATCCAGTTGACACAAGTTGATTAATTTGGAAATTTTGGCTGGCAGCTCCACGAGGTTTCTACACCCACACAAGATTAAGATTTCTAAGTTACTCAAACTGACAACAGAATCAGGCAACCTTTCGATTAATGAGTAAGAAAAATCCAAATGGCGCAAATGTATGAATTGGCCGAATGAATCAGGAAAATGAATCTGGTTGTAAGAAATCAAAGACAAAACTCTCAGACGTGTGAATGTGGATAAAAAATTCTGCATCTCAATATTGTTAAGGCTCGCCCATTCCATGTATAAGAACGTGCGCAGATGTTTCATTGTGATGATCTGGTTATGGAATTCATGTGCTGCCTCCCTCTGAAACCATAAGTGACGAATCCTCTCAGTTATCTTGCATGATCTATCCACACCAATTCTGAAGCAAAATTCTCCAGAAATATATCTAGCCAAGTCATTAATAAGATCATGCATGAGAAAATATTCCCTTTCCATAGATTGTTGAAAGAGAGACCTTGACACCAAATCATTAAAACAGACTTCACCTGCTTTTTCCACTTCTTCTATCTGTATGTTCCCTTTGGGTTGGGTCAAAAAGCCTTCCGCCATCCAAAAACGGATTAGTCGTTCTTTCTTAAATTCATAACCCTTAGGAAACACTGCACAATAGGCAAAACACCGTTTTAGATGAGATGGAAGAAATTGATAACTCATTTTAAGAACTATAACTATGCGATCTTTGTTCAAATTCCACGTGTCACTCTCCAGTATATTTTCCCATTCTTTAGGATCTCTTTCAGACCGTAAGGCACCTCCGAGTACTTTGGCAGCCAAAGGTAAGCCATCGCACTTTTTAATTAGTTGTCTCCCGATCCTTTCCAATTCTCGATGGGCACTAGAAGAACCTGTCCCATTGAATGCATGCCTTTCGAACAATAACCAACAATCATCGTCCTCCAGTTTTTTCAGCAGATAAGATGGAGAAGTTTGCATGATTTTAGCAACATGTGCATCCTGTGTCGTGACGAGGATCTTGCTTCCTTTACTCCCAGATCTTAAAGATTTTAGCAAATCTTGCCACATAAGATAATCTTTGTTCCAAACATCATCCAAGACGAGAAGAAATTTCTTTCCTGTTAAATCTTCCTTTAATAGATTTTGAAGTTGATCAAGATTGTCGGTATTTGAAGATTGCTTGGTAAATCCTTGGAGAATGTCTTTAGTAAGCTTGGAAACATTGAATTCTTCAGAGACATAGACCCATGTCTTCTTATCAAACCAATCACTGTCACGATAGACATCTTGAGCAAGGGTGGTTTTACCCAAGCCACCAAAGCCCACAATGGCAAGTACACCCGGGTTACTGTTGTTTGGATCATCGGATCGCATCCATTTCATTATGGCTTCCTTGTCAGCATCCCTGCCATAAATATCGAGTTCATCCGGAATTGAGGTCGTCGGTCGTCTTTGGTATGATGATTTTTCAATTCCAGGTTTCAGACCAAGGGCATTAATTTGGTCGATTAAATGTTGAAGTGTCTCAAGGATATCTTCCAACTTTTCCGTTTTAAATGGATTGAGAGAGGAGGCAAAATCTTGCACCTTGTCAAGAGTGGTTTGAGATTCAGCTTCCATCTTGGATCGCTCAACTTTGGTAGCAATCTCATCCAAGAGGTCTTCAGCTTCATAGACAGCATCTTTAAGCTTATCATGCCACCGCTTCACATAGGGGTTCGTGTGCTGCTTGTCCTCTGCATCATCAAGAACATTGTTGATACTGATCATTTTGATCTCCAGTTTATTCCGTAGTTGATCGAGTTTTCGGCCCCTGAAGAAGTCCCACACTTCGGGAGATGCCATCTTATTGACTAAAAGATTCACTGTAGACGAGAGAAATGCCTTTCCAACAAGCACTCCAGCCATGATTTACTTATGACTTTCCCACTTCAGTGAAATGCAAATTAAAGTGTGTAAGTGACAATGGAAACAAAAGAAATTAAGAACAACAATAGAAAGGAAGTCAAAGAACAACAAACAACAATACTAACAGCAAAACCTTATTCTCAGATCTAATTAACTAATGAATATTTGGTAAATTCTTGATAAAGTCAACTTAGTTCTCCCCTCCTCTCATCTCGCTAAATTTAGTGGCCGCTTAACTAGAGTTTTTGTAGGCGGCCAACCATTCACGCAGCTAAAGTTGTGATTCGAATGCTCATAGATGACGTTGTGGTTTGGATTCCTCAAGCTGTTGGATACAAATGTTATCTCACTGGATGCTTGGTATTATTCAATGCACATGTCTACAGATGTTTCTAGAAAAAAAAACAAAGAAGAATCTCAGAAAGCACAATCTTAATTATCAGAGCACGTGCGAAAATAGAGTTGTTGAACAGTTATATTAAAAAAAGGAAAAAGTTAGATTTCCAGAAGAAATAATGCCTGAAATGTTACCCGAATGCAATCAGATGAATTTGATGTGCAACCAGTTGAATTTTATGTGCAAAGAAATGATAGTGATTTTTTCTTCTTATTTTTGGTTGCACTTGAAATACAGGCAGTTGCAAATCAAATGCAATCAGTTGCATTCGGGCAGCATTTCAGGCATATTTTTGTCCGGAAGTGTAATGGCCCTCTTTAAAAAAAATGAACCGTTATATGCCTTGAACCAGCTATATATTCACTTTTATCCCATCCAAATTAAGATACCTAGTAGTGCTAAAAATATTACTGCAAATAAAAAGAATTATCAACAAAAACTGTCTTTTCCCCTTTCTTTACTGACATAAAGAGTAATGACAGTATTATTGATAGGTACTATCATGTAGTTACGTAATTTGTAATATATGAAAGATATACAGTTAATCTAACGACTTATCTATTTTTTTTTATAAAAAAATTTGATACATTTTCACGTACTAACAATCTAAATTTTTACATGTTAACTTTGTGTTTACTATTATAAGTTTACATAACTTTTCCCATTGTTGATCAGCTATCAAAAATATAAAGCTTTTTTTTTTTTCAGTGACACAAATGCGTATGGAAAATAATCAAACGGGCCTTAATTTTGTTTTTATGACACCCAAAAAAAAATTGAAATGTGAAAAACAGGGGAAAAAATGCGGCATCTTTGTAGTCATAATTAAAAGAACTAAATTTGTAAAAAAAAATATTAATAAAAGAGAGGGATATTTGTTACTTGTATCTAGGATCAAATTGTATTCAAAATCAAACTTCAGCAGATCAAAGTATAATAACAAGCAAAATTGACAGGTAATGTTTTTTTTTTTTTTTAATTTCAATTCAACATAAAGACATTTACGTCATTCAGTACTTTTCATAATTGATGGGAAGTTAAAGGATTGAAGTGTTCTAAATAAAATTTGGGAAATTTACATATATTATATTCTATTTTCACCATGTAACGTTTCACGCAATGCACATATATATATATATATATATATATATATATAAAATACACACAATGTTAGTTAAAGTAACGAAAGTGATTAAAAAGATTAATATACTCTTGTTAGTAGCCCAAGATACTGTACCCTAACCAACCCTCTCTCAGTCCCCAATCCCTTAAAACAGAAATGTATTACAACAATCCCACTTTCTATTAAGTAGATAACAACTAATTGTAAGAATTGATTTATTAAAGCAAAAAAGAAGAAATTTAAATCCTATTATGAAACTTCTTCCAAAAACAAATTTGTCTTTTAATAAGTTAATAGCAATTTAGTCCCTTTCGGACGTGTATAATAGTGTATTTGCAATTGTCTTTTAACGTATATAATCAGTCGTGGATCCAAATATATCTTTACAAGAGACGTGAATATATACATTGTTCTGTATGGATAAGTTATGTATGGATGAGTTTTATTAATAAGTGTCAAAAAAAAATTATTCGTAGCATGCAAATTTTTTGAATTAGAAGATGATAATAGTTCGATTATTTTACCTCCACCGCCGGTTCAGTATTATTTTTTAGAATTAATAAAATTGCCCATAAAATTTTGATTATATATTTTCAACTTAGAGATAAATTATGTAAAAGATATATTAATGTTTTCATTATTTCCATAGTTGAACAAAACAAAAATAGATAAAAAATCTCAATTTTGTGAGTAAAATACTTATATTGAAATATTTGATTGAAAAAATAAAGAATAAATTGAATAAAATAAATAAAAAAATAATATCACAAATATTGTATGTAAATCGGTAAACATAATTAAAAGAAAAAGAATTTGTGAAATTTTTTTGGAATTATTTCAAAAAAAAAAATCTTTTTCATCCAATTTTTCATGTGAGTGGGAGCAAAGAAGAAATTTGAGTGTAGATAAATATAAAGACCCTTATAACTTTATACTAAATTTTTGGATTTCAGTGGGGGCGATTGCCCCTACTCTGTATTGCATAGATCCGACCCTGTATACGAAGGAGGATGCTTACTCTTGCCGAGAATAAATGTCACTATATTTTTTTTTATATTTACAAATGTAGGGATTGCTACATAATGCTAAATAGAGTATGTTTGAATGTAAATTTCTCATATAAGAGAAATATTGAAGCAGTGATTTTAAGAGAGCACAGAACAACTCTGGATTACAAGAGAGAATTCTTATGAAGATACAAGACGCGCAAAAAATAGTCAGCATATTAAAGAATAATCACCAATAACAACAATAATTATTACGATAATCAACAATCAGAAACCTTTGAGTTTTCATTTTTTTTATTTATTAAGTAATCGAAAAGACAACATTTGAGCATCTTTGATCAACTCATTGATAAAGGCAGCTTGGGTGTTTCAAAAAAAAAAAAAGCAATCGAAATATGATGAGACTCTTTTTTTTTTTTGTTTTTTTGTTCTTAGCTTTTTATGCAACTTGTATATCATTTGGTAATATTGGGACATGTGCCTTTTACGTATCTATTACCTATTATTTTGTATCGATAAATTGTAACAAAAAAAAAGAAAGGAAAAGGAAAATTCGGCAATTAGCCGAACGTTGCCCAAGGTAAAAAGCATGCCTTTGGTCCGCTAAATGGATAAGGCCTCTTATCCATGCTAAAGGCTGGATTCCGCATATCAAGGCATGATAAATGCATGCCATGTGATGAATGTAAGATCCCATGTGAAGATGTATGATGACATTTAATATGTCATGCAGAGGTTTTCCTTATAAAAGGCTATTTGGCATTTGAGCGAACATCATATGAGAAAAGTAAAAATACCGAGAATTTTTGTGAGAAAATACTGAGTGTTCAGTGATTTTAAGTGTAATTGAAATTATGAGTAATAAGGTATATTGAGTGCATTTTGTAAATCTCTTATTATTTTATAATGAAACATTCTTTGATCATCTTCTCGTAGACATAAGTTATAAGCTGAACCATGTAAATTCTCGTGTCTTCACTTTTGTATTTTTTTTTACCACCAAATTATTATTCCACTTAAGTAATCAGTATAGATCCAAGGGTCTAGTGGGTCCAAATCTCAACAAACTGGTATCAAAAGCTAACTGATTGCTGCTAATATTTTAAAATGTTAGAAAGATCAAGATATGACGTGAACAAATTTGATGATAAAAATGACTTCAACATATGGCGTATCAATTTATGGGTCTTATTAGTCCAACAAAGACTAGATCAAGCACTCAAAGGTGAGAAGGAATTGCCAGAGACGTTGTCCAAAAAGGAGAAGGAGAAGGAGAAGCTCATGAAGAGGGCACTTAGTACAATACTATTGTGCTTATCAGATGAGGTCCTTCACAAAGTTGTAGATCAAACTACACGGGATGGCTTGTGGTCCAAATTGGAGGTTCGCTACATGAAAAAGTCCCTAACCAATTGGGTGTATTTAAAACACTGCCTCCATACCCTCTGAATGAAGGAAGGAACACCCATCCAAGATTTCCTGACTGAGTTCAACAAGGTAATTCTGGAATTGAAAAATGTTGATGTCAAAATTGATAATAAGGATCAGGTTATCATGTTGTTTTGTAAACTACCTCCCTCTTACGAGACTTTTGTAGATACGATGTTGTATGCAAGGGAAAGTCTTTCCCTAGATGATATGAAAGGATCGTTAAACTTAAGGGAGCTAAAAAAGCGGCTGACAGAAGATTTTGTGGAGAATCAAGCAGACGACTTGGTTGTCAAAGGCAGATCAACCCAGAAGAGGTCCAACAGCAGAGGGAAGTCTAGATCTAAATCTAGACACAATAAGGCAACCTATTACTATTGTTATAAAAAAAAGGCATTTTTAGAGGAATTGTCTTAAGCACAAAAACAAAGGGAATCAAAAAGAAGAAGATTCACCAAATGCAGCAAATGTAGCTAGTGAAGGAGAAAGCTCAGATGGTGATAATGTCCTGACAGTGTCCATCGGTGGCTCACATGACGAGTGGATCTTTAATTCAAGTTGTACGTTTCACATGTGCCCTAATAAGCACTGGTTCTCCACATACAAACCAATCAATAGAGGAATAGTCTTATTAAGAAACATCAAAGCTCTATATGTTATTGGTGTAAGTACTATACAAATCAAGATGCATGATGGCATTATCAGGACATTGGAGTTTCGTTATATTGCAAAGCTTAAAAGAATCTCATATCATTGAGTATTCTTGACTATCACGGTTACCGGTACTCAGTTGAAAGTGAAGTTCTTAAAATATGCAAGCGTATGCTGATCGTGATGAAAGAAAAGCCAGTCAATGATCTTTACCATCTTCAAGGAAGTACAATTATCATAGATGCTAATGTTTTAGCAGCAGATTCTAGTCCCAAAATACCTCAGTTGTGGCATGCAACTAGGTCACATGAGTGAGCGAGGCATGGCCGAGTAGAGCAAAAGAGGTTTGCTTGGAGGTCAGAAAATTAGCAAGCTGGAGTTCTACAAGCATTACATCTTTGGGAAGCAGACCAGAGTCCAATTCGGTACAGCTGTCCACAGAACCAAAGAGACAATGGACTGTATCTATTCTAACTTGTGGAGGCCTGCTTCAGTACCATTCAAAGGCGACAAAAGATACCTGTTAACTTTCATTGATGATTTTTTTAGAAAAGTGTGGGTGTACTCACTCAAACAGAAAAGTGAGGTGTTTACCAAATCCAAGCAATGGAGGATTTTGATCGAAAAGTAAGGAGGCAAGAAAATCAAGTGTTCGAGGACCGACAACAGCCTCAAATATTGTTCTAGTGAGTTTGATGAGTTCTGCAAGAATAAAGGTATCGATTTATACCACACAGTCAGACATACACCACAACAGAATGAAGTTGCAGAATGGATGAACAGAACAATTTTGGAGGGAGGTCATTGTTTGCTCTCCCAGGCAAAACTACCAAAAGTTTTCTAAGCTGAAGCTATCAATATGGCTTGTTACTTAGTCAACCAGTCGCCATCAATAGCAATTGAGTTGAAAACTCCATAAGAGGTATGGTCTGGTTCTCCTTAGAGTATTTGGTTGTCCTGCTTATGCTTATGAAAAGGAAGACAAACTTGGGTCGAGGGCAAAGAAGTGCATATTCCTAGGTTATGCAGAATTGGTCAAAGGATACAGGCTATGGTGCATTGATCCAAATTCACCTAAATTTATTATTAATAGGGACGTGACCTTTGATGAGTATGCTTTGCTCCCAAAAGCAAAAGGAATCTGTCATGATCAAGCGAGATGAAGTGAGCAAGCAAGTAGAGCCAGAGGTGAAGGTTTCAAATCCAGTGTGGGAAGGCAATGAAAACTAGCCAGTAGATGAAGATGGAGATTTGAAAGCTACAGAAACTAAGAAAGAGGCCAAATCAGAAGCTGTAAAGCCAGACACGGACTCTTACAGTATCGCAAAAGGCAAAGGAAAAGGAAAAATCAGATTGCTTGTGGGGTACAGATCAAGATCGGCTGCATTTGCCATGTCTGTAACTAAAGAGATTGATGATTCAGAACCCAATTCTTATCGAGAGGTTGTTTTCAGTCTAGAATCCTCTAAATGGCTCACTGCCATGACGAAGGAAATTGAGTCTCCGCATGAGAATCAGACTTGGGAGATAGTAAAACCGCCAAAGGGTCAGAAGATCGTAGGGTGTAAATGGGTCCACAAACGGAATGAAGGTATCCTAGGAATTGAGGATGCAAGGTATAAGACATGCCGCATTGCAAAAGGCTTTTACACGACGAAAAGGTATTGACCTCCACAAAGTATTTTCTCCTGTAGTAGAACACAGTTCTATTCGAATGTTACTTGCAATTGTTGTTTTATTTGATATGGAGTTGGAGCAACTCGATGTTAAAATAACATTCTTGGATGAAAATCTTGATGAAAAGATTTACATGTGCCAGCCTGAAGGCTTTGTGGATCCAACGAAGGAAGATCATGTGTGTTTGTTGAAAAAATCACTTTATGGTCTCAAACAGTCACTCAAGCAGTGGTACAAGCGGTTTGACAACTTTATGATCGACAGCGGATATTCAAGGAGCAAATATGACAGCTATGTCTATCATAATAAACTGTCTGATGGTTTGTGCATCTATGTACTGTTTTATGTTGATGATATGTTAATCGCTGCAAATAACATGTCAAAGATCAACCAGTTGAAGGCTCAACGGAATAAGGAGTTTGAAATGAAAGACTTGGGAAAGGCTAAGAAGATACTAGGGATGAATATTCACAGAGATCGACACAGAGGAACCTTGTACTTCTTATAAAAAAAGTACATTGAAAAGGTTATGGAGCGGTTTGGGATGCAAAATTGCAAAATTGTGAGCACTCCATTAGTAACTCATTTCAAACTACCTACAACACAATCACCTCAAACAACTGAGGGAATGGAACAAATGGTTTGAGTTTCATATAACAGTATAGTCGATAGCATCATGTATGCTATGCTCTGTACTCGTCCTGACATTTCACACGCCATCAGTGTCATTTCTAGGTTTATGAGAAATCTCGGTAAAGTTCACTAGGAGGCAGTGTAATGGATTCTTTGATACCTCAAAGTAACCACAGATGTCAGTTTGGTATACAGAATGAATAGCGACACTGGTAGTAATATAGTTGGATACGTCGATTGCGACTATGCTGGTGATTTGGACAAAAGGAGATCCCTGATAGGTTATATTTTCACTCCTTCTAGTTGTGCTATTAGCTGGAAGGCAATTTTTGCAATCTACTATTGCATTGTCCACTACGAAAGCCAAGTATATGACATTTACAGAAGCAGTGAAAGAAGCATTATGGTTGCAAGGTGTCATTGGCAATCTGGGTTTACGACAAAGTCCTACTGTGGTATATTGTGATAGTCAAAGTGCTATAAATTTGATTAAAAATCAAATATACCACGAGAGAACCAAGCACATTGATGTTAGGTATCATTTTGCCCGCGAGATTATATCAGAAGGAGATGTCTTGGTGACAAAAATCAGTATAGCTGACAATCCCGCGGATATGATGACAAAGCCTATTTTTACAGTCAAATTAAGACACTGTTTAGATTTGATTTCTGTTCGTAATAACAGAGGTATGCATAAGACAGATTGGAAAAGAACTGTGAAAGTCTTGACACAATCTAACAATCAAGGTGGAGATTTATTGGGGCGTGTGCCTTCTTAATTGTGCATATGTTGCCTTTTATTATGTATCCATTAATTGTGAAAAAAAAAAAAAGAAAAGGAAAATTCGGCAATCAGCCTAACGCTGTCCAAGGTAAAAAGGTATTCAATTTGCCTTTCGTCCGCTAAAGGGATAAGGCCTCTTATCCATGCTGAAGGATGGATTTATCGTATCAAGGCATGATGAATGCATGCCATGTGATGAATGTAAGGTCCCATGTGAAGATGTATGATGATATTTAATATGTCATGCGGAGTTTTTCCTATAAAATGCTATTTGGCCTTTGAGAGGACATCGCCCGGGAGATGCAAATGATTTTCGGTGTAATTGAAATTCTGGTTAGTAAGATATATTGAATGCATTTTATAAATTTTTTGTTATTTCATAGTAAAATATTTACTAATTGTCTTCCTGTGAACATAGATTATAAATCGAATCACATAAATTTTTGTGTCTTCACTTTTGTACTTACTTTATTTTTACCACTAAATTATTATTCCACTTAAACAATCAATATAGATCCAAGAGTCTAGAGGATCCAAATCTCAACAGATAATGATAATTGTTGGTACCACTGTTGTCAGAACTAGACTGGACCAGCCGGTTGGACCGGTTGAACCGGAGATCGGCCAGCGATCCGGGGCGGTTTAGGTAAATTTTGAAGGGTGATTTGGACCGATCAAAAGTGGAAAAAACCGGTCAAGAACCAGTAAAAACCATACCGATTGGACCGGTCTAATAAAATTAAAAATTCATAAATTACAATTTGACCCCAAATGTTATTTAAACTATAAGTTAAGCATTAACTTTAATTTAAAAGTTTAATTTAGTTCTAAATCTATTAAAAATTTCAATTTCATCCTTAAAATTAGAAAAATTAATATTTAATCACTATTTATAAATATTATTTTTATAATTACTTTTATACATATATATATATATTATTAAATATTGA
This sequence comes from Carallia pectinifolia, assembly GCA_037832335.1. NCBI lineage: Eukaryota > Viridiplantae > Streptophyta > Magnoliopsida > Malpighiales > Rhizophoraceae > Carallia > Carallia pectinifolia. Next base: position 35,081,611 of record CM075453.1, read on the forward strand.
TTCAAATACTGGTTCGACCGGTTTAACCTTGACTCACTAATGATTCCGGTTCAATAACCGGTCCGATCCTGACAATCTTGGTTAGTACAAGGAAAGTCATAAAGACAAAAAAAAAAAAAAAAAGGAAAAGAGGGAAAAAGAGATCAAACTTACGAGATCTTGAAGCAGGCAAGACTAATTAAAGAAATAGCAGCGGGATCTGAAGAAATTTGGATTGCAAGAGGGTGAATTCCTATAATCAAACAGGCAGAAAGATCAAACGGACCATGCCTGACAAACCAAAATTGATATCTCAGTGAAATTTTAAATAAAAAAAAAAGTAAAAGAAGTGAAAATTATGTTGCTCATAAGGGGGTGGAAATAAATGAAAATATAATGAGTAAAAAGAAAAGTAGACGGAAGCCAAAATAGAGAAGAAATTCAGATCAAAAAAAAAGAAAAGAAAAGAAAAGAAAACTTACAATACAACAACTGAAAGCAGTGGTTAATATTTAATGATTAACAGAGAAGCATCATCAACAGCTCAAGATTTTGCAATTACAACACCAACACAACTGAAATCAGATCGTAACGAAGAAATTTAGACAGAAAGAGAAAGAGAAGGAATTTCTGTGATAGAAGAAGAAGAAGAAGAAAATAGGTAGTGTATTCATAAACAAAGTTTGTGAAATTTTTCGCCAATAATTGATTAGTAGTCAGTAATCTCGTCGATGACCGAGACCTTTTATTATATTATTAATCGGACACACAAAGACATTCAAAATAAGGTAATTTTGCACTCCAAGCCAAACGTTTGAATAGCACCACGCGGTTTCCCACAAGTGGGAATAAAAAAGGGAATTGCGAAGATGCCACGAAAATAGGTAGGATTTAAAAGAAGAAAAAATTCAAAATTTTGGTTAATATAGTTCTAACATGATAGTTACCCTTTGAAAAACAATACAAACGAGGAGATGCAGGATAATTACTTTTATGGGCCTCCAAGATGGATTGATTGGACTGGTCGCTGGTTTCATGAACTACTTACGGTCAAGGCGACACCACAAAATGGAGGGGCACCTATTGTTCTCAACACAAAGCCACTAGTTGTAGAAATCGATGGAGAATCTATACTATGGAAAGGATGAAGAGGTAGCCGTGGTTTTCCATTTCCCTTCTTTACTTTCATTTTGCTTATGACAAATAATTGCTACATGATTTTTTTTTTTTTTTTGGTGAGATTTTGCATCATTTCTACATAAAACTTTTACTTTTATTCTTTAAAATACTTATTAATTAATTATGTCATTTAAGTTAGTCTTATGTAAGATTATATCATATTTAAAAAAGTTTTGTTACTGGGATGGGGGCTGATGGGGGCCAATGAGGTAATTTTGTTTTTCATCTTAATATGTTACATATTAATTTTAAATCTGTTATCTATTAATTTTAATTTTTATACACATGGTATTATTGTACATCATTTTTTAGCTTGTTACATATAACCTTAAAAATTTTGTATTCTTATATTTATTGTGTATTAATCTTACTCTTTGTACACATAAACCATTTAAAAAAAAAATCAAAGAAATCTCTCTTCTCACTCTTTCTCTCTGCCACAGCACCTGGCTCCCTCCCACCTCGTCCCACAGCCACAACCATTTCCATAATTAAAAATATTATTTTAAAGAAGATAATAAGTTATTTAGTAATTAGTATTCAACCAATCACTCTTTAATTTAGTAGACTCTTTAATCCAGTAACATTTTGTCAAATTATATATGATAATTACACATAGGATGATGAATTTTATAGTAATTATGATTAGAAGTGATCCTAACGAACTGCCTTCCTGATCTCATATCTAGGGTCTTCGTCATCTTGCCTCTCCTTTTGCCATTCCTGTCACCATGTCCGCTGTCAAAACCGTTGCACTCGCCACTGTTTTAGTCGTCGGAGCCGATCTACTGGCTTCTGGCACCACTGACTCTGACAATGACTCTGTTGCTAGCGCCGCCTTACCAGTCGCCCGCGCACCCATCAGAACAGATTCTGCTGAAGATGGTGCTGGAAGCTTCGGCACTGCCGCCTCCGTTACCCGTCGCTCTGGGACCGCAGGCCAAATCTCCATCGTCATCACCCTCCTCCCGTCCGGTGTCGCTCTCTTCTTGTTTGGCGTCGCCCTCCAACGATCCACCGCCGCTACTGCGGCCACCCTATTTCGGCAACCCGTTGATGCTGCACGACGCGTTGCTGCTACTGTCCAGCGGCCTTTTTGCCTATTTTGGAGCTAATTGGGAAAGATCCTACCATACGTTAATGTGTTCGGTGTATCGTTCTTGCCCCTACGTAGGCTGTAGTTTACTTTTTTTTTGAAATAAGTGTCTTGTATATTTGATCAATTTTCATCACAGGTCCAATAGGATGTGGTATTTACCGTCATGTGCAGTTTTGTTCGATCAGATAAGATCTGATAGAATTGGTGCTGCTGCATCCTCAACACTTCCCTCTAGAATTTGAAGTTTAAGTTTCAAATTTGAAATGTAAAAGAGCTGTTATGTAACAGTTAATTTGTTGCAGCTTTTCTTTAAATTTTGAATAAAAATCTACCTCTATATAATGAGGTTTTCTTAATTAATGAAGTAGAGGAAGTCCTTTTATGTCTCTCTTCTCCTTGCTGTCATTTTTGCAGCAAGTTTTTACCCTCTGCAACTTCATTTCTCTGCTGTAATTTTTCTGCATCTTTGTCTCTGCTGCACTTTCTTGTTCCAATGCTCATGCTACTCATTCAATGCCTCATTTTCAGCTTCAATGCTTTCCCTTTCATCCCTCATAAAACCAACAAAGTGGTATCAGAGCATAATGATCTTGAGGGGCCTATAATCATTCAACAAAACCAGGATCTTTTCCTAAAAATCAGAGCATCATCTTGCTACAATCATTTCCAACGGCAATTTATCATCTTTGTTCCTTTCATTCTCTGCAGCAACTCTTTTCCACCACTCTCAAAAGCTCAGCTGCATTTTCTATCCTCAAAGACCATCCATTTTCTCAAAAATCATCTCAAAAACATCATCAAATCTGGTCACAAACCAGAAACTTTCAAGCCTCCTCAAAATGTCAAAAACTCAAATCAAAAACAGAAATTTCTCATTGCTCATGCATCATTCATCTAAAACCTTTCATCAAAACATCAATGACCTCCATCTTGAGTTCGGGAGGCTAAAGAATGAACTCACCCATCAATGCCCTCTATCATGAGTTCGAGAGGTTAAAAAATGAACTCCAATACCATTCCTGCTGCAAAGTCTGTACAGGGATGTTCATGCCATCAACAACAACAACAAAGTCAACTTTTTTCTTCAAATCTCAGCAAATCCTTCAAAGAGGAGCAATCAAAGAAGAATCACATCAGTTTCATCAAAGAACTTTTTGTTTTCAATGCATCATCACCAAGGAGGAGTGATAGAATTGGTGCTGCTGCATCCTCAACACTTCCCTCTAGAATTTGAAGTTTAAGTTTCAAATTTGAAATGTAAAAGAGCTGTTATGTAACAGTTAATTTGTTGCAGCTTTTCTTTAAATTTTGAATAAAAATCTACCTCTATATAATGAGGTTTTCTTAATTAATGAAGTAGAGGAAGTCCTTTTATGTCTCTCTTCTCCTTGCTGTCATTTTTGCAGCAAGTTTTTACCCTCTGCAACTTCATTTCTCTGCTGTAATTTTTCTGCATCTTTGTCTCTGCTGCACTTTCTTGTTCCAATGCTCATGCTACTCATTCAATGCCTCATTTTCAGCTTCAATGCTTTCCCTTTCATCCCTCATAAAACCAACAAGATCTAATTATTTTTTTTTTGTAATTAATTAGATTTAATCACGGATCAGTTAGTTTCCTTGTTAGAAGATTCTTTTTATATAGGCTTCGAGCTCAATCTGTGAATAATTCATGTGATCTTATGAAATATAGGTCATTTGAGTCGAGTTATAGCTCTATTTTACACATGTATTTTTTACCCTTTCATGTTGGTCTTATATATATTTTTGATAAATATTAATACAATAATATTTTTGTGTTAAAAAAAATTTATAATAATTATGATTGAAGCTGAAGCTGTAGATAGTATTGACGCGTCCCCCGCTTTGGACCAAACAATTGTCTTTCGAAGTCTTTCTTGAACATTTTAGATTTAGACAAACAACAAAAACGAAGTCTTCCAAAAATCCCAGTTTTTTTTTTATATTTTAATAAAAGTTTGATTTGGACAAACAAGAAACTCTGTCTCTGAGTTTTTTTTTTCTTTTTTTAACTCAAATGAGCAACTTGGCTTTCCCTACTAAATAAATGCATGTATATATGCACATTTTGAAATCTCCAAATAATTGGATTTACATATCTAATCACGACTCGCCATGGAATCTCTTTCAAGAGAAACCTGTGTCTATCACATGGACGAAAAAAAAAAAAAAAAGAACGGGGAGGCGACGTGCACTGTAGCAGATAGCAAAAATTAATTTTTTTCAAAATATTTGATGTAAACAGTAACATAAAAAAATAATAATAATATTTTATTAATGAATGGTAACATACATAATAAAATAATATTATTTTCATAGATGCACGGAGGAACTTTTCTGTTTTATTCTCTCTTTTTTCCCATTATTTAACAACTTGAAAATTACGTCTTTTTATTGTTACAAACAAAACAAACGGACTAAATTGTTTTTTTTTTTTTTTTGAGAATAGGACTAAAAATTTTTTAAACAAGATGGATTTTAGTGTCGTTTTGTCCCGTAAAGGGTATATATATATATATATATATATATAATTGAGGAGTAATTGGATTCAAACAATAAAGTCTTTCCTAAGTCTTTGTTTAAAATTTAAGATTTAGACGAACAATGAAATCGTAATCTTCCAAAAATTCAAGTCTTTCCTTTTTTCTTTTCTTTCTTTCTTTCTTTTAACATAAGTTAGATTTGGACAAGCAACAAAATCTTTCTCCAAGTCCTCTTTTTTTTTTTTTTTAACCAACATGAGAAACTTTGCTTTCCCTACTAAATAAGTTCATGTATATATGCATTTTGTTTTTAGAGTTTCATTATATTATTATATTTTTAGGTAGTATTAAAATGACTACGTAATTCATTGAATAGTATTTAATAATTTATCTAATTTTTTTATTTTTTCAAATTCAAGTATCTAACGATTTATATCACTTGAATTTTCACTGAACAATTGCGCCAAATATTTTTCTTTTTTTAAAAATATTTTATGATATTACTATCTTAAATGACAATTAACTGGCAGAAAGAGGTACAATAATTCACATATAATTTTCAGATTCAAGATCACATAATTGCTGTGCTGTGAATTTTTCGACATCTGGAAAATCATACATTAAATTTGCCTTCAATATTTCCACAGCCAGCCTTCCTCGAACAGAATTATGTAGACTTAAATTATCTATCACTTTCTGTAAATTTGTTATGATTTTCTAACATGTTCTACATGTTCACACACAACATGGAAATTAACTGGCCATGGCGAAGGTAATTACTTGCCTGGACAATTCGGGCGTATAATCTTCAATTTGCATCGTTTTGGTTGCTGAGACATTGACAGCGGTGGGGAAGAAAATAAGTATATGGATGTAAATCAATATCATTTCGTGCAATTTAGCTGTAAATTTTTTTTATATGATAATAGAATTTCATACTTGTTGGGATGTTTCTTTCTAAATTCTTTTTTTTTTTTTTCTTGTCAGGAGACTCTGACTTTAAATATAAACGGTCAATAACTCAAAGATCATTCTAATGCATGGCCTCTAAAATGGGAGAACTTTGGTAACTAAATTATAAGAAAAATTAAAATAAGAGCTAAATTATGGAGCCCATGAAATGGGGACAATTTAGTTAATTTGAGGTATTGACCAAAAGTAAAAAATGGAGGAAAATCTCAATTCGATTCTTCCAAAAATATCAAAAAAAAAAAAAAAAAAGGAGCCGGCTGCTTGAGCAGCAAACGGTTCTCACCTGTGTAGCACGGACACGGAGTTTTTTGGGTTTTTTTGGGAGTGATAGTGGAAAAGTTGACAGATAAGTCACCTTTACTGCCACTCTACAGAACCATACATGAGATTTTCACCTCATACGGCTCCTCTTTCAAATTTTTCAATAGTCCAAGTCACACACTCCCATAATCCAATTTTCCCTTAGAAGAATTTGCTTCAACTATTCATGGCACTATCCATGTTAAATAAATAATCCAATTTTTTTTGGAGTTCAAATGAAATTTTTGAGGTTATAAATCTATTTTTCTTTTTCTTTTCTAATTTTTTGTATTTCATTTAGAATTGTACTTGTTCTAGCAGTCAGATCTTTCTTTGCAAAATTGTTGCTCAATTTCATATGTGGCAATTCCGCCAAGATCTTTTCGTTAGTTGGGGGAATAATCCGCACGAATCGGATTTTTTGTAGGTCCTTTATGGCACACGGGAAGGGCTCGTGCAACTGCAGGATTTGAAAAAGGCATTGATCCTGACCGTATCGAGTTGGAACAACCTGTTCCTCCTGAACACCTCGATTAAGCGCTAAAGAATTTCCTGCTGCTACCATATAGTATTCATCTCTATTTGGTGATAAATAGAGTATACGTCCTTCTAGGGCTTGGCCGGCGGCAGTACCTTGACCAACCCCAGGTCCAATAGAAGCAAGCCCAATGGCTAACCCAACAACAATAATGGATTCATGATAAGTTCCTCGCACCAAAATAAAGATAGGATCCCTATCTACCAAAATTTTCACTTCTTCCGGCGAACGAATAATCATTGAGTCCTCCTCTTTCTCTTTCTGGACAACTATTTGAAATTCGACGGATCCCCTGTTTTCTTCTTGTGAAATAACTGAGATAAATGAATTTTTTATCATAAAAAATACATAAACGCGTCCGACATGCCTTGTAAATGTATCAGACATGTTTAAAAATGTTCGTCAAATGTTTTTTTAAAAAAAAAATTGGACACGCAATGTTGAACATAAGAATCACAAGTGTTGGACACTTCAAGAACACATTTGAGTATTTTTTTTAATTTTTAATATCAAAAAATTACAAAAATGTTTACATTTTTGTCTTCTACTCCTTTATGGGCTCGGCCAATTGCGTGGACTTCAGACCTTCTCGCCGTCGGAGCTGCCCTGCGACTACTAAGCACTAAAGCCGGCAATTAGTAGGGAGATTATGCAGATACACCACCAGAAGCACCACCAAGCTTATGTCACCAACCACAACAAGGCACTCCACCAACTCCAAGAAGCTTTGGATAAGGGCGACGCCTCTACTGTTATCGGATTATAGAGTGCTCTCGAGTTCAACGGCGGAGGCAACGCCAAATAAATCAAATTATTGATCCGACTATCCTTGTCCACAGTGACGTCTTTTGTTAATGAATTTTCAGAGTATTTCCAATTTATTTCATCATTAATTATTTACTCCAATCTGAATATTTAAACACTATTTATATTTTTTATAATGTTAAATAAAATTTACATTGTTGTTCAAATATATATATATATATATATATATATATAGCTGTGTTCGAATTGTATCCTTATCTTAATTTTTTTAATATTAGTGTGTCGTCATATCTGTTTCGTGTCGTGTCTATTTCATCATACCTATGTCTAGACATGTCAATTGGGTCAGACGGCCAGTGGACCGGCTCGGCCCAGCCAGGCATGGGCCGTGTTAAGCATGGTCCACATTGTATAGTGTCAGGTTCGGGTTAGGCACGATTAATATTAGGGCCTGAGCTGGGCTTACATTTTTAAGCCCATGGGCCAGGCCAGGCCAGGCACAACCCATAATGGGCTCGGATTCAGGCACGGCCCGAGTCCAAGTACGAATAAATGAGTCCAATATAAATCCTTTTAAAAATAAATTTAAAATCAAAATAAGAAGTGTAGGTAATAAGTTTTGAACTATAATTCAAGAAAATAAAAGTATCAAACTCTTCCACCAAGTTAAGTGTACTAGTTTACATATTTTCTTTATTTTTATTTTTTATTTAACAAAACAGAATATATCACTATTTCATGAAGTTATTTATTTATTTTTTTCATAAATTATGAATGACAAAAGTTAAAGACAATATTTATATGATAAATTTATGTAAATTATAATAAAAAATTATATATGATGTAATATTTTGTTTGTATTTTTTTGATTAAAATTTATATTTCACTTTTGTAATTGGTTATTTTAAATCTTAAATTTAAATATTTAATAAAAAATAATATTTTTTTTTGATCTTTCACTTAAATTTTATATTCATTTATTTATAAAAATAGATGATACTATTTAAAAACGATTAATGATATAAGCACTATGCGATTTATGTATAATCAATCATCCAAGTATATAACAATTTAGGCACGATCAATAACTTAAACACAATAAAGTGAGCGGCCCAATTATGGCACGATAAGTGGCCCAGACACGACACAGTAAATGACTCAAGTACAGCATAACGCGAACCCATAATACTTGGTCTTATAGGTCGTGTTGAGTTCGTTATCTAAATTTTTAAGTATAGCACGATACGACACAAAAGATAAATGGGCCGTGCTAAGGCACGGCACGAAATACGTGGGCTTCAAAAAAGCTGGGCCTTGTCTGGCATAACACGGCCTATTTGACATGTCTACTCGTATCCGTGCTTCATAAGTTTCCATTCTTTGTCGTTGTGATTATGGTTTTTTTTTTTTTAAGTAGAATTTGTAACATACTCCGTACTTATCTTTATTTTAATATGTGAGTTAATTTGATTATCGAAAAGAGCAGTTAAAATTAGAAATACCCAAAAGAGAAAACTGACTCCCTTCGAGAGAGAACTCCCTCGAGACTCAAGAGAGATATTTGAAGCTTGGGAGAAAAAAAAAGGATATATAATTTTTTAATTATAAATTTTTACATTTTTTCATATAAATTTTAAACTTTTTTGACATTTTATTAGAGTTCTAAATATTTCGATTTCTTACCAAATCAGTTCTTTCATTTACGAAAAGTGGTCAATCCATTAATATATGAGTTTAAGTTAATGAAAATTATTAAAAAAAAGTCAAATAAATGAATTACATATTTTTTTTGTTAACAACTATGCACATAAAATATTTTTTCAATCAATAAATACACGAATTAAATATGAAAAGTTTATACTTTCTGGTGAATTTTTTTTTTAATTAATGTATTTAACTTTTTTTTAAATAATTTTTGTAAGATCAAAATTTTTTTTTAATAGATTGATCACTTTTTGTTAACAAATGGACTAATTTAGTAAAAAATCAAAAATTTTAAAACTCAAATGAAATTTCAAAAAGATTTACGACTTATATATAAAAAATTATAAAGGTTGAGGATTTAAAAACTGTATATCCTGGAAACAAAAAAAAAAAGAAAGGGAGATAAATAGAAAAGATGTTTAATTTTTGTTCAAAAAAAAAAAGGGGTTGAGTTGCATTCCTGTTGTCCAAAATCCGAACGCGGTTGCTGAACGCTCTTGAAAGACCGAGAGGTAAACATCTAAGGGAGATGATCAGTAAAATAAAGGACTAGGCCATGTTTGTTTATTTTGTCAAAATGCAAATGAACGGACGAGAGAATAAGAATAGTTATGCGTTTTTGAGGATGTGACAGTGGGAAATTGAATTCTTTTTTTTTTTGGTTAAGGCAAATTGATTTTTTTTTTTCTAAACATCAAAACAGATAATTATCATTCTATTAGATATTAGTGGAAAAAAGAGCTATGGGCCTGAAGACACCCCAATGGAGATACAGCAACCTAAGAAGCAGGGGTCTAGGTATGTTGGAAAATAGATAGCGATCAGTCCATAAGCAAACTTGATTTAGTGATTAAACTTGATTTAGTTATTAAACGAGCTTTGAAATGAAGTTTGAGTACCGCTTGTTTTGACAAAAAAAAAAAAAAACAATAAGGAATATCAAAGATTCAAAAGACTATAGCAAATAAAGTAGCCAGCGCCAAGCTGAAGCGTACTTTGAATGGGTTAAGCTTAAGCTTATTTGCCTTGGTCTGCTTTATTGAACGGGTGCTAAAGTTACACTAAAAAATCACTTATTTACCCACAGAAAAAAAAAAAAAAAAAAGACAATGTGACATAGAACCTGCAAGTATAAACTTAAAAAAGTGATTGTATGCTAAATCATGGCAACATAATTTGTGCGAAAAATTGAACTGACAAGGCTACCTTCTTAGAGCCTTCATTGTTTAGTTTGCAGTTTAAGAATCCACATTCACTACTACATCTGAAGCATTATCAGCTTTTAATCCTCTTTTTCTTAATGCCATAAACACACTAAAGTACATTGTGGACACAACAGGTATCAGCTCTCATTAGCAACATCTATAGCAGTATTTTCTGCTTTAATTTGTCATTAGATTGTAAAATGGCTTCTAACTTTCATTAGATCCTTGCATCTCAATATGTGAGAGCTTTGTACAAACTAGATTCAAAATACAAATTTGAAATCATGATTCAAATTTAAACATTGTATAAGCTTACATGAGACGATTACAAGATTAAACATGTGTCTCTCTAATTCAAAAAGTTTTCAAATTTAACCATGTAAAACAAAACAAAACAAGCTAATCAAGCCATTACAAAATATCTTCAACAAGCTTTCTTAACTATTATGACAAACAGTTAAATCCTGGTGAGAAAAACTCCACTAAAAGGGCTGATCCCTGTGAGCCTTAGAAACATTGTTGGAGCCACAATTGTGAGTGGCTATGCAAGGGAAGCAATCCCACATGGAGAAGGAGAGGAGTGTTTGAGCAACTTAAAAAATAGGCCCATGACCCATGTTTCTAAGCCAATTGGTTTTAGATAGAGCGTGGTGTCCGTGGCCTGTTTGTTTGTTGCTTGTTTTCGCTCCGATCCTCCCTCCTGTGATCGCTCTCCGTATTGGGCCCGAGCCCGCGCGTCTGCTTCCGCAAATTATTATCCAACAAACATCACGGGTAGATTCAATTACTAGGTCAAGTTTCTGGATCCAATATGTTCGCCAAAGGTGACCACTTAAAATAGATGTATTCTGAAATGAGAAACAAGTTCATGTGTAAGCATTTAAAAATTTTCAATCAGTGAAACTATTGCAGTTCAGTATGTGGTCTAAATAATTTTTCCTTTTTAATTTTGGACTAGAGATTTCACCAAGTTTAATTATATATAGTCTTATGAACATGACAAAGCAAAATCATGATTTTTTGATTGAGTCTGGAAAATTTTCACCAAGATGCCATAATATACTAGACAAAAAAAAAAACCAGAAGAAGAAGTGGGAAAGGGAATTAAGATCATAAAGAATTATGGGGAATATTGTTGTAAAGAAATTTCAAGCCAAAACTGCTATTGATTAAGAACCATGCTATCAAAACTTTGCATAAAGCTGCTTGACTCCCTATGAATGTACACTAACACAACCACAATCACTGCAGAAATGGCAAAAGATATGTTCTGAATTTAGTGGTATGAAAATAAGAAAAAGAAACAAGAAAAGCTAAGGCATCTTGCAACAGATGATGTGAAAGTAATGGATTAAAGAAATGAAGCTGGCGAATTTTATATCACTACATAGTATGGAGACTCGTAATTCCATTAAGATTGGAAAATCACAGAATTAATTTACCATTCTGTAACTCCTGTTGTTAAAGCCCTGGCAAAGGTGAGTCTCAGCAAGTTTTCAGCTCTCAATGGCAACTGCGGAACATGACATGACTATTAAAACTTCAAAGAGATCAGCCAGAACAACCTCCTTTGGACAAAGGGAATTGGGTGTTCGTGGAAGTGGTGCTCCATCACTGATACTGAACGTGCAGCATATTACGGGGTGGTGGAAACTGAAAAAGCAACAATATCTGACCGAAATTATGGAATCTATATCTATGAACTGTAATGCCAATAAGTAGTAATGTCAACGGTTCAGCTCCATCACTGAAACAGAATTGTTGGAGCCACAATTGTGAGTGGCTATGCAAGGGAAGCAATCCCACATGGAGAAGGAGAGGAGTGTTTGAACAACTTAAAAAATAGGCCTATGACCCATGTTTCTAAGCCAATTGGTTTTAGATAGAGCGTGGTGTCCGTGACCTGTTTGTTTGTTGCTTGTTTTCGCTACGATCCTCCCTCCTGTGATCGCTCTCTGTATTGGGCCCGAGCCCGCGCGTCTGCTTCCGCAAATTATTATCCAACATGGTATCAGAGCACAAATGATCTTGCGGGACTGTGAATTATCAAAGTGTTACACCTTCAATTAAAAAGCCCAAAAAGGAAGCCCATGAAGAAGGAGTAGCCCATCAAGCATGGATTCTCAATGGAAGGCCCAAAGTGAAGCCCAACAAAAGGAATAAAATCCCAATGAAAGGCTCAAATGGAGGCCCCAACAAGAAGAGTCCAAGCATTATGAAAAAGGGACAAAAATACATAAGCCCAGAGGCTAGGCAGCTCAATGGCAAGGCAGTGAAGCCCAACAAAAGGAATAAAATCCCAATGAAAGGCTCAAATGGAGGCCCCAACAAGAAGAGTCCAAGCATTATGAAAAAGGAACAAAAATACATAAGCCCAGAGGCTAGGCAGCTCAATGGCAAGGCGGTCCATCAAGAGACCAGGCGGCTAAGTAGCTAGGCGGCGGCTAAGTAGCTAGGCGGGCGCATTTCAAGAGAACAAAAATCCACTCACAATTGAGAGGGAGTGTTGGAGCCACAATTGTGAGTGGCTATGTAAGGGAAGCAATCCCACATGGAAAGGAGTGTTTGAGCAACTTAAAAAATAGGCCCATGACCCATGTTTCTAAGCCAATTGGTTTTAGATAGAGTGTAGTGTCCGTGGCCTGTTTGTTTGTTGTTTGTTTTCGCTCCGATCCTCCCTCCTGTGATCGCTCTCCGTATTGGGCCCGAGCCCGTGCATCTGCTTCCGCAAATTATTATCCAACAAGAATAATGTATGAGGAGATATATATGCAACAATTTACGTTGAGGGAAAAAATAAAGTTGAGGAGACAAGATGTTCTAAATTACCTTAGAGGAGCAATGTTTTGTGAAGAGAGAGGAAGATGAAAGCAGCAAATCAAAGAAATATGAAATTAGAGCCATTGTCGGGGTGGTTTGAAAGGCCAATCTTCGCCCCAATTCCAGCAAAGGACAATTAACAATATCTACGAGCTGAACAGAGGAGGGGAGCCCCTCTTTTGGAAGGTATTGGAGCTTTGGGCAGCCAAAGATATTCAATTGAGTAAGAGAGGTAAGGCGGTGAAGTCCCCAATTATTCAATGTCTCCAGATTTTCAAGTCCTGAGATATCTAGAGAAGTGAGAGTGGGGGGCAGCTTCCTGCTGTACAAATCTTAATCATTAGAAATTAGAACAATACATGTGTTACTATTGAACTGAATGATAGAGTTTCGGTCAGAATAACGCCTAACGATTATAGTTAAGGTGATGGCAGACACAGCTTCCTGGTTTCTTAAATTATTTCCTTCCATGGTGAAATAACCCCTGATTGCATGCGTAAAACAAGATAATACTCATAAAAGAATGATATTCAATCCAGACGAGGAAATCAGATATGATTTTTTTTTTATTTTTTGCTCGCAATCAGAAATGATTTGGGGAAGCCATTTCATGAAGCAAACTAACTGAGCTCTATCTACTGTCTCAATTGCCACACATATTTATTATCAGATTCAATCAGTAAGAGAAGATAAGAAGATGAAATTAATCGAAAAGAAAGAAACAAAAGAAAACATCAGAATTATATAATAATAATATCAATTTAGGGAACAGGAAATCCATTGGAAAGAAAATTTATCAAACAACCAAGAAAAACAAAAAAAAAACAGAAAAAAAAGGGTGATGATCAAAGAGAAGGAAGCAAAGTTGGGGGGTTTGGTTGGGTTAATTACTTGAGAGATGGAATCAAGAAACGATTTGGTAATATCGATCGGATTCGGAGCCATCTGCTCCGTTCACTTCTAACGACTTTTCTTCCTTTTTTAACTCAAAAAAGCCCTCCAATTCCCACCTCCTTTTTATGTTCAAATTGTGTTATGAATAAATAATCTCGGAAAGCTATTCTGCGATCAATCCCTAGTGGTATTTGTATTGGCAGGTGATATATACACGCATAAATTCCTTCATACACGCATGATACAGCAGCTAAGAGTCCATTGTTACTTTGTAATGGGCGTGTATGAGGGATATTTAAGCGTGTAATTATCAAATCCCATTTGTATTTTTGTGTGTCCCATTCTTCTGTTAATGTTAATTTTGCTTTGCAATTGCATTTATATCACTCCTCCTCCAAGCCAACTGATCACATCCACAGCCACCACTAAGTAAAGTAGGATAATAATAATAATAATAATAATAATTTTCTCTCTAATGTTTGAACCTCTGTTATGAACACAACGTAAAAAAAAAAAAAATCCCAAAGTTTTTTTTTTGTAATTGAACATTTTCTTGTCACTTTTTCTTTAATTAATCTGTGTATTTTTTTAATAGAAAAAAGTTATATCATAAATATATTAGTGATCGTACCTATATGTCGATGCTAGCGTCACCGTTACTACCTTTGTTTAATCAACTCTTATGTAAATAATCCACCATCTGAATACTATTAGGTCTGAATGAGTTTCCTCCAATTTGTTCGCAGTATTAACAAATTATGAACTAGCACGCAACAAGCCAATGGGAGCCATGAGGAGAATTCATCCCTTTCTACCCCAGTTGAGACTTGAAATTAAGTCGTGAATAAAACCAGCATACTAAATTACTAATCAAATTATTATTTTGATGGTTATTCTATATATCTCTTATTTAAATGTCACCAAATCACATCTACTTGCTTGTCATAACATTAAAATGCTTTGTTTGAATTGAAAGAAAGTGAATAGAAAAGAAAAGGAATAGAAAATAGTACAGTAATAATAATATTATAATTGATAAAAAAGTAATGATTAGAAAGTGGTGAGAAAGAAAATGAATGGTAATTTGTAAGAGAAAAAATAAAAGTTAGTTGTTTGGATTGATAGAAAATGAATAGAAAATAAAATAAATAAAAAGTAATTTTCTTTCTAATTCTTTTCTTTTTCTTTTCCTACAATTTCCAAACAGAGCATAAGAGTGTGTTTGGTAATGGATTAGGAAGGAAAAAAGAAAAAAAATTAGAGGCATTTTCATTTGTTTGGCAATGAAGAAGAAAATCATTGGAAATGTGTGGGAAAGTGGAAAGTAACGTGTGTAAGAGAAGTAAAAATTTTTTAAAAATATATAATAACTAAAATAGCCTAAGTTTATTTAATTAGTTGTAATGGTGTTTTTGTAATTTTAATCAATTATTTAATTTATGTAAGAATATTTTTGTCATCTTATCTATAAATTTTTTTCTAACATTTTTTATACAATCTAAATATTAAATTTTACTTTCTCATTATTTTCTTACAACTTTCTTTTCCCATAATTTTCTTTCTCACAACTTTTTTTCACACTAAAATCTCACAATTCAAACAGACTATAAAAATATGATAAGCGACAATTTTGAGTTTTTATAATTTACAAAATTTTTTTGTGTTATTTAAGAAACATATAAAAACAAAAAAATATATTAAGTAAAAAAAAATCGTTTTCTCAGCTCAAAATTGTTATTTTAGTTATCTAATATGTATTTTTTCCTTCTTCTTTTATTTTCCTGTCAAATACAGCAGATAGGACACAGTCAACACAAAGAACCCTCAAGAAATTCCCCACTTAGCTTGGATGATGAATTTATTATTTGTGATACCAAAATTCTGATTTCAGCAAATTGATTACTTAAGTATATTGTTTTAATCATTGAATATAGATCTACATTTTTTCTATTAGATCTCCTATGAAGCACAAACATGGATAGATTGACACGGACACGGCAAGGATTCGGCTATATGCATGTGTACATATATCTATCTATATGTAAGTATATAAAGTCGAATATGAGAAAAAATGTCAATCTTTCTCTCTCTAACATATGGAAATTTCTCATAAATTCATAAATTAAAATATTTAATAATTATGAAAATTTTATCACAATTAGAATTACAATTCACAATTAATATAAATCTAGTTATAATCAAATAAGAATTCTATTAATTTATATATTGAATTTTAGTAATCTATATATTTTTACTTTGACTATAATTAAATCTCTATAATTATAAATTTTATAATAAAATAAAATAATAAAAATAAAAAAAATATTTTACAAATCCTCCTTTTTAGAAAAGCAAAAAGATTAAAAAAAACCTCTCAAATTTACCTTTTTTTTCCCACAAAAGAGAAAAAGACATTACTTTGAAATTTGTTTTCCTAAAAAAAAAAAAGGTTCTTTTTATTTGCTTAAGAAATTTTTAAAAATTCTCAAAAAAATAATACTCAAAATTTATATTTTTTTTTACTTTTCTTTTAAATAGAATAAAGTAAAAATAAAATTTTTAAAAAATTATGATTAAATCTGTGCATCTCGCGGCTCTGTTACTGATATATATAATTTATAATTTTGCACATCACTAGAATATATCTTTTAAAAATATTATGAAAACGTTGCAAAAAAGGGGAAAAATAGAATCTGAAAAACAAAAACAAGGAAAGAGTACATGTCATATCATCCTCCACAAGTCTATATTCTTCTGTATCTCATATTCTTATAATTATTTATTACTTTTTTTAAAAGAAAGAGTTAGAGTCCTAAACAAAATAAAACGAGAACCCAACTGTACTCATCGTCAATCAGCCACTATCGAAGACGTTTCTCTACCTTCCATTACAAAAACTATCCAACCTTAAACTTTGGTGTTTGGATCTGACGATCTACAAACTTAACTAAGAAAAAGATGACAATAATGAAAGAAAGTCGGTAGCTAAACGACGAAATATCAATCTAGGATGTTGCAGGAAAAAAAATTGAAGAAGAAAGGAAGATCTCGTGCGTGGGTGTGTTGTTGTCTGTCATTTCCAATTGGTGGCTGTTTTTCTACTATTTTTTTCTCTTGAATCTTTTTCTTTGTTTTTATAAATCAATTGGGCGTGTTGGACACGGCGCATCGCCATGTCCAACATCATGTCCAATATTTCTTTTAAAAAAAATTTTGTCGAACACGTTTAGTCATTACTGACACGTGTCCAATACATGTCGAACGAGTGTCTGTGTCCGACATGTGTCAGACACACAGTATATCTCTAATATGCCACGTCGGTGCTTCATTGGATCTTGATATCCAAAAATTACGTTAAACCCCAGTTAATCTTATTCAAGTTTTTGTCGAACTTTTTATGGGAAGTTTTTTGAATATCGTTTTTTTTATTCACAAGACTCAAACTTAAAATTTTATTTAAAGAAAACTGAACTCCTTTCACTAAACTAATGGTCGTTGGTAAATAAGAATTTACTTAACACACTAGAGGATGAGCCAAATTTACTGAGTTTATCTGTCAGAAATGTCATTTTACTTGCAGAGTTCAAGGAGCGATTAGCAGTGAGTAGCCTGCTTCCCTAGTTTTTATTGTGCTCCCGTGTTGAAATAACTTTTCGTTAGAAAAGATTTGAAATAATTAAATTTCACACTAAATTTAGTTCATAATAGAATAAAATGGTAAAAAAATGAATCATATAATTGATTTTAATTAGATTTAAATTTCAAGTTTTTGTTGCCGTTGTTGTTGTGCTTTCTTGGAAAACAATAAGGTTCATTATGTATCTCATTTCAAATTTTAGACTCAATGACCTCTATATCTCAGATATTTGGATTTGACATTTGGGAAGGAAATGGCGTTCCCTGTGGTTAAAAGAAAAAACTTAATTTGACCAAATAATAATAATAATAATAATAATAATAATTCCTACTGTGATAGAAATACCTTCTTTTAGCAATGATAAAAATTGAAGGAATTCTATTAAAAGATTCATATAATTGATCTAGAACCATTTTTCATTTTTTTGGTGCAACGGAGAAGAAAAAGTAAGTTATTATTGGAGAAACAAGATGTCCGCTTTATGAGCGTCCAAGAGAACTCGCATTCCTACAAATGGAGCCATAAACATTTGGTCTCCACTGAGAGAAGCACTTTCCAATTTTGCAAAGAAGCCTACACAAATATTCTCTTCTTTCAAAGTGTGAGTAATTTACAAGGACCATCCAAGATCCTGAAGAAAGTGAATATCATTAAGTAAGGTAGTAAATGAGTGAGATGTATCAGACTGCAATAAAATCAAGTGATAAATGAGTGAGATGTGTCAGGCCGCAATAAAATCAAGTGAGCTGCCACAAGTGAATGAGTCTCAAGCTTGACATTCTTGTAGCCCAAATCTTAAACAAATTCCAACCCTCGAATGATTGCTAAAAGCTTTGCAACCATATTAGTAATAAAACTCAGACGCCACGTACTGTGCTCATCACGTAAAAGACCACCATAACCAACTTGCCAAGGGATTCCCCAGTATACTCCCATTTGTGTTAACTTTAACCCATCAAAAAAAAAAAAACAAAGAAAGAAAAGGTGCTCTCCAACCAACCACTCTAAGATTTAACGCGCTAGCATCCGTAAGAGAAGCGATGCTAATCGAATAATCTACAACCAAATTATTTGTCTTTCTTATCTCTTATCCGCAGGAATTGACTTGAGGTAGTCTAGAAATATTTTTATTGAACCATATAAAAAAATTGACAATTAATTTTATCTTTGACTTGGAGCTATCTATATCAAAGTTATTAAACTCAACTCGAGCATCGATCCAATTGGATTAATGTGTTACTAGTTCAATTAATGAATTAATAGTTGGTCCAATCAAATCAATGTTTAATATAATTTTTGATTTTTTTTTTCAATTTTTGTACATAACAATAAGCTCTTGTTTTTGTAATTTTTTTAGACCCAAATAAAGAGAGAGGTTTTTCCTTTTTTTTTTTTTTTTTTTTCTATTTGGTTGTTAAAATGCATTAGAATCTTTCATTATTTTAATTTTTTAGGCAAAAGAGCGATTCAATCTGATTTAACTAGATATATGGGTTAGTAGAGTTTTCAAAATCTAGCAAGATCGATTGATATTTCCAGTTTAAAAGTACAAGCAATTTTTTAGCTAACTCAGCCTAGTCTAGTAATCGATTTGTTGAGTTATCAGTTTGACCGATTGGACCAAGCTGAGCTTTATAACTATGATCCATGTAGAGAACAATTAGATAGCTTTAAATGCAGATCATCCGTCATTTTGTTTTCGGACAGGGCGTGAAAACAAAAACAATGCATAGAAAAAAAAAATAATGCAAAATATGGAGGTGTTAATAATCTGCAAAAGGGTTCGACATAGTTAAATTTACATCTTTTTTTATATAGTTGTGAGAGTGATTTGATAACTTTTACTAAGTCTCAAAAGAATACTCTTGTTCTAGTCTAGTGTCGTTGCTCTTGTTGAGGAATTTTCAAAATAGAAAGTCGTGTCTTTAAGTTAATTTGGTAGTTATTGAGACGCATCTATTGTTGAAGAGACAAATTGAAAAGTCGTGCCTATTGATAAAAAGACATGTTAAAAGAGTTGTGTCTATTGGTTCCAAAAGACGCAATCTCTTGATTAAATAACTACCTTATTAATCTCCTTATAAGTATGTGAAGTGACTATTTACATGGAAATAGAGAAGATAGAAAAATTTATATACATTTTGTGAGCAATTTTTGGATATTACAACAACTTCTAGAGAGCTTAATTTTAATAGTGCAAACTGCAGTCAAGTGTGTTTCATTTTATCCTATAAGAAAATAAGTTTAACCTGTTTGCACCGATATGAGGATGAATTTTACTTTAAGAAAAATGACACTGTTACACGACTTGAAGTAATTTTTTCATTTCTAATCTTACCCTTGTCCAGTTCCAATAATCTTAAGGAAAAATTTCAATGCATGATTGGATCGTTAAAGGAGTTGGCTTCTAACTTAGTAAATGGGTCAAGTAAATCCTTATTTGATTAAGGTACTTCTCTCTTTCTATATATGTGGAAATTATAGAGTTCTAAATGAAATATTAAGAATTGAGAATAAGAGTTTTTGGCATGGTTGAATTTATTATTCTTACGTGATTTTTGAATTTTTACGTGACCAAGAAATTGCTAAATTAAGGGAAATTATTATATTATTCAGTGCAACGTTATTGTTGCTTGTATTTTAAATGTAAGCACTAAAAGATTATGGTCATAAAAGTCCTATGGAGGCCTTCAAGGTCAATGTCCACGCTATAGCCTTCAACGCTATAGAAATTGGAAATTTCAAGGTAAGGGAGGCGCTGGATACAAGAATAAAGGGAAATTATGAGGCACTTGAACATGTGTCTATTTGTTCCTGAACTCAAACCAAAGTGGCGCATAAGATTTGGGTTGCGGTGGAAACAGACACGATTGTTGGTGGGAAGCGACATGACTCATGGAAGGAAAAGATGCATCCCTTAGTGGAAAGAGACATAACCATTTATGAGAAAAGACACGACCCTTAATAAGAAGAGAAGCAACCCTTGGGACGAGATGCGATCTTTTGTAAGAAAAGATGTGTTCTTTTAAAAAAAGGTATGACTTTTCATATATGAATATTTGAAGTCTTTTTATAGGTTAAATTATTTTCTTTCTTTTGCAAATAAAAGAAAGTAGTGGATGACTTATGGACAACTGTACTGTAGCGCAGGCAAATTAATATAAATATTTTAGCACTCGTGGATTGCGACCACAAGAGTAAGTGACTCTAATATATTTGGAGTTAAAGACCCTTTAGAGTGAAAGGATAGTATGTTAATTGCTAGAAAAATATTTGATAAAAGACTCTTAAATCCATGTGGATCGATAAAAAATTAAAGGGTCTATAAAACTTGATGGACAAGACATCAAAAAGGGACGGGTTCAAGTCCAAAACTATTGATCACCTATAATGAAATCTCGACTCAACGCTTGATACAACGTTAAGTCTTAAGTTCAAGGGGTCAAAGTGCATCATCAGTGTGATTTGAAGTATTATACTTAAATTTTCTCTATTTCAAGTGTTCATAGTACTTGGTACCCACAGTTAATTAGGAGGTTAAGTTTTTAAAACTCTCAACAGGCTTGTAAGGGTGTTTTAAGGCGGGGCTCTAGTCTGTTTACGTGAATATGAAATGTTTATGCTGTTCCAATAAAGTTTAACGACTTGGTTTTAAAACATTTATGAAAAAGATATGGACACAATGACCTCTAATGTATTAATTATTAAAAAAGAGAAGGATAATATTGTATAATCAAATGTGTGAAATATTTCTAAAACTTATCAATAAGAATAGTTGGTTTAAAACTTGTTTACCATTGATAGGTTAAATATTTGCATAGATATTACGTGTAATTTGGTATTTAATTTGATATTTATTTATGTAAATATTATGTTTATTGATGGATTTTACTTTTATTTGTTATTTTATATTTTGTAGGTCAAATAGATGCAAATAGAAGTAATTGGGGCGGATTTGATACTATTCGCGCAGATTTCACAGCTTTACGTACTGCTCGGTATTTCATCCATAACTTCCTCTACACAACTCGGAATTGGATGATTCTTAAGCCGAATCGAAGCTAAGAGATAAAGCTACAACTGTTCTGTTTTGACAAACTTCGGATTCTGTGTGGAAGGGGTCAAACTTTGGGTCCGTAGATACAGGGTCAAAACTGTCCAGAAAATTTACAAATCCTTTTCCAACTCGAATTTAGACTCTTTAGGGCTTATTTGAGGGGACTATGAATACAGAAGTTACAAAACATACAGAGGATTTTTGGAGGCTATTCTTGTAGACACAAGACAGAGAAAAAGCGTAGAGAGTGAAGAGGAGAAGAGCATAAGGGAGGAACATGAAGATATCAGAAACGAGTTTTTCGATTCCTTTTCTTTCCCTTCTTTTTCTTTTGAATTCAATGAAATTAGATATTTGCTTAATTTTGGTTTTTAGCATGAGTAGTTAGAACTCTAGACTAGGGCGAAAGGGATGTAGCCTAGTTTAGAGTTGAATTATTTGATTTTGTGGATGTTTAGATGTTCTTTTGATTTTATTGCAATTATCTGTTGAGAACTTGATTTGATTTATCTATTTTAAACTTAAATATGCTTTTGTGTCTGGCCATCATGAAAGTAGTCATAGGATTTGTGTTGAAATCGACAGATGAGACACAATCGTGCACTAAATAGATAAACATATGAACTTTGAGTTAGACATGAAATAAGTTTATATGATATCATTATAAATTCTCTGTTCTTAATAGATTTAGTCTACTTTCTGTGAGTTCGAGAGAAGATCACAAATAGATTGAATACGGTTAGGGTTGCTTGACAAAGAACACTAACTAAAGAAGAAGAATTGATATTCAAATCATTAATCCACAAAATTCATGTAATTCAGCACTTCTAAGTGAAAACTCATAAGCCCTAGTACCCTCTATCTTGTGTTTAGTTTTAATTAAATTACTTTTGATTTTCCATTAGTTAAATTGTTTAATTTTTAGTTTAATAATTTTGCTTCTTATTAATTTTCTCAAATATAAAACCTTCAATTTAATTAACATAAACCATAATTAATTATTTGTTCCCTTGGGTTCGACACCTAGAGTATTCACCAGGATTTTATTACTACGATCGACCCTGTACGCTTGCAGGATTTTACCCAATCAAGTTTTTGGCGCCGTTGCCGGGGAACAGAGTATTAATTGTGATTTTTGTTGTTTTATTATTTGTTTTGTTTATTAGGTTTTAGATTTATCTTAGTTTAGTTTTATTTATCTATTTAATTTAAGTTTTCGGTTTACTTGTTTATTTTTTTGTTATTGTAGGTAGTGCATGCAATTGCAATCATTGAAGAGCACTAATCTTCTTCCCTTGAACCTTGAGATCGAAAGGTTTTGCCAATAGAATCAGGCATTAAAACGAGCAAAGATGGCTGACAGAGTCAATGATAGAGATGGTCAGGTTATAGCAAATCAAGCACTCAACAATGAACAGGAGGTGAGGGAGCAGGCTAGAATTAGCATGAAGGACATCCAAAGGCCTGTGATTGGTTCTTCACCATCTTGCATCAGGCTGAGTACAGCAGCTCGTAATTACAAGCTCAAGACCATGTTCTTTAATATGTTACTATCGTTTCATGGTCTACCAAGTGAGAACCCACTTACTTTCCTGCGAGACTTCTATAGCACGATAGAGACTTTTCCTCTCGGAAGATGTTCAGAGGATGAGTTGAATATGAGATGCTTCCCTTACACCCTCAAAGATAAGGCGATGAGTTGGCTCATTAATCTACCAGAGGGATCACTCACTACATGGGAGCAAATCTACGACAAGTTTATGCTAAAATTTTACTCTCCTCAGAAGACTGCAGAGCTTCGAAACAAAATTTCTTCCTTTTTACAAATGGATGCTGAGCCCTTTCACGAGCCATGGGAGAGGTTTAAAATGCTTCTAGTACAGTGCCCACACCATCAATTTTCCAAGCCCCTTCAAATGCAGTTCTTCTATGATGGTCTTATTAGCAATTCTCAGATGTTAGTGGATTCGGCAGCTGGAGGATATGTGGGTAATAAGTCAGCAGACGAGCTTTATGACATATATGAGCTACTGGCATATAACTCCCAACAGAAATCTATTAGAGGGCGTAGAGCTGGAGCTTATGAGATATTTTCGCACGTTGATGTAGCATCTAAGATAGACGACCTATCTCACTAAGTGAAGTTATTGTTGAACAGGGACTTGATGTAGAGGGAACAATGCTCTTATTGTGAATGTTTTGGACACACCAAAACCGCTTGCATGGGTGGAGACTTAGGCAAGTTAGTGGAAGAGATTAATTATGCTGGAGCTTATGTTGGAGAACAACAAATGAATGACCCATACTCCAACACTTATAACCCAGGATGGCGTAACCATCCAAATTTTGGCTAGAAGGAGCAGGGAAATACAAGGCAAGTAGTACTACCAGGGTTTCAGCAGCAGAGACCCCAATTTCAAGGTCAACCATCTCAACCTCAAGAGAAGAAGCCACAAATAGAAGACATGTTCATGCAGTACATGTCAAAGATGATGAGAGAATGACATAACAAAATGTTGAGCTGAGAAAGCTGAATCTAAAAATTGATCAAGTTGCATCCACTCACCAAGCCTCAATTCATACTTTGGAAGTACAGGTGGGTCAACTTGCCAAAGCAATTTTGACTAGGAATCAAGGTCAACTCCCTAATAATACTGAGGTGAATCCAAAAGAGAGTATTTTAGCCATTGCATTGAGAAGTGGGAAGGTGGTAGGAAATCCTAACGATCTTCAAGAAAATTACAAGCCCACAGAAGATGGTAGTAAAGAAGAGGAACCTGTGCAAGAGAAAGCTAAGGATGATGAACAGGGAGGGCAGGACAATATTGAGGAGTCGGTACCGCCCACTCCTCCCCCACAAGTCAAGCCGTATGTTCCGCCGATTCCGTTCCCAACAGGCTGAATAAGAGGAATGATGATAAAAATTTTCTTAAATTCTTGGACACGTTCAAGAAGATCCACATCAACATTTCTTTTGCAGAAGCAATTGCACAGATGCCAAATTATGCAAAGTTCCTGAAGGAGATCATATCAAACAAGAGGAAACTTGAGAAAAATGCCACAGTTACCTTAACTGAGGAGTGTAGTGCTATTCTCCAAAATAAACTACCTCCTAAGTTAAAGGACCCAGGGAGTTTTACTATCCCTTGTACTGTTGGTAGTTTAGATGTTAATCGTTGTTTATGTGACTTAGGAGTCAGCATTAATTTGATGTCTTTATCTCTTTTCAGGAGGCTCAAAATAGGAAAACTGGAGCCAAACTCAGTGTCCTTGTAGCTAGCCGACCAGTCCATCAAGTATCCATATGGAAAGATCGATGATATGTTAGTTAAAGTGGGAAAATTCTATTTCCCAGCTGATTTTCTGGTG
Source organism: Carallia pectinifolia (assembly GCA_037832335.1). Lineage (NCBI taxonomy): Eukaryota > Viridiplantae > Streptophyta > Magnoliopsida > Malpighiales > Rhizophoraceae > Carallia > Carallia pectinifolia. The sequence goes on from CM075453.1 coordinate 35,106,630, forward strand.
CTGGATATGGAAAAAGATGTAAACATTCCGATAATATTAGGGAGGTCGTTCCTAGCCACTAGTAAGGCGCTCATCGATGTAGAGTAAGGACAGCTGACATTCCAAGTAGGAAAAGAAGGGCAGGTATTCCATGTATATAAAGCGTTGAAGAGTCCATCACAAGAGGGTACATGCTTCATAACGAAAACATCGAAGCCACCCAAAGAAGACCCAAAGAGATTGGATATAGACTTGGGAAGTGCACTTAAGATGTTATTTGAGCAACCTCTCATAGCGGCAAAGCCGAACTCAACACTTTCCATTGCGAAGTTGGCTCCTTTTGAGCTTAAACAACCTGCTCTCCCTTTATAGCATAATTATATGGGAAGCGACTTCAAGGAGGGAGAGAAAGTTCTTCTCTATGATGCCTACAGTGGGACAATCCCATGGAAATGAAAGCAAAAAAGGTTGTTGGGACCATTCACAGTGCACGAATTGTATCCTCAAGGGGCGATCGATATTTGGAGCAAGAAGTTTTGGGTGATTAAGGTTCACGGAGGCAACTTAAGACATTATTCTCTCGGAGATCATCCTCCTTAATTCAAGGGAAGTGCGTCTAGCTATAGACGTTAAACATAGCGCTTGTTGGGAGGCAACCCAATGTTTATTTTATATTTTAATTAGATTTATTAGCTTGTTAATTTGTTTCTTTTCTTTTGTGTGTAGGAATTTGGGAAGGAAAAGCATGTTTATCCACAAAGCAACGAATTACAAGTTGCTTGGTTTAGGGAGTATTTCTTACCCTCGCCTTTGAACTTATTGTTCGATACAGTGATATTGTTTATCTTAAGTGTGGGGGTGGGTATTAGTAGAAAAGTCATCCTCTTAATGAGTATATGTGTGTTGATTGAAATGTTTATATATATATACATATATATATATATATATATTCAAAAGCGGATCCGAGTATATATTTTAAAAGAAAAAAAAAGTGCAAGACCTGGTCTGGTCATAGACCGCACAAGGTCCTGTCCTATGCTGGAATTATTGGGGAGGACAGGACAAGGTCCGGTCCCATTCTGCCCATGGAGACCTCTGGACCGGACCTCATCTAGGTCCGAACCAGGTCTGGTCCAATTTTGCCACGATTAAAAAAAAAAAACAAGTTTTTTTTTTTAAAAAAAAACCAATGTTGCCTTCCCCTTTCTATCTTCTTCTTCTTCTTCTTTTCTTACTCCCTTCAATACCCAACCCCAATAAATTCATATTCCCTTTACTCAAATCTTTCTTTCTTTCACAAATCTCTTCTTCTATTCTCCCATATCCAAAACCCAAGCATCCATAATCCTTCAAGTTTCTCTCATTCTTCTTTCCTCTACCCGTCTTTCTCTTAAGGCCCTTTAGTTTTATTTTCCCTAAGCTTTTGTTTTTTCTTCTTCTTAGACAGGGTTCTACCTTAGTTATCAGTTATTGCACCAGATTTTCGAGCCTCAAGAGCACCAATTTCTTCAACTTATGGATGCTCTCGCTGCTCGCCCACCTCCTCCTTGATTTATCTCATTCCTTGCATCTAGTTTTTTTGTTATTGCTTGCGTCATTTTTGTTTTTGTTTTTCGTTTTCCATGACTTAGATTCTTTAGGTTTAGATTTATCTGCTTTCTAGGATTTTAGCTATCACATTTTTGCTCTCTGTTCTCTTATCTTTGTCTTTACTTTTCTTGTCTCTTGTTGTTGATTCTAAGGTTGTTTGTTCAATGATGGCAGTGCACGTGAGGGTTGCTTTTCTCCTCCGCTCTATCCGAGTAGTTTTATCCTCTTTGTTTTCTTTTCTTTTCAGTTATGTTTCTATTGCAATATTGAGGACAATGTTGGCTAAGTGTGGGGGAATTTATTGCAATTTTTTGCTATCAAAATTTTTTGCTCTTTAATGCTAATTTTGTGTGCTTGCATAATTTTACATGAGCTTCACTTGAATTCTATTTGAGCTGAATTTTTTTTTACGCTGATGATAGTACTAATGCATCCAAGGTTAGTCTTTGAGTATTATTTGACATTAGCGAGTTAGAGATGGTTAGTAGTAAACTTGTTCTTCACTTGAAAATTTTTATTGTTTCTTATTTAATTTTAAAGTGTGTGATGATCTTTTATAGAGAGATGCTAGCTTTTAGAGATCTTCATGTAGTTTTTAATTATGTACACTCATTTAAAGTACTTGAACAAACGTTATCTTCTCTTCTTCTAAAGAATTTTGGGGATATGATTTAGGAATTGAATTGAAAAAAAAAAAAACGAGGCTTGCAAGTTGTGAATATGTCATCTACTCCGCTGTTTTGAGTTACTAAATAACTGGGGGTCAGCATTACAATTGTTGGTCTTCACTTCAAAAAGTAACTTGAATTATGAGTATGCAAGGCACTCTAAATATCTGTTTGTGAACTAGTAATCGGGTACCAACACCACAAGTGATGGTATTCGTGTCCAAAAGCATGTCAGTATTTAGAGAAGAGTATTAAAGCCTCTGGTACATAAAAAAAAACTAAAATAATTAATTCCTATTGATCCTTGGTGTGGTTTTGTATTTTTAAGAGAAGAAAATTTTTGTCCTTGGATTTTGGATGAGTGTGTGTGATTACTTTCTACATGATGATAGCTAAGCATTATCATTGATCAATAAAGGGTTCTTTCACATGATTAATCAATTTAAAACTTATTTTGTAGAGAATGAGGACGCTGTTGATTATATTTGACTAGTAAAGTGTTAAGTGATGCTTATAGATTGATCTTGTACTGTGTTAATGAGGCACTGTTTCGAGAATTCGATTTGAATGAAATTTTTGTGAAGGTCATGTGATATTTTTGAATTGCTTGAGGACAAGCAACAGTTCAAGTGTGGGGAAATTTGATAGGATAAATATTTGCATAGATATTACGTGTAATTTGGTATTTAATTTGATATTTATTTATGTAAATATTATGTTTATTGGTGGATTTTACTTTTATTTGTTATTTTATATTTTGTAGGTCAAACAGATGCAAATAGAAGTAATTGGGGCGGATTTGATACTATTCGGGCAGATTTCATAGCTTTACGTACTGCTAGATATTTCATCCATAACTTCCTCTACACAACTCAGAATTGGATGATTCTTAAGTCGAATCGAAGCTAAGAGATAAAGCTACAACTTTTCTGTTTTGACGAACTTCGAATTCTATGTGGAAGGGATCAAATTTTGGGTCCGTAGATATAGGGTCAAAACTGTCCAGAAAATTTACAAATCCTTTTCTGACTCGAATTTAGACTCTTTAGGGTTTATTTGAGGGGACTATGAATACAAAAGTTACAAAACATACAGAGGATTTTTGGAGGCTATTCTTGTAGACACAAGACGGAGAAAAAGCGTAGAGAGTGAAGAGGAGAAGAGCATAAAGGAGAAACACGAAGATATCGGAAACGAGTTTTTCGATTCTTTTTCTTTCCCTTCTTTTTCTTTTGAATTCAATTAAATTAGATATTTGCTTAATTTTGGTTTTTAGCATGAGTAGTTAGAACTCTAAACTAGGGCGAAAGGGATGTAGCCTAGTTTAGAGTTGGATTATTTGATTTTGTGGATGTTTAGATGTTCTTTTGATTTTATTGCAATTATCTGTTGAGAACTCGATTTGATTTATCTATTTTAAACTTAAATATGCTTTTGTGCCTGGCCATTATGAAAGTAATCATAGGATTTGTGTTGAGATCGACAGATGAGATACAATCGTGCACTAAATAGATAAACATATGAACTTTGAGTCAGACATGAAATAAGTTTATATGATGTCATTATAAATTTTCTGTTCTTAATAGGTTTAATCTACTTTGTGTGAGTTCGAGAGAAGATCACAAATAGATTGAATACGGTTAGGGTTGCTTGACAAAGAACACTAACTAAAGAAAAAGAATTGACATTCAAATCATTAATCCACAAAATTCATGTAATTCAGCCCTTTTAGGTGAAAACCCATAAGTCTTAGTACCCTCTATCTTGTGTTTAGTTTTAATAAATTGCCTTTGATTTTCCATTAGTTAAATTGTTTAATTTTTAGTTTAATAATTTTGCTTCTTATTAATTTTCTCAAATATAAAACCTTCAGTTTAATTAACATAAACCATACTTAATTATTTGTTCCCTTGGGTTCGACACCTGGAGTATTCACCAGGATTTTATTACTACGATCGAACCTATACACTTGCAGGATTTTACCCGATCAACCATACTATTCAGATTTGTTATAATGTATATTTCACTACGTAAAATTCAATTTATAAGACACATTTACTTATGCATTTGACTTGTAGAATTGTTGAGTTTTCATTATATTTTCTTATTTTAAAAATAGTGAGAGATTGTTAGGAAATGTTCAAAATAGAAAGTCGTGTCCTCAAGTTAATTTGGTAGTTATTGAGATGCGTCTATTATTGAAGAGTCACATTAAAAAATCGTGTCTATTGATGAAAAGACACGTTAAAAGAGTCGTGTCTATTAAGTCCTAAAATGCATCTCTTGGTCAAGTAATTACCCTACTAATCTCTCTATAAATATATGAATTGTCCATTCACATAAAAATAGAGAAGATAGAAAAATTCATATACATTTTGTGAGCAATATTTAGACATTACAACAACTTCTTAATGGTTTGATTTCAGTGCAAATTGCAATTAAGTGTGCTTCATTTTATCTTGTGAGAGAATTCGCTTTAACCTGCTTGCATTGATAAAAGGGCGAATTTTGTTTTAAGGAAAGTGACATTATTATACAACTTGAAATAATTCTTTTATTTTCAATCTTACCCTCTTTTCTATTTTAACGGCTCTTACCTAAGTAAAGTAACACAATCTTTCTTAACAAATCTGTAAAGTGTCGTCACTCATACTATCCCATTTTTTTGCACCAAAAAGAAATATAAATTATATTGCATTGCTAATATGAACAAATAATTTTATTTTCTATAAAAACTTGACAAAGTGTTACTACAAACACATGAGTGTAGTTCTCATGTGTGACGGACATGCCTAGCATATATAAGCAATTTAAAAAATAAAACTCAAAGTCCCTTAGGGGACACCTCAATAATTAGAGTCCAAAACCTTTATTCTAGAGGTCTTAGGTTCAAATTCTGTGAAAAGAGAGGAATTTAGGGGAGAGAAAAATTACCTTCATTGTATAGCTTATGACCCAATGGACCTTCTAATGAACAAAAAGAAAAAAGAAAAATAAAACTCAGAAATAAAAAGGACCAAATTAAACTCCACATGTACAAGCTAGTTTACAAACAAAAATGGTACATATTGAATCATGCAAAAAACTCAATGATAAATGGCCTATTTCAACAAATTGTTGCGCGGGGCTCCTGCAGAAGTAGGGCAATTCAGGCATGCTCCGGCTCCGGCCGTGGTGGTGGCAGCTGCTGAATCGGTATCGGTTGGGTTGGTCATCGTCATCATGGGGTCCCTAGGGGCTGCAGTACCATCACTAGGTCTCTCCAGCCCTGGCTACATGCAAGTCCATTTTTCCTTCGGACTCTTGTGCCCAGCGAACCTCACAAGCAATGTCCATCTTGGCTTTTGCCAACTCTGTCTTCCTGTATTTGCATACATGCATGATTAAGTTTGTCAAATTACGAGCATCTGATCCAAGTTTATCCCATTAATTACACAAACTATTATTTCTATGTGTTATAATTGATGCGCTAGACACTTGGATCTAAACTAAACTGATTATATATTTAGGTACGTAGAATAACAATCACAGTAAAATAATAATATCTTCAAAACTCAGATGGTGAAATTGATTTTTAACATGTTGCGCATCAAGATGTATACCTTCTCCTGAGCCTTAGCTTCCGCCTTGGTGCAAGGGGTTCATGTCCTGTAACTTCTCCTGTAACTTCTCTGTTTTGTGATCTGCAATAAGCTCAAATTATTTATTTATTTATTTATTTATTTTTCTACTTTAAAAATGTTTTGCTGTTGTTGTTCTTCAATGATATATTTGATGGAGATTTGGATTTTGCAAATGGTCTGATTCCTTCAATGAATGGATGTCTGTCATTGTGACGCTACATGCATTTATATACTAAATGGACAAATATGAACACACCTAAGTCTTTGGCCAAAGCACGTTACATATTCTGTTATTTTTGTTGTTTTTGAAGTTCAACTATAGTTTCTATAACTCAAAGGTCTTTACATGCGCACTTTGTAGTTCTTTGCAATGCCCGAAACAGCATTGGGCCTCTTCCCAGATGTAGGTGCCTCGTATTTCTTGTCAAGACTTCCTGGATTCTTTGGTAATGCAACCTCTATTCTTAATTATGCTCACATGTGATAGATCAAACATAAATTTTCAAGTTACATATTTGCAAACTGAAGAGGCTGCTCTTCTCTATGCTTCTTTAGTTTGTGGCCTTTTTGACTGGAGCATTTTAAGTTGGCATGTAACATTGAGTTGACATTTCAATTTTGGGTTGTTTCAATACTCAGTTACTTGTATGTGTTCTGCATGATATTTTTTGAGCAAGTTGGAATGACTGAGGAGTTCTATGTGCTAATCATTTTTCTCCTTTTTAGATTTGAGATGTTTGGTTGATTTGACATTTTTAAGTTTCTTTTACTTGTTTGAATTTCATTACTTCGGAAGTTGAGGAAGTGGCACCTACATTAGTTTAGACATTTTTAATTGAGACCTACAAAATGCTCCAATTAAGAGGGGATCCATGTGGATGGAGGAGGAGGGGGGGGCAGAGGGAGGACGACTGCAACTGACTTGAGAATCTTTGTTTAGGAAGAAATTAGAACTCCTAAAGCTCATACCAAAACTTAGTTTGAATGGGGAGATAAGATTCATGTGGCCATCCAAATTATTTTTGAGAATAAGGCTCCTTTGTTGTTGTTGAGGATGTCTTGCTTGCTTGAATTTCAACAACCTATGATGTTTCGTGGTTGTGATTCTTTACTCCAATCTGGTTTTTCTGAATTCCACTTTAGCCAACATGACTTTCTTCCCCAAAATTTCTCCCTTTCTATCAAAGCTTTTGGAGATTTTCAAAGTAAATGTTTATATTCCACGAAATACAGAGGCCATATAATGATCAAGTTGGCATCATCTTAACTTCTTGAAAAAGAAATACTGGAACTCTTTCATGGTTTAAGGCTTTGCGGCGAATTAATAACCACTAGACTTATGAATTAGCTTTTCTTGTACAGTGAATTTATTTTGTTTGATTTCTTTCAGAGCTATGGGTTCGGATCTTATTGTGAAATGATGAGATGGTTGTTTTACAATTTATATAGGGGAATATGTTGGACTTACCTGTGCAAGGTTGGATGGTGCTGAAATTCTTGCATGTGGCCTTGCAACTCACTTCGTCCCATCAGCGGTATTTTCTTGTACTAAAACAATTGGATTTTAGAGATGCTGAAGCTCAAATATTCAGATAACAAAGCTGAAAATTATGTTCACTATATTTGTAAATAACACTAATAAAATGTGGCTGCATATGTTTGTTGGCAAACATGGATTTTACAGGGTATCATCATTGGTTGTAACTTTGTTTTTTTACAATGAGATTTACGTGTAGAAGATTTATCACACCTGCTAACTTTGAGTTTATGCCATTTAATAACATTAAGGTGCTCTAGTTACATGTGCTTCATGGGTTCTAGGCTGTCATATGGGCTCCAACTGCTTTTCACACAGAAGCAGGCAATCATGGAGATGGTTACTATAGCAGGCAAATAATCTGCAGTAAACATTATTTTAAAGACTTTGTTTCTATATATACTGGCATAAAGCTGCTAAATTTCACAATTTAGCAAGGATTATTTTAGAGATTCGAATTGGTCTACAAAAACTCAAGACAGTTGGATCTTGACGTTCCTACTACTTTTTGATAAAATTTTCACCATCAGTTTTGGAATTTTCTCCTAGCTCAAGATGTTTGAGGATTGTTAACTGAAAGTAGGATTCTGCTTTATCAGCTCTGGAATTTTATCGTAGCTTATATTGTATGATGATGGTTATTTTAGATATCTATCTGTCCTGCAATAATATGCACACGGTGGTTTTTCTAACCACTGTAGTTCTATTCTTTACTTGGTTACCCTTTACCTATTTAGTCACTTGAAATTTACCTCTGATGTCTAAAATGTGACTTTACGTGATTGACAGAGGATACCATTGTTAGAACAAGCATTATACAAGCTAGGTTCCAGTGATCCAGCGACCATTTCATCAGTTATTGATCAATATGCTCAGCTACCAAATTTGAAAGATCAAAGTGCTTACCATAGGTTAGTCTTCAAGTTCACGCTAAGAACTCTTGGCGAAGTGTCTGTCACGTTTATACTCGACAGGACGATATAAGGCCAAATGCAGTGGTTTTTCTTTTTCCATGCCTAAGATTAATGATCATGCTTGTGAACAGTAGGAAACACATTATGCATAATTTATTCGCAGTGGAGGCATTATTAGTCTTCTAAAAGCAAAGCACATATGCCACTATAATATGCCAATAATCTGTAAGTTTAGGATTCTATGCTGGGCTTTGAGTTTAAGTGTTTTTATGCTGTATTTTGTACAATGTGATCACAAATATTTAATGGAATAATTTATGCAGCATGTTAAGTTATGAACATGAGTGGACATTACTTCTTTCCCTTTTTCTCTGTTAGACAGCTTGCATGTAAGATTTTTTTTCCTTGTTTGGACTTGTTATTGTTGTTTTTAAGAAGTATCTCCACTTAGTGAATTGTGTGGGTAGCACAAAAAGAAATCTGATCAAAATCTTTTGTTTGGAAGAATTCCACTTTATTAGAATTATGATGCAGAATTTCCAATGAGGCATCACTATTTTCCACTGTGTAATTTTTTGTTGTCATTTGGATGCAGATTGGATGTCATAGACAGATGCTTCTCTCGGAGAACAATTGAGGAGATTTTATCTGCCCTTGTAAGTTAAAGAAAGACCTCAAAATGCTTCTTTGTTTTACTTATAATGAGTATTTCTTGCACATCTACTCAAGTGCTGTTGTTTTCAACTTCTGGCGGTCCGAGGTCTTTAAATTTACTTTGACTATTAGACTTGACATCCATCTGGCTGTCGTATAGGAAGAAGAGGTCGTGAGTGGGTCAGATGATTGGATCACTACAACTATTCAGTCAATGAAAAAGGCCTCTCCAACAACTCTTAGATCGGTAAGAGTTCAACAGACTTTATAAGTAACTTCCATCAATTCGTCTCAACAGATATGAAAACTTGGCACATAACATCCTTATGACTTTGAACAATTGTTATTGAATTTTGATAGAGCAATCATCAATGGAAGTCTTGCATGCATCTGTACAAGATGTTGGGCCTGCTTGATCAAATCATAGCCGAAAATTACTAGTTGGTTCCTCTTTAAGTATGTTATGATCACACTAGAGTGACGAAGCTTATGTTAATGCAAAAACATTAGCATGGCACATAACTCTACTTAATTTACTAATGCAACAACATGTATAAGATGTAAAAGTTTTGTAAGGCACTGATGTTTGTGCTTAGTTGTTGGTTTTTGAGTGAGGAAAGAAGATGAAAGTTATTAGAGCTGCAAAATGCAGTAGTGAAGAAACAGTGCTGCAGAAATTGCAGCAGAGAAGGAAAGTGCAGAAGTGGGATATTTCAGCAAGAAAAGTGAAGCTAAAAGGCTTAGATTTCATTCACATAAGTACTCCATTATATAGGAGTTAGGTACATTGATTGGTACAAAAGAGATGATGACCTTAAACTTGCTTACACAACAAACTTCCACCTACTCCCACTAAAAGTAAGATTAATGCAGAAAATTCAGCTTTACAAAAAAATTACTGCACTTGTCATTTCATATTGATCACAAGTTACATACTAACTAAAACACACCATGATCAAAAAGAGTTGTTGATGAAGTTTGTCGTCTTCCTTTTAAGTTGGAACAAGAATGAAACTAATTCCAACACTCCTCCTTAGTTTCATTGCTGTTCACATCCATTTCAGCTTTAAGGTTCTCAACCCTTGACTTGACTTGATTTGTTGAAGAATTTGAAAGTTGATTTTCTGGTTCAGTACCAGAATTGAAGGATTGTATGAATTGAAATTTCTTCTGAACAATAGGAAGAGTAACTTGCTGAGAACCAATGAGTAAGTTTTCATCATGAACATTAGCAATTTGAATCCTCAAAAGTTTTACTCCTCCTGAAATTGATAGAGGAGATATGAGAGGTCATTTGCTGATCTTGTTTTGATGAGAATCCATCCATTTGTTGCTGGTTTTGGTCCCTTGAACATGACAAATCAGAATTTGCTGCAATGGACTGATCTAAACCTTCATCCAAATTCAGAGGAAACTTGTTCTCCACCATAAAAACTTTTAAAACTTCAGTGTTGTTCAAATCATGAACTAAACACACATTTTCCTTAAAGGTTACTGAATAACCTTTCCTCATAATTTGAGCAACACTTAAAAGATTTTGTTCCAAGTTAGGAATGAACAAAACTTCAGAGATCAGCTTGTTACCTCTGCTGGTTTTGAGAGAGATTGTTCCTTTGCCTTCAGATTCAACTATGGCTCCATTCCCAAGCTTTATAGGAACTTTATAACTTGAATCTAACTCTTTAAAGAGTCTTGAATCATTGCACATGTGGCTGGTACATCCACTATCAATGTACCAAGTTTGATCTTTGTGTGCAGCCCCAATTTCAAAGACAACAAAAAGATATTCTTCTTCATTTTGCTGGGTAGTTGCAACCTGAACTTGCTGAATTTGCTGAGGTTGTTGAGGCTGCTGAGATTGATTTATCTTGCTCTTGCAAACCTTTTCAACATGTCCAAGCTGATTGCAGATATTGCATCTTGCATCTAGTTTATACCAGCAGAACTTAGGAGGATGAGTTGCCTTTTTACAATAAGGACAAGGATCAAACTTGTTCCTTCCTCTTGCACTGCTTTCAGCTTGATTTTCATCTGAAACTTTAGTCTTTTTCATGAGATTTGGTAGAGAAGAGACTTGGTGCTTTGCTGGAAATGCACCTTCAACAGATTCCTCTTTCCTAAAGTTTCTTCTAAGCTCAAGAGCTTGAAGAGCATTCACTAACTCAATGACAGTTAATGTAGAGATGTCCTTTGAGTTTTCTAGTGAAGATATCAAGGGGTCAAAACTCTCTGGCAAGCTTACAAGGATTTTCTCAACAATTCTTTCATCTTTGAGGCCTTCACCAAGTAATCTAACTTGGTTTACAACCTTCATAAGCCTATCAACATAGTCTTTTACATTTTCAGATATTTCATCCTTAGAATTGCAAATTCTCTTTTAAGATTGAGAACTTGCATCTTCTTTGTTCTTTGATTACCTTGAAACTCATCTTGGAGCTTATCCCAAGCTTCTTTGGTTGATCCACAAGTCATGATTCTTGCAAATATGACATCTGAAAGTGAGGAGTGAATGCAAGTAAGAGCCTTAAAGCCTTTAGTCTTTTGCTCACTATGGTTTCTGATTTGGGCAACAGTGGGATTTTTTGGAAGTGGTGGAGGTTGAGCACCTGTTTCTACAACCTCCCACAAGTCAAACGCATTTAAATAAGCTTTCATTTTGACAGCCCAAATGGCATAATTTTCTCCATTGAAAACCGAAGGTGAAGGAAGAGAAAAGTTGTTGGAAGCCATGAGAAATGTTCTGGTTTTTCTGAAGAAAAGTTGCTGAGTTTAAGTTGGTTGTTAAAAGAAGAAATCAAGTGATCACAGGCCCCTCAAGAACAAGGATGCTCTGATACCAATTGTTGGTTTTTGAGTGAGGAAAGAAGATGAAAGTTATTAGAGCTGCAAAATGCAGTAGTGCTGCAGAAATTGCAGCAGAGAAGGAAAGTGCAGAAGTGGGATATTTCAGCAAGAAAAGTGAATCTAAAAGGCTTAGATTTTATTCACATAAGTACTTCATTATATTGGAGTTAGGTACATTGATTGGTACAAAAGAGACGATGACCTTAAACTTGCTTACACAATAAACTTCCACCTACTCCCACTAAAAGTAAAATTAATGCAGAAAATTCAGCTTTACAAAAAAATTACTGCACTTGTCATTTCATATTGATCATAAGTTACATACTAACTAAAACACACCATGATTAAAAAGAGTTGTTGATGAAGTTTGTTGTCTTCCTTTTAAGTTGGAACAAGAATGAAACTAATTCCAACATTAGTCAATGTTAAGCTCCCAGAGTGATGCTTATGGGAAGCCATTGTTTTTGAGGGTCTCAACCTTTGTTTACTCTAGATTGTTTACATCTAAAAATTGGGTTAAAGGGGTGTAACTTATTAATAGCAGCTGGTTTTTAGTTAGTAGAAGAGGAGAACAAACTTCCCTGAGGCCTTTATTTCTTCATGTACCTACAAAACGCAAGGACACATAGTATTTCTGAATGAAAATCTAGATATGATATAATATAACTCTCATTTCTCATATTTTGACAAAATGTAGGATTGGCATTTCAATTCATATAAATAAGGAACTGAAGCTCCATCAATCTTTTCAGAAGAGTCTTTTTTCGGAATCTAAAGTGCAATTATAGTTGTAGCAAAACTTTCAATTTTCAATCTAGAAATTTAAATATCATAAATGGTGCAAATTTGTAATTTATTCACTCAGACGAAGTCAACTGACAGGAAAGCTTATGTGCTATTGTCGATTTGCTTATTTCAGGCACAATCTGACTTGCCATCGGTGGTAGTAGTGTTCATGTCACCTGCGTATCATTACGATGAACCACTTTAAAATCCTCAAGGATAATTGCCTCTACGCATCCTTCCAACAACTGCAATTTCTGTAACAACTCTAAGTACCATTCCAACTTCCAAGACCATTGCATTATCATTATTTAAGAACTCTCCATCATAACTCAAGCTTAGAGATCCAAATCTTTTTCCATGCATTTCACCACCTTTAACAACTTCCACAACAAGTTTGTCTATTGGGATTGAAGTTTGAATTTATTTTTGACCTTTCCAAGCATAATAAGTTGACAATCATAAGATGCTAGGCACATCAGAGATTCTAAAGATTAAGCATTGTTGTCAAATTCTCATGGGAAATCCACCAAAGCAGCAACTCACTATAATAGTCAGCACTAACAAAAAATAAATTCTTGCTTTCAGTTATTGGTTTGTTTCTTTCTTTGTGGATGTTGGAACTAATAAGTGTAGAGCTGATCTAGACATATATTTACTTGCACGGTTCTATTTGCCATCAAAATTATGTCAACAGTGGACTAATAATATGCTTTTGAAGTGGGGAAAAAAAAGCTAAAGGGTTAAGTCATTTTTTGTTGATAGTTAAGGAATGTGATCAGAAAATTTTGTGAAACTGCAAGGTTCCAAAGTCCTTACGGTTCTTTTTTTTCCTTTTACGGTGAATGTTGAATTTGGGAATTATGTGATTGTGGGGTCCAGCAACGTGATTTTGTTCTTCTAATTCCAGATTAGAGAAGGAAGGCCCCAAGGTGTTGGTCAATGCCTCGTACGTGAGTATAGAATGGTTTGTCATGTTATGCAGGGAAAACTTAGCAAGGATTTCTTTGAGGTTTTGATCTAAAACTAGTGTCTTTTTCTCTATTAATATTTTTTTTTCTTGTTAAATAACTCTTAAGCCTCTTATTTCAATTCAGGGTTGTAGAGCTATATTGTTAGACAAGGATAAGAATCCCAAGGTATACATTTTCCCTTCATCTTAGCATCATAAATTGTCTGAATGAATATCATAACATTCTACATGTAGCCTTAACTCCCTTCATTGCCAAATTTTGTGAGTTTCATCTTTCTGTTTCTTTAATCAGTGGGAACCTTCCAAATTGGAGCTGGTCACTAACTCTATGGTTGAACATTATTTTAAAAAATTGGATGACCAAGAATGGGAAGATCTAAAGCTTCCAGGTCGACTCAAATTGCCTGGATACGCCATTTCAAAGATTTAAGCATGTCTTCCTCGCCAACAAGTTGAAGCTTTGAGGGGAATATTGTGTTGATGGCTCAAGAGCTGTAGAGCATAATATGTTGGTCAAGTTTCAAAATAATCTTGACAATACCTGTGGTTAAACAAGTTCCCATATGAATAACTCTGAAGCATGGTAAAGATAAATATTTCTTTTGGAGCCTTTGTATTCACTGTCATTTTCAGCTTTGCTACATTGTCAAAAGTCACTGAGATGGCTAAATAAAAGTAAAACTGCATGGAGCTGAATTTATTGGTGGTAATTCTTCTTTGTTCCTTGCCCGTCCAGTTTCATTCTCATAGCTGCCAGTTTCAATTTTTTTAGCTATGTGGTTGAGCATTGAATTGAATTTCTTTACAATTACTGCATAAGAACAATCTAATGGAAAATTCTATTGTCATTCTTTATAGCTATTTTGAACACAATTGTTGAGGCAGATTGCCAAATGCTAAGAAGATAGCCGACATGTAGGCATTCTTTATTTTAGCCAGTATGTAGATTTTTTTTTTGACCAAGCCAGTATGTAGATTGCTTGAAATAATTTTGACTGCATCATAATATTTCAGTTGGTTCCAGCATATAAGAACAACATCATCATCAAATCAACCACAACAAAAGCCATGATTTTTATAACTTTGTTGAATAATGACTGTTAATCCTCCAACAGCATGAAACACCCCCTTGGTCTCTACCCACTGTTGCTACGGCAGTGACTCATTCTTTTGGTTCCTAGCCAATTTGGATTGTAGCTGGGAGCTTGTTACAAGAATAGGATTCTGTACACCTTAACAGAAACCAACATAAGATATGGCAACGCAGATCATTATGGAATTAAATCAATTCAAACTCTTACCAATAGATAGAACAAGAGACGATAACCATTAAGTATAGCTTAATGACTATCAAGTTTAAAATTTGAGGTGGGATATGCAGTTTTGAAATTTATATTCCAAACTTTACTTATAGTTAGATATGTCTTCTCATTCCAATTAGACGAGAGAGAGACAATGGGAAGCAACCCATCTGAAAAAACAGGACAAAAATTATTGTGGTTCACAAGCAAATCAAATTTTGGTTCCCAGATAATGTCCACCTGAAAAGGATCAATTAATATTATATATTTAAAGCAATAGTTCTCCTCAAGGCGTTCTCCAAGTTGCAATTCCTGTTTCCAAACTATCTTAACAACACACTGTCCTCAGCAAAATAATGAGAGTGAATTTGTAATTGACGATCAGCCTGTATTCTCCACTTGAGAGTACTATATCAAAAGACTATTAGATAATGGGTCTTTAGACAATATAGCCTTCATAGGCAAGCATGCCAGGTTGAGTAGATTCAATTATCAGGTCAAGTGTTTGGCGCCAATACGCTTGCTGAAGATTGAATGCTTAAAATGCACGTATCCTGCAATAAATAACAAGTTCATGTGTAAGCAAAATTTTCAATCAAACCAACTGTTGGAGTTCAGTATGTAGCCTAAACCTTGTTTTTTGGGGGGGCTGGGGTGGGGGGCTAAAGAGTTTACAAGTTTGAACTTCAGCTCAATTTTGTACAGCCTTATGAACAGGGAAAGGAAAAAATTAATTCTTTTTTGACTGATTTCTAACTGTATCTGCAAAATTCTCACCAAGACACCATAATATATTGGAGAAAGACAAGGCAGAGAAAGAAGTGATAAAGGGACATGAGATCGGAAAGAATAGTGAATAATACCCTTGCAAAGAAATTTTTAGCCAAACTGCAATCGATTAAGAGCTGTGCGTAAAATTGCCTGAGGCCCTATGATTGCACAAGAACACAACCACATTCATAGCACCAATGGAAAAAAGAAAAAAAGATCTGAATTGAATGATACGAATATGAGAATGAGCTCTATATGCAATGGGAACTCTTTTACAATAAAATGGTTAAAAAAAATATGAGAAAAGAAAACAGAAAATGCAAGGCGTCTTGCAAGGATGAAATGGTAAAATAAGAGATTAAAGAAATATAACTGCAAAGTTCATATCGCTGCATATTACATAAACTTGTAATTCCATGAGATTGAAAAATCACAAAATTAGTTTACCATTTGGTAACTCCTTGCCCAACCTTCATATAGATATGCAAAACAATCCTTTTGTTTTAAATCAAAACAATGGACTATTTATATCATTCCAATATGTTCCATACGTCTTGTTAGACAATGGGATAAACATGATTTAAACAGAAATCTTGTCGTAGCACAACATATCACGGGGATTGTAGTTTTCCATTAAACCTTCATATAGATAGGCAAGGCAACCTTTAATTGTTTCAACAGATGGAATTGAGTCTTCAACAAAACTGAAAAAGTAAAAGCAGTACCTGACCAATTTTCTGGAATCCATAGCTATGAATTATATTCAGCTCCATTGCTGAGAAAAAAGTATGCATAGGATATATCACCATAACGTATGCCTCTTTTATTGTTTACATATACATAAGCAAGATGCAGCAAATTACCTCAGCAGGGCAATGCTTTATGAAGCGGCTGCGAGATGAAAGCAATCAAATTTCTAGAATCTAATTCATCTGGGTGGGTCCAAAGACCAATCTTGGCCAATTTCCAGTAAAGGACAATCAACAATATCTACGTGCTGAAGAGAGGAGGGTGGCCCTTCTCTTGGAAGGGATTGGAGCTTTTGGCAGAAACTGATGTCCAATTGAGCGAGAGAGGTGAGGCGGTGAAGTCCCGAATTATCCAATGACTCCAGATTTTCAAGACATTCCAGTGTAAGAGAAGTGAGAAAGGTGAGGCGGTGAAGTCCCGAATTATCCAATGACTCCAGATTTTCAAGTCTGTACAGTGTAAGAGAAGTGAGAGAGGAGGGTAGCCCTTCTCTTGGAAGGGATCGGAGCTTTCGGCAGTTATTGATCTCCAACTGAGTAAGAGAGGTGAGGAGGTGAAGTCCCCAATTATCCAATGACTCCAGATTTTCAAGACATTCCAGTGTAAGAGAAGTGAGAGTGGGGGGCAGCCATACTTGTCGCAAATTGGGACACCATGTAATCACCAATTCTGTAAGAGAAGTGAGGGATTGAAGGCCCTCATTGTCCAATGACTTGAGATTTGGAAAGTGATAGATTTGAAGAGAGGTGAGAGTGGAAGGCAAAATGTCCAGTGGGAAAGATTCCACCTCTTTATACCAACTACCTTCTCCATAACCAGTAAGACGGAGCTTTGTAAGATTGGGGAAAAGTCTGTGCCAATTTACAATAGCAGCTGGTGGACACTCATTTATATGCAACTCCACGAGAGAAGGGATACATCCCGAATGCCATTTCAATTTTGGGCAGTCCCACAATTTGAGGTATTTCAAACACCGGAGAGGTTGTTCCTCCTGAGATGCAGTAGTCAAAAAGAGGGATTCCAGTATTGGACAACGAGAGATTTCAAGAGACTCTAGCATTGGGAACAAATCCAGTGGGAGTGTCGTGAGTGAATCACAATTTTCGATATAGACTTTTTTAACACCAATGGAAATGGGAGACTCTAACATATGCACCAAAATCTCTAGCGGCCGACCAGCAAAGTGCCAACGATATATAAGGAGAATTGGTGACCGAGAAGAAGGAGGCAAGTTTAATTCCATGGAACGAGAGACATCACTAATCAGAAGCCCTTGAATTGCAGGAGCCCTCGGAAGTGAAGCTAGTCGATCGCATCCCATAATATAAAGTTTAGTTAAAGAAGGCAGGAGGATGGGATGAATTTCCTTTAACTCGGGGCATTTTCTGATCACAAGAGACTCTAACAACGGGAAGCTTGTGAATGAATCATCACCCTCATCCTTGTTTTTATTCCCATTCCCGAAGAACTCAGGCCCCAAAACTTTGATTCCATCCAACTCTTCGATTGTTAGGCGCTTCAGCGATTCCAACTGCCCAAGTGATGGTGGTAAGGATGAGCAATATCTACATCTTACGAGCTTCAATTCCACCATGTTTGAGAAAGAAGAATCTCCAACCCAATCTGGAAACCTTATCCCTCCATACCCATCAATGTCAAGTCGTTCGATGTTAGTGTGTGGCTGTAACTTCTCAAGCACATTCCTTTCACGCAATGAGTCTTCACTACCTTCATCGCCCCATATCAAGTCTAACCACTTAAGCTTCTCCTTACATTTCAAATTAGCCTCCACCGACTCTTCAACATTCGAAACATTTCTAAGTCCCTTCATTTTAAGGTGTCCCCCTAGGCGATTAAGTGGTCCCAACTCTTTGATGCTGCAATCACTTCCCTCTCCCACGATGAAATAATCCAACTCTCCAAGCTTTTTCAGCTTACCCATATGTGGCGGCATTTTTTTCAGTTCTGTTCCTCTAATATCCAGTTGACACAAGTTGATTAATTTGGAAATTTCGGCTGGCAGCTCCAGGAGGCTTCCACACTCATGAAGGATTAAGATTTCTAAGTTGCTCAAACTGACAACAGAAACAGGCAACCTCCTAATTGATGATCCACGAAGATTCAAATAGCGCAAATGTATCAAGCTGCCAATCAAATTAGGCAACCCAATCTCCTGGTAATAGCACAACGACAAAACTCTGAGACGTGTGCATGTGGACAAAATATTCTGCATCTCCTCCTGATTAATATTGTCAGGCCACCACCATCCCATACGCAAGATCGTGCGCAGATGTTGGAATGTGAAGATATGGTGCGCTGTCTTCTTCTCAACCCATAAGTGACGAATCCTGTTGGCCATTTCGTACGATCTGTCCACACCAAGTCTGAAGCAAAATTCTCCAGAAATAGATTTAGCCAAGTCATTAATAAGATCATGCATGAGAAAACATTCCTCTTCAATGGATCGTTGAAAAAAAGACCTTGACACCAAATCATCAAAACAGACTTCACCTACTTCCTCCACTTTTTCTATCTGCATGTTCACTTTGGGTTGGGTCAGAAGACCTTCTGCCATCCATAAACGGATTAGTTGCTCTTTCTTAAATGTATAATCCTTAGGGAACACTGCACAATAGGCAAAACACCGTTTTACATGAGATAGAAGAAAACTATAACTCAATCTAAGAACTGCAAATATATGATCTTTTCTCGAATTCCAAGTTTCACTCCCCAATAATTTTATCCATTCCTTAGGATCTCTTTGGGACCTTAAAGCACCTCCAAGTACTTTGGCGGCCAAAGGTAAGCCATGACACTTTTCAATTAGTTGTTTCCCAATCCTTTCCAATTCCGGATGGGCACTAGAAGAACCTGTCCCATTAAATGCATGCCTTTCGAACAATAACCAACAATCATCGTCCTTTAGTTTTTCTAGCAAATAAGGTGGAGAAGTTTGCATGTTTTTAGCAACTTCTACACCCCGTGTCGTAACAAGGATCTTGCTTCCTTTTCTCCCGGATATTAAAGATTTCAGCAAATCTTGCCACTTAAGATAATTGTCATTCCAAACATCATCCAAGACAAGAAAAAATTTCTGTCCTGTTAAAACATTCTTCAATCGATTTTGAAGTTGATTGAGATTGTGGTTATTTGAAGATTGTTCTGTGAATCCTTCAAGAATATCTTTGGTAAGCTTTGGAACATTGAATTCTTCAAAGACACAGACCCATGCCTTCTTATCAAACCACTCATCTGTTCTGCTATCACGATAGACACTTTGAGCAAGGGTGGTTTTACCCAAGCCACCCATGCCCACAATGGCAGCGACATCTGGATTACTGTTGTTTGCATCATCAGATAACATCCACTTCATTATGGCATCCTTTTCGGAATCTCTGCCATAAGTGACAGATTCATCAGGAGTTGAGGTCGTCGGTGTTCTTTGGTATGATGGTTTTTCTCTGATGCCATCCTTCAGACCAAGAGCATCTTTTTGGTCAATTAAATCTTGAAGTGTTTCAAGGATTTCTTCCAACTTTTCCTTTTTTCCTGTTTTAAGTGGAATACGAGATGAGGTAAAATCTTGCACCTTGTCAAGAGTGGTTTGGGATTCAGCTTCCATCTCCAATCGCTGAACTTCTGAAGCAATCTCATCCAAAAGGTCCTCAGCTTCATAGACAGCATGTTTAAGCTCATCAAGCCATTGCTTCACGTAAGAATCACTGTGCTGCTTATCCTCTGCATCATCAAGAACTTTGTTGATAGTTATCATTTTGATCTTCAGTTTCTTCAGTAGTTGAGGATTGAGTTTTTGGCCCTTCAAGAAGTCCAACACATGGCGAGATGCCATCCTATCGAATAAAACCTGCAGGGCAGCAGAGAGAAATGCCCCTCCAACCAGCGCTCCAGCCATGTTATACGTACGACCCTCACCTGTTCAGTGGAATGCAAATTAAAGATTGTAGGAAAATAAAAGAAATCAAGAACAAGAGAAAGTCAGTCAAAGAACAATATAGTACAAACAACAATGACAACAACAAAACCTTATTCTCAAATCTGATTAGAGTCAACTTTGTTCTCCCCTTAACTAGAATTTTTGTAGGCCGCCAGTCATTCATTCAGCTAAAGATGAGATTCGATGCTTATAGATGTTGTTCTGGGATATTTTCCTCAAGCTATAATAATAATAATAATAATAATAATATTATTATTATTATTATAGTTACTTTCTTTTTTTTAACGGAGAGGATCCCTTTCCGGCTAAGATCAGAATCGCCATAACAATCCACCCGAACATAGGCAATAGCGCTTAGGGCGACCATGGGTCTAAACCATATAAGTTTGCCCTTTCTACTAGGCTAACCATGATTGCTTTGATATTATTATCGTATATATTATCTGTTGATGTATGTGTCGATGCCTTGTTGATTGTAGTAAGTATTTTGTTGACTGTTAAAATGTAAGGCATTTATATGCCTTGGGCAATTCAATGGATAACAATGGCCGGCCAAATTGTTTGCCCATGTGAAGACATAAATGATGATGGGTGCTATGGATGGCATTGATGGCACGACCCATACATTCATTTATGTCCTCAACCGTTGAAAGCAATTATAAAAGGGCCATTGGTCTTGCAACGAAGCAATGCAAGTATTTCCGGAGCGAAACAAATGCAAACTGTTATGAGAGAAAACAATGAGCGTTAAGTGATCTCGGGTGTATTTGGGTTCTGGCTAGTGAGGTTATTGAATGCATTTTATAAATCTTCTATTATTTCATAATGAAATAAGCCAAACAACGTAAATTCTCTTTTTTTTTTTGCTATTATTTCCCGTGGACGTAGGCTATAAGCCAAACAACGTAAATTCTCATTTTTTTTTTGCTTTTGTGCTTGTTTTATGTTTACCACCAAATAATTATTCCACTTAAGTAATTAGTATAGATCCAAGGGTCTAACGGGTCCAAATCACAACAAACTAGTATCAGAGTCCAACTGATTGCTGCTAATATTCCAAGATAACAGAAAGATCAAAACACGACGTGAAAAAATTTGATGGTAAAAATGACTTCAACATGTGGCGTATCAAGGCATAGGCCTTATTAGTCCAACAAGGACTAGATCAGGCACTCAAAGGCGAGAAAGGATTGCCAGAGATGTTGCCCAAGGAGGAGAAGGAGAAAATCATGAAGAAGGCGCTTAGTACAATACTACTGTACTTATCAGATGAGGTCCTACGCAAAACTGTAGATCAAACCAAGCTAAATGGTTTATGGTCCAAATTGAAGGCTCGTTACATGACAAAGTCCCTGACCAACTAGGTGTATTTAAAACACCGCCTCTACACCCTCTGGATGAAGGAAGGAACACCCATCCAAGATTTCCTAACTGAATTCAACAAGGTAATTTTGGAATTGAAAAATGTTGATGTTAAAATTGATGATGAGGATCAAACTATCATGTTGTTATGTAAACTACCTCCTTCCTATGAGACTTTTGTTGATACGATGTTGTATGCAAGGGAAAGTCTTTCCCTGGATGATGTGAAAGCATCATTGAACTCAATGGAGCTGAAAAAGCAGTTGACAGAAGATTTCGTGGAGACTCAAACAGACGGTTTGGTTGTTAGAGGTAGATCAACTCAGAAGAGGTCCAGCAGCAAAGGGAAGTCTAGATCTAAATCCAGACACAGTAAGGCGACCTGATACTATTTTTACGGAAAAGGGCATATTCGGAAGAATTGTCCCAAGCGCAAAAACAAAGGGAAGCAGAAAGAAGAAGATCCTCCAAATGCAGCGAATGTAGGTAGTGAAGGAGAAAGCTCAGATGGTGATCATGCTCTGACAGTGTCCACCGATGGCTCAAATGACGAGTAGATCCTTGATTCAGGTTGTACTTTTCACATGTGTCATAATAAGCACTGGTTCTCCACATATAAACCAATAAATGGAGGAACAGTCTTATTAGGAAACAACAAAACTCTATCTGTTATTAGTGTAGGTACTGTTCGAATCAAGATGCATGATGGCATTATCAGGACATCAGAAGTTCGCCATGTTCCAAAGCTTAAAAAGAATCTCATATCATTGAGTATTCTTGACTATCACAGCTATCGGTCCTCAGCTGAAGGTGGAGTTCTTAACATCTGCAAAGGTGCGCTGACCGTGATGAAAGAAAAGTTAGTCAACGGTCTCTACTATCTTCATGGAAGTACAGTTATCGGAGGTGCTAATATTTCAGTAGTATATTCCAGTCCCAGAATCACTTAGTTGTGGCACATGCGACTAGGACATATGAGTGAGCACAGCATGACCGAGTTGAGCAAACGAGGTTTGCTTGGAGGACAGAAATTCAGCAAGCTAGAGTTCTGCGAGCACTGCGTCTTCAGAAAGCAGACTAGAGTCAAATTCAATACCATTGTCCATAAAACCAAAGAGACAAAGGATTATGTTCACTCTGACTTGTGGGGACCTGCTTCAGTACCATCCAAAGGCGGTAAAAAATATTTGCTCATTTTCATTAATGATTTTTCTAGAAAAGTGTGGGTGTACTTAAAAGTGAGGTGTTCACCAAATTCAAACAATGGAAGATCTTGATCGAGAGGAAGATAGGCAACAAGATCAAGCGCTTGAGGACCGACAATGCATTGAGTATTGTTCCAGTGAATTTGATGAGTTTTGCAAGAATGAAGGTATTGTCCGACATCGCACAGTTAGACATACACCATAGCAGAATGGAGTTGCAGAACAGATAAACAGAACACTCTCGAAGAGGGCTCGTTGTTTGCTCTCTCAGGAAAAACTACCAAAAGTTTTCTGGGTTGAAGATGTGAACATAGCTTGCTACTTAGTCAACCGGTCACCACCAACTACAATTGAGTTGAAAACTCCAGAAGATGTATGGTCCGGTTCTCTTGCTGATTCTCTAATCTTAGAGTATTTGGTTGTCCTGCTTATGCTCATGAAATGGAAGACAAATTTGAGCCGAGGGCTAAAAAGTGCATATTCCTAGGCTATGCAGAAGGGGTCAAAGGATACAAGCTATGGTGCGATAATACAAATTCACTTAAATTTATTATTAGTAAGGACGTGACCTTCGATGGTTATGCTTTGCTCCCAAAAGCAAAAGAATATGTCATGATCGAAGGAGATGAAGTCAGCAAGCAGGTGGAGTCAGAGGTGAAGGTTCCAGATCCGACGCAAGAAGGCAACGAAAATGAACCAGTAGATGAAGATGGAGATCCAAAAGCTATAGAACTTGAGCAAGAAGCCAGGTCAAAAGCTCCAGAGCCAGACATGGACTCTTACAGTATCGCAAAAGGCAAAGGAAAAAGAGAAATTAGACTGCCCATGTGGCACAGAACAGGATCAGCTGCATTTGCCTTAGCTGTAGCTGAAGAGATTGATGACTTAGAACCCAGTTCTTATCAGGAGGCTATTTTTAGTCCAGAATCCTCTAAATAGCTCACTGCCATGATGGAAGAAATTGAGTCTGTACATAAGAATCAAACTTGGGAATTGGTGAAACCGCCAAAGGGTTAGAAAATTGTTGGGTGCAAATGAGTCTACAAGCCGAAAGAAGGAATTCCCGGAGCTCAGGACACACGTTGCAAGGCACGTTTAGTTGCAAAAGGCTTTACACAGCAAGAAGGTATTGATTTCCATTAAGTATTTTCTCCTGTAGTAAAGCACAATTCTATTCGAATGTTACTTGCAATTGTTGCTTTATTTGATCTGGAATTGGAGCAGCTCGATGTTAAAACAGTATTCTTACATGGAAATCTTGATGAAAAGATTTACATGCGCCAGCCTGAAGGCTTTGTGGATCCTACAAAGGAAGATCATGTGTGTCTATTGAAAAGATCACTTTATGGTCTCAAGAAGTCACTCAGGCAGTGGTACAAGCGGTCCGACAGCTGTATGATCGATAGCGAATATTCAAGGAGCAAATATGATAGTTGTGTCTATCATAAAAGGCTGTCTGATGGTTCACTCATCTATCTACTGCTTTATGTTGATGACATGTGAATCGTTGTAAATAACATGTTAGAGATCAACCAGTTAAAGGCTCAACTGAATACGGAATTTGAAATGAAAGACACTGGAGATGGAGATTCATAAAGATCAACGCAGTGGAACCTTGTACTTGTCATAGAAAAAGTACATCAAAAAGGTTCTGGAGCAGTTTGGGATGCAGAGTTGCAAACCTATGAGCACCCCATCAGCAGCTCATTTCAAACTATATGCAGCACAATCACCTCAAACAACTGAGGGAATGGAGCAAATGGTCCGAGTCCCATATAGTAGTGTAGTCGGTAGCATCATGTATGCTATGGTCTGTACTCGTCCTGACATTTCACACGCAGTCAATGTCATTTCCAAATTCATGGAAAATCCGAGTCAAGCTCACTGGAAAGCGATGAAATGGATCCTATGATATCTCAAAGGAACCACAAACGTTGGTTTAGTTTACGGCAAAAATAGCTACGCCGGTGGTAATATAGTCAGATACGTCGATTCTGACTATGTTGGTGATTTGGACAAGAGAAGATCCCTTACAAGTTATGTTTTCACTCTTTCTGGTTGTACTATTAGCTGGAAGGCAAATTTACAGTCTACCATTGCTTTGTCTACTGTAGAAGCTGAGGATATGGTTGTTACAGAGGCAGTGAAAGAAGTATTATGGTTGCAAGGTCTCATTGACAATCTAAGTTTACAACAGAGTCCTGCTGTTGTACATTGTGATAGTCAAAGTGCTATACATTTGACCAAAAATCAAATGTATCACGAAAGAACCAAGCACATTAATGTTATGTAGCATTTTATCAGTGAGATCATATTAGAAAGAGATGTCTCAGTGGAAAAGATTCGTACAGCTGACAATCCTGCTGACATGATGACAAAAGCTATTCTGACGATGAAATTCAAACATTGTTTGGATTTGATCTCTATCCGTAATAACTGAGGTATGCAGAAGACGGTTGGAGAAGAACTATGAAGGTCTTGACACAATCCAAAAGCCTAGGTGGAGATTGTTGATATGTGTGCCGATGCCTTGTTGATTGTGGTCAGTATTTTGTTGACTGTTAAAATGTAAGGCATTTATATGCCTTGGGCAGTTCAATGGATAACAATGGCCAGCCAAATTGATTTGCCCATGTGAAGACATAAATGATGATGGGTGCTATGGATGGCATTGATGGCACGACCCTTACATTCATTTATTTCCTTAGCCGTTGAAAGCAACTATAAAAGGGCCATTGGTCTTGCAAC
Organism: Carallia pectinifolia; assembly: GCA_037832335.1. Lineage (NCBI taxonomy): Eukaryota > Viridiplantae > Streptophyta > Magnoliopsida > Malpighiales > Rhizophoraceae > Carallia > Carallia pectinifolia. The sequence goes on from CM075453.1 coordinate 35,132,287, forward strand.
GAAGCAATGGAAGTATTCTGAAGCAAAACAAATGCAAACTGTTATGAGAGAAAACAGTGAGCGTTGAGTGATCTCGGGTGTATTTGGGTTCTTGGTAGTGAGGTTATTGAGTGGACTTTATAAATCTTCTATTATTTCATAGTGAAATATTCTTTGATCGTATTCCCATAGACGTAGGCTATAAGTCGAACCACGTAAATTCTCGTATTTTCGCTTTTGTGCTTGTTTTATTTTTGCCACCAAATAATTATTCCACTTAAGTAATCACTATAAATCCAAGGATCTAGCGGGTCCAAATCACAACATTATCACTATTATTAGAACACAAAATTGTTTAAAACAGCAAGGACCATGGTTTTTTTTTTTGTTTTTGGGCAAGAGATTAAACGTATGATTTCATGTTATTATCAAAAAAATTGTCATACGCAATATATCTAAACATGGTATCTTTTTACCATGAATGCACAAAGATACACATAATATTAGTTTGATGCAAATAATATTATATTACATGATGCTTGTATGTCAATATAAGTACAGATGTTTCTGACGAAAAAAAAAAATAATGAAAATCAAAGGCATGGTCAACACAAAGACAGTCATGAATCTTTTCCCTTTCTTTGTTATTGGTATAAAGAGTAATGACCTTTATTTGCTATCAAAAATATAAACCATTTTTTACAATGACTCAAATAAGGATCGAAAATAATCAAATTGGCCACAATTTTTTTTTATGACAGCCAAAAAAATTTGAAATGTGGAAAACGGAAAGTAAAAAGGGGCACCGTTATAGTCATATTTAATGGAACTATTTAATAAAAATTTTACAAAGTAACATATTCTGAGCAACGAAAATGGTGAAAAAGACTAACACACCGTTTTTAGTAGCCCAATATACTCTTCCCTAGTCAATTCTTTCTATCCCATAGTCCCTTAAAATAGAAACATTTTACGACAATCTCACTTTCTACTAAATAGAAAGCAACAACTAATGTAAGAATTGATTTATTATAACAAAAAGAAGAAAATTTAAAATCTATGATAAAACTTCTTCCGAAGACCAATTTGCCTTTTAATAAGTCAAGAGTAATTTAGTCCTTGTACGACGTGTATAATACTGTTTTTGCAATTGCTTACAACTTTTTTTCATGGCTATGTAATGGAGGATGCTTACTGTTATCCAAAAAAAAAAAAGTCATTATATTTTTTTGCTATGTTTAAAATATAAGGAGTGAATCACTTCATAGTGCGAATTGCAAAATATAATATGTTAGATATATATTTCTCATAACATCTTAATTGACCAAGTGTAGTCATCGTGCGGGAGATTTATCTTTTAACGAGAAAAAATTTGAGTAGGATCTAAGTAACAAATAAATAAATTTGATATTATATCTCAATTCAAAAATTTAAGGTATTAAGTTTATAAATCTTTCTTACTTGTTTATCCATCTCACTTTTAGTGTGAGATTCCTTAACCACACAATTTATATTTAAAATCTCAACATATTACACATCTTTTCCCTTTTATTTTTCAAAAATCCTTATCATATAGCTGGAAAAACAATTTGTTTCATATATTTATTTACACTTTAAGGAAAAAAAAAATGAACCGACATAAAACATTGTATCTCGTAGACAAATTTTTTTATTTAGACTATATTTATTAGAATTTTATCCTCTTTGAGAAAAGAAAACATATATATTCCTTTTAAAATAAAAAATTTACAAATTAAAATCCACTTTGAACCTAATTTATTTGACATAAAGTATTTATATCTATTAATATATTAATTAATTAGTTTTTAATTTACCTTACAATAAAATTTAAATTATATTTAATGAAATCTTGGAGTGGAAGGATTGCTCTGGATTCACACTGTGCAAATGAACAAGTGAGAATATATAATTGGTTAAATAAGACAAATAGAAACAATAAAACTGAGTTCAGAAAGAACTTACAAGAACTTAAAAGCAATTCATAATCCTGATGATGGAGATATGGTATCTTTAATTTGAAGCAACGTAAGATGCTAATGTAGCAGTGTTAGGAAGAGACTACTGGAACAACTTCAAATTACAAGTGATAATTTCTGTAATGGAAGAAAGAAAGAGGAAGAAGAAAAAATAATTGTTAATCATGATAATTTGAACAAATCAAATTTTCTATTATTATTAATAATCATAATAATTATTAATCATGATACTTTGACCAAATCAAAATTACTATTATTATTATTATTGTTGTTGTTGTTGTTGGTTTTCTTATTTTTATTATTTACAATTAGAAATCTTGGAGTTTTCATGTGTTTTTAAGTATTAAAAGAAAACTGTTAGGATTCCTCTTTTTGTAATTAATCTTATGATGCGGTGGAAATTGGTTAACAACAAAAATTAAATAAATGATATCTTTTAATTGAAATTTTGCAGTTGAACTTAGATGAACTTGAAAACTATAATTAGTCCAACCAAGGAAAGTGTAGTAAAAATTATTAATAAATAATTGGTAAGAAAAAATCAAAAAGGAAGAAAAAAAATCAAGCCCACCGACAACTTGGAGGATGTATGATTGATTGATGAGCAATGAAAATAGCAGCAGCGACAACTGAAGAAATTCAGATTGCAAGTGAAAAGATAATTACTGTAATTGATCTCTATACAAGTGAAATTTTAAAGTAACAAATTTAAATGAAGAAATAAAAAAAAATTATGATTTTTTCTGAAAATTAAAGGTGTGCGAACAAAAAAAAAGATATTATAAATGGTTAAAAAAGGAACACTCAATAAAAGGGAAAAAAAAAAAAGAAGGAGAAGAATAAAGAGAAAATCAAAGCTAATTCATATAAAAACAAAAGGAGGGAAAACTCACAATAAAACAACTTAAAGAGGAGGAAAATAAATACTACTGATGAAGTAGATCTGAGTCAGTGAAGAAAATGATGTCCAATGACTTAAGAAGAAGCATCACCAGCTGGATTGATAACAGACCTTAACTTCAAGATATTGATATATTAGTAGGAGTGATTGTAGATGGCAGCAGCAACAACAACTAGAAGAAGGCGGCGATTGAAATCAGAGTTCTCTAATAGGAAATTTAGTGTTAGAGAGAGAGAGAGAGAAACTCTGTGGTGGATTGGATGAAGAAAGGAGAAAAAAAGTGGCATTATTGGCCTAGACGACCAAGACTTCAATCTTTTCCTTTTCTTGTAGGACCTTTACCTTTTTTCTTTTTTTTTTTCTTAAAATGGGAAAATAGAAAGTGATAACCACAATTATGCGAGAGAACATTGAATACCTATTCAAAAGAAGAATTTTGTGATTATCAATTTTATCTTACTGAACATTTTAACTATGATTCGAACGAATGATTTACAGCAAATGATCTCTTTGCTATTACAATGTCATCATTGATGACATTTGATTTTACTAACTGCACGCAGACCGTATATAATTATACAGCACGCGGTTTCTTTTGTTTGTTTGTTTTTTTTTTTTTTCTTTTTCCTAGTCAGTGGGGAATCATGTTAATGCAATTGCACAAACCCAACACAACAACATTACACCTTTTTGGCTTTTCCACTCAGTCTTCCTCTCTTTTTTTGTTTTTCCCCATTTTTCGTCCTTCCAAGCACAGTCTCATGTGTCCTCTAGTCAGAAAGGAAAATATAGGTGACGCAGTTGATTGAATTTATAATAAAAGTGAGTCAATTATGATTGATGATGATATATTTATACGTAGGATTAAATTTAATAGTCATTACTATATATTAATAAAAAAGATAACAACTATAAGTAGGCAACAAAGAAGGTCTCTTTAGAACTAAATATGTTTAGTTCAATTCAAGATTGGAATGACTGATACTTTAATTCCACTATTTACTGATTTAACTGAACTGATCTAAAGAGCTCAATTTTTTTTGACAAAAAAAATTGTTCTATTAATATTTTTTAAAATTGTACATAAGACCGACCTTAAAGTGTCAAAAATACCTGTATAAAGTAAGGAAGGAACACAACTTCAAAGACCTATATTTCATAAGATTATAGTAACTTTTCACATATCGACCATACAATCTGTCACAACACCTAACAACGAGCTCAAATTTAGACTATCCAATTCGGCCTGAGATGATTTGGTTGGTGTAGTGTGTCAGGGATGGTTAGAAAAAGCAACTTCTCACCGTGCTAAATTTTAAAAGTATTAAAAGAAGAAGACAGAGTGGACCCACCTAGAGGAGACTTGCTTTCCACGAAAGAGGATTAAGAAGCTAAGTGCGCATCCGTGGCTAATAAAGCTTAAGTAAGCACTCAATTAGGATATTTTCTCAGCAGCAAGCACCATAAATAAATTTATTTCACAAATGTTTACCTTATCTTTATATTTCTTCCACCGATTTAATAAAATGAACCTGCACCTATCCTTGCATTTTTTATTAATGTCAAGTCAAAAATCCATCAAAAAATGAGCAGAAAAAAAAAAGAAGTTTTGTCAAAAATATCCTTAAACAACGGCAGGTCAATCGATGTGTTGTTAATTTATAGTTGGTGACGGTTTAAGCATTCGTAACTTAAATACAATATTTTGCACACAAAAAAAACTTGAATACAATATTGAAAGTTTGCTATCCAGTTTGATTTCAAAGTTCACAAATTTGTACCGACTCTTAGCAGATGTATGCATGCGATGTATGCTTTTCGAAGGTTTCGAAGGTAGCCATTTGGGTGCTGTATCACAATTCGACTTACTATTCCAATTTTACTTTTAGGGCGTTTGTTTTATGGTTTGGAATCAGAATCGGAATCGGAATTGAAATTAAGTAAGATGGAAAACGAAATTATTTATTTTATAATATGTTTGGTTTACTCTGAAATCAGAATCAAAACCCTTCATAGATATTTGTTTCATTTCGAAATCGAAAATATTAAATATATGATAATATTTATGTCATGATAAATATAAGATAAATGTAATTAAAATTAAAAAAATTATTAATATCAAATTAAAAAGTATAAAATTTAAAAAAAATTATAATGTAATGTCAAATTAAAAATATTAAATCACCAAAAAATAAAATTAAAAATTATAATAAAAACTAATAATAATAATAAAAATAACAATAATATACTTCACAATGATAACCATAAATATAAAATCCAGAAGAATATCTTAAAATAAAATTTTATTGTTATTATAATAATAATCATTTTTTAATTGATAATTTAAATATTTTTGAAATTTAAAATCTCATTATAATACTATAACATATGATCATTAATAAGTAGTGATAATAATGACAATAATAACAATAAGAATAAGAATAATACTTTATTATTATTATTATTATTATTATTATTATTATTATTATGAAAATAATATTGTAGAGATTATAAAATAATTTATTAATAATAAATAAATGATTATTTTAACTATAAAATTTTATTATTATTTACAATTTTATTATTATCCTGAGGTTTGAAATATTTAATTTTTATTATAATATAAAAACATGTTATTATTATTATTATTATTTTATGAATAAATGAAATCAAAAAATAATATAATAACAATATAAAAATAAAAAAATGGGGTAGTGGAAAAAATTGAGGAGTTAGAAGTAGTTAGGAGGGAAATGGAAATGATTAATGGAGTAAATATAAGAATCATGATTCCGTTAAATTAGGGAATCTCATTCCCCTTTTTAAGGGATTGAGAATGCATTTTATATAAAACAAATAATATGAATGAAAATTTGGTAGTTATTTCTCATTCCTACATTATTTTTTTTCTAAACAAACACCTCCTTAATAGAATTTGAACTTAACATTAAAATTTAATATCAACTGTAATTCACATAAAATTGAAATTGAATTAAATTTTGATTTTCATGTCAATAATAACGTCAGATCCCTTTGTAAAGATTATTGAGGATAACTTGACAAAGTAGAAAATCTTTGAATATCGAAAGTAATACCGACCCTTTGTTTTTAAGTTAATTGGTTCTGATTAGAACAATTAAAATACAGGTCAATCTGTCAATATAAAAGGAAAGATATAAATAATTAAATAAATTATTTATATTGATTGAAAAACATAATGTGGTCCTGCCGTTATAGCCACTTGCCTGCATCCATAAACCAATCTTGGTGCTACCAGTTGCAGCAGCACACACTGAGGGAAGGCAATTTATGTGTATGATTCATAGCCAATCTGGGTCCATCTGTAGACATTCCTCTTCAAGTGTGGGATGCTACTTCTAGGAGCCTACAAGGATTTCTACAAACAGATATAATTAGTGTAGTTCTTCTAAAAGATAGTGCTATCACCTAGTCTTATCTCCTTTTGTTTTCATTTTCTACGTTCGTGTAATTTACTTGGTTCTATTGTTCACTCAAAAAAAGGGTGGTGATAGTTATATTTTTCTGTTTCTTTTTACACATTTGAATATGGGAATCAAAAGCAGTATATTGTATTGTAATATTTATTCATTAAAGTTTTTAAAATTTATATAATATAGCGAGAGCAAAGCTGGTAACTTGAGAGGTGAACAAAAAGTTTTTGTTTTCAATTACGAATGTTTGATTTTCCTATTTTCAATTGTGGTTACTGTTGTTAATTATTAATTACTGTTACTAATTAATGTTGTTGATAAATAAAATAAAACTATAATATTTAATTAAACTAATATTTACTTATTTTTGTTTGAATAATAAAATAACCATTTGATATATTATAATTCTATTTTATGAGAGTAATATTATGAAGTTATTTCGGTCTAAAAATTGTGTATCAACAGTTGTTTCATCTAAAAAGTAATATTATAATTTTACTTTTTCGATCAGCTGTATTTGAGGTACTTATTAACTGTTTAATTGAGTTATCAACAAAAAAAATAATCTTTAAAAAATAATTATCAAAAACTACTTTTCTTACCTTTTAAAATTGAAGTACCTTCAAACACCATCTTAGTAAGACTCTAATCATTGCTTTTCCAGGTTTTGACCATAGTTCGTATAAATGCATACTAGCGTACATGACAAGTTTGTTATCCCTAATTATTGCTCTTCCATGTTCCCCCGCATGAGATTTTTTTCAAAAAAGCAAAAAACACAAGTTAAAACCTACTTCTATTTTCATATCTTGACCCTCACAAAACTTTTGGTTACCTCCACCAAAATTGATTACCATGCCCCCAGCTGGTAACTTTAACGCCATCCAATGTAAAAGTTATATATGAAGAAACAAAAGTAGACAATTTATGCAAATGGCCTAAAATCTCCCCTTCTTTTAACTAACTTTCCGTATTGGCCAATATAAATAATATTTATAGTCTATAAATATTTACAATATTTATAATATTCTTACTTTTAATTTTTTGGTATTTATAGTGTATATGTAGAGCGAGACTTAGTGTAATAGATCTCATTATAACCTAGTGATTATGTGTTTGAGTTATAGAATCAATCTCTTTGTAAAAATAAAAAATAAAAATAAATAAATTTGACTCTTTTTTAGATTGTAAAATGTGAGTCTTATGTATTAAAATACTGCCCTTTTCCGGGTAGCGAGTATTCTAATCTTAAAAAACATATCTAAATAAAATGAATGACGGAGATGAGAATATTTAAACGCATTTGTGGTCACTTTGGAAATGATTAAATAACGTATGAAAATATTTGTAGCAAAATAGTTGTAACTCTAACTGGAAACAATTGAGGAATGGTTCTTAGTTCATTTATACGTGTCCAATGTAGATTTAAAAATGCTTTAATTAAGATAAATAACAAAATTTAGGCGGACAATAAGAAAAGGGGCGGGGGGGTTGGGGTAGTGACCTTAGTTGATTTTAGAATTTTTGGTTAAGAAAAATTGAAAACAACTACATCTCATATCAAATTTAGTTAATAATAAAATGAAGTAGAGAGAAAATATTCATATGATCAAACAATCAAATGTTATTGTATTTCTTCTTTTTTTTTATTGGTGATTAAAAATTGTTGAAAGTTGTATTTATTGCTCACATTTTCTTTTTCAATGCAAAGTTTATGTACAATTTATAAGTGGACATAAAATTTTCCCCTCACTGCCTAACAATTCCGGCTACACCAAAGTAATTAAATCCGACCCGAGGAACGACCCGGCAGAAGACGAGTATGGGACACTGATTTAATCAGTGGATCAATAGTTAATGACCAAAATAATTTTAAATTTTTTTCTTTTATACATAAAAATAAGCTATCGTTTTTATAATATATATTTTTTAGATCCAAACAAAGAAAAATATCATTATTTTTTTAGGACGTTAAAATATACTAAAATCTTTTATTTTTTTATTTTTTTATTTAAAAAATATTTCAGTCATATTCAATCAGATTACTAGGTCACTAAGTTTCAAAAATACAATTGGATCGACCGAATTTTTCTAGGTCAAATGTGCAAAGAATATTTTTACTAACCCAGCCCAATTCAGTGACCGGATCATCGGGTGCCCAGTACGACTGACTAAACTGAGCTCGGTTTTATAAATATGGGCTAGAGCATTGCCAAACTCTTTGCACTTCTCTTTTGTAAAAAATCCATTTAAATACTCAAGATGACAAAACTCTCACATACGGAGTATAGAGAACATAAAATTTTACTTTTTTTACAGAGAATCTATTTCTTTGATTTAAATCCATAACTTCTAAATTATAATAGAATTATAATGGAGTAACATTGTTATTACTTCGAGACTCAGCCTCATTCTACTTTTTTATAAACATTAGAGGTATACAAAAAAATCAAAAATTCTAATTAACAAAAAAATTGAATTGAACCGAACTAAAATTTTAATTTATCAAACTGATTTTATAATTGGTTAACTGAACTGAATAAAAACCCGAATGTTTAATTTAATTTCAGTTTCTAATATCGAAAAAACCCAAATTAACCAAACTGAACCAGAAAGCTATTTGATACATATATTTTATTTTATTTCTAATAATACGAAACAATATTACTAATACAATTATTATTAATAAATAATTGTTAATAAGATATTATTATATTATAAATAATCACTTATTTATCTTGTATGTATATAATGATAACGATAATTTTATTTTAAAAAAATATACCAAAAATATTTTTTATACTTATATTAGGATTTTAAATTTTTTATTATTAAATTCAGTTAACCAAAACCAAATCTGAATTTTCAGTTAACTAAATTTTCGGTTCAAAAATAATTTTTAATTTTGCATAACCAAAAAATTTAATTTAGAAACAATTTTAGTGATTCAATTCAATTAATCGAAACATAAACACGACTAAAAAAACATCCTTAAATTCAAACTTCCTTATCCCCCTCCAAATAAAAGAGTAATGACTTAAAACAAGTCAGATTGTAGCACAATTTCTTGAAAATTCAATCATCACTCTAATCTCGCTATTTTCTTTTTCTATTTTCTTATCCTAAAGCAACTTATTCAATACATGTAATTGACCTAATTTACTTCTCTTGAAGAGTTACCCGTCTAAAACTCTGATTTTCATAAATTCTACTCCTTCCATCCATTTCTATTGTATAGTTTATGACCTAATAAATTTTTTAAGTGGAAGGAAAAAAAACCGCGATTTCCTTTGGTTTCTTTCTGTCTATTTCTTAATAAATCACGTTGCATCATACAAGGCCACAGAACCAACCAGCTAATCGCAAATGTTGTTTAACTTGGTAGAAATGCTTTTATTTTGGCCTAGACAGAAGAAACTGGAGACTCTGTTTAAAATATTGTTTTTGTTTCTATTTGAGCTCCGCCCTCAAATTCAGAAAGATATAATTATGAGAGAACTGCTATATGAAGCTCCAATAATTGACTCATTTGCCTATGCCTTCAGCATATGTTTGAAAAGATATCCTCTATAGCAGATAATTCTACAATTAGTTCATACAGTGTCTGTTGCATGAATGAATTGGAATGTGTCCTGAACCCCTATGGAAAAAACCATTTTCAGTGCTGCTCGTACTCACTCACTCCAGAACATGACCAGTGTTCAAAAATGATGCTGCTCGTACTCACTCACTCCAGAACATGACCAGTGTTCAAAAATGATCCAAGTTATTGATTTATAATACATATAAAAGATGTCACAGTGCTCAAAAATCAACACATTTGAGTTTGTTTCACAAGGAATGCATTTAAAATGTACATCCACGATCATATCAAGAACAGGGTTATGCCACATTCAGGTAATGAAATATTGAGAGGTGAACTTGGCTATGTTTTGGCTTCCCAATATTGGGGCAAGGGGATGGCTACAAGGGCAGTGCAAAGGGTGGCTATATTTAGTGAGTGGCCACACCTGGAAAGGCTTAAAGCTCTACTTGGTGTAGAAAACCAGGGGTCGCAGAGTGTTAAATAAGGTGGAAAGAGAGGGAAAGATTATGGCTATAAGTTCTATATGGATAAAACCACTTTAGACTCATGAATAAATTGTAGAAAAATTGTCAGGATAGCTGTTGAAACCTATCAAAAAGGCTAAAGGTAACCAGTAAAGAAAACACTGATAGCAAACATACACCGCAAGGAGATTCGCATTAAAAAGTCAGTTGATATCGAGATAGAACTTCCAGAGAACTTGCAATAACATGATACTAAGGGTGCTCATGTCATGAAGGAAACAATTGTTTTCTATAGCTAATTTGCTAGCACACCCATTCAAACAAGATTATTCAACAAACGCGTTCACTGGATTTTAACAATATAACTGCTTATAGCTTAATTCAGATAAAAGTGCAGTCAGAACCTGGTTTAAATGGCATTCTCAAAACTCTTTACAAATCAAGAACTAAATACATGTCTCGCTCGCGATCACATTTCAACAAAACCAGTATGACTCTTCAGAGTGAACTTCTATCATTTAAAGAAACACAAAAACCAGATTAAGGGAATGTGCTTGCCAATGCCCAATCCCTTTGGCTTTAGGCCTCAGGGCAGAAAGTCGGCTCACAAACCTAATTGCAAAATCGACCCAAAGTTCACTACTAAGTCTTCGTGCGAAGCACAAGAAAAACCTATTGTGAGCTCTATACAGGTTTTGCAGGGAAAAAGCCGATGCAATCCATTTTTCTGAATCAAAAAGTACATAAAAAAGCAAATGGTAGCATTCAAATCAGAAACCATAACATTTAAACCACAACTACTAGCAAACTGAACTGCAGTTCTATATTAGCCAAGCATATTGATAACCGAGTTTCCTGGTAAACAAAATAAGAGGATAAGATATCCAAAACACAAAATTAACCAAACCAAAAGACCTGCAAAAATACCATCCATTCATTCATTTAAGAAAACACCTTAATTCCCTTTATAAGAGGCCAAGACGAGGTTTGTGCAATACCCCACCAGTTGAATCTGCCCCAGAAAAAGTTCCATCTCCTTCACATGCAGATTTTTCCACTTCTCTTCTAGTTCGGTCTTTCTCTTTCCTTCCACCACATGTAGTGCCCGCTTCAGCACAAAATTAGCCGTCTCTTCAAAACTCTTCCGTCCCAAACGCCTTGTCACCTCCTCCGAACTCTTCCAAAACTCTTCCATTTTGGTCTTTTTAAGGGGCGTCGGAGCAGACCCAGAATCTGAATCGTCGGATTTAACATCACGTGGTTGTTGTTGTCGTTGGGTGACAGCATCTTGCTTCCTCTTTTTCGCCGGTTTTGGGGTTTTGAGCGGCGGAGTATCCTCCTCCGAAAGAGTAGAAGAAGCAGAGGACCGCTCTTCCAGCTGACGAGCCATGGACAGCTCTATTCAAGAAAATACGGAAAAAATACAGAGAGCCTCTTTTGTTTTTAGGTTTCGCAGAGGGCATTCGATCCCGTTGTTATATAGAATTTGGAGGCGGAGACAGGACTTGCCTCACAATGACCGTTCGATATGGAAAACGATTCTTGACCGTCCGATTGTCAGGAATTTGGAAGGACTAGGCCCCTAGTACAAAAGTGGATCCAAATGAAAAATTCAAAATTAATAGACTTTATTATGCATTACAGACTAATCAACGCCTATAATTCATGAAATTCAATTAATTGCCTTCCATTGCATGAATGTGTCGATCTTTTCATTTTCTTTTTCTAACGGACAAAGAAAAATGAATTGATTATTGAGATCTTAATACAGATTCATTCATTAAAGGTAGGCGGCAAATTGACACTAAGATTGAAGTATAAAGAGAAAAAATATGGTTCCTTCCCAATGTAATAAATGTCTTTCTCTTTTCCAAGATGATAATTGATACGATCTTTCATATTCTGATGCAATGATATAGTTGTCTCATTAAGACTGGTAAACAACTAAAATGGACACAGTCGATTGTTACGGGAGCGAGTCAAACTTATGACTTCAAGTCGGTTTTCTTATGAGAAGATGAAAGGGTTACTGCTGGCATTTAAATACATGGAAAATTTTGGTAGGAATGCAGCTATAAGATTATAATTAAATGTTCTTAAATAAATTATTAAATTTTAAAATGTATATTAAATTAATCAAAATAAATAAATTATTAAATATTATTAAATTTTATGTTTGCTTATCATTTAAGAGTTTGTTATTATCCGAAGGGGTCTTTCTTTGCCGCCAATGTGGCCATAACCTAACCTTCACCTCACAAATTATTCTGACATCAAGGCAATTGATTAAAGCTGGCATGAGATGGGCGGTTGGTGATGAGCAAAAGATCAATATTTGAACAGACCCATAGTTATCAAGTTTCAAAATGCTTCAATTAAGATAAATAACCAAAGGGTTTGGATTAAGAGCCCCATTGATATTCATCCTAAACAGTTCCCTCTAATTTAAGGTGGGTCAAGTTTATTATGAAGGGAATATTAAAAAATAAAGAAAGTATTTTTTCTCGTAGATTTTTTGGTTGTATCATTAAGACATATAATTTTGTTAACATAAGATTCAGTTGTTTTTTTATAATATAGATAAAAATTGTAACAAAAAACTTCAATATATTGCATTATTTTAATTATTCGTGAAATAATAGATAGTTATAACTAACGTTCTAAATAACCCATTTATTGCAACCATATTTTTACCGTTTTGTAAAAGGTAACTCATTTTAAATAGTTCTAAATCGCTTACATTATGCATTTTAATTTCAACGTATATTAGTAACTGTTAAGGGCATAGATAATTTCAGCCTCTCTGGCAACTTAGGTATACCTAGAATGAATAAAATGGAATGCAAAAGTTCACATAAATTCTCATTGGTTGCATTTTTTAAACAGTAAATGAAATTTAAATGGCAATTTGTTGTTTGTTTATAACATGTAGGGAAATGATAAAGACTTCTCTCACTTTGAATGCTGCTTTATAATGTAGTCATAAAATTTTTGAATGAGTATATTTATATTAATTATATAATAAAATCCTATGATTTAGCTTATTATAATTAGAGGTGTCAACATAAGTTATCGATTTGAATCGAGTGAGTTATTTCAAATTCGAGTTATTTATGAATCAAGTTATTTTTTGATCATTTTGGATTAAGTCACTTTGAGTTCGAATCAACCTCTAAGTTGGTCATATCATCAAAATAATGATATGATATTTTTTATTAGCAAATTTTGAAAATTTAAAAAATTCAGAAAATTTTGTGAAAAATTCTTAAAAATAAAAAAATTCATAAAATCAAAAATAATTTAAGAAATGTCTTTTAAAAGTTCTAAAAACTCAAAATAAAATTTAAAAATTCATTAAAAAATTAAAATATATTCAAAAAGAATTTATATTAAAAAATTATATTAAAACTAGTACAATTTATAATTTTATAACATAAATATATTATTCATATATTACAATCTTTGATTTTATTTTTTTATTCTCTTAAAAAAGAAATTTCGAGTCATACGAATTATTCAGGTCGAGTTCAAATTTAATCTAAATTTTTTGAATTAATTTAGGCTCAAATCATTTCAAATTAAATTATTTTTCATCGGTGTGAGTGACAATTTTGATACTTCTAATTATAACTTACTTTAATTTATTGAATTTACGAAAAATCTTCTAAAAATGCTTTCATTCCATTTCTGCTTTTGAGGTGGGTTATTCGAGTGCTTTCGATTTCACGCACGTACAGTTCATTTTCCATCTCTAATTGAATTTTCCATTTTTTTTCCTATTGGGCCACGTTGATGGGGACAAGGTTGTAGGGACAACCTCGTCGGCTGCATAACTTTTTCGGTAACGAAATTTACGCGGACAATAAGAAAAGAAAGAGAAGAGTGGATGGGAAGCAACCTTAGTTGATTTTAGAATTTTGGTTAGGAAAAATTGAAAACAACTATATCAAATATCAAATTTAGTTAATAATAAAATAAAATTGAGAGGAAATAATAATATAATCAAACCATCCAATGTTATTATATTTTTTTTATTTTGTTGGTGATTGAAAATTTGTTGAAAGTTGTATGTATTTTTCACAATTTCTTTATCTATGGAAAGTTTGCATACAATTTATTGATATGATTATTAATCGTTTTATTATTTTATTGTACGTACACATAAAATTTTAATCCCATTGATTAATAATTCTGGCTACACCATTGGCAAACTCATTACATTTCTTCTTTTAAATAATTCATTTAAATATATGAAATGACGAGTCTCTCACACACTATAAAGTAAAGAAAAGATGTAATTTTATTTTTATTTTTATAGAAAATTTATTTATTCGATTCAAATCCATAAACTCCAGCAACACAGTCGTTACTGTAAGGCTCAGCTTTATTCTACTTCTTCGTAAACATCCTCAAATTTGAACTTCCTTATCGTCCAAATAAGAGAATGATGACTTAGAGCTAGCCAAATTGTAGCACAATTTCTTGAAAATTCAATCATAACTCTAATTCTCGCTATTTTTTTTTTTTAAAGCAACATTTCATTCCTCACTTTTCTTTTATCCCAAAACAACTCATTTAATGCATATAATAGAAATAATTTATCAGTCTTGAAGAGTTACCTGTCTAAAATTATAATTTCCGCAAATTCTACACCCTCCCTCTACTCTCATTATATTGTTCATGATTTAATGAATTTGTTAACTGAAAAAAGAAAATAAAAAAAAACTCTGATTTCCTTTGGTTTCTTTCTGTCTATTTATTGGTAAGATCACATTACATCATACGAGGCCACAGGCCGACAGAACCAACCAGCCCATTGCAAAAGTTGTTTAACTTGGTAGAAATGCTTTAATTCAGGCCTAGACAGAAGAGACTAGAGACTGTTTAAAAAGCTTCTCGTTGTTTCTATTTGAGCTTCGCCCTCAAATTCAAAAGCATATAATTATGAGAGAACTGCCATATGAAGCTCCAATAATTGACTCATTTGCCTATGCCCTTCAGCATATGTTTGAAAAGGTGTCCTTTATCGCGGATAATTCAACATTAGTTCATTCAGTGTCTTGTGCATGAATGAATTGGAACGTATCGTGAACCACTATGGAAAAATCATTTTCACTGCTACTCAAACTACTCCAGAACATGACCATTTAGAGACAGCAGTGAATGATAACAACATAAAAAAGAACACCTGAGCATAAAAGTAGTTGATCCAATTGTTTAATTTCTGATACATACGGAAGATGTCTCAGTGCTCAAAAATCAACACATTTGAATTTGCTTCACAGGGAATGCTTCTAAAATGTACATCCACGATCATATCAAGAACAGTGTTTTTCCACAGTCAAGTAATGATATATTGAGAGGTGAACTTGGCTTTGTTTTGGCTTCCCAATAATGGGGCAAGGGGATTGCTACAAGGGCAGTGCAAAGGGCGGCCAAAAACTATGTTTAGTGAGTGGCAACATCGGGAGAGGCTTGAAGCTCTACTCAGTGCAGAAAAGCAAGGGTCGCAGATAGTGTTAAAGAAGGCCGGAAAAAGAGAGAGAGATTATGGCTATGAGTTCTATTTGGATAAGACCACTTTACACTTGTGAATAAATTGTAGAAAATTTGTCAGGAAAGGTGTTGGAACCCATCAAAAAGGCTAAAGGTAACCAGTAAAGAAAAAAATGCTAGCAAACATACACCACAAGAAGAGTAAAGAAAACACTGATAGCAAACATACACCACAAGGAGATTCGCATTAACATGTCAGTTGATATCGAAATAAAACTTCCCGAGAACTTGCAATAACATGATACCAAAGGTGCTCTTGTCTTGAAGGAAACAATTGTTTTCTATAGCTAGTTTGCTGGCACACCCATTCCAACAAGATAATTCAACAATTGCTTTCCATGGATTTTAACTATTTAAATGGTTATAGGCTAATTCATAAAAGTGCAGTCAGAATCAGTTTAAATGGCATTCTCAAAACTCTTGACAAATCAAGAACTAAATACGTGGCGGATCACATTTCCACAAACCTGTATGACATCTTCAGAGTGAACTTTCATCATTTAAAGAAACACACACAAAATCCAGGATTACGGGAATGTGCCTGCCAATGCCCAATGCCCAATGCCCAATGCCCTTAGCTTTAGGCCTCAAGGCAGAAAGTCGGCTCACAAGCCTAATTGCGAAATCTACCCAAAGTTCACTCTAAGTCTTCTTGCCAAGCACAATAAAAACATTTAACCTGTGGTGTGCTCTCTACAGGTTTTGCAGGGGAACGGCCTATGCAACCCATGCAACCCATTTTTCTGAATCAAAAGGTACTATCAAAAAGCAAATGGTAGCATTCAAATTAGAGAGCATAACGTTTAAACCATAACTACTAGCAAACTGAACTGCAGTTCTATATTATCCAAGCATATTGATAACCGAGTTTCCCCTTGGCATAGTAATGATAAGAGGATAAGATGTCCTAAACACAAAATTAACCAAACCAAAAGACCTGCAAAAATACCATCCATTCATTCATTCAAAAACACCTTAGTTCCCTTTGTAAGAGGCCAAGACGAGGTTTGTGCAATACCCCACCAGTTGAATCTGCCCCAGAAAAAGTTCCATCTCCTTCACATGCAGATTTTTCCACTTCTCTTCTAGTTCGGTCTCTCTCTTTCCTTCCACCACATGTAGTGCCTGCTTCAGCACAAAATTAGCCGTCTCTTCAAAACTCTTCCGTCCCAAACGCCTTGTCACCTCCTCCGAACTCTTCCAAAACTCTTCCATTTTGGTCTTTTTAAGGGGCGTCGGAGCAGACCCAGAATCTGAATCGTCGGATTTAACATCATGTGGCTGTTGTTGTCGTTGGGTGACAGCATCTTGCTTCCTCTTTTTCGCCGGTTTTGGGGTTTTGGGCGGCGGAGTATCCTCCTCCGAAAGAGTAGAAGAAGCAGAGGATCGCTCTTCCAGGGGACGAGCCATGGACACACGGATTCAAGAAAATATGAACCACAAAAGAAAGCTTTTTTTTGGTTTTCAGGTTTTGTAGAGGGCATTAAGGATTTGATTGTGTTGTTATATAGAATTTGGAGGCGGAGACAGAACTTGCCTAATAATGACCGTTTGATATGGAAAACGATTATTGACCGTCCGATTGTCAGGAACTTGGAAGGATCTGGAAACGGTTTGCCAATAAACTTTCGACACGCAATCAAGCCGTAAGCACCTAAGACAAAGTTTTGTCTCAGAATTTATCTCCAATAGAATAGAATATTAATTATTATTTTTAAAATTGTAATTGATATTTTTAAAATATAAAAATAATAAATATTTTAAAAATATTAATTTTTGTCTAAAAAAATAATAATTTTTATTTTAATTGAAATAAAATTTAATACACATTTTTTCGGAACAACACATTTTCTCAATTCCAAATTAAGAGACTTTGTTTAAACTTTATTATGCATTACAGATTAATCTACACTTATGATTCATGAAATTCAATTAATTGTCTTCCATTGTACACATGCATTGATGTTTTTTTTTTAACGGAGAAAAAAATGAATTGATTATTGAGATTTTAATATATATTAATTAATTAAAGGTAGGCGGCAAGTTGGCACCAAAATTGAAGCATAAAAAGAAGAAATTTAGTTCCCTCCCAATTTAATAATGCTATTCTCTTTCCAAGGAATATTGATATGATCTTTTTCATTATGATACAATGATATACATACATATATATATATATATATATATATATTGTATAGTTGTAGATTAGTCTGTCATATGATCCTTTTCATATGTCACCCTTGTTTAGAGCATTTTTTAGTAGTTTCTAAAATGGGCATTATTTGTGTAATTAATTGATAATTTTGTTTTCCTTTTTTGTTTCAATTCTTTGAACGATTTTTCTTCTGACGTTTTGAACCATTTTTTCAACTCCGGAACTTCTTAAAACGGAAAATATGATTACTATATAATTACCCCATTTAATTCTCTTAAATACTCTCTCTTCATCTTCTCTGTAACTCTTTGCATTCATACAAATGCAGAGGTTTTTGAATGCACCATTTTGATGTGCGGGTTTGTATGTTTCGTTTTGTTATTCTGATAGATGCATTTATGTCTTTACGACTTATGCTAGCATCTGAATTTGAATCTTTGAATTCTCGTTCATTTGCACTCTCTTATGCCCTTGTAAATGCTGAAGTTATAAAATAAAAGATTGAGTACATTCTTTTAATTTGTTCGTCATGCTTACTTGCATTGTTTACTTCAACTCCTGATTATTGGGAGTCCTGTTCTTCATAATGGGTCAATTGCAGAGATGAAAACAGGCGAAGGGAAGATATTGGCATCAACATTTGCTGCATAAATTAATGCACTGACCCGTGAGGGTGTCCACAGCATGTTAATTGATATGAATTTTAGAAAAACCACATATCAAAAATTAACTATTGAGGTGAGATAATAAGTTTATATAAGTTTTACATAAAATTTTATACTTTCAATATGAGACTCAACTCTCATACCTTATAATTTATATTATAACAATTCACTACGCTTTGTAATTTTACATACACGCAAACTAACTTTACACTACATCTAATCATAGGCAAACACTACAATTATGGAGTCACCATCTTTTTTGGCTTTGTATTAGATATAGTCCTAGGCGAAACTGCAATTCCGACGTCACCACCTACGCACCATGTGGATGATTAGGAGAATAGTAGACGACTTTGATACCAATTAATATAAATTTTAAGAGAATCATATCCTAAAATTTAACTGTAATCCAAGCCTATATAAATTTTATGTTAGAATCTCGTACTTCTTATGTAGGACCCAATTTATTTAATGCTGGAGGCTAGGATTTCATAGATTTGAGGTACCGGCTTCTTCTTGGAAGTCGTAACTGTGAAAGATTAGCTGGCTCAATGGATGTTCAGTGGACGGTAATGTTCTTTTCATTTGAATGTTATTGCCTAGCATTAGTTTTAGTTTCTTTTGTTCTTTTTTTTTTTGAATTCTTGATCACACACATATTAAAAATTTTACTGTTAATCTAATTAAATTTGATTAACACGTATTTGTATATATATATGTTTTCATATTTAACTCTTAAAATTTGTTAAAATATTTTAAAGCTCTTTTACAATATTTTGATTATTTTTAATTTTATTCACCGTTTTTGCCAATTTAATCGACACAAATATCTTAAATAATACGTGCGGGTGAGTAAGCTAGTTGTCCCATTAAGATTGGTAAACAACTAAAATGGACGTAGTCCATCGTTACAGGAGTAAGCCAACTCATGACTTCAAGTCGGTTTTCTTAAGGGAAGATGAAAGGGTTACTGCTGGCATTTGAATAAATGGAAAATTTTGGTGGAAATGTAGTGTAGGAATGTGGTTGGTTGGATGTGGTTTGTTAAATCGTTAAATTTTAAAAGATATATTAAATTAAAAAAATAAATAAATCGTTAGATATTATTAAATAAATTATATATCTACTATGTATTCTAATGAATGCATTCACTAGTCTTACTCTTTGATAAATTGTAGAATAATTGCTCTTGCCGGATATTGTCACAGCCCAATGGCCATTACTGAAACTTTCAAGTTCAAACGGAATATGGACGAAAGTTGAAACCAGTTGCCATCCTACTCTTTAAGACCGTGCATTGTGAGAATTACACGACCATTCGATTGAATCCAAAAGAAAGGAGCTGAAGCTACATGCATATGTAAATAGCTGATGGGAAATAATTGGTGGGATTCATTAGGCGGGAAAGTAAGGTGCACTATTAGATATTACAATTAAAAAGAAAAATAAAGAGTGACAAAATGTTTAAATGTTGTAAAATAAATTATATAATTATTTTAGTACTATATTATTGAGATTCATTATATGGCTACACTCAAGTGGCTAAACAGTATCTATATATTTTTATTTTGTGTAACGAAATTTATATTTTGTATAATTATAATTAAAAAATATGAATCGTAAAAAATAATAATATTTTTTATATCACTTTTTGTTATTATAATTATATAAAATATAAATTTTATTATACAAACTAAATACTGTTTAAATATTATTTGAATATCACCGTTTGGCCGCCTATCTTTTCCTGTATTATTATATAAAGTAAATCACATAGCAGAACTACTTATAATATTAATTAATCAGTGAAGAGGAAACGCCTCTTAAATTATATTAAATCCAATCCACTCTCCCTAGCACCCAAGGCTCCAAGATAAATTGATCGTATATTGTCTGGATTTTGGCAAATTTCATCAACTTTATGCTCACTTTAGTAACGCAAATTATTAATTTAACTTATACCCAGAATCAAGAAAGATGTAAGACAAGGAACAGGAGGAGCCCCCAATCCCAGCCCCATAGTACTGCAAAGCAGACACCCAACATGGCGATACAAACGGCTACGACAGGGAAATGCTAGAGCGACGTCGCCTCGTCAGCCACCTGGAGACCCAAGACAAAAGGGAGCCATCAACCACCACACGGACGCTGTACAAGGATTGACAGCCTTCAAAAAGTGGGGAACCCCATCTCCACGAGGAGGTGGGGGAGACGACGGAAGCACTGGAGAGGACCGCAGTAGACGACCCGACAACAACCCCAACACTCCAACTCAAACCAGCCACACGAAAGGTAGACAACTCCTACACAAGAGGCAACCAGACCTTAGAATAGCCCATAGAGGGGCACCAGATGGCTAAAGTGACTGACAAGCCAAGCAAAAAACCACCGGCAGACCCCCAAAACCCTCAAAAGCTCCCAGCGCACGTTAATAAAAAAACGACGCACGATAGAGCTGAATGAAAAGCCCAATTTATTTATTTGTACAGCTAGGTGTTTAGTTGACTTTTTTTTAATTAAGAATGAAAATAAAATTGAGTGATTTTTATTTTTAATATTTAGTAAGAAAAAATTTTATTTTTATTTTCTTATTTTTTAGAATAAGATTCTCTTATTTATATGAATTATCATTCCCACATTCAGATAGTTAATCATTCTCATTTTCTCATTTTTTTCTCTCATTATATAAATTATTTTATAATAAAATATTATAAATATATCTCATAAATAATAATAATTAATGATAATGATGATGATAATAAATATGTGTGTATTATAATGAAATTAAATATTTTTAAAATTAGGATAATAATTACATTATAAATAATAATAATAATATTATTTATATTTTTATATTTTCATAATATTAATAATAACCATAAATAATAAAAGTATTTGTCTAACAATTTCATAATTTTAACAATAATTTATTTATTAATAATGACTTATTTTATAATATCTACAATATCATTTTGGTTATAATAATATTATTCATACTTCTTCTTTGTTATCATTATTAATAAAAATTTATGTTATTTTTTTATTTTGGATTTATATTTATAATTATTATTTTAAAATAAATAATAATAATAATAATAATAATAAATTATTATTATTATTATCGTTATTTAATATTTTTAATTTGAAATTATGTTACAATATTTTTTTATTTTTTTATTTTTATTTTGATATTCATAATTTTTAATTTTTTTTGTATTTATTGGTTATTTATTTTTAATGAAATAAATATTATCATATATTTGATATTAATTTCGATTTCAAATTGAAACAAACGAATACAAAAGGTTTTGATTCTGATTACTAAATAAAATAAATATGTTATAAAAAAAGTCATTTTATTTCTAATTCCGCTTGATTCCGTTTCCGATTCTGATTCTGATTCTGATTTTAACTTTTAAACCAAATGGCCCCTTAGTACTCTCAACAATGAGACAAATCGATTCATTACAATAAAAAGAAAACTTTTAAGAATAATAGAATATATCACAAAATTTATACTATAAAATATCTTGATGCTTAGTATTATAGAAAGAATCAATCAATTTTTTTAATATCATTAAATTAAAAAAATTAATTATATATTTAATAATTAAAATATTTTATAATATAATTTTCGTAATAATTTTTCATAATGAGTATAGTTTTAGTGAGCGTTGACGTCGTTAGTTTATAATTTGGGCATGCCCTAATTATGGGCAAATTGATGCACGATAAACAATGAAACAAACGAATAATTAAGGTGTCCACCCAAAAAATAATAGAGATTATGAGAATTCACATATAACACATGCAAGAATTTATCCAAAAAAAACAAACAAAACTCAAATTTGTTTAAAATTCATTATTAAATGTCAATTTTCATAAACAGACTAAAAATAATCAAATGCTGACACAGTCTGAGCTTTTTTCCCTTTTTCTTTTTTTTTTTCTGTTTTTTTTTGTTTTTTTTGTTTTTTTCACAGATGCTATATTACACACAAAAACACTCTGCTCTGAAGTGGACTTGAAAGAAAAATACCCAAATTTTAATGTATGCCTAGAATCAAGAAAGATGTTAGTGACGTCAACAACCCAAAAAGCCTTCCGAACTGAGGCCACGTCCCGGTAGATGCCAACGGTAGCCTGGAGACAAATATAACAAATCTGCAACAAATTATTGTGACAATGAATATATCAACCCGAGTTTGTCTTGCGTTAGATTATTCCGCGTATATATACAATTTTTATCGTTATTATTGTTATTGATTTATTTTCTTCCTAGCACATGCCAGTAAATTTCTCACCGAAAAACCAGGGTAACGACGTAAGAAGGGAAACAGCGTTTTGCCTTTGGAGCCAATTTGGCCCAATTGAGATTTGGAGCCTTAGTTTATTTGCATATTTGTTATTTTTAATTTAATTTAAGCACTGTTTGGATTAGTTGTTAAATGTTAATGTTACTGATTACTGTTACTGATTGCTGACTGCCGATTCCTACTTACTATTACTGATTGCTGATAAAATTAATGAAGTGTTTGGTTAATTTTATACTTACTGTTACTGATGAATAATGAAATCTCTAATTTAGATAAATAATTTGTGTAGATATATCATATTAAAATTTTTATTTTTATATTTTATATTTTATATTTTATATTTTAAAATTATATTTTATAAATAATATTGAGAATTATTTTACTTAAGTTTTAACTTTTTAAAAAAATATTAATTTATATTAAATGATAAAAATTATTATGTTTGAATTTTTTTTTTATAAATGACAATATTAAAGAAAATTAAAGTGAAAAAAAATATTATTTAAAAATACTTAAAAAAAATTATTAAAGTTATATAAATACTAATAAAATAAATTAACATATCCAATTCATATATCAAATAAAAAAATAATAATAAAATAATATAAATATTCTTTAAGGATAATTTAATTTATATAAATTATTATTAATATTAAAAAATAAAAAATAATATAAAAAATAATAAAAAATAATTTAAAATTACATTTCAATCAACTATTATTAAAAAATTAAATAAAAGAATAAATAAACCTAAACACCCCTTATTTTTTTTAAATTTTTTTGCTTTTGTTTGGTTAGTACAGACTCTTGCGACGGCAGCCTAAACAGTTTAAGAGGTTGACTGTCTGTTTCTCTGTATCTCCTCTATCTATTAGCCAAGCCAACCACCTCCTCAAGGGAAGGAGAAAAAAAGAAAAGAAAGGAAAAAAAAAAGGGGGGGTTTCCAATGGCTTCTCAGTCTTCAGCCAAAGCTCAGCAGCAGCAGCAGCAGCAACATGATGAACAGGTTCTTTCTCTATGCTTGACCCAGTTTTTAGTCATTCATTTAGTCAATCTTCTTCTGTTGTTCCTAGCAGATAGGTTTTTCAGATAAGTGCTAGTGGTTTTTTTTTTTTCCCCCTTTTCACAAGTGGATGAGGTTTTCAGTCTGAATCCTTTAAGCCATTCTTTAATCATTCATCGCTGTGAATGTTATTTATAGTGCTGTGAGCTATTAAGTGATGGGATTCAAATATGAAATTCCCAAGTGGGTATTGTTTCTTGATTGTCTATGACAAAAATTAGTTCCTTTCTTTGGTTTTTTTCCCAAAATTTTACAGCTTTTGGTGGAGGAGAACATGTCTACCAGAACCTTGATATTAAACAGGCCTAAGCAATTGAATGCCCTTACCTTTCCTATGGTAACCACTTTTGCAATTTTTTTTTTTATCTTATTTTCTTCCCTTCACTATTTCTTGTTATATTCTGCAATTAGCGAACATTTTTATGCATATTTTGTTACCTTTATCTCTAGATTTCCAAGCTGTTGGATCTTTTCCTTGCTTTTGAGGAGGATCCAAATGTGAAACTAATCATACTCAAGGTACTTGTTTTCACTGTGTTGGATTTTTCATTGAATTTCTGAATTATGTGCTCCTTATGCTAGTACAGTAAGGATATTGTTGCCTATCTTCTTATTGATCTACAAATTTATATGGCATTTGGAGGGAGCTAATTCACATGTTTCTGAATGCTTATTATACCGTCAAAAGTTCTGTCTGAAATTCATCATTCTAACCTTTCGTTATATATTTGCAGGGAAAAGGAAGGGCATTCTGCTCAGGTGGTGATGTGGCAGCTCTGGTTCATGATATTCGTGAAGGTGGCTAGTTGCTCTCTCCCTCTCCCTCCCTCCCCCCCCCCCCTCTTCCCCAACCAAAACCACCACAGCTATTGACTGTTTGTAATCAGTAAAATTGAAACAATTAGTTACATTTGTATGCATCAGGCAATGGGAAACTGGGATTCCATTTGTTTCGGAAAGAATTCACTTTGAACTACTTAATTGCAACATACTCTAAACCCCAAGTAAGCCATTATGTTTCTTAAGTTGAAGTTTCAGTATGACTTCTTTAATTCACCCTCCACTTATGTTGAAGGTTTCCATTCTTAATGGAATTGTCATGGGAGGTGGAGTTGGTGTTTCAATACACGGCAGATTCCGCATTGCAACAGAGAACTCGGTACTTGTCCATTTTTTTATTCTAATTTGAAGAAATCGCAATAAAAGTTTGCTTAACTGTCTAAAGATAACACCTTTTTGCTCTAAAATTTCCTAAGGGTGGTCCTCTTGATTGATTTGCAATGAGCTAGCTTACTTTTTTCGTTTTCTCTTTGCCCTTTTTCATGATAAAAGAAGTGAAAGCCTGGCACCCGGAACTAATCCAACGGCCTTCAAATGCATGACATACTTTCACAGTACAATTTATCTGAATAAATATGAGTGCATCTAAGGCACTGCTATACGCGCAATCTGTATTCTCTGCTCCAAAAGTTTGCATTGTAGCTTCTATAATTATTGAGCCTTTACATGGGTGGTTTCTTTGCAGGTCTTTGCAATGCCCTGAAACAGCACTGGGCCTCTTCCCAGATGTAGGCGCCACGTACTTCTTGCCAAGGCTTCCTGGATTCTTTGGTGAGACGATTCATAAAAATAAAATTTCCCCCCATATTTGCCCTATGGATGGGACAGATTATTTACTGACAAAAAAGAAAAGAAAAAAAGAAGAAAGAGCTGACTTTTTCTCACATTTTACTGTTAAAAAAAAAGATTCCTCTTCAGTATGTGGTTTGGATGAGAACTATTAGGCAGACATGGCAAAATTATTGCCATGTTGCGATCTGGGTTGTTTGGTGTCTATATGTGCCTTTCGTGTGTTTTCTATTGTGGATGGTGTGATTGTGAAGTTCTATTTTTGCTGTCATAATTCTCCCAATCGAAGATTTTAGTAAATACAAGTTTTTCAACCTTGTTTTACTTGCTTAAGTTTCAATCCAACAGCCTATTATTGTTATTCGGGTTCTTTGCTTCAAAGAAGTTTTCATCCACTGCATTTTACTAGCATATGTCTTATTTCTTACAAGTTTTGCCAGCATGTTTTACTTTTCACAAATTTTAGAAGCATCTTCATTTCAATGTTGCTATCACCCAGCCCATTTGCCAGCTCTCACATGTTTCTGTGTATTCCATCTACTTGAAAACTTCATGATACCTTAACTTTTTGTGAAACATCAACACCATATGCCTCATTTTGCATCATTTTGAAATCACAAAGGAGCTGCACTGGACTTCTTTCATGATTTAAATCTCCTCCAATGCATTGACATCCACTGTTCTTTTTGTTAACCTTGCTTGTATAGTCACTATGTTCTGTGGGACTTTTTTTTGCTACTGTTGCTGTGGATCTGTTTTGTGTGATTTGATTCTTTCTCTACGTTCTTTGGCAGGCGAATATCTTGGACTTACAGGTTCAAGGTTGGATGGGGCAGAAATGCTTGCATGTGGCCTTGCAACTCACTTTGTCCCATCGGCGGTATTTCGCTGCCCTATAAGCCGTAACCATTGAGTTCTAGTGATACCAAAGCTCAAAACATGCATTGCAAAATTGAATAATCATAATTGCAAGTACTGCTAATAACATGTGTCTTTATATTTTTGTCTGTATGCCCTGCATTTCATGCAGTTATTATGATTGCTCCTAGACATTCTTGTTTGAGATAATTATTCTTGTGGACTTAGAATTGCCTCAATTTATTGCAGCAAGTTATTCAAGTAACTAGAGACATGGATGCAGCCAAAACAGCGTCTAATGCTACTGTGTTTATATTATTCTGTTTGACAGCTGAATGCCAACCACTCATGTGAATATAAATGTGCAAAGTTAATCATCCACGAGACCATGACTGAATCATTTGAAAGATATTTCTTCTTTTTATAGTGATGGGAGTTTCTAGATAAAAGTGGAGCTTATTTTCAAGCTTTAATTGATTTGTTGGAATTAATCAAGTCCTACGCTTAAACTTTAACTTTTTAGTCTTCAAATACTGTGTGTGGTACAATTTGAAATGTCTCACATGAATCATGGACCAACGTGAGAAGCCCTCAAGTTTGCTTAAAGTAGGATGTGGCTCTATCAAATCTGAAAAAGTTTGTGTCCTAGTCTTTTGAATTACTTTATAACCTGGGATTGCGTTCAGAGTGTAGAAAGTGAGTGATCTGCTCCTGCCTCTACGGCTCTTTCATTCCATGCTTAAATCTTAATCAAAACATCAATTTGACTCACTAATGATGCCTGATTGTTTTTGGTTTTCACTTGATTTGTAGAGATTGTCAGCTTTAGAAGAAGCATTATGCAAGGTGGGCTCCAGTGATCCTGCTGCCATTTCAGCGATTATAGATCAGCATGCTCAGCAACCAAAATTGAAGGAGAAAAGTGTTTATCATAGGTTAGTTTTCGATTTCAAATCCGGAATTCTTAGCAAATGGATGATTATGATTGTAGATTATATTTTGCAATACTATGTAAAGTGTCATCAAAAAAAAGTTGTGGATCTTTTCCCCCTTTATTGTTTAAAAGTGCATCAATCTTTTTATTTCATGCATAGAACAAGAAAGAATCTAACTAAAGCCCTTTTATTCTGAAGAATTGCTGCTTTGTTTTAATTATGACAGAACCGCAAATGTGGCATCATCTATGTTACTACTTTCTCTTATTATGTGATTGCCTCACTGCAGGTTGGAAACCATTGATAGGTGCTTCTCACACCGTACGGTTGAAGATATTATATCTGCGCTTGTAAGTTACAGTGTTGTCTAGTCCTGTTCAAAGAAGATTCTTTCATGATAATTTAACTGTTGGCTCTATGCAAGTGTCGTTCCTTTTCACTGTTGGTGGCTTCTCAAAAATTTTGATTGTAATGTTTAGTATTGAATTTGAAATAGCGTCTGGCAATTGTGCAGGAGAGAGAGGTAATGAATAAGGCTGATGACTGGGTCTCTGCCACCATTCAGACACTGAAGAAGGCTTCTCCAACTAGTCTTAAGATTTCTCTTAGAGCGGTGAGGGTGCAATATCCTTTGCAAGTAGTTTTTTATTTGTCTGTCAATAAACATGAAACTTGGTAGTTAATTGACAACAAACTTTGATTTTCAGTTTTAATGCATGATTGATAACTGTCATTGAATCTGTCGACACCTTGAATGCGTCTTGTCCACATCTTTACCAACTTTGCTTTAACAACTCTTTAACATCATAGGTGAAGGCTTAATATGTGACTGAAGTTTTCACTTGATGAGTGTCAAGTTGTGCAAACGTGTCGAACTTATTGTAAACTGTAGTGTTTTAGGATGAATAATCACTTCTGCAAATGCAGGCAGAAATTCTTATTGGGGGGGGGGGGTGTAAATTGACTTTTATGTTACCAAGCACGTCTTGAAAGAGAGTGAATGCTAGATGTTAACTTGGACTTTTTATGGGTGAAAAGAACGATAGGAAAATGACTTTTAGCTCATTGAGTAAGCTAACAAAAATTACTCAATAATGAAGATTTCTCCAAAGCTGTGTGGTTTCTTTTCTGGAAATCCAGTAAGCATATGATCAGGAAACACATTCCTACTGCCATATATATATTGATTAGAGGGAAATGAAGTCAGGAGTTTCATTACTAGGCTATGCAATTATCCACCCTATTCCTTAGCATTCACCATTAGGCAAGCTCCTGCATGTTGAGAATTTGGTTTTTTGGGCTGCCAATTATTATTTACGTTGTTTCCTTTTTTTATATTTTTTTAGTCATCGTAGTTATGAGATATGTCAGTTGACCGTTTGATTGTGTTTGATATGTCCACATCTCTTGAATGTCTTTTGTGTCCATGCATATGCGCACACTCTAGTGCTATTTGTAATAGTTTACTGCCTTTATGTGCTGTGAAATAAGTCAACATTTCCTAACTGAAGTGCTTACAAATGTTATAAGTTGTTCAAACAATAGACTAGCTAGGGTTGATGGTAAAACTATTTTGAACCTGTAAGATCCTCAAAGTTCAGGCATTATTTGATTGGAAAACCTATATTAAGTTTCTGGATTCCGGTGACTTACTTTCGTTGTTGAAATTCCAGATTAGAGAAGGGCGATTCCAAGGTATTGGTCAATGCTTCATTCGTGAGTATAGAATGGTTTGTCATGTTATGCAGGGAAAGCTTAGCAAGGATTTCGTGGAGGTTGTGATCTTAATTGAATGCATATTATTGTTATTACTATTTTGCTTTCTTCCTTGTGATTGATTCTTATGTCTCCCATTTTGATATAGGGTTGTAGAGCTATATTGCTGGATAAGGACAGAATCCAAAGGTATGGGCACTTTCTGAACGGCAATACATTTCTTTCAAATGAACCCCAGGCTTCTTATCTTCTTTCCTGCATCATAGACCATTTACTTACCATAGATTCTTAGAAGCCTTTGCCCTTTTGAATTTGTTTTTTTTACCATTTTCAAATTGTTGGTCTACATTCTTCTCTGTGCTTCATTACGCAGTGGCAACCTTCGAAACTGGAGCTTGTCAGTAACTTCATTGTTGATCATTACTTCAAAAAAGTGGAAGACAAAGATTGGGAAGATCTGAAGCTCCCAGCTCGGCTCAACTTGCCTGGATATGCAATTGCAAAAATATAAGCATTGCTTCCCATGAAGCAGTTGACTCAAATCTACTTGTGGGACAACACTTGGTAGCTCAAGAACTGGGCCAATAAAGCGTTGGCCAGGTTCAGATGCATCTTGAGCTTACCATAGGTGAAAATAAGTCCCTGGTGAATAAATCTGAAGCACATTAAAGACGTATGTTTCTTATCAAAATGCGCAGAATATGATTGTTATCCTTGTGAAAACAGTCATATACTGTAACATTTGTAATACTGCAATCATGGATAAAACCCTGTTTGTAAGTGTTGAAAATGTGCCTTTCCCTGAGTGAATGTGGTGTCCCAATTCCACCCAACTATTTGGGCTTTTCCTGGGAGTGAGGAGCGCAATCTGTTCATGGGACTCATTCCATGTGAAGTATGTGCACTTTAGAACCTTATTTACCAATATTTGTTTGAGCACTGCTATATAACTCTCCTTTAATAGAATAAAGTAGATAGTCTATTTAATAATATCTAATAATTTATCTTTTTTTTTTTTTGTTTTTATTTGTGAATTCAAGTTTTAGTAGGCTATATTACTTTGTGTCTATATGTGTCTAATAAGAGTATGCTCACTCGGATTTTCCTATTTGGTCTTGCCTGAAGCGAGATGTAGCAGACGGCTAATGGTAAATGAGCATTGAGAAGAGCAAAGATTGGGACGAGACAGTGTTACTGAAGTAAAAGAACCAAAATAATTATGACAAGTAAATGCTATGAAAGTAAGACAAATGATAAATGTGACGTAATCGATGGGGGGTTTCTCAATAATGCACTTAATCAATCTGTATGTGGACTGATTTTTCGTTTCTATGTTATCTGTTCCTTCTGGTTTGGCAAAATACCAAGCAATACCTCAACAAACCATATTTCTTAAGAATGTAGTTTTATACACAGATAAAATATACAGATAAAATATTTATATGAATATAAAAGTACAATCAATTGTTAATTTAGTGTAACTAGATTGATAAAATGTGAAATAATAAAAATAAATATATCATACCTCTTTATTTTATTTAATCAAATTTTAATTTAGAGTAACTAAATTAACCAAATGTAAAACAACAAAAATAAATATATTTTTTTTCTTTGTTTTATTTTTGCACAAAATTTCAAAGCAGCTGTACTAAATTAACAATTCGTTACACTTTGACCCATAATATGAACATGTTGTATAAACATTTTGTATGGATCTAAAACTTTTTTGATTTCCTAAACCGTGTGAGAATGTCCAATGTTTTGAGACTTGCTCGGTTCCAGGGGCCAAACATAGTTTTGAAACCCAGAGCGCACCTTGACCGGCTCTGCAGTTCTATATAGTTGGTTAACGGTCGGACCGATGGGTCACATTTTATTTTTAAAAAAAATAATTTGTATTTTTATACTATATACAAATAATAAAATGTTATTAAAACAATATTTAAATATATATATCTACAAGTATTCTTAATAAAATAATATAATTTCATACAAATTTTTGAAAAAAATAAAAAGAAAAAATTTTTAGCATTGATACGACCAACTCACTGGTTCGACCATCCCGATCGACTGGGTCAAACGATTCTTTCCGGATTACTTCTTAGTCTGATCTAGTTAGAAAATCAGACTGATTTATATATCTAGTCTCCTGTTCACCTATCTAACCGCCGAGTTTTTCAAAGTTTTAAAACATCCCACATATGGCATCATCATTTACGATCGACTAACCACATATCCTGTGAGTACCAAATATAATTTAAAGTTACGTGGGTGTAAGTTATAAAAATATAAGTGAAAATAATAATTTTTTCAATAATTTTGATTGATTACTTTAAGAAAAAAAAACAACAAAAATTTTGATTAATTACTTTATATTTTTGTTCCCTTGTGGCTCTTTAACATCAAATCAGATAATTTATTCCTATAATATACGGAAAAAATTAGGAAATTATAAAAAATATTCATATAGTAGTCATAAGTAGTAAAAAAAATTTTAGCAAAAAATTTGATTTTTTTAAATCAAGAGTTAAAATAACACTAAATAAATTGAAGATAATATTAAATCAGTTTAGAATTTAA
Source organism: Carallia pectinifolia (assembly GCA_037832335.1). Lineage (NCBI taxonomy): Eukaryota > Viridiplantae > Streptophyta > Magnoliopsida > Malpighiales > Rhizophoraceae > Carallia > Carallia pectinifolia. The sequence goes on from CM075453.1 coordinate 35,164,139, forward strand.
TTTTGAGATAAGTGAAATTTTATTAATTTTTAGAAACTAAACTTATTTTTATAATTATTTATAATTATTTTTATATTCTCGGGACTCATAATTTAATGCAAAGTGGTTTGAACATCCAATTACTTAAGATTCCGATGCTGGCAAAGATGATGTAAGCATAGTTTGGTGCATTAAGGAAAGATATCGTGGGAAAGTACTTGGCCCTCAATACTTCAATTCACGACATCCTTGTCCGTGAAGTGATCTCCCAACTTAGTTTTGTCAAAAGAGCAATATTCATATCGCGAGCTTCGCGGAGACCGAGACTACCAAACTTCTTTGGCCTGCACACATCATCCCATGCCACCAAACTATGCTTGTGGTGAGTAGCATCATGCCCCCAAAGAAAAGATCTGTTTAGTCTATCTATCTTATCACATACGGTCTGTGGCAATTTTACCAGGCCGAGAGCTCTTCCGCCACGGTTTGTGTTGGTCTCTTGGAGATGGAAAATCTGTCCAATTTTGGAGAGATCCATGGCTTCAAGATGAGTCTATTGTGGCTATTGGAGGGTCTATGCCCGATCATCAAGAAATCAACTACAGTGCCTCGTATTATATTCAACCAAATGGCTGCTGAAACTGGAAGCTGCTAGAAGGAAAAATATGTGACCAAGTCCGAATGCAGTAACAAGGAGTATATATTAGTACAATTGTAAGGCCTCCAAATAAATTGCTTTGGAAGTCCAATTTTGGGCACTTTTCAATGACTAGTGCCTATCATCTCTTAAGTGTAGGAGAAGACCTCAATAACAACAACTGGGCATGGATTTGGAATACTCGAATTCCCCCCCATATACAAACATTCTTGTGGATAGTGTGGAGGCAGAGACTCCTAACTAATGCTTACCATTTTCATTGTCACATTGCGGACTGTGGAGCGTTCGAGAGATGCGGTCATAGTTGGGAAGATATAACCCATGTATTCTTTCTTTACCCTTTTGCATTGGGTGTTTGGGCTAGCATCAGCCAGCAATTGTCAATTAAAGTGGATATTGAAGTTGGCTTTCACCAACTAATTAAAGCCTACAGCTTATCTTTGGACGAATGCTTGTGGGGTGTTTCTATTCAAGTAGTATTTATATCCACTTTGTGGCATTTGTGGTATGCGAGGAATAAGTTTATTTTGAAAATACACACTTCTCCCTGTTGTAGTTGGTTCACAAAATTCGGTGCAAATATGTTGAAATACATGGCTTCATAGGCCCTAAGAAATCACACTTCAGCTCATGGGAATGCAGCATCGTTGGCGAAGTTATCTACTGGAGCTACCCCAGAGAAAATGCCATTAAAATTAATGTAGATGATGCAACGAAAGGTGCACCGGGCCAAACTGGATATGGTGGTGTAGCTCAGGGATAGTGTAGGAAAATGGCTCTTTGGCTTCTCTAGCTCATGCGGTCATGCTGTGGCTATACGAGTAGAGCTACAAGCAATTTTTTTTGCTTTGCAGATAGCATGGGAAAAATGACCACGCAACATCTTAGTTGAAACAGATTCTTTGTTGGCCCTACAAAAACTGACCAGACAGGACTACGAATCAGACTACTACAGACTCATTATTAGTGACTACAGGAGGCTGATTGCTAGATAATGGCATTGCAAGCTCAAATATACACTCAGAGAGGATAATTACTTTGCAAATTTCCTGACAAATTTAAGAAGTGAAGGGAATGAAACATTCACCTTTTGGAGTATCTACCTAATGACATTCTTCTCCTACTGTATTCTGATGTGCTTGGCATTGGTCGCCCGCGTGGTGGTTAATTTACCTCTATTGTAATTCTTTTTTCCGTTTCTTTTGACTATCACCAAAAAAAAAAAGATGATGTAAGCAAATGATGACCATATAGAATATAAAGCCATGATGAAGAGGTTATTCTGGTGGTTTAACTAAGGTATGTAAGATTCTTTGACCTTTAGCATTGGTTGCAAATCAAAATCTTGCAGTAAAATGAAGTTGACTCTCTTACCCTTAGCCCTTATTTTCTTCATTATTTATGTATATATTTTTTAATTTTTTTTGAACAACTGCCTTAGTTGCTCCGTAAAAGTACTGCTAATTAAACATGTATATAGCTAGGTTAGTGATATTCATGTAATACATAAATATGGTTCTTAGTTAGTCAATCAGTTAGTTAAGAATACGTGACTTTTGGGTCTCAAATTTTTGAAGGAGTATGGAGCGTGATTTGGTATTATATGGGGGTTAACATTTAACCTGTTTTCATGTAAAATTTCTCCTCTCTTCTTGTTAGGGGTAAAAAAGGGCTTGTTGAAGTAGCAAATAATTGAGGCTAATATTTATTTTGGAAAGAAAAAGATGATTAAAACAATATAGTAGAAGCAGAAGACTAATAAACCCAATGATTTAAAATTTCAGGTAAATATTTTGTGTCAAAGGCACATTGAGATGTTAATTTGCTCGGACAATCATTTTAATACTCTTCAAGTTTGGGCTTTCTTTTTTTTTTTTTGGGTCAAAGGAAGAAAAAAGGAACTTAAAAAAAACTTAACCCTGCAGGCTAAGCCAACAAGTGTGCTAACTTCCCCTTTCGAATTTTTTTTTTGGGCTTTCTTTTCGAATAGCGTTTACTCTGTAGTTTGTTACTCCTCAATTCATTGCGAGACTTTAGCACGGCCATGAGCATAGGGAAAGAAAATTATGTTTTGACATCGCGTTTTATTTTTTATTTGCATTTTGGCAATTTTTTTTTTCTACCGGAGGGCAATGTTGATGCAGAAACGTCGGAAAGGAAAAATGAGAGAGGCATGAGTCGAATTCTTAACTCTTTTCTTAACACACGACTCGTAAACTAGTGAATCTAAGTAGTCGGTCTTTTTATTTGAGATTTTCTTGCCTAAAAAAGTACCACAGAAGAGCATGGATAGAAGAAAAGCGTTGTGTTTTAGTTGCCAAGAAATAGACTTTGAGCTACTCCGACGGCAACATCAGCGTTACCCGTTAGGAAGTAGTTGATCAATAGAAGTTTAAGTGGAAAGTGGTTTATCGACAGATATATGTTAATTTATACTCTATTTTAAGTGCTATCCCGATTGAGGATATCGGAATATGCATTTTACTAGCAAATTTTAAATCAAAAGCTAATTTCATCAGATAAGATAACATAATTACTTATGTGCTTACTGTTTTGTACAATTGAGAAGAGTGGAGAAATCGTTTATTTATAAAATACAACCTTGATTAGATTTTTATTCCAAGCTTCGCGAAGACTTACGTCTTTAATAATTCAAATTTTAATTTGACAATATTTAATCCTAGGTCGGATTTACATGAATGAAGGCATATCAACCTCTTAATCCCATGCTTCAATATCAAATCCTTAACGCCATGCCTATATGCAAAGGCAATTATTCAATGCCTTGATCAATTAACATAATTTTTATCAAAAAAATTAATTAACATAATTAATTGAATACTCAATTTAAAATTTGTTTTTGAATGAATATTTTACTTTAATATATGAAAAAAAAAATTAAGGCCAGCATTGACCCTGTGTATTTTGACTTTATTTATCATAGCCACTTGTAGCATATTAACACAATAAACGCATTACTTTTAAACTCCAAATACAGGTCAAAGCTGAACCAACCAAAAATGCGTAAGATAGTAAAAAGTCATAATAAAAATTTGACTTTAATATATGAAAAAAAATTTAAGGCCAGCATTGACCCTGTGTATTTTGATTTTATATCTATATACATATATATATTGAGACATGAAGATTTATAATCTTTAGTTGCTACTTGCTTAATTAGTACTTTAACATTTTAGATGCCAATCGCCAAGGTCTTCAGTTGCATTCAACAAGTTAGAAGACTAAAAATTTTTGTTTAATGCGTTGAATTAACTAAACAAATTGTCCGAACAAACCGTCAACAATGGTGGAAAAACATAGTAAAAAGTCATAATAATTCCTTAACTATTTATATTATAAAAAACAAGCAATTAAGGTTAGTACTTTCAAAGCAATAAAATATGTTACCAATCACTAAATGATGCTACTAAAACTCACAAAAACTTGTGAGATGAGTTTTGTCTCCATATTATTGCAAATAGGCACACACACAAAAAGGAAGAAGAAAAAATATTAGTACCCATTTTACTAACTCTTGATTTTGTCTCATTTAGAAAAAAAAAAAAAAAAGTTCAACTTAACTGAAATTGCTTCACAAAAGAAAATGCGTAAGACCATACAATTCTTTTCAATGATTTTATCAGCATCATGGGATTGAAAGCTGACATTGCCCAAGTACATGATTCTTGACCCAAAACGTGTCAGTTGAAGCGCTATACGTGGTGTAATTCCATTTCATTTAGTAATTGCACTGGATGATTTTGTGTTGCAATTATGTAGTTATAATGTTACTTCAATTAACTGGTATACAGTTATATATCTTAACTTTAATTAAGAAATATTGAGCTGCAATTGTGGGATAAATCAAATAAAAGTAGTATTACAACGTGCTTACGTATATTTTATTTTAAGAAATTTAGGGACCAAAAAACTTCTTGAAGTTTTTTTCTTCCATGAACTCCATGTAATTAATGTAGAGGTAAATGTAATATATTTAAATCTGTTAAAGAGGAGAAAGAGTTAGTAAAGAATGTTTTGTATTGTAATAAGAAAAATTTACAAGTGTGCCGAATGCTTGGATGCTTTGGATAGTTTTTTCATGATTGTAAAAATGAGGAGGGTCAGATAATTCTAGGCCTCAACCTCCTTAACTAACAATCAGACTCATTTTGATCCAAGTACTTGTGTTCCTTTTCTAAAACTCTCTAGGATACTCTTCTAACATGTCGAGGTTCCCTTTGCCTAAAGTAATCTAACAAGAATATATAAGACAGTTCTATGTATAAAGTGTAAAACCTTGCAGACAATTTCAGAATATTTTAGGGTTATGCATATGTAGGATCAAATTTTCATCAGTTTCAACTCTTTCAATTGTGACGGCAAGGGTATGGTCATTAATTTAACCGATCGAAATGGCAAAATCCCAAAAAAAAAAAAAGGGTGGCAAAATTAGGTTATCTAGCAATAATAAGCAAAGGTTGAGAACAGATGCTTTAATTCAATCTAGAGCATGAAGCAAACACATTACAATAGAAGTAGGAATTATATTGCATCAACATTTCAGTGTTCAAAATTAACTTAGTTAGACAATTGTAATTTAGTAAATTAGATTTTTATAAATCATTAGATATCATTAAATACATTACATATCTTCTGTATATCTTACTAAACGTGTACCTGTAGTCGAATTCACCTCCTTAACTAACAAACTAAACTAATTTTGATCCAACGACTTGTGTTCCTCTTTTAGAATTCTCTAGGATACTCTTCTAACGTATTGAGGTTCCCTTTGCCTAAAGTAATCTTACAATAATACACAAGAGACTTCTAAAATGCGTAAGTGTAAAACCTTGTTGATAATTTTAGAATATTTTACGGCTATGCATGTGCAAAAGCAAATTTGTATAAATGTCAACTCTTTCAATTGGTGACAATAAGCGTATTGCGGTTAATTTTAACCGATTGAAATTGCAGAATCCCAAAACATTACAATGGCAAAATTAGGTTATAAGCAAAGGTGGAGAAGAGTTGCTTTAATTCAATCTGGCGTGTGAAGCAAATACTTTACAATAGAAGTAGGAATTAGAATGCATCAACATTTCAGTGTTCAAAATTAACTTGATTAGACAATTGTAATTTAGTAAATTAGATTCTTATACAATTTTTTTTGACATTCTGAATTTAACTAATTAGAATCATTTTGCAGACCCAGATAATCCCTCAACTCATAAGGAAAACAAGGATAGCGTATCCATGACTTGCCATAAGACTTGAAGATGCTAATCACCTTATCCTTGGTGGATGATCTTCCATTAATATGCAACAAAACCAAAAGTTTCTTCACTGACCCACAGGTCAGCAATTCCTCCAACACCCTCTCTGTTGCGTGAGAATTGCAAATCAACCACAAGATCTTCACACACAACTTGGTGGCAGTGTTGGAAACATGCAACAATTTCTTGGACACTGCAGCAATGCCTATGCCATGCTCCACAAAGGCCAGCCTTCCTTCTGCATATTCACAACACAATTTGATCAGCAGCAAGATCTTCTCGCATTTTGATCTGTTGTTGGAGTCCGGCAGCAGCTCCACAAGTACGCGTACCGCGCCTGCCTCGATCGCCCTCAGCCGGCTTTTCTTGGAACAACTCATCAGGATTTCAATGAGAACTTCCAAGGCTGATGAACTTGCCTTGCCAGAAATCTCATCAGATACCAGCTCCAACATTGACTTGAATAAGTCCACTCCCTGATCTCGGATCAAGAAACTCCAATCATAATCTGTTTTATCAGTCACGTTTCGAAAGATAGATAGCGCGTGAAGCCTAGCCTCAGCACTTCCTCTTTGAAGCATGATTGCTATTGATTTCATTGATTCTGGTTTTGATAATAATTCAAAAGTTTTCTCTTCCTGGGACGGCGGAGGTAGCCGATGTAAAACAGCCAAAGCCTCCTCGCAAGCCCTGCATGTGACATATTCAGATTCCGAGCTTTCTGCCACACTAACAAGGATCTTAACAAGTACTTCAACTCCACCTAATCTAATCAAATCCTCTTTGACACAATCACCATCCCTGCCTACCCCCTTGCTAGTTGCTTCGACAATAGACCTGAGTTTCCTTAGAGGACTAACCTTAAAAGGGGACGACTCAATCGCGTTGATCAGCAACGCAATCTCATCGTGCTTGATGGATGATGGTGGCGCGTGGGAGGCGGTGGGATATGTGTTCTTCTTGTTGTTGTTAAGCCAAGAAAGAATGAGGCGCTTGAGAGTGGAGTTGGGCGTGATATCAAATTTTTTGACGCATTGCATTGTGGCAGGGCAGGTCTCCTTCTTGTAAGAGAAGAACCATTTCTCAATGTTCTTGCGCTCGTAGGTGACCCCAGTTGAGATGGTGACAGGGTCTTTCATCAACTCCATTGAAATGGGGCATCTGAAATCTTCAGGGCATACATTCATATGATCTTCTTCCTCCATCTTCATTATTGACGGATGATGAATATGGCCACCCTTATCAAGCTTCTTGTTTATATCCATATATATGCAAGAATCTATGTTAGATTTGCTAGTCGAGAGCGAATAAGGAGGGAGAAGCTAGGAAGATTGAAATCTATTAAGCTAGCATTAATAGGCCTAATGTTATTACATATACAAACAGAATCACACAAACCCTTGAAAGAAAATGAAAAACTAAAACGGTTATAGATTAGAAATGTGTGCAAGTCTAAGGAAGGAAAAAAATAAAGGTTCAAAGTCAACTATATGGATGCTTTTGCTAGCTGTAGCTTACAGTATTGCAAATGGTGATAATCATGACAGCCATTACCATTTGCGGCAATTTCTCATTCCGCCCATTTATTTTACGAAAATGATGGAGATAGAAATAGGCTAATGCATGAAGAGATAGAGATATGTTTTCTGTACATTATCAGTAAATTTGTTATTTATCCACTTTAGCTGAATTACATATCATAAATTTTTTTTTAAAAAAAATTAACCTATGTTGATTTATAATTTAATTAAAATTAATATATAACAGATTTACTGGTAACGTGCATAAAAAGTATTTTCACCTCTCTTATTATCATTCTATTTCTGCCTCCATGGATGAGAGCCCCTCGTTTGACTGTTTCTTTTTCGTATTTATCTACAAACCAACCAATCATATTTGAATGTCACAAATAAAATTCATTTGATCTGCGAAGCAGCAACTTGCATTTATGGGATGGCACAAAATGGTGAGGAAATTAAAAAAGAAAATCATTTACATTCCCTAGAATCAATAAATGTACTAGTTCAAGAATCATGAATATGCGCAGAATAAGAAAATTCAGAAAATAAAATAAAATGAAACGAAATTGTGAAGGGCTGTATACATATACATATATGTCTAAAATGAGAGAAGAAAAAAAAAAAAGAAAAAGCTAGAAATAAAATTAACAGTTGCCGACGGTTTGTGGGCTGGGGTTGACTTTATGAAGGTGTTTAGTGGAAATGTCAATGGAAGACAGGGTCTTTGTTTATGTTTATCAAAAATTTAAGGAACCTCTGTATATATCTCAAGTTTTTTATTTTAAGAAATATTTTGAATGAAATTATAATTATTATTATTTAAATGATAATTAATATTTTTAAAATATAAAAATAATAAATATTTTAAAAAATATCAATATTTATTTTAAAAATATTAATTACTGTTTCAACTGAAACAATAGTAACTTTTTTTCAAATTGAAAACCTCAACTTCTTCAGAATACTAAACATCGGCGAGGGTTCCGAGGCTTTGCATGTTCCTTATCCCTTCCTTTCCTAATTAAATTTTTATCGTCTTAGCAAACTGTTGAGCTGCCTAAATGACTATCTGCATAAACTATAGCTTGAAGCAAGGTGCAATAACTTGAGGTTACACACACGCGCACACACACACACGAGGAATCCCTCTTAAGTAGGACTGCAAACGAGCCGATACGTTCGTTAAAAGTTCAGTAGCTTAGCTCGGTAAAAGCTCGGCTCGGGCTCGTTTAATTACTAAATGAGCGATACACGAGCCTAAAATCAAAACTTGTTTAATAAACGAGCCGAGCCTGAACAATAACAGGCTCGGTTCGGTACAGGCTCGTGAACAGTTCGATAAATGTATCATTAAGAGCTCGTTTAATATGTATCATTGTGGGCTCATTTAATATATTAATAATATTTAATTGTATCATTTAACTTTTAATATAAATACTAATAAAATTAAGATTAATTTTTTATTTATTTTCAAATGCTTTCAACCTCCATTATTTCCTCCTGTCTCTTTTTTTTATTTGAATTTTTTCTTAATTAAAATAAACTTTCATATTTATTTTTTCTTTGCAAAAGAATATAAAATTTTTAAATTAGAGAAATTTTAAATACAATTAAGTAAATTGATTGATGATCATAATGTGGCTAGTTATACAATTAGGAATTCAATCAATCAAATAGCAATTGAATGAATAATTGGCTTTTATCCACATATCCATTTTTTACATATATGTATTTCCCTTTTTTATATAAAATTATATAAAAAAAAGTAATTTTGATATTTTTATTTTTCTTATTTTTCTATTTTTATATATTTTTATATAAATTTTCTATTTTTATATAAAGTAGAAATAACATATATAGCAAATAAATAAAATAAATCAAATGGAAAAAGGATATATATATATATATATATATAAAGCTTAAATTAAAAAAAGAAATACAAATCGAGCCGAGCTCGAGCCGAGCCGGAGCTTCAGTAATATTGTGACGAGCCGAGCTCGAGCCTCCACCTCCAAAGCTCGAATCGAGCTCAAGCCGAGCTCGAACCTGAAGAATTCCTTAACGAGCCGAGCTCGAGCCTGGCCAAACTCAGCTCGGCTCGGCTCATTTGCAGCCCTACTCTTAAGTAAATGCAGAGTTGCTAGCATGACGCTTTACTGCCCCAACTTCTATTTGAAACATTGAAATTACCAAAATAATGTTCGTTAAGGACGCTCCAGTAATTAGAGTTTAAAACTTTTATTGTAAAAGTTTTGAATTCAAATCCTAAGAAGGGGGAGATGAATTTATGGAAGAGGAGAGGTATCCTCATTGTGTAGCTCACGGTTCAATGAGTCTCATAATTGATCAAAAAAAAACTACCAAAGTAATTCAAGCTGTATCACACAAACTAGTTACTACATTAGTTTAAAAAATTAAAAGAGGAAAAAAAAATATTAGCAATATCTATCTCGCCAATTGCATAAACAAGAGGTAAAAGCAATGTGCTATAACTTGCTGATGTAACGTCACCGCGTCCAAGACTAAAACAAACACAAAAGTAGTTACTAGATAAGAAATATGCACTCCATCTTTCGTCATTAGTTTTACTCTAATCTCCAGAGATTAGTATTAGACTACCCTATCAAGGCCCTGAAGATATATGTTAGTCTAAGAAGCGGAACCATTTGTAAAGTGGCATATAAATATAAGTTAGTCAAATGTGTTAGGAATAATTAATTCAATTGATTAAGGTAGATGTGATAGTTACTTGTCGTTGAGCCAAACACTAATCAAAACTCTAATATACATGAATATCTCTTAGGAAAATACTTAGTGAGTAAAGGTTAGGTGCAGTTAAAGTGATATGAATCGATAAATGATTAAATTTATAAAAAAAATAGATAAAATATTACATATTGTTTAGTAAATTGCGTGACCAACTATATCTTTTTAACTTATACTCATGTAACAGTGCTCTATATCTTTGGGTTGTTAAAATTATTTTATTTCATGATATGTGTCATAAAAGAAATATTTCATGGCAAAACAAAGAACATGACCATGTGCATCTGCATACGTTGAGGTCAGATATGGGAGGAAAGTAAAACAATGTATGCAGAAGAAACTAATAATAATGGACAAACTGTCCACGGATCAGTAAGATCTCAACCTCCATGTCCTTTCTAAAAATAGCGAGTGGAACCCCTGAATCTTTATCAATCATGATTTATTGAATATAATTGTTATGGCTTGAGATTTCAATTTATGCTCGCAATATTATATACACAAATAGCCTTCTTATAAAATGTACTTGTAAGGCTGACTTTTCGATGCAGGAGCTAGCTAGTCACATTTCATTCATTCTAGCAAAGCATTTCACAATAAAATGCAAAACTGGCTTCTCTCTTTTATTTGTTTATTTTTCATTTTAATTGCGCCAAAAGTGAGAGAATATCAGCCTCCTTCCTGGAGACCCGCTAAGGGACGGGGCACATTGTCACGTACCTGACGGGTATTTTTTTAATATTAAAATTTAATAAAATATTACTTCTCTAATTTTATAATAAAAAATAATATTTTTTTTATTTACCGTGGTGAGCCCCTAGTTGTTGACCCGTTGGAGTCGCCGCGTCCACCACAATTTTCCGCTGTTGTTCCTTGTAGAGTCAATATAGGATTAATTCCTAGCCGGGCAAGCTCGGCTCAACTTGCGCAATTATGCAAGTGGGTTTTTCTATTGGCTGCCTGGCGAATAATTTTACGGTTTATATAGTTTGGTTGATTGGAAGTCCTAAGTCAGACCTACACTTAGCGATCATCTTTTTTTTTTTCCGTTGGACTACCAACTTCTATAAATATATATATATATATATATATATATATATATATATGGCATAAGATTTTTGGCTACGTGGCATGTGGGGTTTACATGTTAAATTTTTTTTTTAATTTTCTTAAATTCCAGCGATGATATAGTTCCACATTGAAGATGATAGTATTTTGCAATTGATTAGTAAAAAAAGTTTTTTTTTAATCTATTGTAATTTGTATCTATTTCTCTTGCAGATTGCACCGTTCTTACTGCTAAACTGGATCGCACTTGTATAATTGTTCTATTCTTAAGAAACTCTTAAATATAACTATACCTAGCAAAGCTCGTCTAGCAAACCATTTTGAACTACAAGTACAGATGATTCATCAAAGGGAAAGCTCATAGTATCTAAGGTCATAATTCAATGATAAATGGACGTATTTTTATATTGTGAAACTAAATTTTAAGGCTGAGCATCTACATTCTCTCCTATTAGGTTCCACAAAGTGAATAATGAATGTGATGTGGCATTAATTTTAAATTCGATAATCACTGTAATCTACAATAAAAAATACTTACTCAATCTCAACAGTATTTAAATAATAAATTTATCCTCATAAAAATAATTGAATGAGACAAATAAAAATAAAAAGTTGTTCTAACTCTCAAGACATAGATATAATAGATATAATGATTAATATATTTTATATGTATTTTTTTTTTAATTTTTCAAAACAAAAGAAAAAAAGAAAAGAGAAAGCTCGTGGTACATTGACCACATAAGACAAAATCAGCATTTATTATGTGAGATAGAATCAGATAGTGTATGATAGGGTAAAATTATTCCTATCATGGTGATCAATTACCAGAAAATAAAAAAAATCTCTATATATATATTTTTAATTAAGATACGGTCACGATGACACATAATTTGTGATACGCAGAAAACACACAATTAATCAAATAATTAATTTATTTTTTAAAATTTAATATATTTTTTATAATTTAATAATTTAAATTTTACTTGTCAGCTTTGAACCTATTATTGCATAACTCCATAACTTTTTTTTTTTTTTAATTTTAAGAATTTTGAACTTCCAGAGAAGTAAATTTTGTGTTGATATTCGGGGAAATTTATAAATATATATACTTGTACTTTTATTTTTTTTTTATCATCATTATGACCATCGCCTTGCATAATTTAGAATTGACCTAAACAATTCTCGTTTGATCAAAAGTAAATATGGTGGAATCAATTGCACAAAAAATTATACCTTAAAGAGTAAATTTGATAACTTTTAATCTAATATTGTTAATATAGAGTGTCATAGTAATTGAACGAAAAATAAATAGAAGTTAGAATTAGAATGATTTAATTACAAAATGTCGTATGTATTTTTTGTAGTTATACACCATCACCTTAGTCACTTCCACTTTGAAAAGTTAAATATAAGTAAGCATGAACTGGGTTGATAAATCTACATGGGGCAAGGGTATAATTTTTTTTTATCTCATATCTCCTTGAATATATATCTCCTGTAATTGAGCCGCGCATTGCGAGTGTTTTCGAAAATATTAAGAACTATTAATTTAGTATGATTTATTTAGGCAATTATATAGAAATAAACCAAGAAACCATTAATCAACTTTTCATTGAGAATAATACTTAGCGCAACGAGTGTTTTAATCAATAGCAACTAAAACACCAGTCAAATAATTAGGCGTTATAAATTCAATGACCCAAAAAAAAAAATTATTAGAAAAAGAGCTCACCTAGATCCATTATTCAACGTGAAGGTGGTAAGAAGCAATGGATTTTTATTTTTTTTTTTTTATGAACGAAGTAATGGAATTTTAATGTTGCTGTTGGAGATGGGAATTAGCGCTTGATGATGGTGTGTTTACATATGATTAAACTACCAAAAGTTGAACTTGTGGTTTCTAGTTAATAGTGGGGAACTGCAATCTGAGATTTCTTTGGAAAATTGGAAATATAAGGAGAAAGTGAGATTATAATGGATGTATGTGAGAGTATGTTGAGATTATAATAATAATTATTATTATTTTGGGTTCAGATGAAGTGGGAGAAGAATTTAATTAATAGTAAAGTATGAGATTTAAACTCAAATCTCACGTCAAGAACTCGGGTCTCACTTTAAGTTATAAACACGATGGCCATTACACTATACTTGATATAAAGTGGAGGACTTTATAATACTTTCAATTCATTTACATGGAACTACCATTAAATCCGTATAACACGTGAATGTATTGATTAGTTGAAAATTTTATCTTTGTTTAGGTTTTATTTAAAACAAAAAAGAAAAAAAAAATCAAATGTTGAATATTATTTTTAAAAAAATTAAAAATAATGTTTTCCTTTTTTGATCGAGAAGGCATTAAGCCTGAAAAATTAAATAAAGAAGTTTACAGAGAAATCATACGGGCCAAAGGAACCACTACCAACTCTTGCCACAAGAGCTGCCAGGCTTGCGCAATGGATTCGGCAAAGATATGCAACCCATGATCCGAAAAAAGAGCAAGGTTGGTTAAACAGTCAGCCATCTTATTTTTTTGGCGAAAAACATGCTCCAAATGAATTAGACCAATTTTTTGTACTAGATCTTTGCAACACTTTGTTAAAAAAAAAAAAAATCTTTGCAACACTGAATCAAGTTTTGCCTAGGGTGGTTGGGACGCACTCCCTTGCAAATGCTGTCAATTGCTAAATTTGAATGAGAAATGTTGATATGCAGAATTTGTTGGTCTTTATTGGTATCTAAATAAAATTAAATTGATAGTTTTTATTATAAGATCAATAATATTTATAATAAAAAATAATAATTTTTAATTTTTATTACAAAAATTATTAATTTAATTGTATTTAAAATACCAAAATTTTACACAAATACTTATTTTGAATAGAGCTTCAACATGGAAATAGAGCTTCGCCTACCTTGAGGCGAAGCCAAATCTAAGTCCGCTGTATATGCCCCATAATTCCCCCACAAAAGTTGTACAAAAAGCCCACTTTTCTTGCAAATTCACTTAGGAAAAAAGCATCTGAAGAAAAATTATCTGAGGAATTTTTGTAATATAAGGAATTAGGAATTTTTAGATGTATATAAACTGATTGTATAATAAAAAATAGTAATTATTTTTTCTTGTTTTTTTTTTTATTTCACTTGTAATCAATGTGATTACATAATAAATTCATACGGTTGCTTTACATAAATTTTCTCCAAAAAAATTCCTCAAGACATATAATGAAGGGGATAAGGATTTTTTTAGTCCTAAATCTTTAGATTTTTTTACGTTTGAGTCCTAAACCTTTTTGACATTTCATTTGAGTCCTAAATTTTTTGATTTTCTACCAAATTAGTCATTCTGTTTAACAAAAGTGATCAATCTATTAAAAAATAATTTTAACCTTATAAAAAATTATTTAAAAAAGATTAAATATATGAATTGAATGTCTTTTTTATAAAAAAATATACATGTTGCCTATTTAATTCGTATATTTGTTGATTAAAAAAATATTTAATATGCATATTTTATTGATGAAAAAAATATTTAACTCATGTATTTAAGCTTTTTTAAATGATTTTTATTAAATTAAACTCACTTATTAATAGATTAACTACTTTTCGTAATTTAAAGGACTAATATAGTAAAAAATTAAAAGATTTAGAACTCAAATGAAATGTTAAAAAGGTTTAAGACTCGAACATAAAAAAATCTAAAAGTTTAGGACTTTAAAAATATTTATCCCTATAATGTAGCCTATTCAATTCCTCATTTTGCTTGGTAATTAGGAAGAACCCTCCTGCACTTATCAAACCCCGAGTTTCCAGGTGAGGCGCCATCTGTATTTAGCTTAAGCCAGTCACTCATAGGTGGACTCCAACCAACAAAGTCCAAGGATTTTGAAGTAAGAGACGTGCCCGGATTCTTCACAAAAAGATTCTTGACAGCAACTATTATATTGATGCAGTATAAACTTTCTTCGTTAAAAGCGCAAAACCTTGGCAGAAAACAAAGCTCATTCCTCCATTTCCATACTTCCCCACACTAGCAGTTTTTTTTTTTTTTGACCAGAATGAAAGCATTGGATCAAACATGAAATCTATGTACACAGAGCCCAACAAAAGAGAGAGCCCATATCACCTTACAAAGCCCATGTACATAAAGAGTGAGGCAAACCCTTGCAAATCCAACCAGCCTAGCCCACCCCATCCAAGTCACAAATCAATTCACTCGAACCACAGGTAAACCTAAAGAAACTCAAACTCAAGCCCATAACTCAAGTAAACAAATAGGAAAAACATTGGGCCAAAGCCCAACACAACAGTCACTGGGAACTAGAGAGTTCCACGGCAGTGCTGCCCATTAGTGGCAACTCCGGACACAGCCAGGAAAGCAACGAGGCGAAAAAATACAAAACGCTGGCAACACGGCATCGGCCAGAGGCTGGCCACAAGCCCTAAACGTCGAGGGTCGTTTGAAGCATGACTGAAAACCATGGGTCGAAAGTAGAAAAAGGCGAGAATCAGGGCGATAACCAAGCTCCACCATCTGATGCACCTGTACAGAGCTCCGACAACCGCCAAGCGGAACCAGCCAACCAAAATTAGATCGTCCCCTGCCTCCCCACCCAAAAGGTAGCCACGACGGAGAGGCGGGGACCTCGTAGGAACACCAAACTACGCGCAGAAGAAAGGACTGAGCTACGTTAAACAGAGGAAAATCAACCCACCACACACCGGAAACGATCACTAAAGGCACACCAAAGCCCACAGAGGGGCATCAACGGCCACAAGGACGAACGAAAACCAACTGGAAACTTGGAGAGAACCCCGAACCCCCGACAATATGAAGAGAGATGCACAGTTAGCGTACACGGCGTACGATAGCGCAGATCGCCGCTCCCTCTCACTATAGCAGTCAATATTGGCCTATGAGCTATATCCATAACACCAAGGTCACCATACAGATTTGAAATGAGCCAATCAGTTGAGTTCTGTTGAAAGAAATTATCTCCATGTGATGGGTTTAAGAAAGTTCTTCATTTCTTTCTATATCGAATTCAAAACTAAATATGCTTTTATAATTAATTTAGATTTAAATTTACAAAAATGGATAATAAATTTAATTAATTTTAGAGAGAAAAACATAAAAGAAAGATCTGAGAGTAGTTTTTTCTTTTTGATAAAATGATTTTTTATAAAAAATAGATAAATTTGAGGTTTTTTTTCTTCAAAATGAACATTTGAGACTAATTTTTTTCTTCTTTTTTTGTCTTTTATTTTCTTATATTAAAAATATTATAATTATAAACATTTATTTATAATTGAAGTGAGATTCTAAGAATCAAATTATTATTTGATTAGAATTAATTTTATATTAATTAATATATAAAATTTTATTTTAATTGTAATTAAATTTTAATGATCATAAGATATTGTAAGATCTTTAATTCACAAATTTATGTGGTGATGATGAAGTTTTTTAATTCTACATTTATTTTTTATTTAATTTATCATATATATATCAGCCATTAAATTTGTGGATCGAAATTAAAGTAATTTTTATTTATATGTCTCATTCAACACAATTTAAAAGAAAAGAATCATCTCTGAGTACTGTTAGGTTTTAACGGGTCTCTTTTAAATTAACCATCACAATTATCGGATCTAGAACTAATGATATACAGTAACAATCAAACTAAAGAAATTCATAAATCATAATTTTTAGGTGCTGTCGTTAGAATTCAAATTTAAATTTTGGGGGAGAGAAACATTGTTGGATTATCACAGAAGGTGATTATATTTGTTAGTTTCCACTGTATATAATCCATGTACGTAATATAAGTAGATTAAGGCAAAAAAGAAAATAAAAATAAAAAGAACAAAACCCTACTACTGGTGCTCAGCTCAGCCGCTCACCGAAAACCAAATCAAGAAAGAAAGAAAGCGGTTTTTGCCACCCGAAAACTGCTTAACAATGGCGGCGGCAAGAGGCGGATCGAAAGTGATAACCGTCGGAGGCAAGGGCTCGTCTCTGTCTTCCTCTTCTATCTACGCCGTGGCTGCCGGCCAAGCCCAGGTTCGCATTGACTCCTCCGCACTCCTTCGACTCTCTGACGGCCAGAACCAGAATCAGAACCAAAAAGAAAACGCACCTCGAGCCCCATTTCCCTTGCTTGAATCCCTAACCTCCGTCGAACTGCGTGCGTCTCTAACGCTTCTCCTTAACAATCTTCTCCACTCCTCCGATTCCAATTCCGCCGCCGCAGCTAATCGCCTATGTGAGACCCTAAATTCTTCGGGAACCGGAGCCTTTGATTTGGATTCCATTCATGTTACCGAGGAGTCTGTTTTGTACGGAATTTGTGCTGTTTTGGACTATGAAGCCGCCGCTTTGTCTGCGATTGTCGATGCGGTGGCTACCTTGTCCTGCGAGGCGGTGGGTGCCGACGTGTCGGCGTTTAACTTGATAGACAGCGGAGATGGTCATGTTGATAAGGATAGTGTTGGGGTTGCTAGTGACATGAAGGTATTGCTTAATGGGTCTAAGTTGCTGAGTAAGTTTCAGAGTGAATCGTTAAGGAAAATTCCTATGATTAATGGGAAATTGAGGGAAGTGGTGAGGTCGGTGCATTCCACGACACGAGCCGGGTTAAATTGCAGCATCAGAGCCGGGAACGATGGAGGCGGAGAGGCAGTTGGGACTATAGCTTCTTCATTGGCTGTAGCGCTACGAAATTTAGGTAAGAGTAGTTTGTGTCGGACAAGAATGAATTTGGATGCAGTGGCGGTGGTGGGTTTGAAAGATCATTTGATTAGTATCTTTGAGAGGACATGCCCTAGTGAGGATGCTTTGAAGAATGCTTTTAGGTTGGTTCAGGACTTGCTTTATGAAGAAAATTATGGGAAATCTGTGCATGAAGTGAATGAATTGCTGGGGATTGTGTGGAAGATTGTTGCTTGGGAGGGGATAACATCGTTTGTTGCTCTTGAGGGTGGGGAAGTTCTGACTTCGAAGGGTATTGAAAGTGTTGAAGCAAATGGAGGGGATGGTAAAGCAGAAAAGAAGAGTGAAAAGAAAAAGAAGAAAGTGGTTTTGGGGAAGGGGACTAGTGTCCTGGTGCAGATTATCAAGGATAGGTTGCAGAGCAAGAGAGAGAATTCTGGAGAAGCTGGGGAAATGCTGGAGAAATGCGTTCGAAAACTTCTCTTGATTTTTGACCCAAGGGAATCAGAGTTTGATGAATTGGTAGATAAAGTGAAAGAGATTGTGGAAAGCAATGAAAGCAGAAGACTTCCAAAGCTTCCGAAGGTATAAAATTCGTCATATTTTGTTATTTGTTCGGTTTCCTCGTGTACCCTGTCTTTTTCATCTTCTCTCTGTTATTGAAAAAGAAAACCATATAATCTTTTGAAATGCCCCTGGTGTATTTTGAAATGTTGGCATTGATTATAGAAACAAAGAAAAAAAGATAGCATTCTGGGTGGTGCAAATTTTAGAAAATGACATGCAGTATCTGCTGAAGTAGAACTAAGTGAATAACTTGAAGTTAATCGTCGTCTTATCAGAAACAGGGCAGCTGAATGCATGGGGCTCCCATATTGTGGGAGTTTGGGAAGGGTTGGATGTGCTTCACCTTCATTTTCCCAATGAGGTTGTTTCTGTGTTGCAAACCTGGGACCTCAATATCAAAATGGAGTATTGACCATGTCAGAATTTGTAATAATTTTATCCTTGTGATATAGAAAAAAATTCCTAGTATTGACCATATCAGAATTTGTAATAATTTTATCCTGATGATATAGGAAAAAATTCCTATGTTAAAGTAAACATGATTTCTGGCATGTGGTGTCGATGGTTTATTTGGTCCGTTTAGAGAAGGGATTTGTTACATGTGTTTTGTGCTGGGTAATTGTTTATTACAAAAGTTTGTGCC
Source organism: Carallia pectinifolia (assembly GCA_037832335.1). NCBI lineage: Eukaryota > Viridiplantae > Streptophyta > Magnoliopsida > Malpighiales > Rhizophoraceae > Carallia > Carallia pectinifolia. Next base: position 35,183,325 of record CM075453.1, read on the forward strand.
AGTGACACAGCTGTATTGTTCATATATTGATTCTTGAAAGTAAACAAATGCTTTTATAATAATAAAATTAAAATTGGTTTAGCGTGTTTAGGATTGAGCTTAATTTAGAGATTAGGAACCATGTGTTACTTCTTTATATTTTTGTGGAATCTAGAATGCTGCCAAATTTTTTGAGTGGCAGTGATTTCCAGTGCCAAAAACACCAACATGGTCACGCCACTATGCAATCTTGTCATATTTTTGTTCATGATTTTAATTCATCATTTATGCTGTTGTTGCATATTGCTTTTACAGGTTTTTTGATCCTGATAACTTCTGAAGTCTTCTATTTTACTTTTTTCTTTTATCAAACCAAAAGTGGGGTGCTAATTTTATTCTTAATTTGACATTAGTAGTTGGAACATCATTGACTTTGTTAGTGGTGGAAATTTATTCTATGTGACGAATTATTAAGAAAATGTCCACATTGGTTAAACTGCTAACTGATAATAATTATTATGGAAATCAATCTATTTTGTTGTATGTAGTTTTATGGGATGTTATTCTGATTTTGCTTGCATTGAGTCTCTTTTTAATTTTGCTTGTCATACTAAATGTCAGGGTACTCGTGATTTTTCAAACGAACAAATGGCAGTAAGAGAGAGAGCATTTTCAATTATAACAGGAGTTTTCAAGAGACATGGTGCCACAGCACTTGATACTCCAGTTTTCGAGTTGAGAGAGACTCTCATGGGAAAGTATGGGGAGGACTCAAAACTGATCTATGATCTTGCTGACCAGGTAAGAAGATGGGCCCTGAGGGTGATATCATCGCAACAATGGTTAATCTTCACTTGCTGCTGGATTTGGGCTGTTATCAAATTGATATTTGACTCCAGTAGTTCTGTTAAGAGGAAACTGAACTATTCAGTGGTAACAAATATGTAATATAATTTTCCCTTTTATCTTGTTGCAGGGTGGAGAGAGATGTTCTCTTCGGTATGACCTAACTGTTCCATTTGCTAGGTATGTGGCTATGAATGGTATCACTTCTTTCAAGAGATATCAAATAGCTAAGGTTTACAGAAGAGATAATCCATCTAAGGGAAGATTCCGTGAGTTTTATCAATGTGACTTTGATATTGCTGGCCAATACGAGGAAATGGGGCCCGATTTTGAGATCATTAAGATTTTGACGGAATTGCTTGATGAGCTAGACATTGGAGATTATGAGGTATTTTTACTGGATATGTAGCCTTCTCTTATTAATGTTCATAATGTCGATCTTTTTGTAGGTTGTTATGATGCTTGTTTCTCTGTGTCATTATTGACATATGACATGCAATTATGGCCTCTGGATATTGAGTAATTGATGTGGTCATTAAATAAATCAAGAAGATCAAGTTCAAAGACTTAAGGAACTTGGAATTCTGGTGCTGATCACAAAGGCTTTTGTTTTGGTTTGAAGAGTGCCATCAGGAGTTGATTACTAGTTTTTTCTACTCTGGTCATCCTACTTTAATAATAATTTGGAATTAAGGGTCCTACTTTTAGGATTAGTATTACTATGGGTCTATTTCTGCAAAATTCGAGTTTCCACTGTTGTGATACTGGTAGATCTACTAATCTGAGGCTGGTAGTTTTCCACTTAGTTAAGGAGTCCAGTTTCTATAACAATATGTTTTGAGTAAGTTAAACGGATGAGTTTCCTGTGTATTGGTAATCTTCACGTAGAGGGTGGTGTGATGCTTTCTTTCCCCAGGAATGGTTCCTAAACTCTTTCCGAGAGATTCTATTGGCATGATACTGCTACGTCTTTATCCATGTTTGTGTGACATCTTTTTTTAAAATTTTAATTGCTCTTCATTTCTTCACAACAGTGGCATAAAATCCATGATTTAAACATGGAGTTTGAGTTCCCAGAATCTAATAAACTTTAAAACTCTTTTCACCCATTAATTTGTCTTTTGCTGTCTCACATCAATGATATAATAACAGTTCAAAGGCATTAATGCCATTGGAGTTATCGAATCTGAAAGTGAGAATCAAGACCCAGAGAATATGGCCTTAGTTTTATATTCTAACTGGCTTGCAAAAATGGCTTGACGGAATTGATATGACTTATTGCACTAAGCTAATTTGTAACATCATTAAAATTCCTAAAATTCTTAACAAATAATTTGCTTATTTTTACTTGGCACCTGCTAAAATAGTATTCATGTAATCAACTGGCTTTTGAACTTCTGTTTCTGTAGTAGCTATGTTTGAATGATATGCATCTTGAATTCCACTTTTCTTTGCTGCTAGAATTTGTACTTTCGACCTTTTAGCAGCTAAATTTGATGATCAAGCTATTGCTAGAGCCGGCAGATGTGCTCATTGTTTCGACTTTTGTTTTTTTGACAGATTAAATTAAATCATCGGAAGTTACTGGATGGAATGTTGGAAATTTGTGGTGTGCCACCTGAGAAATTTCGAGCTATATGTTCAAGTATTGACAAACTAGACAAGCAAACATTTGAGCAGGTTAAAAGGGAAATGGTAAGAACATCTCAAATCTTTGTAGCACACAGAAACCATGACTTTGACTGGTAAAACCAATTTGGTCTGCACATTGATATGCAATGGCATCTGATTGGAAACAACATATGATGCATGACCATGATTTCCAGTGGATCCATTATAGCTTGATTTCTTGTTTTGTGGAAGGGTAAATGGCATCTAAGTTGGGAAGCCAAGTCATAACCGTGGTTCAATCAAGCATAAATGCTGCCAGAACTAAGACCATCAAACCAAAAATCCTAAGGGGTTAGGGGGTAACTGGTAACTATGCTTAGCCAGAGACAAATAGAGTTTTGATTAAAAAATATATTTTTATCAATAAATATGAATAGTTACACATGTACATTAACCTATAAATCATAAACGTACGAAATAATTATTTTAATGCAATAGTACTTGAAAGCATAATAATTACATATAATGCATTTTGGTTTTAAATGCTTTTTAATAGTTAAATTTGAAGGTTATTGACTGAAACACCAATAGGAGGACCAGAATGTATTTTTAATTTTAGTCTTAATGGCTAAATTACAAGTGCAGACTTTTTGCAAAGTTTGTGAATCAATTGCAAATTTAGCTAAAATTTAGGTACTAAATTATTGGTCCAAACAAAATTTAGGAGTCAAATTGTAATTTTTAGCACTTCAAATCAAAACCTGTCTGTTCAGAAACTGGACAGGTTTCCCTGTTTTTCACGGGTTCAACTCAATTCCGACACTTAAAAAAAAAAAAAAGTTTGCTTTCATAATTTATCGAACCGGATCGTTTTCCCCACTGATTCAGCAACCGTGTCTAGAATGCAAAGTCAGGTGATGGGAAAATTCCTATTTGACTGAATTCTCAACTACCCGAATTGTCGGGAGCCTAATAGGTCTCATTTTTTGATCTTTTCCCTATTATCATCTAGTATTTGAGCTTCAGTTTATAACATGTGGCTCTTTCTTTTCTCCTTGTTTGGCATTGCTTGATATTACCTATCAAACTCATTCCTCACATGCTGCTTAAGATTGAGGTGATAGCTGGAATAATTTTATTTATATAATAACACAATGAGAGGCCTGTGATTGTCAATGGGGCCAACTATTCCCTCGGCAGATTGTCCGCAAGTGCTGATTTATCTGTAGCGGCCGCTTGATTAATCATTATGTGGATGGCTTTTGGGACTAGAATTTTGAATTTTTATTGATGTAAAATAAACTGATTTAGTTGATTTATTGATTTATTGACTGTTATTTGTGCTGGATGAAAATATAGAGATTCGTTAATGTGGTACTAATTATACTGCTTCCATCTTCTTTTGTGGGAGACTTGTGTTACGTGTAAGATATTTTAGGTGGAAATGAAGGGGTTAAATTTGAGAATAATTTTGCCATTGTTACACGTGTCATGGAGTTGTCAATGAACATTGGCACTTTGGCGTTGGCTCTCATGATTTTTACTGTTTTCTGTTTTTTTGGGTGCTTTTAAACTTGGTACCGATTCTTTTGTGTTAACTCTTTCTAGAGTACCAATTCTTTATTTAGTCTTAATTGATGACTTCTCTTCTTGTTGATGTGTTTCTTCCAAATTGTTATAGGTGGAGGAGAAGGGGTTGGGTATTGAGACAGCAGATAGAATTAGCAGCTTTGTGAAGTTTAGGGGACCACCAAAGGAATTATTATCAAGCCTTAAACAGGAAGGCAGCAGCATTTTGGATAATGCTTCTTCTAAACGTGCCTTGGATGATTTGGAGATACTGTTTGAAGCTCTTCAGAAGTCAAAGTGCATTAACAGAGTGGTTTTTGATCTGAGTCTTGCAAGGGGTCTTGATTATTACACTGGGGTGATATTTGAAGCTGTTCTTAAAGGAGGAACTGTGCAGGTAAAGATTGGTTGATGCCACCTGATGGTATTTTCATGTTGCTTTGTCTTGAACTAATTGTGTAGCGTATATTTGTTGTTGGTCAATGGTTGATTAAGTTCTTGGAGGTGTTTCTATATAGAATATTACGATGCCAGGTTTCGGTTTATGTCTGGATGACTTGATGGGGGAGTAATTATGCGTACAGTAAAATGTTACTTCTTCCTCTTTTTGACAGCCACATGCTACTTACTATTTTGGATATGAAACTATAGGCTTTCAAAAGTGGTACAAAGAACGGAAGCCAAATTATATACCTGTCCTAAACATGCTGTGAATGAAAGCTGTAGATAAATTTTGGTATAAAGTAACCCATTAAACTGGAACTGTAATTTATGTGTCTGTTCGAGGACAAGGATGTGATATAGTGGTGTATTGTCTGAAAATGATTTAGAACGTGCCATGGCAAGGACATGCTTGGATAATTTTTGCTTTTTAGTTATCTTAAAAAATGTGCTGCAAAAGAGGGGTGACCAAATACTAGTAAATGGGGAGCAGATAGGAAGTGGGAGAACAAAAATGATGCGAGAGACTTTATTTGGAAAGGATTTAAGTGACTCTACTACAATTATTGTCGGGATATGCCTTTGTTGGCCTTTTGGGTAAATGTGCTTAGGCTCCATGAGCAGCGTCACCTCATTCCAGTTAAGTTTATGCATTTCATAAACTGGCCTTTAGACAATAGTTTGAACACATTTTAATTATTTCATGCATGCATTATTATTGTGCACACAGCAGAATTTTAATGGGGCATATTATGTCTTTTATTTGTATTAATTTGTTGACTTTTAACAGGTCTGAGCTATGGTTTAGCTTACTTTCGGGAATTGCATGAAACTTCAGTTTATCTGGTTTTTATTGTGGGACATTACATCAGCAGGGATATACTGTCTGACCATGCAGTTCGTGATTATTTCTTAGGATGAGCTGATGAACTTATTTGTTTTACAGGTTGGTTCAATTGCTGCCGGTGGGCGTTATGACAACCTTATAGGAATGTTCGGCACGAAGCAGGTTCCAGCTGTTGGGGTGAGTCTTGGCATCGAGCGGGTGTTTACCATAATGGAGCAAAATCAGAAGGAACGGAACCAAACAGTCCGACCAAATGAAACTCAAGTTCTGTTGAGCGTTTTGGGTGATAAAAGAAAACTAATGGTTGCTGCAGAGCTTGTTAGTGAGCTCTGGAATGCCAAATTGAAAGCGGAATATGTTGTCAGCACAAGATCTAGCAAGGGCTATGACCGTGCCATAGGCTCAAGAATCCCATGGATGGTAATTGTGGGCGACAAGGAGTTGGAGAAAGAGATTGTAAAAATCAAAAACATGGAGACCACAATTGAGGAAGAGGTCCCCAGAAGTATGCTTGTTGAGGAACTCCGGAGACGATTGAACCAGTGAAAATCATGCCTGGATACCTTAAAAAGCTTGTGAGGGAGCAAGATTGTTAAACGCATGATGGACTGGAAGATCTTTTTGTGGGTGATTTTTTTGCCTCGGGATGTGGAATTTTAGTATGAAGTTATATTTTAATTTTTGGGTTGGCCATACAAACGTTCATTGAAGTCATCAACATGTAAAACTCCCATCCATTTGGAGGAGTGATAGGACAGTACAGTGTTCTTTTTCTTTTATAGTAAGATTGAAAGGAGGAATCTACGAGTGACTGGAAAATTAACGTCGAAATATTATGTTGTAATTGGTGCGTAATGGCGGTTTTTTTTTTTTTTTGGGTTAGAACAAGCATAACATATTTTTGGTCTCAGATTTTTGTTTTCATCCATGACAATTAGAAATAAAAGCGAAGGAATTGAAAATAAGTCTCCGTATAACTCGAAACATGGGAAGTTTACTTTTGGCATAAGTCGGCTTTTTGGCCTCTCACGTATCATAGACACTCTTATTTTGCGTCTAAATCGGTCTCTGTCGATTATGGGCTTAAACACTATTGGACGCCTAGGGCAGTGAACGAGTTTGTGTAGGCAAAAGGTTAGTCTCTTCTACTGCTCATTTTTCGTTTTTTTAACTGCCGTCCAATTCATTGCCCAGTTAATTTAGTGGGTCGGCTCGGATATCAGTCCATCATGAACGAACAGCCGGATGCATAAATTAGCATTGTCACACATTGGAGTCAGCTTTACGTTGAGGTTCTTCAATTTAATACCAATTACATCGATTGATTAAAATAGTTACTATTATTTCATTCTATGCAATCGTGGAAAAAAACTAAGCTTAAAACTTAGGATGAGATATAAAGATCTTAGTCGTAGTTAAAACTTGAAAAAAAAAAAAAGAATAATATTGCTTATAATTAGCTCTCTTTACTGAATTTAACTAGAAAAAAAAAAAGGACACATGTTGGAAAATGCTATTCTTTAGAGGGAAGCGTCCACGGTTTTTTTCGCAATGTTCACGTCAATGTTCAAACTTGGAAATAAACAAAGGAAACAAAGCAGAGAATTAAATAAAAAGGAATGGAAGAAACAGCACATGATTGCCTGCATTTGTACAACAACAATAATTACAAAGCACTCTTGCTCAAATTCTCAAAAATTGTCATTATATAGTTTTACTTTTGTTATGTCCCCTCTATGTCAATCATTTCCCTACCACAAATCTCAAGCATTCAAATCAGAACTACGTTTTCGACGCTAAGAAGTGACAAAATTCAATTCACAATAATAATAATATTTATTTGAAAAAAAAAATTTCTAGCTGGAGACTGCTAAATGCCCTATGCTTTGACGACCATTAAGTCAGTCGGGACAAAAGGCATAAGATTAGATATTCTTCTGCTTGTATGTGGCTTTATGATGCACCATAAAAACGGGACAACATAACTAAATTATTGTTGTTCAGGTTTGTAATTGCCAAGTCTAAATGGCCTACACTTTAACCACGTCAATTCTGATGTTTTTATTCCAATTATCAGGGGCTTTTGCAGGAAGAATAAAGCTGCATTATGCAAGTCATCGATATGGCACGTCTAAGATAACCCCAGATAATTATTTTAGTATTTGTGAATCAATGGTGACTCCACAGGGCTATGTCTGCCAAGAACATAACGTATTGGACTTTGAACTCTCCATGATGTGTGATTTTTTACCTTTTTTTCATTCGTTAATAGCATGATGACTATGGAAATTTGATGAGTTATTTCAGGTAACAACAGAAGACGGTTACATTCTTGGTATGCAGAGAATGAATGTCTCACGGTCCGGTAAGACCGCAAGGAGGCCACCCGTTTTGCTGCAACATGGGATCTATAGTGTTAGTATCCCCTCATTTTTCTTTGTTATTTCAGAAGTCATACAAAAATTTTTCATATTTCAGCCAAATTAATCGTGTTTGTTTTGAACTAGAAAGGTAGGATGACAGTCAATATTACATTACCATGGGACAAAGTTCTATATATATATAAGAATAGATACCAAAATGTGGCATTACTATAGAATAAATTGTAAGAATCTTGAGAAAAGTTATGGCAATCATAACTCTATTTATAGAAGTCACAAGGTTCCTAGTTTAACTTAATAAAACTGATTCATTGATAATTTTTAATTGTAATTTAATTAAATACAAAGCGCTGGTTCATTAATCTTGATATGAACACATTAATCCAATGCATAAATTTGCTGTTATATATAACTGCAAGCCTGTAGTCTAAGAATTTATACTCATAAAATAGTTGTGTACATTTAAATGACAGTACTATGTCAAAAAAAAAAAAAAATGACAGTACATAAAACAAGTGTATACACCAAGTCATAGCAGATACACCATCACTTAAAAGTATAAAACAATATAGTGGGTTGTAATATCATGCAACTTTTTATTTTTTTTGTTTCAAAGAATTTAAAAATTGGGAGGAAAAGTTGTCATCATACATTAGGCCAACATTTCATTCCATCAGACTATGACATTCTGAAACAAGGGGTTACTTGATGTTTCTTGTAACAAGGCACTAATTCATACTTCAACTTCAAACCTGGGAGATTCCCAGGAAACTGGAATATTTGTTGAAATCATTCACTTCAACTGCTAAATTTTGGATCGATAATTTGTTGTTGTATTCACTTCAAAAGGCAGCTATCTTTGCTAATTGTAGACATTGTTCCTTAATGGCAGGATGGGATTGTATGGCTGTACAATCCACCCAATGAGTCCTTACCATTCATATTGGTGGACAATGGTTTTGATGTCTGGATTGCTAACAGCCGTGGGACGAGATCAAGCCAGGAACACAAGTCACTTAGTCCGGATGACTGGGTGGGTTCCCTTTCTTTTGATTCAAGTCAATTGTCTTTTTGAGTTTGCTGCTAAACATTGCAGCCTTTGTATTGATTGGCAGGCTTATTGGGAATGGTCATGGGATGAATTGGCTGCTTATGATCTTCCTGCTGCATTGCAGTATGTGCATGACCAGACAGGACAGAAAGTTCACTATGTTGGGCACTCCTTGGTAAATGTCTGCAGTAAATTGGTGTTCTAATACTTACATTATTGGGCATTCTCTACCTTTGACATTTTGTTTAGGCTTTCGATACCTAAACTGAAATCAAATACTTGATTTTTAGGGAACTTTGATGGCTTTTGCTGCGCTCTCCCAAGTAAAACTCTTGAACGTGTTAAGATCAACTGCTTTGCTCTGCCCGATTGCACATTTCGATCATATTCCATCCCTGGCTACAAGAGTTGCAGCGGATCTGCTTTTAGCCCAGGTCAAGAAATTATAACGTATCCCTCTTGCTTAAACTGTGGGTTCCAAAGTTCCATAAGAGCTAACTTATGGCTTCACATCTCTTTCATTTTTCTTTTGCTGGACAGGCCTTGTACTGGTTGGGCATCCATGAATTTCTTCCAAACGGGTTAGAAAGCTACTTGAAGCAAATTTATGACGATTTCGTCATACATTGAATTCCTTAAAACAAAATCATTTACAAGTTTATTACCACCTTTTCCTTTTCGAATATAATTACAAATCTTAGTTACTGTCTCTTGTGCAGTCAATACCTCCCATTTAATTTCTACTTCAAATAGAACATGATAAATGTCAAATTCTTCCCTTTATGATTGATGGTATTCCTTCAAATGTGTGCTGGACCAATCCAGTAAGTAAAGTTCATATTTGCATTGCAACGAAAATAACAGGAAAATCTTCTTGTTTAACTGAACAGGCAAGCTGCGTCGCAGCTGCTAGAGCAGGCCTGCAAGATAACTGGGTTCGACTGCTCTGACTTTACTGTTCCTTTTGTTGGTACTTGGCCTGCTGATAAGCACCTTTAACATTGACAATTAACATGCCTGCATGTAAAATTAACATGTCTTACAACCATTTGCAGGCACAAATTGTTGCGTAAATTCTTCTAGGATAAACATTTTTCTTGAGAACGAGCCTCAACCTACGTCCACCAAGAACATGATTCACCTGTCTCAGAGTAAGTCTCTGCATCTATACTCTAGTTTGCTAGTAGTTATATCATGGTATAAAGACATTCCCAGTGTAGGATGCTCCCACACTGTGGAATTCGAGAATGGATCAACATGAAAATGATATTAAAAACACGAAGTTTTCCTTCATGACGGTGTTGAATTTCAATGGCGCATGTAGAATACGCGGGCTCACAACTTCAGTACGGAATGCGCGGGCTCACATGACACTTTGAATTTTTCTCGGCACCCGAGACTCGGCTTCTGCGTATCTAGACTCCGGATTTCGAGGTTGACCTCCCACATCACGAGTATACGAAACAAGTAACAAACAAATGAAACCATGAACACCACATCTTACCAAAATCAATTGGGTTGGAAATGGATCATTTACCTTCATTTATATAGTGCTTGCTGCCTACACTCCTTATCCATAAGGGAGTTTTTTTGCATTGCCTTGAGACTCATCACTTGCAACTCCAACACTCCCCTTCAAGTGTGAGTCATATGTTCAACTTTAGTCACTTTCAAGATTCAACAACCATCGTTCAAACCAATATATAAAAACCAGAGTATTACTACCCAAGAAGGTAGTTTGTATAGTGATTTGGCCTGTTTTTATATTGTTGACATAAGTTTAAATTCTTAGTCTGTTACTCTCTCTAGCCAAAAGAACTAAGTTTTTCTCACCTTAAAAATGTATTTGAGGGATCTAGTTGCAGTGCAGAGGTTAGGATCAAGATTTGACAATTGATAAATGAGTTGCGGTGGAATTTCTTTCGAACCCATCAGTACTTAAGTGTGGGTTCTCCCCATGAAAAAAGGTAAATGAGGACGTCAATGAGTAATTTCTGATTTGAATTCATATGTATGATTATTAATATATTTGTGATACATTTTTTTTTATTAATAAAAAAAAAAACAGCCAGAGTGAATTGTAAACCTAAACAATTTATAAAAGGAAAGGCAAAGCTCCCCAAAACAAAGACCAAGTCTCTCTGCTTCTGTTTACCCCAATATCTTAATCAACTCTCCCTCAATTATATACCCCGAATACTTCTCTCTTTCTAGGGACACTACACAATAAATCGCTTAGCAACAATGGATTGGTTCTCTTGGCTATCAAAAACTGGCCTTGAGCCTTCTCTTGTGTATGAATATGGCCTTGCCTTTTCTCACAATGAGCTTGAAGAAGAGGATATAGCTTTCTTCAACCATGAGTGTCTCCAAAGCATGGGGATATCAATAGCCAAGCATAGGCTAGAGATCCTCAAGCTTGCAAGGAAGGAGAAAGGAGCTGTCCCTCATCCCATGGCAAGAGTTCTTGTTGCAATCAAGAGAACAAAGAAGAGTCTGGCCAAGTTCATAAGTACATGGATTCACCGCAACGATTCGGCTCTTGTTCTTGTTCCAAGGCCTGGTTATAGCAGTAGATGGAGAGGGGCAATGTTGAAGAGGAACAAAAAGTTGACCATGGCAAAGTCATCAGGTAGGTTGTTGCTTACAAATGGCAGCCCCATGGTGGTTTCTGGTCCAAGGCTTGAGAGTTTCTCAAGTCCCATGATTTATGATCTTCGCAAAGCTGCGTCCATCATTCACAGGCCCCTTAAGATCATTTTCGCTTTGATACCATGTTGAATTTCAATGGCGAATGTGGAATCCGCGGGCTCACAACCTCAGTGCGGAATGCGCGGGCTCACATGACGTTCTGAATTTTTCTCAGCACCCAAGACTCGGCTTCTGTATATCTGGACTCCGGATTTCGAGGTTGACCTCCCACATCACGAGCATACGGAACAAGTAACAAACAAATGAAATTATGAATACCACATCTTACCAAAATCAATTGGCTTGGAAATGAGTCATTTAGTTTCATTTATATAGTGCTTGCTCCCTACACTCCTTATCCATGTGGGAGTTTGTTTGCATTGCCTTGAGACTTAATACTTGCAACTCCAACAGACGGATATGAGTGTTACTATTTATAGTATTGTGGGGGTTGCTTGGTTTTGAGTAGTGATCAAAAGAGGAAGCATAGCAGTGTATGACTATGGCAATGAAGATGACAACATGAACCACTACCAGCAGCCCACCCCTCCAGTGTACAACATGGCAAACATCCCAAATGATCTTCCCATATATCTTGCTTATGGAGGAAAGGACATGCTTGCTGATGTAGATGACGTGCAGATTCTTCTAGGCGACCTCAAAGACCATCATAAGGACAAGCTAGTGGCACAATATGTAGAAGAATATGCTCATGCTGATTTCGTTCTTGGTGAAAATGCTAATCAAGTTGTATATGATCCCATAATGGCTTTCTTTGGGCACAATTAAGTCCCATTTTTCTGTTTACGACCTCTAGCAGAAGATGGGTTGTTGATTAAAGAAGCAACAAAGCTCAATAAAGAGAAGAAACTAAGTTTCTGTGATGAAACCATAAAGCGAAAGAAGAAGCGAAGACAGAGGGATTTTGGGGCAAACTCCAATTTTCATGTAATTCATATTTATATGTAGTCCTTACACCATTAACGTATATAATTATTATGTTATTAAAACAAATATATTCATATAAATCTATTATTAAAATTGATGGATTCTTTTCATATGAAATCATTGTATGCTAAATTTATTATAAAAAAAATTCAAAGATTGAAAAATTATTATTTTTTAAAGTTAATACTAAATCTGTTATTTTAAGTAAAATTAGTAATATTTTTACATATTAATCCTTATTTTTATTCATATTCTTTTGTTATTATGTATAATCTTATAATATATATAAATTTATTTGTTGATTATTTTATTTTAATTGAATTATACTAAAAAAAAATTTCACTTATATTTAAAATTAAATTAATTAATTTAACTCACGTATTAAATAAATTAAATTAAAAATTTACTACTTTTATTTAGGATGAAATGCACTTAAATTTTATGTGCTTTGCCTTTTTTTTTTTTTAAACATTTAACTAAGATTGTCAGAACTGGACTGGTCATCGAATTAAAAATATTAGTGGATCAAGGTTCAACCAGTTGAATCGGTGGAACCAATATTTGAACTGATATTTAATAATATATATATATATATAAGTAATTAAAAAATAATATTTATAAATACTAATTAAATATTAATTTTTTTAATTTTAAGTACTAAAGTAAAAGTTTTAATCAAATTCAGGACTAAATTAAATTTTTTTAATTAACTTGAAAGTTTAAATTATAATTTAAATAATATTTAGGGTCAAATTATAATTTGTGACTTTTTAGTTTAGTTTGAATCAGTCCAACCGATGCGATTTTCATCGATTTTAATCGATTTTGATCAATTTTTGATCGGTTTTGACTAGTCCGAATATTTGAACTGATATTTAATAATATATATATATATATAAGTAATTAAAAAATAATATTTATAAATACTAATTAAATATTGATTTTTTTAATTTTAAGTACTAAAGTAAAAGTTTTAATCAAATTCAGGACTAAATTAAATTTTTTTAATTAACTTGAGAGTTTAAATTATAATTTAAATAATATTTAGGGTCAAATTATAATTTGTGACTTTTTAGTTTAGTTTGAATCAGTCCAACCGATGCGATTTTCATCGATTTTAATCGATTTTGATCAATTTTTGATCGGTTTTAACTAGTCCGAATTAAGTATCAAAAACTAATATGAACCGACCCAAACATTTGGTTGGTCAATGATTGAACCAGTCAAATTGATCGCTCTAATTCGATTCTTACAACAATGCATTTAACTTACATATAATTTCATTTTGGACTATAAAAAATAGTTATAAAAACTGAATAGGACTAGACTAACGGTTAGACCGAAGAACCGGTGATCCAAATTGAAACCAGTTCGATTTTCTTATTTGACCGAATAAACAAGCAAACTAGAAAAAATTGTGTCAACCAAACTGAACCAAATGAATCGAAGGTAATCGTCCGTACGTCTCTGTCTTTCTTTCTCTCGCTCGCTCTTTCTAGCTGAGATAATAGATTATCGTCAGTCAAAAGACTGTTTAGTTTCAGTCGTCGATCGTGACGAAGGTATACTGATCACGAGAATTAGATCGTCTGTGTGCATTTTTGTGTGCGTGTGTGTTTGTTTGGAGGTTGTTTGTTTCCCAAGAAAATGATTTCCGGGGAAAACAAAGAAAGAATTTCACGGAGGCCTTTTCTGGAAATTTGTTCTTTTTCATCTTATATATATATGTGTATATATATATATATATGATGTTTCTAAGCTGTGTGAAGTAGTGTTTGATCAAAAAGAAAATGGAATTTCTCTTTGGAGGTGAACAATTTTATTTATTTATTTATTTTATTTTTTTTACTGGTTTCGCTCAACGTGTAGAGTTAGACTTTGTTTTAATTATATTTTGTTTGTAAGATTAGCCTATTATTTTTGTTAAAAAATAATTACTGAAGGTTAACTTTTTTACTTTTTTTTTTTTTTACTGTTGGCTGTAATTGATTTTCGGTTGATTCTGTTTGGCAGCTGAGAAAATTTTGAGAAAAAAGGAAAATGAAATGAAAGTGGTATTATGAGCTTAAGATTCTCACTTTTATGTTTATGGAAGTTTGTTTGTTATTTAAGTTTGAGTATGCGTTGCATTATTGAGTTGGCTTTGTATGTTGTAGAAGAAGTATAGTTAGTTCAAGCAATGTTGTAAGAATCGGACCGGACATTGAACCGGAAAGTTTAGTGGTTCAAGGTCTAACCGGTTCAACCGGTTTAACCGAAAATTGAACCGGTAAAACCGGTATTTAATATTAAATATATAAAAATATATTTATATATATTATACATCAAAATTTATATGTAAAATATAATATTATAATCCATATATATGTATTAGAATACTTATATTTGTAAATTTAAAATATATAATTTAAAATTTATTATAAGGTAAAATTAACAATTTAAAAAAATTAATAATTGTCTTAACAAAAAAAGAAAATAGTAAGTGTTAATTTATTAGATACATAATATAGTGTGTGTATTATATGAGACATTTGAGAAAATAATAAGTAAAAAAAAAAAAAAAAGATTACAACAAGTTATAAATTGGTTTAGTGGCATGAGACTTACCTTTCATGTTGGAGGTCAGGGGTTCGAAAACCAAATTCTACAAAATTTGAAAATTTTTCTTAATTATCAAAACTGACCAACCCGGTCAACCCGGACCGGTTCACCAGTTTGACCGGTTGAACCGGTCCGTTGACCGGGTTTTGACCGGTCCGGTTCATAGCTTCTTTAAGCATCAACCCGGACCGGATCTCTGACCGGTCACCGGTCCGACCGGTTGAACCGGCCGGTCCGGTCCGGGTTTGAAAACCATGAGTTCAAGCACTGCATATAATTTCTATGTAGTTAATTGAGACATACTTTCTACTAATCTGAAATTGGCTATTCAGCTAAAAAGTGTAAAATTTCTTCTATTGAGTTGCTGCAATTTAACCGGATTGATGTAATGACGTTTGCTAAATTGGTAAAACAGAGTGTTTCTTATGTCAGATTTTATTTTTTTGGATGGCGCAGTTTGCCAGCACGCCTCTACTGCCGCAAGTTTCCACTTGCTTTAAGGAATGTACTTGGTTGGATTTAAACTGGAGCTCTTACCCCTAGATTAGCCATAGTGATTTATTTGGATGTCATTGGTCTATTTTGGCTTGGTACTCTTTTTTTCTGTTAATTTGTGGTGGAAAAACAATTAATCATTTTGGTAACATGGGGGCACAATTGGTGCCCATGACATGTTGCAGAGGATTGGGTGGTTATCTGATTCTTTGGGTAGGAATTCCAACTGATTTCACTTCAAATGAGAAGGACACTTGATATCAAATCAACATGCATTTTGGCATCAAAATGTTTATGTGTGCATATTCTGTCTGGAGAAAAAAAAGTGCAATACCATAAAGTTGTTTCGGTGCTTTGGATGTAAATTTGTTCCAACTTGTGTTTTTAAAAATCATTTGCTGAAAGAAGATAATTTTTGATACAGTTTTGATTCAGGGGGTGAGCTTAATACCAAACCACGTGCTAATTGCACATCCTTTATGAACTTAAAACTTATACTTTTTGCTGCATAATTTACCGGAAAATTCTTCGGTTCTTTCATTTGTTGGTGATGTTGAACATACACGTGATGATTTATTGTATTCAAGACAAGGAACTTAACACAACTCTCTCCTCTGAATGTTCTTCCGGAGTTGTTTCCTTTATGATGATGTTGGTTGGACAAGTATTCTATTACATTGTTTTTATTCTTGCATGGTGCATTAAGTGCATATTTTTATTCTTGCTGATTAAGCGGATTGGGGTTTTCTCTGCTGCAGTTTTTATGATGTTTGTTTGATTGCAAGATATATCTTCAATGGGGGGAGCTTGTTCTAGGAGGCGAGGCCAATCAGATAATGAAGATAACTTACCTTGATTTCTTTCCGGAAGATATAGCAAAAGTGGAAGCTCAAAGCGGTTGGCAGCTTCATTCTCTAGATCTCTTGGTGATTTACAGCAGGGAATTGGCAAATGTCCATCCCTCATGGAATTATGCATTAAACAAATATGTGAGGTATAATCTCATCTGCCTGACGCCTTGCTGAGACTGTCGAAGTATTTGTGTGGACTGACTGATTTTTTTTTATGTGTTTTCGTTGAACAGGACGTAGATAAATATAAGACATTTTGAACGCTTCCAAGGGACATAAGCCAGCAAATCTTCAATGCATTGGTGTATTCGCAATGTCTGAATGATGTCTATCTTGAAGCTTTTCGAGATTGTGCTATCCAGGTTATTTGCAGTAAAATACTTGTCCAACATTTCTTTTTTCCCCTGAATTTTATTTGTCTTGTTGGCCATTTTAATCTGTAATTTTTGTTGTGGGTATTTCTGGACATTCACATAGGAGAATGCCCTGGCGTCAATGATAGTTCAATGGGTAATATTGCTTCACAAGGAATGTCTTTACTTTCTGTGGATCTATCCGGCTCTGATGTCATTGATTCTGGACTTATTCATTCCGTGCAATAATTTGGACAAAATCATGCACCATATCATGCATTTTACAGGTATGGTTGACATGATCATCAAATGGACCTTTCTGAAAATCTTGAAAGAAAGAACGCTTTGTTAAATTTTGAAAGTAATTTTCTTCAATGATCTCCAAGTTGTCGTTTTGCCCTATGTTAAGATAACATTGAGTCATCCACAGTTCTATTAACTCAATTCTCTTTATATTGTAATCTTTTCAAAAAATAACACAGTAGGAGAAACATTGTTTCAATGCAGCGGACAGATCATAATAGCTCAACCATAGAGGGGCAATAACATCTGTTTGAACTTCTTCTAATTCCGACACATCACTACTTAAAATACTTTGACACTCCTCTCTTCTTTTTGGGACTATCACTCCTCTCTACTTTGTTCAAACCTCAAAATGCCCCCGAGAGCCTTTGCAGCAAAGGCCAAACCTCTACACTTTTTCGATATTTCTCTGCCAATGATTTCTAAATTTTTGCATTCTATATTTGTTCTCCCTAAAAATGTTATTTTACTTGCAATCAACCAACATTCCTCGTCAGAAAAAATTCCTACTTTCAAAATGTCTGAGTTAGAACAACTCATGATCGATGCAACATTCTCTTTGAATGTGGTTATCAAAACTTTACTTCCTGGTGAACCATGCTTAAGAGATTGATTTTGATAACCACACGCAAAGAGAATGTTGCGTCGATCATGGGTTGTTCTAACTCTAATATTTTGAAAGTAAGAATTTTGTCTGACGAAGAATGTTGGTTGAAATTAAGTAAAATAGCCTTTTTAGGGAGAAGTAATATAGAATGCAAAAATTTAAAAATCATTGGCAGAGAAATATCGAAAAAGTGTAGAGGTTTGCCCCTTGCTGCAAAGGCTCTCAGGGGCATTTTGAGGTTTGAACAAAGTAGAGAGGAGTGGTCGTCCCAAAAAGAAGAGAGGAGTGGCAAAGTATTTTAAGTAGTGAGGTGTGGGAATTAGAAGAAGTTCAAAGAGATGTTATTGTCCCTCTATGATTGAGCTATTATGATCTGTCCGCTGCATTGAAACAATGTTTCTCCTACTGTGCTATTTTTTCAAAAGATTACAATATAAAGAGAATTGAGTTAATAGAACTGTGGATGACTCAATGTTATCTTAACATAGGGCAAAACGACAACTTGGAGATCATTTAAGAAAATTACTTTCAAAATTTAACAATGCGTTCTTTCTTTCAAGATTTTCAGAAAGGTTCATTTGATGATCATGTCAACCATAGCTGTACAATGCATGATATGGTGCATGATTTTGTCTAAATTATTGCACGGAATGAATACGTCCAGAATCAATGACATCAGAGCCGGATAGATCCACAGAAAGTAAAGACATTCCTTGTGAAGCAATAATACCCATCGAACTATCATTGACGCCAGGGCATTCTCCTAGGCAATCCAATCTAAGTTTTCATTCAGCTCTTTTATCTTGTTAGCAATGTCATGACGCAGACCAACTTATATACAACAAAAGCACGAGGACCGCAAGAAGGAGCGTACCTTCATCCCAAGCTTGGGATACTGTTCATCTTCAGGTTTGCTTCCAGAGCTGAGAATTGCAGCTTTCCAGTCGTCCAACATGTGGGCTCAACCCCAAATAATGAAGGAATAAAATAATAAAAGAAAGAAAGTATGAGTGGTTGAGAAAAATTGAGTGGAAAAAAAAGAAAATGAAAATAAAATATATATATAAAGTGGTGCGTGCTTTCTAGTAGGTATAGGTGAACTCAGTATAGGTGAACTCTAGTTGTGTACGTTGTGTTATTATTGTGAACATACCCTTTCCCAACACAACACGTCCTCAATGTCATAAGCGGCATCTTTGAGTTTCTCCAGCCAGTCTCTGACGGTGGCCTTCTTCACTTGCTTTGTCTCTGCATCAGCGATCAATGCTTGGATAGCAGTGAGATTGCTGATCAGCTTCTCAGCTTACTTTTCAGCACCCATAACAAGCCTCACCTCTTGTTCTACCTCGTAATCCATGATGGAGCCCAGCTGCCCCAACGCCAAAGAAACCAGTGCCTCAGCCATTAGTATAGTAATACAAAGGCAGGAAATTTGATGGATTAAAGGTGAAGTGTAAGCTAAAATATGAAGGATTAGTGTAAGCTAAGGAAACCAGGATTAGTATGAAGGACTAGAGTTTGAAGGACGAATGTAAGCTAAAATATGAAGGACTAGTGTTTGAAATTCTTTCTGCTTCGGTTGATGTCTCGGTGGCTATTTGTGTTCCCTTAAGTCGTTCAATAGGATAATTATGCTTACCAAACAAACCAAACCATCAACACTGTTCATTTTAGGGGGATAAGCAATAATCCTAAACTTTTTCAAATTTTTTTAATTAAGTCTGCCACTTTTTTAATATGTTCATTTTAATTAAATATTAATTTAAACAAAACTGTAGTTAACACGTTAAGTATCCTATTAATAACAGAAATATTGTCTGAATAAAACCAAAACACTAAATACAAAAAAAAAAAAAATATCCCTAAACATAGTCTCTGCCGCCCAAGAAATAAATTGAGGAAAATAAATACTTCAGAAAATAATGATAAAACCAAAAAAACGAAAAAAAATCATTCCCAATTCGTCGATGTTACTGTATTTAGATAAAAGAAAAAAAAATGAAAAGGAAAGAGAGGCTTTGAGATCTGACCTTTACGTGGTTTTGTCAAAATTGAGAGGTTCTTGAACTGGGTCTTTGTCTCTCTATCTCCTAACTCACTTTCTTTCTAGTTTCTACTAGAATTACTACTGCTAAAAATCATTATTTTGTTTTCATCGTTTCATTCTTTGCTCCTTTATCCCAAGTCGAATAACAGATCAAGTTGGCGAGCCTGGTGGTGCCGTCGTTCGGAGTTGGACGGTGGATCGGAACAGCGGCGGTGCTAAGTCGAGGCAGTGGCTTTGGGCGGCCGTTTTGATCTTTTTCCGGCCAGATTCCGGCGTGTGGTGCCCGCAATTGTATAGATCGGCATACGGTGGTTCTGGTGGGGCGACTCTTGGAAGACATCAATGACGAGCTGTCGCAGATGGCGGCGGCGGTGCAGCGAGGGGGCGGTGACAGCGAAAAACCAGCTGTTTTATTTGTTTTTTCCTGGTGTTTTGTGGTGTTTTTAGACGGAGGAGGTCTGTTTAGATTGCCATCTGGAAACAGGTTTTGTTTGGTGGCCATTGTATTTTTTGTGACTGAATTCTGGGGTGGCTGAAGGAACAAAATAGAAAGTTTAGAAATTGAGTTTCCTGTGCCAACCTGCAGAGAATGCATTTTGGAGAATATTTTTTGGGTATTTATGGAGAGTGCAAGCAGAGACAAATGGCTTTCGTAAGGGAGGGAAAAGAACTGTGGTTGGTTGGAAACATGGGGATGGGGGCCAATTGGTACAGTCCTTGTGCACTACATCACCAGAAAATTTGTGATTGATAAAAGAGGCCGCAGAAGATAATTTGATATTGCACGCAATATTAATTTAGTGATTATTTAATATATTTTTTTAATTAATTTAAATTTGAGATTTTTTATTAATATTGTAAATGATATTTATTTTTAAAATATAATATTTAGTTTTAAATTTATAATCATTATAATTGAATGTGTAAGAAATTTACTTAAATTTATTCAGTGCTTAAATAGTAAATTTATCATTTTAAAATAATTAGATGAAATATTTAAACGAAATTACTCTTTATTCGATATATTAATGCAATGAGCAATTACCTTTCTTGTTATTATTTAGAAAAAAAGATTTTCTCTCTTTTATAAATAAAAGAATGTGATAAAAAAATGTAAAAGAATATGTTGAATATCTCTCTAAGCATGCTATTGAAGAGAGATTGATATAATCCAACTCATAATAACATTTTCACTTAAATTTGCTTTTAAACAAACAAGTTACTTTTTGTAATGTTACTTTTTCCGCAATTGGCGACTTGTTTCGATTCCTTCTTTTAATTGGGCACCAAAAACAGCGAGACCTTGCATGTGCGAAAAACATTGTTGTCTGCATATGGTAATATTTATTTGGTAGCAAATGCCTATTTGATGCAAGGGGATGGAATACTTCAGAATACTTTGATTTGCCAAAAAGATTAGGCATTCATTTGAGGTGGTAGCTAGTGGAGAATAGTTAATATATCGTCAGCATGTGATCACTTTTTTAGGTAGAAATTATGTCTGCCTCAATTGAAGTAAATTGGCCATTGTTTTTGGGTTGCATTAATTTCAAATCGTGAATTAAAACTTTATGTGGACCACTTTAGCCCCTATACAAAAATAGGGCAAGCGGAGACAAATGGCTTTCCTAAGGGAGGGAAAAGTACTGCGGTTGGTCGTAACATGGGGGATTGGGCCCCAATGGGTATAGTCCTTCTGTACCACGTCGCCAGAAAATTTGTGAACGGTAGAAGAGGCGGTACAAGATATTTTTTGATATTACACGCATAATTAATTTAGTGGTAATTTAATATATATATTTATAATTAATTTAAATTTAAATATTTTATTAACGTCGCTTAATTAAATGATATTTACATTTAGAGTATAGTATTTAGTTTTAAAATTATTATCACTTAATTAGATATGTGAGAAATTTATTTAAATTTATCAGTATTTAAATGATAAACGTCACTTTAAGATGGTTAGATGAAATATTTAAATTAAGTTACTCTTCATTTGATACAAAGATACAATCATCAATCTATTCATAATATATTTTTTTTACTATTTTGAAAAAAAAATTTCATCTCTTTTATAAATAAAAGAATATAATTAAAAAATATAAGAGAATATGTAGGGTGTCTCTCTAAGTATGCTATTGAGGAGAGATTAATGTAATCCAGCTCATAATAACTTTTTCACTTAAATTTGCTTTTAAACAAACAAGTTACTTTTTGTAATGTTGCTTTTTGCCGCGATGGGCAACTTGTTTCGATTCCTTCTTTTAATTGGGAACCAAAAACATCGAGACCTTGCATGTGCGAAAAATATTGTTGTCTGCATATGGTAATATTTATTTGGTAGCAAATGCCTATTTGATGCAAGGGGATGGAATACTTCAGAATACTTTGCTTTGCCAAAAAAATTAGGCATTCATTTGAGGCAATAGTTGGTGGAGAATAGTTAATATATCGTCAGGATGTGATCACTTTTTTAGGTAGAAACTATCTCTACTCCAATTGAAGTAAATTGGCCACTTTTTTTGGGCTGCATTAATTTCAAATCGTGAACCAAAACTTTATTTGGACCACTTTAGCCCCTATACAAAAACAGGGCAAGCGGAGACAAATGGCTTTCCTAAGGGAGGGAAAAGTACTGCGGTTGGTCTTAACATGGGGGATGGGGCCCCAATGGGTATAGTCCTTCTGTACCGCATCGCCAGAAAATTTGTGATTGGTAAAAGAGGCGGTAGAAGATATCTTTTAATATTGAACTCAGAATTAATTTAGTGATAATTTAATGTATATATTTTTAATTAATTTAAATTTAATTTTTTTATTAATGTCGTTTAATTAAATGATGTTTACATTTATAATATAGTATTTAGTTTTAAATTTATTATCACTTAGTTAGATATGTAAGAAATTTATTTAAATTTATCAGTATTTAGATGATAAACTTTACTCTAAAGTAGTTAGATGAAATATTTAAATTAAGTTACTCTTCATTCAATGCACATATGCAGTGATCAATGTATTCATAATAAACTTTTTTTTTATTATTTTGAAAAAAAAGATTTCCTCTCTTTTATAATTAAAAGGATATAATTAAAAAATGTAGGAAAATATGTAAGGTGTCTCTTTAAGTATGCCATTGGGGAGAGTTTAATATAATCCAGCTCATAATAACATTGTCACTTAAATTTACTTTTAAACAAACGAGTTACTTTTTGTAATGTTACTTTTTGCCGTAATGGGCAACTTGTTTCGATTCCTTCTTTTAATTGGGAACCAAAAACAGCGCGACCTTGCATATGCGAAGAATATTGTTGTCTGCATATGGTAATATTTATTTGGTAGCAAATGCCTATCTGATGCAAGGGATAGAATACTTTGCTTTGCCAAAAAGATTAGGCATTCATTTGAGGTAGTAGCTAGTGGAAAATAGTTAATATATCATCAGGATGTGATCCCGTTTTTAGGTAGAAATTATAGGGACCGCTTTATTTGGACCGCTTTAGCCCCTATACAAAAATAGGGCAAGCAGAGACAAATGGCTTTCGTAAGGGAAGGAAAAGTACGGCGGTTTGTTGGTAACATGGGGGATGGGGCCCCAATGGTTACATTTCTTGTGCACTACATCGCCAGAAAATTTGTGATTGGTAAAAGAGGCCGCAGAAGATATTTTGATATTGCACGCAATATTAATTTAGTGACAATTATATATATATATATATATATATATAAGTAATTTAGATTTGAGATCTTTTACTAATGTCGTAAATGATATTTATCTTTAGAATATAATTTTTAATTTTAAATTCATTATTACTATAGTTATTTAAGTGAAAAATTTACTTAAATTTATCAATACTCAAATTATGAGTTTATCACTTTAAAGTAGTTAGACGAGATATTCAAACGAAATTATTCTTTATTTAACACACAAATGTAATGGTCAATCGCCTTGTTTTCATTATTTGAAAAAAAAAATTCTCTTTTATAAATAAAAGGATGTAAGAAAAAAATGTAAGAGAATATGTAAGGAATCTCTTTGTCAGTATGCTATTGAGGAGAAATTAATATAATCCAGTTCATAATAACATTTTTACTTAAATTTACTTTTAAACAAAAAATGTTACTTTTTGTAATGTTACTTTTTGCCGCAATTGGCAACTTGTTTCGATTCCTTCCTTTAATTGGGAACCAAAAACAACGCGACCTTGCATCTGCGAAGAATATTGTTGTCTTGTCTGCATACGGTAATAATTATTTGGTAGCAAACGCCTATTTGATGCCAGGGGATGGAATACTATAGGATACTTTGCTTTGCCAAAAAGATTAGGCATTCATTTGAGGCAGTACCTAGTGGAGAGTACTTAATATATCGTCAGGATGTGATCACTTTTTTAGGTGGAAATTATATCTATTTCAATCGCAGTAAATTTGCCTTTTTTTTTTTTTTTTTTTAGTTGCGTTAATTTTAAATCATGAACCAAAACTTTATTTGGACCACTTTAGCCCCTATACAAAAAGGAATATCTATTTTATAAGTTATAAATTTTTATAATTTTTTTATATGTAAGTCTTAAACTGTTTTAAAATTTCATTTGAATTTTAACCTTTTTAATTTTTTACTAAATTAGTCTATTTGCTAATTAAAAATGATCAATTTATTAAAAAATAATTTTGACTTTACAAAAATTAATTAAAAAAATGTTAAACACACTAATTGAAAATTTCTTCTATAAAAAAGCATGCACTTTACATATTTAATTCATATATTTATTAATTCAAAAATATTTTACATGCGTATTTATTAATGAAAAAATATTTAATTCATTTATTTGACCTTTTAAAAATAATTTTTATTAATTTAAACTCATTTATTAATAAATTAACTACTTTTTATAAATAAAAGGATTGATTTGGTAAAAAATCAAAAAATTTAGTACTTAAATGAAATGTTAAAAAAATTTAAAACTTATATACAAAAAATACAAAAATTTAGAACTAAAAAATTATATATCTCTATACAAAAATAAGGCAAGCGGAAACAAATGGCTTTCGTAAGGGAGGGAAAAGCAAACTTGCCGCAAATATAATATGGACAAAAGTAGGAAACTGATGGATTAATACGAAAGCTGAAATATGATATGGACAAATAGTATATGTTTAAATGGAAAAAGCATATGGCCGTACACTTGTTTAGTTAAATAGTGTTTAAATTTATATTTTATATAATAATGAGTAGATTTTATATAATTATAATAATAAAAAATAATATGAATAAATATTATTTTTTTAATTTATATTTTTTAATTATAATTAAATAAAATATCTTTATTGTTATATAAATTACATGATGTATAAATATCATTTGGATCAATTTTATTGGGCCATGTAATGTCCCTTTTTTTTAAATAGGAAGTTGTGATGTCGGAGTGGAGCCTAAGGTTCCATTTGTTTTTTATAAAATAATTTATTTTTATAAAATATTTGTAAGAAAAAATATTACAGTGAAAATAATAATTTTTTTATTATTTATTTAAAATATACTTCGTATTTTTTTTAAAAAAATAACTTCAGCTCAAAAAAAGGAGAAGTTATTTTCCTTAAAAATCTCAAAATTTTTCTCAAATTTTTCATTATAAAATATTTTATATGAAACAAATACCGAAAAAAGATAAACTTTTTTTTATAAAATATTTTTATGCAAATAAACACACCCTAAGTAGAAAAAGGTGTTTCCCGTTTTTGTTTTGGTCATGTCCACAGAATCAATTCGTTTGGTAAAAAACCATAAAAGGTTATTTTTTAGAAAGTAAGGTTATTTTAGCAAAAAGGGGACATTTTTGTATGAAAAATTCAAAGGAATATATTTTGTGATGGAATGTATATGGTAGCACTCTAGTCATAGTCTGGAGGGATAGATTTTTGTATTCCTACCAATGATAATTTTCCGTTGCAATGAAAAAAGAAAAAAAATATTTAATAACTACACTTAAAAAAATTAGTAAAATTCCTTTGAAAAAAACCGGGGAATCAGCTTTTGAAAAAAATAAACAAAATGACTTTGAAAAAGTAAAGTTGTCGTTGAAAAAGGCTACTCTAAAAAAAGGAGTTAATTTTGAGAAAGAGGAGATAATTTTTCTACATGTCCTAATTGTTTCTTTTTAAAAATTAAGTACTGTTTAGCGGCCGAAATTAGTAAATTTTTTTTTTGGCCCGACAAACTTTTTGGATCATCCTTATTTCGTTTTGGGCTTTGGGCGTGATTACACGGACGCGCGAAAACAATGCGTCGCAGACGAATTTTTTTTAATATTAATACATAAAAATATAATATATATTATAGTAAAGACAGAATTTAACTACTAAATTATTTGGCTATCTAACATTTTTTTTAATTTGAAAATCATCAAAGATTGGATTATGGCTTATGGTTTGAAATTTAAATTCTGAAAGATTTAAAATAATAATAAAAATTTAACCTGGGCATTTGAAAGATCATTTGATTGGTATGTTTGGGAGGACATGCCCCAGTGGGGATGCTTTGAAGAATGCTTTTAGGTTGGTTCAGGACTTGCTTTATGAAGAAAATTATGGGAAATCTGTGCATGAAGTGAATGAATTGCTGGGGATTGTGTGGAAGATTGTTGCTTGGGAAGGGATAACATCGTTTGTTGCTCTTGAGGGTGGGGAACTTCTGACTTTGAAGGGTATTGAAAGTGTTGGAGCAAATGGAGGGGATGGTGAAGCAGAAAAGAAGAGTGAAAAGAAAAAGAGGAAAGTGGTTTTGGGGAAGGGGACTGGTGTCGTGGTGCAGATTATCAAGGATAGGTTGCAGAGTAAGAGAGAGGATTCTGGAGAAGCTGGGGAAATGCTGGAGAAATGGGTTCAAAAACTTATCTTGATTTTTGACTGAAGGGAATCAGAGTTTGATGAATTGGTACAGAAAGTGAAAGAGATTGTGGAAAGCAATGAAAGCAGAAGACTTCCAAAGCTTCCAAAGGTATAAAATTCACCATAATTTGTTATTTATTTCGTTTCCTCATGTACCCTGTCTTTTGCATCTTTTCTCTATGATTGAAAAAGAAAACCATATAATCTTTTGAAATGCCCTTGCTGTATTTTGAAATGTTGGCATTGATTATAGAAACAAAGGAAAAAAAAGATAGGATTCTGGGTGGTGCAAATTTTAGGAAATGACATGAAGGATCTGCTGAAGTAGAACTAAGTGAACAACTTGAAGTTAATCGTAGCCGTATCAGAAAGAGGGTGTCCCAATGCACAAGGCTCCCATATTGTGGGAGTTTGGGAAGGGTTAGATGTATGCAGCTTCACCTTCATTTTCACAATGAGGTTGTTTTTGTGTCACAAACCTGGAACCTCGTTATCACAATGGAGTATTGACCATATCAGAATTTGTAATAATTTTGGCCTGATGATATAGAAAAAATTCCTATGTTAAAGTAACCATGATTTCTGGCATATCGTGTCAATGGTTTATTTGGTCCGTTTAGATAATCCATCTAAGGGAAGATTCTGTGAGTTTTATCAATCTGACTTTGATATTGCTTGCCAATATGAGGAAATGGGCCTCGATTTTGAGATCATTAAGATTTTTACGGAATTGCTTGATGAGCTGGACATTGGAGATTATGAGGTATTTTTACTGGATATGTAGCCTTTTCTTTATTAACATTCATAACGTCAATTTTTTTGTGGAATGTTATGATGCCCGTTTCTCTGTGTAAGTATTGACATATGGCATGCAATTATGGCCTCTGAATATTGAGTAATTGATGTGGTCATTAAATAAATCAAGAAGATCAAGTTCAAAGACTTAAGGAACTTGGAATTCTGGTGCTGTTCACAAAGGCTTTTGTTTTGGTTTGAAGGGTGCCATCAGCAGTTGATTACAAGTTTTTTCTACTCTGGCATCCTACTTTCATTATAATTTGGAATTAAGGGGTCCAACTTTTAGGATTAGTATTACTATGGGTCTATTTCTGCAAAATTTGAGTTTCCACTGTTGTGATACTGGTAGATCTACTAATCTGAGGCTAGTAGTTTTCCACTTAGTTAAGGAGTCCAGTTTCTATAACAATAATTTTTGAGGAAGTTAATAAATGAGTTTCCTGCGTATTGGTAATCTTCATGTAGAGGTGGTGTGATATTTTCTTTCCCTGGGAATGGTTCCTAAACTCTTTCCGAGAGATTCTATCGACATGATGCTGCTACATCTTTATTCATGTTTGTGTGACATCTTTTTTTTTTTTTTTTTTTTTAAATTTTAATTGCTCTTAATTTCTTCACAATACTGGTATAAAACCCATGATTTAAACACGGAGTTTCAGTTCCCAGACTCTAATAAACTATAAAACTCTTATCACCCATAAATTTGTCTTTAGCTATCTCACATCAATTGTATGGTAACAGTTCAAAGGCATTAATGCCATTGGAGTTATCGAATCCAAAGTGAGAGTCAAGACCCAAAGAATATGGCCTTAGTTTTATATTCTAACTGGTTTGCAAAATGGCCTGATGGGGTTGGTATGACTTATTGCACTAAGCTAATTTGTAACATCATTAAAATTCCTAAAATTCTTAAACAAATAATTTGCTTATTTTAACTTGGTACCTGCTAAAATGGTATTCATGTCGTCAACTGGCTTTTGAACTTCTGTTTCCGTAGTAGCTATGTTTGAATGATATGTATCTTGAATTCCTCTTTTCTTAGCTGCTATAATTCGTACTTTCGACCTTTTAGCAGCAAAATTTGATGATCAAGCAATTGCTAGAGCCAGCAGATTTGCTCATTGTTTCGACTTGTGTTTTTTTGACAGGTTAAATTAGATCATCGGAAGTTACTGGATAGAATGTTGGAAATTTGTGGTGTGCCACCTGAGAAATTTCAAGCTATATGTTCAAGCATTGACAAACTAGACAAGCAAACATTTGAGCAGGTTAAAAGGGAAATGTTAAGAGCATATCAAATCTTTGTAGCATCACAGAAGCCATGACTTTGACTGGTAAAACCAATTTGGTCTGCATATTCATATGCAATGGCATCTAATTGGAAACAACATATTATGCATGACCACGATTTCCAGTGGATCCCTTATAGCTTGATTTCTTGTTTTGTGGGAGGGTAAATGACATCTAAGTTGAGAAGCCAAGTTATAACTGTGGTTCAATCAAGCATTAATGCCGCCAGAACTAAGACCGTCAAACCAAAAATCCTAAAGGGGATTAACTGGTTTACCTATGGTTAGCCGGAGACAAATTGATTTTTAATTAAAAAATATATTTTTATCAATAAATATGAATAGTTACATATGTACATTAAGCTATTAATCATAAATGTACGAAATAATTATTTTAATGCATGAGTTCTTGAAAGCATAATAATTACAGAAAATGCATTTTGGTTTTAAATGCTTTTTAATGGTTAAATTTGAAGGCAATTGACTGAAACACCTATAGGAGGACCTGATTGTATTTTTAATTTTAGTCTTAATGACTAAATTACAAGTTTAGAATTTTTCCAAAGTTTGTGAATCAATTGCAAATTTAGATAAAATTTAGGTACTAAATTATTGGTTTAGACAAAAATTAGTAGTCAAATTGTAATTTTAGCACTTCAAATCAAAACCTGTCTATTCAGAAACTGGACAGGTTTCCCTGTTTTCACTGGTTCAACCCAATTTCAACACGTTTTTTTTTTGAAAAAAAAAAGGTAGGTTTGCTTTCATAATCTGTCGAGCTGGATCATTTTTCCCGTCTGATTAGTTGGTCAGGTCTGATTCAGCAACCATGTCTAGAATGCAAAGTCCGGTGATGGGAAAATTCCTAATTGACAAGTACGTGAATTGTCGGGAACCTAAGAGGTCTCATTTTTTGATCTTTTCCCTATTATCATTTGGTATTTGAGGTTCAGTTTATAACATGTGGCTCTTTCTTGGCATTGCTTGATGTTGCCTATCAAACTCATTCCTCACTTGCTGCTTAAGATTTAAGTGATAGCTGGCATAATTTTATTTATATAATAACACAATGGGAGGCCTGTGATTGTCACTGGGGCCAATTATTCTCTTTGCAGATTGTCCGCAATTGCTGATTTATCTGTAGCAGCTGCTTGATTAATCATTATGTGGATGGCTTTTGGGACTAGAATTTTGAACTTTTATCGATGTGAAATAAACTGATTTAGTTGATTTTATTGATTTATTGACTGTTATTCATGCTGGATGAAGATACAGAGTTTTGTTAATGTAGTACTAATTCTGCTGCTTCCATCTTCTTTTGTCGGAGACTTGTGTTACTTGTAAGATATTTTAGGTGGAAAAGAAGAGGTTAAATTTGAGAATAATTTTGCTATTGTTATGTGTCATGGAGTTGTCAATGTAACATTGGCACTTTAGATGTTATGTTGCTCTTTTTGAAAAGGTGCTGAATGTTTGAAACTTCTGGTAAAGGGTGTTGGCTCTTATGATTCTAATGTTTTTTTGTTTTTTTGGGTGCTTTTAAACTTGGTACCGATTCTTTCGTATTAACTCTTTTCTGAGTACCAATTCTTTCTTTAGTCTTGATTGATGACTTCTTGTCTTGGTGATGTGTTTCTTCCAACTTGTTATAGGTGGAGGAGAAGGGGTTGGATATTGAGACAGCAGATAGAATTGGCAGCTTTGTGAAGTTTAGGGGACCACCAAAGGAATTATTATCAAGCCTTAAACAGGAAGGCAGCAGCTTTTTGGATAGTGCTTCTTCTAAACGTGCCTTGGATGATTCGGATATACTGTATGAAGCACTTCTGAAGTCAAAGGGCATTAACAGAGTGGTTTTTGATCTGATTCTTGCAAGGGGGCTTGATTATTACACTGGGGTGATAATTTGAAGCTGTTCTCAAAGGAGGAACTGTGCAGGTAATGATTGGTTGATGCCACCTAATGGGATTTTCATGTTGCTTTGTCTTGAACCAATCGCGTAACGTATATTTGCTGTTGATCAGTGGTTGATTAAGTTCTTGGAGGTGTTTCTATATAGAATATTACGATGCCAGGTTTCGGTTTATGTCTGGATGACTTGATGGGGGAGCAATTACTCGTACAGTAAAATGTTATTTCTTCTTTTTGACAGCGACATGCTACTTATATTTTGGATATGAAACTATAGGCTTTCAAAACGAAAGCCAAACTATATACCTGTCCACATGCTGTTAACCAAAGCTGTAGATAAATTTTGGTATAATATGTTTTATAACCCATTAAACTGGAACCGTAAGTTATGTGTCTGTTTTAGGACAAGAATGTGATATTGTGGTGTACTGTCTGAAAATGATTTAGAACGAGCCATGGCAAGGGCATGCTTGGATAACTTTTGCTTTTTAGTTAGCTAAAAAAATGTGCTGCAAAAGAGGGGTGACCAAATACTAGTAAATGGGGAGCAGATAGGAAGTGGGAGAACAAAAATGATGCGAGAGACTTTATTTGGGAAGGATTTGAGCAACTCGACTACAATTAATTTTGGGATATGCCTTTGTTGAGAAAAGTGCCTTTTGGGTAAATGTGCTTAGGCTCCATGAGCAGCATCACCTTATTCCAGTTAAGTTTATGCATTTCATTAACTGGCCTTTGGACAATAGTTTGAACACATTTTAATTATTTCATACATGCATTATTATTGTGCACACGGCAGAATTTTAATGGGGCATATTATCTTTTATTTGTATTAGTTGTTGACTTTTAACAGGTCTGAGCTATGCTTTAGCTTACTTTTGGGAATTGCTTGAAGCTTCAGTTTGTCTGGTTTTTATCATCGGACATTTCATCGTCAGGGATATACTGTCTGACCATGCAGTTCATGATTATTTCTTAGGATGAGCTGATGAACTTATTTGTTTTACAGGTTGGTTCAATTGCTGCCGGTGGGCGTTATGACAACCTTATAGGAATGTTTGGCACGAAGCAGGTTCCAGCTGTTGGAGTGAGTCTTGGCATCGAGCGGGTGTTTACCATAATGGAGCAAAATCAGAAGGATCGGAACCAAACAGTCCGACCAAATGAAACTCAAGTTCTGTTGAGCGTTTTGGCCGATAAAAGAAAACTAGTGGTTGCTGCAGAGCTTGTTAGTGAGCTCTGGAATGCCAAATTGAAAGCGGAATATGTTGTCAGCACAAGATCTAGCAAGGGCTCCGTGCCATAGGCTCAAGAATCCCATGAATGGTAATTGTGGGCGACAAGGAGTTGGAGAAAGGGATTGTAAAAATAAAAAACATGGGGACCACAATTGAGGAAGAGGTCCCCAGAAGTATGCTTGTTGAGGAACTGGGGAGACGATTGAACTAGTGAACATCATGCCTGGATACCTCTAAAAGCTTGCGAGGGAGCAAGATTGTTAAACGCATGATGGACTGGAAGATCTTTTTGTGGGTGATTTTTTGCCTCAGGATGTGGAATTTTAGTACGAAGTTTTGTTTTAATTTTTGGGTTGGCCATACAAACGTTCATTGAAGTCATTAACATGTAAAACTTCCATTCATATGGAGGAGTAATAGGATAGGACGGTGTTCTCTCTTTTTTAGTAAGATTGTTAGGAAGAATATACGAGTGACTGGAAAATTAACGTTGAAATAGTTGTTGTGATTGGTGCCTGGTGGTCTCTTGTTTTTTTTTTTTTTTTTTTTTTCGGTTTTAGCAAGCATAACGAATTTTTAATAAGTAATAATATATGGTGTATCAGCTGACCTCAAATTTTTATCTTCGTCTGTGACAATTAGAAATTAAAGCGAAGGAATTGAAAATAACTCTACGTATGACTCAAAACATGGGAAATTTACATTTGGCGTAAGTCGCTCTTTGGCCTCTCGCGTTTAGTCTTTTGCTGGATCACAAGTACTCTCTTATTTTTGCGTTTAAATTGATCTCCATTCATTATGGGGATAAACGCTATTGGAGGCCTGAGCCAGTCAGGGTGTTTGTGTAGGCAAAGGTTAGTCTCTTCAACTGCTCAATTTTTTTTCTCAACTTCTGCCCAATTCATTGCCCAGTTAATTTCTTGGGTCGGATCGGATAAATCAACCCATCATGAATGGACAGTCAAATGCATAAATTGGCATTGTCACACACTGGAGTCATCTTTACAGTTGAGGTTCTTCAATTTAAATACCAATTACATAGATTGATTAAAATAGTTACTATTATTTCATTGTATGCGATAACTTCCCATCCCAAATTGACCTTGATGAAAAAAAAAAAAAGGAATAATATTGCTTATAATTAGCCCTCTTTACTGAATTTAACTATAAAAAAAAAAAAGGAAAAATTGTTGGAAAATGCTATTCTTTAGAGGGAAGCGTCCATTGTTAATTTCGCAATGTTCACGTCAATGTTCAAACTTGGAAATAAACAAAGGAAACAAAGTAAGGAATTAAATTAAAAGGACTGGAAGAAACAACACATGATTGCCTGCATTTGTGCAACAACAATAATTACAAACACACCCTTACTAAGATTCTCAATAATTATCATTATATAGTTTTGCTTTTGTTATGTCGCCTCTATGTCAAGCATTTCCCTACCACAAATCTCAAGCGTTCAAATGAGAACTACGTTTACAAAATTCAATTCATAATAATAATATTTATTTGAAAAAAAATGGTGTTCTAGCTGGAGACTGCTAAATGCCCTATGCTCTGACCACCATTAAGTCAATCGGGACAAGAGGCATAAGAATTACATATTCTTCTGCTTGTATGTGGCTTTATTATATACTATAAAAACAGGACAGCATAAACTAAATTATTGTTGTTCAGGTTTGTAAATTGCCAAGTCTAAATGGCCAACACTTTAACCACTTCAATTCTGATGTTTTTATTCCAATTATCAGGGGCTTTAGCAGGAAGAACAAAGCTGCATTCAGCAAGTCATCGAGATGGCATTTCTAAGATAACTCCAGAAGATGATAATAGTATTTGTGACTCAATGGTGGCTCCACAGGGCTATGTCTGCCAAGAACACAAAGTATTGGACTTTGAATTATCCATTTTGTGTAATTTTCCTCCTTTTTTTTGGTGGGTGTATTAATAGAATGATGACTATGGAAATTTGATGAGTTATTGCAGGTAACAACAGAAGACGGTTACATTCTTGGTATGCAGAGAATGAATGTCTCACGGTCCGGTAAGACCGCAGGGAAGCCACCCGTTTTGCTGCAACATGGGATCTATAGTGTTAGTAGCTCCTCATTTTTCTTTGTTATTTGAGAAGTCATACAAAAATTTTTCATATTTCAGCCAAGTTAGTCGTGTCTTTGAGCTAGAAAGGTTAACATTACAGTCAACATTAGGTACACACACACACAAAAATATGGCATTACTATAAAATAAATTGTAAGAATCTTGAGAAAAGTTATGAGAATCATAACTCTATTTATAAAATCAGAATTTTTGCTTAATAAAACAGATTCATTGAGAATTTTTAATTGTAATTTAATTAAATATAAAACGCTGGTTCATTCTTGATACGAACATATTAATCCAATACATATATTTGCTGTTATTTATAACTGCAAGCCTGTAGTCTAAGAATTCATACTCATAAAATACTTGTGACCATTCAAATGACAGTACATAAAAAAAATATATACACCAAACAATAGCAGTTACACCATCACCTAAAAGTATACAACAATATGATCCGTTGTAATATCATGCAACTTTTTATTGTTTTGTTCCAAAGGATTTACAAATTGAGAGGAAAAGTTGGCAACATACGTTAAGGCCAACATTCACATTCCATCAGAATATAACTTTCTGATCAAGGGGTTATTTAAGATTTCTTGTAACAAGGCACTAATTCATACTTCAGCTTCAAACGTGGGAGATTCCTGGGAAATTGGAATATCAGTTGAAATCCTTCACTTCAAATGCCAAATTTCGGATTGAGGTTTTGTTGTTATTGTTGTATGCACTTCAAAAGCTAGATATCTTTGCTAATTGTAGACATTGCTCCTTAATGGCAGGATGGGATAGTATGGCTGTACAATTCACCCAGTGAGTCCTTACCATTCATATTGGTGGACAATGGTTTCGATGTCTGGATCGCTAACAGCCGTGGGACGAGATCAAGCCAGGAACACAAGTCACTTAGCCCGGATGACTGGGTGGGTTCTCTCTCTTTTGATTCAAGTCGTTTCTCTTCTTTATTCGTTCCTGTTTGAGAGTTTGCTGCTAAACATTGCATCCTTTGTATTGCTTGGCAGGCTTATTGGGAATGGTCATGGGATGAATTGGCTACTTATGATCTTCCTGCTGCAATGCAGTATGTGCATGACCAAACAGGACAGAAAGTTCACTATGTTGGGCATTCCTTGGTAAATGTTTGCAGTACATTAGTGTTCTAATGTTTACATTATTGGACATTCTCTACCTCTGACATTTTGTTTAGGCTTTCGATACCTAAACTGAAAACAAATGCTTGATTTTTAGGGAACTTTGATTGCTTTTGCTGCACTTTCCCAAGGAAAACTATCGAACGTGTTAAGATCAACTGCTTTGCTCTGCCCAATTGCTCATTTCGATCATATTCCATCCCTGGCTACAAGAGTTGCAGCTGATCTGCTTTTAGCCCAGGTCAAGAAATTATAACATATCCCTAATGCTTAAATTGTGGGTTCCAAAGTTCCATTAGAACTAATTTAATGGCTTCACATCTTTTTCATTTTTCTTTTGCTGGACAGGCCTTTTACTGGTTGGGCATCCATGAATTTCTTCCAAACGGGTTAGAAAGCTACTTGAAGCAAATTTATGACGATTTCGTCAATGTGTCATACATTGAATTCCTTAAAACAAAACCATTTACAAGTTTATTACCACCTTTTCCTTTTCGAATATAATTACAAATCTTAGTTACTGTCTCTTGTACAGTCAATACCTCCCATTTAATTTCTACTTCAAATAGAACGTGATAAATGTCAAATTCTTCCCTTTATGATTGATGATATTCCTTCAAATGTGTGCTGGACCAATCCAGTAAGTAAAGTTCATATTTGCATTGCAACAAAAATAACAGGAAAAATCTTCTTGTTTAACTCAACAGGCAAGCTGCATCACAGCTGCTAGAGCAGGCCTGTAAGATAACTGGGTTCGACTGCTCTGACTTCACTGTTCCTTTTGTTGGTACTTGGCCTGCTGATAAGCACCTTTAACATTGACAATTAACATGCCTGCATGTAAAATTAACGTGTCTTGCAACCATTTGCAGGCACAAATTGTTGCGTAAATTCTTCTAGGATAAACATTTTTCTTGAGAACGAGCCTCAACCTACGTCCACCAAGAACATGATTCACCTGTCTCAGAGTAAGTCTCTGCATCTATACTCTAGTTTGCTAGTAGTTATAT
Source organism: Carallia pectinifolia (assembly GCA_037832335.1). Taxonomy (NCBI): domain Eukaryota; kingdom Viridiplantae; phylum Streptophyta; class Magnoliopsida; order Malpighiales; family Rhizophoraceae; genus Carallia; species Carallia pectinifolia. The sequence continues at coordinate 35,219,334 of CM075453.1, forward strand.
CATGGTATAAAGACATTCCCAGTGTAGGATGCTCCCACACTGTGGAATCCGAGAATGGATCAACCTGAAAATGATATTAAAAACACAACGTTTTCCTTCATGACGGATATGGGTGTAACTATTTATAGTATTGTGGGGGTTGCTTGGTTTTGAGTAGTGATCAAAGGGGGAAGCATAGCAATGTATGACTATGGCAATGAAGATGACAACATGAACCACTACCAGCAGCCCACCCCTCCAGTGTACAACATGGCAAACATCCCAAATGATCTTCCCGTGTATCTTGCTTATGGAGGAAAGGACATGCTTGCTGATGTAGATGACGTGCAGATTCTTCTAGGCGACCTCAAAGACCATCATAAGGACAAGCTAGTGGCACAATATGTAGAAGAATATGCTCATGCTGATTTCGTTCTTGGTGAAAATGCTAATCAAGTTGTATATGATCCCATAATGGCTTTCTTTGGGCACAATTAAGTCCCATTTTTCTGTTTACGACCTCTAGCAGAAGCTGGGTTGTTGATTAAAGAAGGAACAAAGCTCAACAAAGAGAAGAACCTAAGTTTCTGTGATGAAACCATAAAGCGAAAGCAGAAGAGAAGACAGAGGGATTTTGGGGCAAAAATCAGCTCCAATTTTCATGTAATTCATATTTATATAAAGTCCTTAAAAGATTTAAGTACAAAAGTACCATTAAACATACATAGGTACAAAACAGCCTTGCCTTGGACAAGCATACTATTTTACAGCAAGAAAACTAAAGTTACAAGTAATCTCCATATTACAACAGATTATGGGTGATCACTTGATTACAAAGAAATGGAAAGATAAAGTCCTAACTATACATCATAACATGATAACAAAATGGACTTAGGATAGAGCTAGAGAGTGCTGAAAGTCTGAAACATTAGTTTTGAACACCAACTACTTTGCTGTAGTTTTCTAACTGAAATAACAGAATTTCTAGTCCGGTCTCAATCAGAACTTGATCTTCAATCAGCTCGGAGCACCAATGTTCAAGGCCAATCTTCATCACAAGTCCATGGAAATTTCTTCCTTTCACTAAGCTTTTGAGGTTATAGTAGTTCGCGTATGCCTACTATTTGACTATTATTATCTGATTAAAGACACTGTTTATCAGTAGTATGATTTCATAATATGAATATTTAACAGCAAAAGATAAAAGTGCATGAGTTAAATATTTTACGAAGTTAACCATGATGTGACTGTAATTTATGAGAAATTTATTGCATCAAAGTCTAGTCCATAAATTGTTCTTAGTCGATGTTGATACATCGGACATTGATAATGTCCTGAAAGAGAACAAAATGAAGTCTAAAAATTCTGAAAAGAAATGCAATGCTAGTTAGAGACAAAGTTACTGAACTAGGTTGCAACAAGAATTTCTATATAGAACACTATTTGTGTGTATATGTAATTAATCATGCCACAGTTGTATAAGTGATTTTTAAATTCGAAATCCCCAAAATATCTATTTTAGAAGTATTAAAAATCACTTGTAAAAGTAGAAATTTAGCAGAATATAAATTATACGACTATAAGTGATTGATTAATGGACAATTCATCACCCTAAAATAATTAGGTGAACATATTGTTCTTAGTTACTATTGATTCATTAAATCATTGTGCAAAGCAGAATGAGGATTCGAAGAAAACATTTTCTCAAATTTCATAAATGGAATCAATAGATTTTGTGCAAATTTCATGCTCTATGTCTAAGTTGACAGTATTAACTTGTGTAGTAAGAGATCAGTCAAATCACTTTGATATTCCCAATAGTTGAGTAATCATGATAATTTTCTCCCCTAAATAGTTTAGGATGTGAGAACAATTTTCACAATTTTTATTGTGGATCACCGGTCTGAAAATTGGATATGGTAATTTGCGAAAACTCGCCATATAAATAACTCAAGATAATTTTCCTTAACTCAATCAGGCATATAAAGATAACTAACTTGAAAAGGTAAGATAATTTTCTCACGCATGACAGTTTCTAATATGTGGTAGATTGGTTGATGGGCAAGTGAAAACTACTTGTTAGCACTGATGGCTCCTGATAAAATGCAAAGATATTAAAGTGCCACACTGCCACTCTGTTTCTTGTTGGATCAAGAAAACTTTTTGCTTAGCCAAAACAAAGAAAAATATAAAAAAGGAGCATGAAAGATAACCGCAATTTTCCTAAATGTTGAAACTTGAATTACCAATGTAACTGAGCATAGAAGGCCATGATTAAACGACTTTATTGAAAGGTTTTATTTAAACAGCAATGTGCTTCTCCCTGTATATCTGTTTTTCCTTATATAGGTCAACGTGAAATTTTCTTGATTCTTGCCAAGCAGTTGTCTTTTGGTCTTGTATGAGGCAAGTACATCATCCCACTCTTTGGATTGCTTCGTTCGAGTCTGTAACATCAAAGGAAAAACAAAATATAAACGTTAAAAAATGATAATGATCAAGCAAAATGAAGATTGCATTTTGGAAATGTTTATACAGGTTGTTCATGCATGATCATATCTGTGAAGAAGGGAAAGAGGTGAGTTGGAATCTATAGATTATGTGGACTAAAGGAAGATGATTACAAGTTATATGCGAATTTTTTTTTTTTGGCTCTCAAAATTAATCCAAATTCCTTGCTTTGCAATCATTTAATTCTATGGACTGAGGAAAACTTGATCTATGGACATGCCAGCTTGCATAAACTGATAACTGATAGAAGGTAGAAAGAACTGACCGATAGTTAAGGAGGAAATAGTGCAGAAAAATGGCGATCTCAAGCTTGGCAAGGTCGTTTCCGGGACACAGTCTAGTGCCAGCTCCAAAGGGAAGAAAGGATCCTGCTTTGGGTGTAAAATTCTGCATTCAAAGTCAAGCATAGTAAAACCGTCACACATGAAGACATACATAGATCCACATCTGACTAATGCAGCTAGGCATGTAAAGGCCCCTGTGGCAATTAGTTTGAAGTAATAAAATCCAAAGTCAAATTCACTTACATCCCATCTGGAAGGATTGAATTCTGTTGGATTTGGATAGATTTCTGGATCCAGGTGAACATTCCTGAACCATACCAGAGCTCTCCAACCCTTGGGAATGGTATAACCTGAAGCATAAACCATTTTCAAGTCAGTACGTAATTTGTTTTGGATACTCAAACTTGACGTTCTCTTTTATTCACTAATGCAATGCATTTTAAACCCCTAAAAACATGTCCATGAAAGGGGGGGTCATAGAAAGGACACTGTATGCCCTGAGACACATTGACATGTTAGAGCAACATCAGAACCAAATTCAAGGTATGAACTGACCGCCTATGTTGACATCTGCTCTTGCCTGTCGGAAGACCATAAGGGAGAACGTTATTAAACGAAGCGTTTCATCAATCACCTGAAAAATTTCATGACATCAACAGATTGGTAACTAATGTATGAATGGTCCTATAGGGGGACAAGTGGAATGCAATGACAATTTACAATCAAATTACCTTAGAAAGATAGTCCATTTCTCGAATTTCCTTGAGTGATAAGCCCTTCTGTGTCGGGGGCCTCCTTTTCACGATCTGCTCTTGCTCTTCCTATAACATGCCAACAATCAATTAAAAATTTGGATCCTAAGTCACAAAAAAGCTAAGCTGGAAGAGTCAGGCTTCGTTCCACGATCAAAGGGAGACATATTAATGAACAGAAGAAACAGAGACTTTTAACTGTTATTTGATTTGAGATGTTTGTTGTTGGTTTTTTGAGTGAAGAAGATGGAAGTTATTAGAGCTGCAAAATGCAGCAGTGAAAACAATGCTGCAGAAATTGCAGCAGAGAAGGAAATGAAGAAGTGGGAAGCACAGCAAAAGATGAAGCCAAAAGGCTTGGATTTCATTGAGTTAAGCACTCCATTATATAGAAGTTTAGTACATTAAATTTAGTATAAGAGAAATGATGATCTTAAGCTTTGTTACATCAAACTTTCCACCTATTCCCACTAACAAAAAACCTTTACAAAAAGGCTATTGCATTTGTCATTTCATACAAATCACAAAATACATTCTAACTAAAACAACTAAGATCAAAAGGACAATGATTGCTGAGAATATCTCCAGCGATAGACATTATGAAACTGAGAGTTTTGGACGGAAGGCTTTAATATAAAACAGAACACTTATGACTGATTCTGCAAAGCAACAGAACCATAACTTCCTTCATTTTTTTTATCACCTAATGTTACCACTTACCCCATATTCCATAACATGAAATCAAACACAAAATAAGTAGCAAAGAAAGTTTCTTTAATTGAATTTGCAAAATGAATAGCTAGAACAAGTTTAAGCCATTGAAATTGCACACTTGCAACCAAAGCAATTCTATCTGCAAGCAAGGATACAAATCTGTCTGGATTCTCTTGTCCAATAGAACATGCAACTGTGCTTACAATGTATGTGCACTTGTGTTTGCATACTCTTGCGCATTTAATGCAAATATATGTTTTGTATGGTCTGATGTTAGATTCCACTCTATGATCTATCAAGGCTAAGTAAGAAGTATTGATCTAAGCTAGACCAATATAGGATTGAACAACAATAGCTTAGCCTGTTTACCTTGGCTTTCTTGAGAAATTTAGGATGTTCCTGAAGCAAAATGGTAGCCCACATTGTTATATGGCCAGATGATTCATGGCCAGCATTCAAGTACATGAGCAGCACATCAATGATTTCTTCATCGCTCAATTTTCTACCATGATCATCCTCCACATCCATAAGAGCGTCCATCATGTCTTTCTTATTACTTGAAACACCATCCTTTCGCAAGTTTCTTCGCTCAGTCAACACAGATTGCAATACAGCCACAAGTTTTTTGCGAGCCTGAAACGTCAAAATTTCATTTACTCACAAATAAGAACACAATAGTGAAATTCACAACAGCAAGTTAAACGTTCATATATATTCAATTTTTCTTGTTTGTAGCAAAAAAACCCTGGAGCAATTCAAGCATAGTTGGAATTGAATTTACTGGTATGTCAGGATAGAAAGTAATGAGAAGATGACCTTGAGTGCTTTATGGTATGCAAATCCAGGAAGATTGATTGCCATGGCTCTGACCCCATAATTAAGTGCAGTATATTCCCTCTCCAAAGCCTCCAAGCTCGTCTCACTCTCAGAGCTGAGAAAGATGTGCATAATTATCCTGAAAGTAAGTTTTCTCGTATGAGTCAGGAACTCAAATTCTCCCATAGTGGACCATTTTCGCAAGGCGGATATCACAATCTCTTCTATATAGCCAATGTACGTTGACAAAGTTTCATGGCCATTAACTGGAGCAGCAGTGAGGCGGCGAAGACGCTTGTGCTCTTCATATGATATGCCAATGAAGGATTTCTTTCCCATGAGCTCCATTGTGGCAAGAGGCCAACCGGGCTCAAATGCTTCGTCGTCATTCAGAACTCTTCTGCACGCTTCAGGTGAAGTCACAAATACACATGGTTTCCCAAACATGAACCCCTTGTAGATTCCAGTACGTCCAAATCTGCATTTGGTTAGAAACTGGCTGGATTAATAACTATGTTCTATGATCTGATTTATGTTTTTGTTTTGTTTTGTTTTTTTTTTTTTTTTGTTGCATTGGAACTAGTAATCTAGCGGTAACAGAGGGGAAGGTGAGGGGCGAAACCAAATGGTTAGAGGCCACTCCTCAAACCAGTGCAGCCAAATGCTGCTCTCTGTTATCTGATGAATGTTGCTAAATTAGTTTTGCATCAACAAAAGCATCCGCGTTATTGCTCCCATTAGCCTTTGGTTTACTAAGTTGGTAAAATGTCCAAACGTTGCCGAAGTTTGTGAACCTTCAGATGGGCCGAGAAGCCCAATGCTCGCGAAGCCGCAACTGTTGTCATATACCTCTTTGGGCCTATCAATACCAAGATCCTCCCAATGGCCCAAGGCAAGTAATTCTAATGTTTCTATGATGTGTTCACTTAAGTGTCCAAGTGCTATACCAGGTGCCTTCGGAAAAAAAAAAAATGTTTTGAGGTGTTCACTGGACCATCAGTCCCATCTTCCTTAGTCTTTCGCTTTTCTTTTCAGGTGTTTTGGCCAAACCATAAACCCGAAATCCCAACAATGACAATTTATTACAGAGGATATAACTCGAGTCACAAAGTTATTAGACATTTTACTGGCTAAATTAGTTGACATTCGCAGAGAAGTCAGAACAAGAAAATCTAAAACCTTTTAAAGACATCCACATCTTTCAAGAACTAATCAAGTAATAATTGAAACAATTTGTCCCCTTGGCTTTATATCCTCATTTTTTATCACACAAATAATAGTGCTAATGATTACGTTAAAGTTTCTAAGGAACACTCCAATCCTATAATTACATGGTCATTCATCCTAAAGGATTAATGTTCAAACCACTAGGGTGGGGGAAGGGGACGTGTAAAAGGTAGGCAATAATTTTTTGTTGTATAATTTACGGTTCAATAAGTCTCTTAATTTATAAAGATACAAATTAAGGAATATAATGAAAAACAACAAAACAAAAACATACATCAACCGGCAACTTGTGAGTTGAACTTTCTATAATGCACACCACAAAAGAAAAAGCCGTTGTCTTTAGAGGACAACCGATTAAAAGCCCACTAATAAAAGATCAATATTATCCTGTCTAAATGTCCCAAGTGATTAGAGGCATTTGCTTTGCATTATCAACTAATCATGAGCCATGACTTGACAATACAAAAGGAATTGAGGGCCTAAAGATATATTTAATTCCTTGGAAATGTCTCCTCCTCATGGTGCGGATGAAGCGGGGATGGTGGTGTGGAATGAGCCAACACCACCTCAATGAAAACTAGCCTTTTTGCCCTCCACAAAAATGAAGCGTCGAAAGGACACTCACTTCTACAAAGTGGGGTTTTATTATTATTATTATTTTTTCAAAAATGGAAAAACATGGTGGTGCTCTACACTTTATTAATGAACATTGTAATTTTATATCTGAAAAAAACATAAAAAAATATGATATAATTTACATTTAATAATAATTTATATTTTTAATCTCAACTTTAATAGAATTCAAACCCGCAATTACACTCACTGATTCAAACTCCTTGATTAGTCATACTCAAGAGCGGTCGTACAAAGTGGGGGGTTCTATATCTTCAAACTGTATCTTTTGTGGATAGTACAATATCAAAAAATCAAATCTTAATCTAAGCCACAAATGTGTATATGTTGCTTGTCTGATATTTGCATCAAACAACTTCACAAGAAACATCTGCATCAAACTAACTCATGGTTTACGATATATTAGTATTTTTGAATGAATAACTATATTTACTAATCTAAATAATATCTGCATCAAACGTACTCCTCTTCAAAGTTCAAACTTGCATAATATATAAAAGAACTAAAATAAAATTTGCAACCATTTGTAATTAAATTGCTTGATAAATAAAACTTTTGGCTCATAAAAAAAAGACAACATAATAACAGTGCTTGTTAATTTTATTTACTTTTTTGTGAGTATAATTTATTCATAATTTTATACCAAATAAATTTATTTTTTTATTTTTTATATTAAGTAGACATCACTTATTATATAATATAAAATTATGAGTAAAATTAAAAATCCGGTAACGATTTATATTTGGATAGATGAAATGCATACAATAATTCCTTAAATGCAAACATTACACTGTTAAATGCACTCAATCACTCGTTCACTGTACATACTAATTAAGTAAATTAATAGGTTTAAGTTTTTTCTTTTTTTTTCTCTTGAAAAAGAAAAGCTGTTTTCTTTTTTTAGCCAACATGTGGAATTCCACCAAAACACCAGGCATTCCAGGGCACCCCGCACAAGGCCGTGACGTTTTTGTAAAGGACAATATTTCATGCAATAGGAGAACTTGTGTTTCATAATTAAGCATTAATTAGTTCTTTTTTTTAGTAGAAGCATTAATTAATTCTTATTCATATGCAATCAAATATCAAACAAATTAAAAACTTTTCGTCGCAGGGGCCTCTATCGCCATTTTGCTGTGCTTGCAAAACTCACACGCACACACACACACACACACAAACATGGTTGTACTGATTTTGGTTGATTTAGAACACAAGAAATAATTAATGATTAATTTGTTAGTTATTAATAAAAAACAGAAAGCAGGTCGGAAGTTTGAAACCTCCAAAAAGAACTTTGCCCCCGAGCCTAAAAAATTTCTGAGAATTTGCACGTGACCCCCACCACCTGCCTGCTCCCATAGGGCAGGAGACAACTGGTCTAACATAAGACCATTTGGTTAAATGTTGTTGTTTCTATTCTACACCAAAGCATTAAGAATATGCATAGGGTGGTTGAATGACAGTGGCAGAGACAAAAGCCGCAGAAAGGTGTGTGTGAAGTGTAGCTTTGATGTATTTGTTAGGCGTAAAACATTTTCTTTTGTCACCTTGCAATTCATTAAAGCCTAAAAAGGAAGGTCTTCACTGTAAAAGTTGTTAGATGTTTGGTGGAGTTAAATATATTCTTTCTTTTTTTAATATTAGACTATACTGTAATTATCTAAATAATTCAAAAGTTATCCTGAAAATAGGGGTAATATTCTATGACAGAATTGTGAGGTACCACCTCTATCTTTTCATTTTTTAGATTAAAAAAAAAAATTACTATATATATCCAACGGTGCGCATTGGACTGACGCTGCGACGCATCCTACTCTATTATTCTCATTCTCTTCAATCCTAATTCTCACGCCATTAGTTTTTCGAAACAGTGGAATTAATTTAATAATAAATATGAAAAAAATCTTCAAAATGAAACTCGACTAAAAGATTCAAATAAGAACAGTTTTATGCTACATAAACTCAAATAAAGAGAAAAATATAGCAAGATCCTTCACAACTAAATTATTTTCACAATTCAATCCCATAACTTTTATATACAATGAAGTAATCTCATTGTAGGTAAGGGAAGAGACTGAGGTTCAAACATTAGACTCTCCAAAGACACAAATTTTCTACCACTTCAATTAAGTTAGATCTTTATTGTTATTTATTTTCATAGACCCGTCAATATTTATGCGAGAATAATATCAGCCAAAGGAGTTAACAATTGTTTAAATGTCAGTGCCTCCCCTCTTTTGTACTATTGAAGTGAGTTGGTTCCTCCCTTCGGATCATTCCCTACCACTTGGTGATTCCGCGTGCCCGCTATGGTACATGAAAGATCATGACAATTTGTGTCAACCACCCTCTGCTAATCAGAGGATTATTTGTTTATTAGGAGACTATAAAATACACTTGGTCATAATAATAATACATGACCGGAAAAAAAAAAAATTGTAAGCAGAGACATGATCATGTTGGCAAATTCTTGAGCGGAAATTGGTTTCTTCAATTGGTTGTGGTTGATCATGTTCGCAAAACATTCAAATACATGTGAACTCTTTCTCCTTTTTCTTGTCCTCTTATTGTGATTTTTGTCTCTTTTTTATGGGCGTGTAGTGTGCTTTGTATCTTTCATTCCTACTTACACAGCATGGCTCATCACCATCTTTCTCTTGCCCGCTTCAACATGTAGTGCATGTTTGTACATTTGTTTGCACAGATATTGTTGCTGGTTTATATTAAAAAAAGGCTAAAATCCTAAATTTGTAAGGCTCAATTATAAATACAATGTTTTTTTAGGTAAAATCGGTTCCCAATATTTTGGCTAAGGTCTAATTAAGGAAATAACATTTTTTTTTAGCAAAATCAGTCCCAATATTTTTATTATGAAATAATTCAGTACTTTTTTATTATCAGACTGTTTAATTTATCAAGAAGTACGTCATTTATTCAATCACCTCTTTATATCATATTTTTAATAACATTGTATCCTATAAAGAAGTGGTCTAACAGATAATATATTTTTTAATAAATTAAACAATCAGATAATAAAAAAATACTTAATTATTATACCAGTGAAAACATTATGATTGATTTTGTAAACAAAAATATTATATCCTTAATTAGACCTCAACCAAAACGTTAAGGGCCGATTTTATCTGAAAAAATATGGTATTTATAATTAAATTTTAATTTAAGCGTTAGATACTAATTTAAGATTTTGTACTTGAAAAAACTAATTGAATCTTTTTTTTTCAGCAGTATTAATTTTGTTGCTGCTATTTTTCAATTACGAAAAGGGTTGTACAAGGAAAAAGTTTGGCGGAAAGAAGCGGAGTTACCTTCTAGTTTGACGTGCGCTAGAGTTATTAAAAAAAAAAAAAAAACAAAAAGTAACTCTGTCTTGTTCCCACTCCCTGTTAGCCCCTCCCGTGCGTCTAAAATTACGAAAATACCCGCCACACGCCCCCCCTAAACCAACGCAGAATGCGTTGGTTGATGGAATGCTGGTTCATCATCTTATCTAAAAGCCTATGCCATAGGAAGGTAAAAAGGAAAATAAGTAATAAGCACAAACAAAGAATCAGCCAGTTACACAAACAATGAAATTGAAATACACATACAAAGAGAGAGAGAGAGAGAGAGAGAGAGAGAGAGAAGAGAGACCTGGTAACAAAGGAGCGCATGAAAGAATCAGGGTCAGAGGTTTTGAAAGCTCGGAGGAAGGACCACATGTTGCCAACGAAAGGCCAGCCCAGGTCACCTGGAGGAAGTGAATGCTGCTTTTCCCCCAGTTGGGTTTCATAGAGCCAACGATTGGTATTCTTCAGAATCCACTTCAGAGCCTTCGCAAAACCAATTACGCTTAATATGATCCATACCCAGAAGTTGAGGCAACCCCCCATTTCCATATTATTAACTTTTGAAATGATTCTTTGATGGGAAAAAGGAACCACCAAATTTGCCTCTTCTCAATGTTCAATTTCAGACACCTCAACCTCATTTATATATGTGTGTGTGTGTGTTGGTGCTACTGGTGTATAAGACAAGTGCTCTTTTTTTTATAAAAAAAAAAAAATACATATGTTTTTGTCCATTATGAAAAGTGCTTAGCATTTTTGGGACCCAAAATCTCCAATCTTAAATGATAAGTTTTGGGCGTTTAATAGAGATTCATTCCTCTCCTCCAGTTGTATCCTATGTACTTCACGGATACACTTTCCAGATACACTTTATTATTAGATATTTATTACTCTTACTCATATTTTTTAAGAAACCACTAAAGAGTCCTACAATTTGTTCATAGTTGATCCAGATTTCACTTTTTTATTTTTTTTATTAAAAATTAATTTTTAAATATACTTAATATTACTCTAAACATATTTAGTAATATCTTAAATTATGATTTAATTTTTTTTGGTAAATGTTGTATGGATGCAATATGGTCAAGTTGTATGACCATACATTTTTTATGTATTTTTTTATAAATATACATAATCTTATATCATGTAAATTCACCTCATGATTATTTTCTTTCAAGCAGACCTCACTAAATTTTTTTTTTTTTTTACCCACATTCAAAATTGAATTGCACATTATTTTTTAGGTTAAATACACTTAAACTCTTTGTGCTTTGTTTTTTCGCGTTTTACCTCAATGTGATTTCAATTTAGATTATTATAAGACATAGTGTTATACATCTGCCAACTTTTATTTTATTTTAGTGTAAGATTATGTATACTCACAAAAAGGAACCACAAAATTGCCTCTTCTCAATGTTTAATTTCAGACACCTAAACCTCATATATATTCATGTGTGTGTTGGTACTACTGATACATAAGAGAAATGCATTTTTTTTTAAATTTCTTTGTCCTTTATAAAAAGTGCCTTAGCATTTGGGACCCAAAAATCTCGAATCTTAAATAATAAGTTTTAGCAGTTAATACAGATACATCCCTCTCATCCACTTGTATCCTATGTAGTTTTTGGGAAAAAAAAAAAACTGTCCTATGTACTTTTGGGACACATTTTATTGTTAGATGATTGTAATTTTTATCCATATTTTTTGTGAGTATATATAATCTTAATCTTATACTATATAAATTTATTTGATCATTATTTTATTTCAATTGGATCTCACTAAAAGTTTTTTTTATTCATATTTAAAATTGAATTAATTAACTTGACTCACATCTTAAATAAGTTAAAATCTCCTACTTTCTTTTTTTTTTTTTTGGATGAAATGCACTTTAAACTCTCTGTGCTCTATCATTTTTTTTTCTAGTTTTACCTCCATGTAGTTTCAATTTAAATTATAAAACATAGTTTTAAAAATTGAATAGGACTACACTAACGATCAGACCGAAGAATCGGTAATCCAAAATTGAAATCAGTACCTTTTATACCATGCCTATCCTTGCCACCTTTAATACACAGAATCAAAACTCCTATGTGACTCACGGCAAATGGCATGGAAGAAAGCAAAATTTCTTTGAATTAGAGCATCAACTGGTGTCTCTTTTCTCAAGGACACCTGAAAATCAATATACACCTTTTAGTAATAAATTAACTACTATTTGTTTAAACCGTTTACATGGCTTTCCATGCATAAGGTTCCTTCTTTGAATTTTGTTCAAGAACAAATAGACACAACTTAATGGGTTCTATATTTGTGTCCAATGCCTTAACTTAAGAAATCCAATTCTTGTAGCCTCTAAGGCTACCACAAGGAGAACTGGCCACTAAGGCCTCCATAGTTTTTGTTTTTTATAATATAAGAAACAGTGTTTTCTTTAAAGAGACAACCAACATTTTTTTTTATTTTTTAGTTTTTTAACTGATAAAAGCATTTTCTGTCCTGAAATGCCACAAATCTCTATGTAAGGAAGATGTGTATTTGATACGCAAATTAGATAGTATGATATCAGATAGTATAGATCAATATAGCATGAGATATGCTAAATTATTAGTCTATATTATAACGTCAAATAACACAGAATAGTTATTTTATTTAATATTTAAATAATATGCGATAGAATAGCATAATATATCAAAATAATTTTTTTACCTTTACAAATAATTAACTTATATTTATTATTAATTTTAATATTTTTTATTAGAAATAGTTAAAATTAAGCAATAGTTATTAGGAGGGAGCAGAGAGAGAGGATGGGAGGAAGCAGGAGAGAGAAAGGAAAGAGAGAGAGAGAGAAAGGAGGAGAGAGAAAAGAAAGAGAGAGATGAGAAGTGAGAGAGAGAGCTGGGATGAGAGAAAGAAGAAGGAAGTAAGAGAAATGAGTTTTTTTAAAAATTTATATTAATTTTTTAAAAAAATATAAAACATATTAATTAAAATGATATTTTAGTAAATATATAATTTGTCAACACTAACCCATGAGGTGGAATAGACTAACCAATGAGAGTAAAAGGAATAATATTATATCATATTTATAAGATATTAAACTCGCACTAACATATCTTATACTTATCTTATTAATTAAGAGTGTTGTTTCATGAGATAGGATAGGATAGGATAGGCTAGTGGCCAACTATCCCACCTTAACTCATATTTGGTTGGTTAATAAAATAAGTATAGGATAAACTTGTGTGAACTTACTATCCCATGAATATGAGATAGTACTATCTCTCTAACTCATATGAGTTAGTCTATCGCACATCATGAACTAGTGTTAATAAATTATATATTTACTAAAATATCCTCTCAATTAAAATAAATTTTAAATATTTTTTAAAATATTAACATAAAATTTAAAAAATTCATTTCTGTCTCGTCTTCTCTCTCTTCCCTTCTCTCTCTCACTCCTCTTTTCCCTATTTCCTTTCTCTCTCCTCCCTCCTCTCTCTCACTCCTTGTCTCTCTCTCTCTTTCCTTTCTCTTTCCTCCCTCTTCTCTCTCTCTCACTCCTCATCTCTCTCTCTCTTCCCTTTCTCTCCCCTCCCTCCTCTTTCCTCCCTTCCTTTCTCTCTCCTCTCTCTCTCTCTCGTGCTCATTCTTTCATTTTTTTCATATAAATTTGAAAATTTATGTCTTAAAATTTATTTAATTTTTCCTCAAAAAATTTAAAAAATATTAATCTCTTTTTTTGATATTTTAAAATTTATTTTTATAAATAAAATTAATACTTAATTTTAAAAAATATTTTTTATACAAAAATAAAAAATTATAAACAATATAATGTATAATAACATGTAAAATAAATATTAATTTCATTACTTAATTTTAATTATTTTTAATAAAAATATTAAAATTAATAGTAAATGTAAATTAAGTATCTTTAAGGGTAAAAAAGTAATTTTGATATACTATACTATTCTATCTCATATCATCCAAATATTAAATAGGATAACTATTCTATACTATTTATTAACATCTAAACATAATATATGCTAGTATTCTAACTTATCATATACTATATTAGCGTATACTATCATATACTACACTATTCAATTTATATACTAAACGCACATTAACTAAACATGTGCTAAGATGAGATAGTTGACTTCTAACTTATGTTATTCTATCATGTTATAAAACAAATACACCCTTAGTGTACAGTGTCTCTGTTTCTTTTGTACCATAACAACAGTATCGGCACATCGGTTATAACATCCTTTTTGGTTCCATAATGCGCCTAACTAGATATGGGTCCATCCTAATGGAACGCAACTCTTGTTGTAATTTCAATTAATTATGTGACTGAAACAAGGTTTATAACCACATAACCACCAGAGACGCATTAACGAACCATCAAAACAATGCATCATCTTGGATACAAGACCCAAACGAACAACCATGCACTGGCGACAAGAGCCACTTTAGTTCTTTCCATTAATTCTTGTGTCTAAAAGACACCAAGCGAACAGGGAATTCCTCTGTCCGCTGGTTCTTGTCCAAGAACCATGAAGAAGCCGACACAACCATAGATGGATACAAGGATTTTTTTTTTTTGTAACTATCAGTAACACGCCAATAAAGAAAAGTTATAATCTACAACGCCGCTTTGGACAAGGAATATAAATTCCTTTGTCTAGTTCGGCTACTTAATGTTTGCTTGCTTCTATTTCCACCTCCCCACTTTAATAGTGGATTCGTTTCAGTATATATAGTAATAATGCACTTGCACACATGTAGACAAGCAGATTGTGATCGGATCACATTACAAGAGATGCACTTGGTCAAGTGCTCAGACGGCAAACGTGCCTGTGGACACAGAGGCATGGTATGATGTAAGAACTGTAAACACATGAAAAAAAAAAAAAAAAAAGAGGAGGCAATCTAGAAGGTCAGCTTCTAGAAAAAGAAGAAAAAAATTCAAAGTTAGGCACCGGCGAAGAAAAAAAAAAAAAAAAAAAAAAAGGTTAGCAAAAGGTTGGTGGCACAGTACCACACAGTGCCACCCAAAAAGCCTATAAATAGGCAGAACCAATGGCCATTTGCCAAGAGAGAAGAAAGACAAAAAAAAAAAACAAAGGACGGGACAGCAACAATTGCAAATTGGAATTGCAAATCCAATTTGCAATTGTCCCAAAGAGAAAACATTCTCTTCCATACGTTTTATATTTTAGGCATATACACTTTAGACACCATTAAGTGCGATCTTCTAAAGTAAAGGCCTAGAGTATTTATCATACACATTTTCAAAAATATTTTGGGTATACACTCTCCAGTCGCCTCAAATCAGAATCTGAGAGAGAAAATATCCAAAATATCAAAATACTGCAAATCCGGCTGGGATTAAGCCTCATACGGCCCTCAGCAAAGTCCAGGCAGCTCATCCGAGAACAAGTCCCCTCGACCCTCGGTGAAGTTAAGCCAGATCGGCTCAGATCAGGTCTCTGCGGTTCTTAACCGTAGTCAAAACGTCCAAATCAGATACAGTTTCAGTCTACCCAGTTCAAGAAAAAGCTGTGAAAATTATTTCTGTCAAGATTAAACTCGTGCAGCCCTTGACGGAGTCAAAAAAGGAACACTAATCGGAGGATCTACGGAGATCGAACCACGTAAATTTTCTTTTATTTTACAATTTTCAATTTGTAATTTATTTTTGTATTTTCGAGTTTAATTATTTTAGGCTCGAAATTTACGCGTTACAAATTTTTGGCACGCTCGGTGGGACAACTTCACCTCCCATCTCTTGTTCCTTAAAAAAAAAAAAAAACAAAACAAAAAAGGTAAAAGAAAAGAGCCGAAAAAAAAAAGAAAAAAAAAAAAGAAAAAAAAAAGGAAAAAAAGAAAAGAGCCGAAGAAAAAAAAAAAAAAAAAAGAGAAAAAGACAAAATAAAGAAAAAGACGAAAAAGGTAAAAAATTAAAAAAAAAAGTGAAAAAAAAAAATTTAACAAGGTATTCAGCACATCAAATGGCACCAAAAAGGAGTACAACCACTGCTTCAAAAAAGAAGGCAACTGCTCCACTGCCTGCATCAACTACCCTACCTGGGTACGCAGGACCACAAACCCGCGGACGGACACAGTTCCTTGCCACTCAATTGAGTCCACAGACTCGCGCAAGAACAAAGTTCCTCGCCACCAACAAAGTTAAAATTGAAGACTTGCAGCTCACACAGCAGTTAGATTTCTCACGTGACTCTGTCACTAAACAGAGGAGTCGATCACCTACCCCTACCGAAGTTAGGGGTAGAGCATCAAATTCTGCCCAACAGCAGAATCCGACCTATTCTGCACAAACGAACACAGAGGAAGAAGAAGATCCCTCTACTCCAGTCTTCTATAGAGCATCAAATTCTGCTGAACAACAAAATCCAACGCGTTGTGCTGAAACAAGTCAGGAAAGATCCGACGGGCCCTCTACAACAGTCTTCCGTGGAGAACCATCTACCGCCGCTGATGTCAGGCTGACCAACACCACCAGAATAGAAAAAATGTTTGCAGATTTAAACCGCGGATATTCACAGCTGATTAGCGGATATGTACAGTTGATTGAAAATATGAAGGAATTAAGACAGCAAATAGATGACGTCAACAAAGGGCTTCACCAAGCCCAACCCGCTGATGCAGTCAACCGCGAAGATCGTCCTCAATCATCTCGATTTGGGGGCACAGTTTTTAGCCAATCGGACCAACAGAAGGACGAGAGTACCGACTCAGCCACAAGCTCATTTCCAAGTGGGATGGGTCATGTCTAGTTCAAAAAAAAATGCTTTCATATTTTCAGGTCAGAAATGTATTTCGACCTGACCCAATAAAGTAGGTAAATTTCGAAATTACTGTTATGTCAAAAAAAAAAAAAAAGAAAGACACAAAAAAAAAACAAGAAAGAAAAAAAAAAAGCAAAACAATATCAAAAAAATTAGAAAAGAAAAGCCAAAAATTCAAAAAAAAAAAAGAAAAAAAGAAAAAAGTGCAAAAAAAAAAAGCACAAAAAAAAAAAGCACAAAAAGCACAAAAAGGCCAAAAAAAAAATGTCTGAAGTTCTTGTGCATTGTCAGAACCCTTCATCAAAATTCAAATTTAGATTCGGGGGCAAATCTCAAATCCCGACTCAAATTCAAAGCCAAACATAAACTCGGCTAAACTCGGGCTCAAAGCCCAAATCTAAATTCCAAGTCCAAATCCAGATTCGAGGGTAAAACTTAAACCCTGAATCAAAGTCCAGCTCAGCAGCTCAATAGCTCACCAAACAGTTCAGTAGCTCAACAGTTCAGCAGCTCACCAAATAGCTCAGCAACTCAATAGCTCAACAACTCAGCAGCTCAACAGCTCAGCAGCTCACCAAACAACTCAGCAGCTCAACAGCACAGCAGCTCACCAACTCTCCGGCTCCACAGCTCACCAGTTCAACAAAATACTCCTGTCTCGCACGAGTATAAAAGGCGAACAGCTCCACAATTCAACACTCCTGCCTCGCACGAGTATAAAAGGCGATAATCAATCCATCAACAGCAGCACTCCTGCCTCGCACGAGTATAAAAGGCGATAATCAATCCATCACAGTTTAGCACTCCTGCCTCGCACGAGTATAAAAGGCGATAATCAATCCATCACAGTTTAGCACTCCTGCCTCGCACGAGTATAAAAGGCGATAATCAATCCATCAACAGCAGCACTCCTGCCTCGCACGAGTATAAAAGGCGATAATCAATCCATCACAGTTCAACACTCCTGTCTCACACGAGTATAAAAGGCGACAATACAACAATGCAGACCCTAACAGGTGAGAAGCAGCCACAGCCTGCCGAACTTTGCCTGTAGGAGGCTCCATCTGCAAGCACCATCCCATTCCTACACTATGTGTCGAAGTCACGACGTCTAGAAGGTTAGCCCCCTTTTTTCCTTTTTTATTATTGTACTAATCTTAAATAGGAGGAAGGACATACCCAACCCGAGTCAGAAGTGCTTCGAAGACAGGCTTATCCAATCAAACAAAGAAGGTGAAGTCAGAGGCTCTACATTTCATGTCACAATCAGCGAGGAGGCAGAGTCTGACTCATCAGACGGTGAAGTAAAGGAGGCTCCCCCGGAACTTGAAGATGGTGGCCAAGCAACTGTTGATGAACTCAAGGAGGTCAATCTTGGCTCTTCGGAAGATCCTCGACCTACATTTGTAAGTGCTTTACTTACTGCAGAAGAAGAACAAGAATATGTTCAGGTATTAAGTCAATACAGGGATGTGTTCGCATGGAGTTATAAAGAAATGCCTGGACTTGACCCGAAAATTGCGGTGCATCGTCTAGCAGTAAAGAAGGGTGTTCGTTCTGTTAAGCAGCCACAACAACGGTTCCGCCCGGAACTCATTCCACAAATCGAGGAGGAGGTGAACAAGCTGATCAATGCTGGCTTCATCCGAGAGGTCACCTACCCAACGTGGATTGCCAACATAGTCCCGGTAAGAAAGAAGAATGGACAGTTGAGGGTATGTGTTGATTTTCGAGATCTTAACAAGGCCTGCCCGAAAGATGACTTTCCATTGCCCATAACGGAGATCACAGTCGATGCAACAACGGGTCACGAAGCATTGTTATTTCATGGATGGTTCTTCAGGCTATAACCAAATCAGAATGGCACCAGAAGACGAGGAGTTGACAGCATTCCGCACCCCAAAAGGTATATACTGCTACAAAGTTATGCCATTTGGATTGAAAAATGCTGGCGCCACTTATCAACGTGCTATGCAAAAAAAATTTTGATGACATGCTGCACAAGATTGTAGAATGTTATGTTGATGACTTAGTTGTAAAGACTAAGAAGCGCAAAGACCACCTCGAGGATCTCAAGACAGTGTTCGAAAGAATTCGGAGGCATCAGCTCAAAATGAACCCTCTCAAGTGCGCATTCGGTGTCACATCAGGAAAGTTTCTTGTATTCGTGGTGCGCCATCGTGGAATCGAAGTTGATCAGTCAAAGGTTGAGGCAATTCAAAAGATGCCTGAACCTAAAAACCTGCATGAGCTGCGAAGTCTACAAGGAAAGCTGGCTTACATTCGCCGTTTTATCTCCAATTTAGCTGGGAGATGTCAACCTTTCCATCGGTTGATGAAGAAGGATGTCAACTTCGAGTGGGACGAAGCTTGCAGCAAAGCCTTTGAGAGCATAAAGAAGTACCTTTCCAATCCACCAGTCCTGGGAGCTCCAATTCAAGGAAAGTCGTTGATTCTCTACATTGCAGCGCAGGAAAAATCTTTGGGAGCCCTGCTTGCACAGGAAAATGAGCAGGGAAAGGAAGTCGCCCTGTACTACTTGAGCAGAACACTAAATGGTCCGGAGCTAAGTTATTCGCCTATTGAAAAGACATGTCTAGCACTGTTCTTTGCCATTGACAAGCTGAGGCACTACATGCAAGCTCACACGGTACGTCTCATTGCCAGAGCTGATCCTGTCAAATATATCTTATCTAGACCAATCTTGTCAGGACGACTTGCCAAGTGGGCAGTAATCCTACAAAGCTACGATATTGTCTACGTGCCTCAAAAAGCAGTCAAAGGACAAGCTCTAGCAGACTTCCTTGCAGATCACCCTATTCCGTCCTATTGGGAGTTCACAGATGATCTTCCAGATGAATAGGTCTTTTACATTGAGACACTCCCACCATGGACGATGTTCTTTGATGGTGCAGCAAGGCGTGATGGTGCTGGTGCCGGCATAGTGTTTGTCACTCCTCAACGACAAATACTACCATATGCTATCATTCTCGGTGAGTTATGTTCAAATAATGTTGCTGAATACCAGGCTTTGATCATCGGTCTTCAAATGGCTGTCGATATGAAGATTCCAACTATAGAAGTCCATGGAGATTCCCAGCTCGTCATCAACCAACTTACAGGATTGTATGATGTAAAGAAAGAGGACCTTGCGCCTTACCATCAACGTGCTCGACAGCTAATGGATGAATTTGAAAGCATCACCTTGGAGCATGTGCCTCGACGAGAAAACACTCAGGCAGACGCATTGGCTAACCTGGCCACCTCTCTTGCAAAGTCAGAAATCCAAGCTACAGTTGTTGCCGTATGCCAGAAATGGATAGTGCGGCAGAAGGATGATGAAGAAACTACAGCAGCCAACGCTGTATCTGTACGTCTCGCGGAGGACGAGGATTGGCGCCAACCAATCATTGACTACCTACAGCACGGGAAGCTGCCCGAAGATCGTCGTCATAAGACAGAAATTCAACGACGAGCTCCCCGCTTCATATATCTCAAGGATGCTCTGTATCGAAGGTCTTTTGATGGAGTTTTACTTCGTTGCCTAGGCAATGAAGAGGCAAAACAGGCTCTCAATGAAGCACATTCTGGTGTTTGTGGCGGACATCAATCGGGGCCTAAGTTGCACTTCCAACTCAGAAGGATGGGATACTACTGCCCAACCATGGTACGTGATTCCATTGAGTTTTCTAAAACTTGTCAAGCTTGTCAATTTCATGCCAATCACATACATCAACCACCGGAGCCACTGCATCCAACTGTCTCATCCTGGCCCTTTGAAGCTTGGGGTCTCGACTTAGTGGGGCCCTTGCCAAAGTCATCCCTGGGTCACCTGTACATCCTCGCAGCAATCGACTACTTCTCAAAATGGGCTGAAGCTATTCCACTTAGAGAGGTAAAGAAGGAGCATGTTGCCAATTTCATCCGGACTCAGCTGATCTATCGCTATGGAGTCCCTCGATTCATCATCACTGATAATGGTAAACAGTTCTACAACAGCTTAATCGACAAGCTCTGCGAGAAATTCAAGTTCAAGCAGTACAAGTCATCCATGTACAATGCCCCAGCAAATGGCTTGGCTGAAGCATTCAACAAGACCTTATGCAACCTGTTGCGGAAGGTAGTCTCTAAATCTAAAAGAGATTGGCATGACAGAATTCCGGAGGCATTATGGGCGTATCGTACAACTTACCGGACTCCAACACAGGCGACGCCATACTCACTTGTCTACGGTGTCGAAGCAATACTGCTGTTGGAAACACAGATTCCATCCCTGCGCATGGCTGTTCTGGAAGGACTCACACAGGAGGAGAATGCTCGCCTACGTCTGGATGAGTTAGAAGCTCTCGATGAAAGGAGGCTCGAAGCACAACAGCAACTTGAGTGCTACCAAGCCCTGCTCACCAACACGTTCAACCGAAGGGTCCGCCCTCGATCTTTTCAAGTTGGAAACCTTGTTCTTGCAGTGCGACGGCCCATCAACATGAAGCATCGGCCTGGTGACAAGCTTACTTCCAAATGGGACGGGCCATACCTAGTGCAGGAGGCCTATACTCACAACGCTTACATGTTGTCAGACCAAGAAGGCGTCCGAATCAGCCCAATCAATGGTAAATTTCTGAAACAGTATTATGTGTAAATATGTTTGAAAAAAAAAAATCAGAAAAAAATCAAAAAAATCAAAAAAAAAAAAAGAGGAAGAAAAAAATCAAAAATAAAAAAAATCAAAAAATCGGAAAAAAAAAAAAAGAGTTCGGAAGTCCCGATCTGAAAGTTCAAGCGAAAATCCAAACCCAAAAATCCAAACCCAAACACTTGAGCCCAATTCAGAAAACACAAAACCTAAGTCCAAAACCCAAACACCAAATCCAAAAAATCCAAATCCAAAACCCAAACACTCAACCCAAATCCAAAAATCCAAATCCAAAGCCCAAACACTCAACCCAAATTCAATTCAAAGCCCAAAGCCCAAAAAATTCCAAGTTCCAGACACAGTCCAAAACCCAAGTTCAAAATCCAATCCAACTCCTGGCCCGCATGAGTATAAACTGTGAACGGCCCAAAAATATAAAAGCGACGGAGGGTTTGAGTCTGAAACTCAGCATCAGTCTCAACCGATCTTCACCACACACCAGACCTTTGCTCCTCTGCCACAAGAAAGATGGAACCAGTTGCAGAACCTCAAGACAAGGGAGAAGAAAGGTCACCCCGCACAAGGTGGCAACCAACCACGGCACAACTGCAAATTCTGGAGGAAGTCTTCCACAACAATGGAGGTATTATGCCTAATGCATCTCAGATTTACCAATTTGTCTCACGATTGCGCCCACTCGGGGCAATCGAAGGAAAAAACGTATATTTTTGGTTCCAGAATCGGAGACATAGGGAAACAGTGGCGCTGAGAGATGGTATTTCCAAAGCACAGTCTGTCGTTCCTATAGTAGATCTCACCAGTACAGCTTCACCCTCAAATGAAGCCGGCCCAAGTTCTACCACTGCAATGGTCTCTCCACGGTACGTTCATCAAAGCCGTAGCCTATGGGAGCATGCATACTGGTCCTGGTGGTTTCACGGAGTCAGCCAAGGGTTCATCCCTCCTAGATACTTAAGTCTAGGAGGAACTTTTCTAGCAGAAGGGAGTCATTCCGGCAAAATTTTGCCTCTTTTTCCAGAATATTCCGGCAGCATCAACCAGCTGGAAAGCAACGTCGACGTCGACGTCAACATCATCGGCCCACCAGACGAGGTCGAGCTTGACTTGGAGTTGCACCTCGGGCCTCGCTAGGACGGCCGACAAGATAAGATGCAACGACTTTGGCAGCACGGCAACGACTTCTGCAACACACGGTAACGACTTTCGTGACACGCGTCAGCCGCTGCCTCTTTTGTCTCTTATGCAGGAAAAGGACGTGGAGGACCCTACTCGATTCTGCGTACCTTCTTTTTGACTTTTCAAAAAAAAAAAAAAAAAAAAGAAAAAGAAAAAAACCTTTATCGTATGTATATATATCTTGCATTCCCGAGTTGAAATACTCACCCCTCAGCTCTTCTTTCTCAAAAGAAAATGGCTAGTCTCTGCACTTGTCTCAGGAAGTTCTTCGATCAAGAAGTTGGAGGCGCACGAGCTAAGAAAAGAAGGAGTAGTCTTCCTCGAGGGATCCCTAACGCCATCGGTGTCATGGAGTTCCAACTACTCTCCTTAGTTCACAACTACCACAGAGGGATGAGACGCTACAATCATCCTAATCTTTCTTTGGATACAGCGACGTACAGGGAAGTTCCAACTACTCTCCTTACGTCGAAGCAGACTTGGAAATCATCACTACAGTCAGTCTCTCTGTGAGCCGGTCTTGAAGTTCCAAGGTCCTGGGCCTTCCTCTTGGGGAGGTTCAAGTTCTTTGCTTACCGGATCATCCTCACCAGAGCTCTGGAACTTTAAGACATATAAAAAATCCTTTGCGGGCTATGGAAGCTCGAATGCACCTGGAGCCAGAAGGTCAATTTTTATATTGGCTGGGGTGCTAACTTTCTCAAGATCGTATCGGGTTCCTATTGCGATCCAACAACAGCAGACATAGACAGAGTTAGAAGACTTCAACGTTCAATGTTCATCAGGACATCTCAAGTTTCAAACTGGACTTCAAGACTTGGTGCGGATCACGTCTGTAAAGTTCTTCCTTACCGACCCTTGAAGTGGGGGCATTTGTAAACACATGAAAAAAAAAAAAAAGAAAAGAGGGGGCAATCTAGAAGGTCAGCTTCTAGAAAAAGAAAAAAAAAATTCAAAGTTAGGCACCGGCGAAAAAAAAAAAAAAAAAAAAAAAGGTCAGCAAAAGGTTGGTGGCACAGTACCACACAGTGCCACCCAAAAAGCCTATAAATAGGCAGAACCAATGGCCATTTGCCAAGAGAGAAGAAAGACAAAAAAAAAAAACAAAGGACGGGACAGCAACAATTGCAAATTGGAATTGCAAATCCAATTTGCAATTGTCCCAAAGAGAAAACATTCTCTTCCATACGTTTTATATTTTAGGCATATACACTTTAGACACCATTAAGTGCGATCTTCTAAAGTAAAGGCCTAGAGTATTTATCATACACATTTTCAAAAATATTTTGGGTATACACTCTCCAGTCGCCTCAAATCAGAATCTGAGAGAGAAAATATCCAAAATATCAAAATACTGCAAATCCGGCTGGGATTAAGCCTCATACGGCCCTCAGCAAAGTCCAGGCAGCTCATCCGAGAACAAGTCCCCTCGACCCTCGGTGAAGTTAAGCCAGATCGGCTCAGATCAGGTCTCTGCGGTTCTTAACCGTAGTCAAAACGTCCAAATCAGATACAGTTTCAGTCTACCCAGTTCAAGAAAAAGCTGTGAAAATTATTTCTGTCAAGATCAAACTCGTGCAGCCCTTGACGGAGTCAAAAAAGGAACACTAATCGGAGGATCTACGGAGATCGAACCACGTAAATTTTCTTTTATTTTACAATTTTCAATTTGTAATTTATTTTTGTATTTTCGAGTTTAATTATTTTAAACTCGAAATTTACGCGTTACAAGAACATTACCCACTAGGCCACTATACAATATATAGACAACCATCATGCATATACAACTATATATCTGTTTTGCATGCACGTACATGACAATACCTTTTGCATGACACATATAGAACACATGGCCATTCACGTATATAACTATTACTATGCAGAAGTGACTGTTCATGTATAAAACTACCATGCATGTATACGGTATACCCAATGGGTCAAGGATTCTGCAAATCCTTTCTTTTATAAAGACTCATGAAACTTTTTTATTATAAAATTTCTCTCTTGGCCACAAATTATGCAATCATATAATTCTTCATTATGCACACAATGGTATTTAGAAAATATAAGTAGTCAAGAATTAATAATTATAATTTATTCCATGCCTTTTTCTTCTAAAGTCCTAAACCCATGCATATCCCTTTTCTGTTTTATATTTTTATACTCCATTTAAAACAATTAACCATTTTCTTTAAGACCACTAATTCTTTGTCTTTTTCTTTAGGCCATGACAAGGCACCCATTTATGCATGACCATTTATTTTATCAAACTGTCAAAACATATCATCGTCATATCTTTTTTTTCATGCACAAGCGCCACAGATGTTTAACCAAGGAATTAATCCACATGATGATGGCTTTTTCCATGCCAAAACTTCATATTAACTAGACCTCAATAGTTTATCCGAATACTCATTCACAATGGCATTTATTTTATAAAAGTCATGTCCAACAGCATACAAATGGCATTCCAGAAATATTAACTTTAAAAAAAGAAAGACCTACCTTAATTCTCTAAAAGTTACTCGAACCTTTCATGATGTAAGCAGTTAAATCTTTTAATGTTCGAATCACGAAAAATAAAATTTGTCTTAAAATTGTTAGAATAAAAAAGAAGGTAAATTATAATATAAAAAAATTTATTTCAAGTTGTATAACAATATCATTTTCGTTAAGGTAAAACTTGCCCTTATATCACTACAAACATGTTAAAGTAAATTTTCTCACATGATATAATGAAATATACTTAATTACAGTTTGCACTATTAAAATCAAGTCCATAAGAAGTAATTGTACTATCTGAAATTGCTCTCAAAATGTGAATAAATTTTTCTATCTTATCTATATCTACATGAATAGTCAAATCACATATTTATAAGGAAATTAAGTTGGTAATTATTTGGTCAAGAAATACTGTGTTTTAGATTTAATAGATACGACTCTTTTAATATGTCTCTTCATCAATAAATACGTATCGATAACTACCGAATTAACTTGAGAATGCGACTATTTATATTTTAAAATTTTTCTAATAACATTAATCCAATATTCTTAGGTTCCAACTCAAAACCCGAACAATGCCCAATATCTTTCTTGGAGCATCTCACGGCTATTGCGGTGGAGTGGACCTCGCTTTGCAGGGTACGTCCTTAATGACAAAGTCAGGTGTTAAACAAAACGCTGCCAGCCTTCTGTATCCTTTTTTATTTGGACTTTTCATCAGCTAATTAGGGTGAGGGGCCATCAAATCCCGCATGTATATTCTAGATAGCATCATTCTGGAGGTAATCCTTTCAATCATTCTAAAAAACAGAGGTTATGCTATGCAATGAAAATAAGAAATAGTCATAAAAAAAAACATCGAATTCGGCCACAGTGGCCAAGAAGAAGAAAAATCTGTGCCAGAAAATTTATCTGTAAAAAAAAAAAAAAAACAAAAGAAAAATAAGGGACGCTGGCATAAGAGCTTGTTAGCATGCCCACCGAAATTTTATAAATTATGAATTTCATACTTCTAGCCATTCCGAAGCCGAAAGTAGGAACCTCGAAGATCCATCGCTTTATTTTTGTTGCCAAATTTTTTGGTAGAGGTTGCTCTTGATAAAATGCAAAGACATTAGAGTGCCACACTGGCACTCAGTTTCTTGTTGGATCAATTAAACTTTTAGCTTAGCCAAAACAAAGAAAAAGATAGAAAAAGAGCATGATAGATATGCGATTTTTCATTTGATTGACTTTTTTTTTGTGTGCAATATACTTTACTTATAATCTTATATTATACTATAAATGAAATCTATTTGAAATAAAAATTAAAAAATTAAATTTGTGTGGTATAAGATTATACTTTAAAAAAAATGAATAAAATAACAAACGCTTAAAAGATAGCCATAATTTCCTTAAATTTCGAAACTTCTTAGGAATTACCATTGTAACTGAGCATACAAGACCATGATAATAAACAGCTTTATTGAGAGTTCTTATTTAATCAGCAATATGCTCTCCCTGTAGATATGTTTTTCCTTATACAGGTGAAGTTGAAATTTTCCTGATTCTTGCCAAGCAGTTGTCTTTTGGTCTCGTATGAGGCAAGTACATGATCCCACTCTTTGGATTGCTTCGTTCGAGTCTATTTAACATCAAAGGAAAAACAAATAAACGTTAAAAAACGAAGCGATCATGCAAAACGAAAAATGCACTTGGAAATGTTTATACAGGTTGTTCGTGCATGATCATATCTTTGGAAATTGCATATTGGGGCTCTCAAATTTAATCCAAATTCATTTCTTCTTGTAGGAAAATAAGAGTATATTTTAAAAAGTTAAAATTCAAATGAGAAAGAGAAGCCAAGGTCAACATAATAAGAGTATAGTTAAGAGGCTAAAATCCTTTATGAAAAAGAGAAGTCAAATTTTATTTGTGTATAAATCAACATGTTCTTTATGTTTCATAAAATAAAATACCAACAAAAAGTCTTAAGCAACCCACACACAAGGTTAATATGAGTGCGCCCATGCGATCCTACGTGGTAGAAGCTAGCCTTGACTAATCCACCCTCGAGCTAGTCGTTTTATTTATTATTGGAGAATTATTATCTGCTCATTATAACCATAATTCTTACTTATAAGATATAAAACCTGAAGCAATATTATAATGATTATTTTTATTTTTCTTCTAAGAACGCAAATTATCATCCTCCTGTTCTCCTCTCTTATTTTCTCTTGCTGAAAGTTGTTAAGTTAGTCAAATTAGAGTTGTTTGTCACCTCCCTATTTGAAGTACACATTAGTGAAACGGTCTGTTGTATCCTGAGAGGATAGTCGCTGTCACCTGCTGTATTGTATCAATACGATAATAGTGACAAAAACTATCCTTAAAGACAATACTTTGCATGCCTCGGACATTTTGTATTCTTATTTGTTTTTATTTGCATTCATTTACTGTTATTTTACTTTATTATTTCTAATAGTTCGCAATCATTTAATTCTATGGACTAATGAAAACTTCATTCATGGACATGCTAGCTTACATAAACTGGTAACTGATAGAAGGTAGAAGGAACTGACCGATAGTTAAGGAGGAAATAGTGCAAAAAAATGGCGATCTCAAGCTTGGCAAGGTCGTTTCCAGGACAAAGTCTAGTGCCAGCTCCAAAGGGAAGAAAGGATCCTGCTTTGGGTGTAAAATTCTGCACCCAAAGTCAAGTAGAGTAAAACTGTCACACATGAAGAACATGCATAGATCCACATCTGACTAATGCAGCTAGGCATGTAAAGGCCCTGTGCCAATTAGTTTGAAGTAACAAAATCCAGAGTCAAAGTCACTTACATCCCATCTGGAAGGATTGAATTCCGATGGATTTGGATAGATATCTGGATCCAGGTGAACATTCCTGAACCATACCAGAGCTCTCCAACCCTTAGGAACGGTATAACCTGAGGCATAAACCATTTTTGAGTCAATACCTAATTTGTCTTGGATACTCAAAATTGACACTCTCTTTTGTTCACTAATGCAGTGCATTTTAAACCCCTAAAAGCATGGATATGAAAGCTGGGGTCGTATGAAGAATATGGTATGCCCCGAGACATATTGACACCTTAGAGCAACATCAGAACAAAATTCAAGGTGTGAACTGACCGCCTATGTTGATATCTGCTCTTGCCTGTCGGAAGACCGTAATGGAGAACGTTATTAAACGAAGCACTTCATCAATCACCTGAAAAATTTCATGACATCAACAGATTTGTAATTAGTGTGTGAATGGTGCTGGAGGGGGACCAACGGAATGCAAATGACAATTGACAGTCAAATTGCCTTGGAAAAATAGTCCATTTCTCGAATTTCCTTGAGCGACAATCCCTTCTGTGTCGGGGGCCTCCTTTTCACGATCTGCTCTTGCTCTTCCTAAAACGTGCCAACAACCAATTTAAAAATTTGGATCCTATGTCACAAGAAACTAAGCTGGAAAAGTCGGGCTTCATTCCATGATCAAAGGGAGACCTATGAATTAACAGAAGATACATAGACTTTTAACTGTTATTTGATTTGAGATGTTTGGTTTATACGTAGCTTTACCACTCATCCCACATTCCATAGCAAGAAATAAAGCACAAAATAAGGAGTTAAGAAAGTTTCTTTAATTGAATTTGGAGAATGACTAGCTATAACAAATTTAAGGCATTGAATTACATACTTGCAAACAAAGCAATTCTATCGATCTGCAGGCAAGCATACAAATCTATCTAAATTCTCTTGTCCAATGGAACATGCAATTGTGCTTACAATGTATGTGTGCTTGTGTTTGCATACTTTTGTGCATTTAATGAAAATGCATGTTTTGAATGGTTTGATGTTCGATTCCACTCTATGATCTATCAAGGCTAAGAAGTATTGATCTAAGCTAGATCAATATAGGATTGAACAGCAACGATTGAGTCTGTTACCTTGGCTTTCTTGAGAAATTTTGGATGTTCCTGAAGCAAAATGGTAGCCCACATTGTCATATGGCCAGACGATTCATGGCCAGCATTCAAGTACATGAGCAGCACATCAATGATCTCTTCGTCGCACAATTTTCTACCATGATCATCCTCCACATCCATCAGAGCATCCATCATGTCTTTCTTGTTACTCAAAACACCATCCTTTCTCAGGTTCCTTCGCTCAGTCAATACAGATTGCAATATTGCCACAAGTTTTTTGCGAGCCTGAAATGTCAAAATTCCATTTTGTCACAAATAAGAACACAACAATGAAATTCACAACAGCAAGTTAAAACCTTCATATGTTAAATTTTTCTTGTTTGTAGTACAAAAACTAGAGCAATTTATGCATAGTTGGAACGAGTGCTAAGAATATTTCAGGATAGCAAGTAATGAGAAGATGACCTTGAGTGCTTTATGATACGCAAATCCAGGAAGATTGATTGCCATGGCTCTGATCCCATAATTAAGTGCAGTATATTCCCTCTCCAAAGCCTCCAAGCTCGTCTCACTCTCAGAGCTGAGAAAGATATACGTAATTATCCTGAAAGTAAGTTTTCTCATGTGAGTCAGGAACTCAAATTCTCCCATAGTGGACCATTTTTGCAAGGCAGATATCACAATTTCTTCTATATAGCCAACGCACGTCGACAAAGTTTCATGGCCATTAACTGGAGCAGCAGTGAGGCGGCGAAGACGCTTGTGCTCTTCATATGATATGCCAACGAAGGATTTCTTTCCGATGAGCTCCATTGTGGCGAGAGGCCAACCGGGCTCGAATGCTTCGTCGTCATTCAGAACTCTTCTGCATGATTCAGGTGAAGTCACAAATACACAAGGTTCCCCAAACATGAACCCCTTGTAGATTCCAGTACGTCCAAATCTGCATTTGATTAGAAACCGGCTAGATTAAGAGCAATGTTCTGTTATTTGATGTATGTTCTTTCTTTTTTTTTTTTTTTTTTTGGCATTGGAGCTGGTAATATAACAATAGGGCAGGGGGAGTGTGGGGGTTGGAAACAGGATTCAGCAATCAGTAATCCGTAACATCAAATAACAATAGCAATCAGTAACAGCGAAGTATAAGATATAAAAATATATTTTTTAATATGATATATTTATATAGATTAAATATTTAAATTAGACATTTCATTATTTAACAGCAATAACAAATAGAAAATTAATCAAATACTTCATTAATTTTATCAGCAATCAATAGAAAGAAACAGAATTCAACAATCAATAATTCATAGCAGCAGTAACAACAATCAGCAATAGTAACATCCAATAAATAACCTAAACAGACCATTAGTTCCTTCTTTGGGATCATTCCTTCCCCCTTGGTGATTCCATACCCGCTAAGGTACAAGAAAGATCATGACAATTTGTGTCGTCCACCCTCGACTAATCAGAGGATTATTCGACTATTAGGAGTCTTTAAGGTAAACTTGGGCATCATAATAATAGATGACCCAAAGAAAATGAAAACTTGTAAGCAGTGACATGATCATGTTGGCAAATTGTTGATGGAAAATTGGTTTCTTTAATTGGTTGATCATGTTGGCAAAATATTCAAAGGCGTGATCTCCTTCTCCCTTTTTTTTCTCTGATATTATGATTTTTTCTCTTTTTTTGTAGGTGTGCAGTGTGCTTTGTTTCTGTCATTCCTACTTGCACTGCATGGCTCATCGCCATCTTTCTCTTGCTACTTCAACATGTAGTGCATGTGTGTACATTTGTTTGCACACATATTGTTGCTGGTCTATATAAAAAAAAACAAAGTGGATCTTTTTTTTTTTTTCAGCCAGTTACACAAACAATGAAATTGAAACCCACACACAAAGAGAGAGAGAGAGAGAGAGAGAGAGAGAGAGAGAGAGAGAGGGAGAGAGGAGAGACCTGGTGACAAAGGAGCGCATGAAAGAATCAGGGTCAGAGGTTTTGAAAGCTCTAAGGAAGGACCACATGTTGCCAATGAAAGGCCAGCCCAAGTCTCCTGGAGGAAGTGAATACTGCTTTTCTCCCAGTTGGGTTTCATAGAGCCAACGATTGGTATTCTTCAGAATCCACTTCAGAGCCATTGCAAAACCACTTACGCTTAATATGATCCATACCCATGAGTTGAGGCAAACCCCCATTTCCATATTATTAACTTTTAAAGTGATTCTTTGATGGGAAAAAGGAACCACCAAAATTGCCTCTTCTCAATGTCTAATTTCAGACACCTCAACCCCATATATATATACATGTGTGTGTTGGTACTAAAGATACACAAGAGAAGTGCTTTTTTTTTTTTATAAAAAAAAAAGAAAAAATTTCTTTGTACATTATGAAAAGTGCTTAGCATTTGGGACCCGAAATCTCGAATATTAGATGATAAGTTTCAGCAGCTAATACAGATACATCTCTCTCATCCGCTTAGTGTCCTATGTACTTTTGAGACACATTTTATTAGTAGATGATTGTTATTTTTATTCATATTTTTTTTGAGTATACATAATTTTATATTATATAAATTTATTTTATCATTATTTTATTTTAGTTGGATCTCACTAAAAGTTTTTTTCCTCGCTCACCTTTAAAGTTGAATTAATTAATGTGAATCACATCTTAAATAAGTAAAGTTAAAATTCCCTACTATTTTACTTTTTGGATGAAATGCACTTAAACTCTCTGTGGTTTTTTTTTTTTTTTTTGGCACTTTACCTCCATGTGATTTTAATTTTGACTATAAGACAATTTTGAAAATAGGACTAGCCTAATGGTCAGACCGAAGAACCGGAATCCGAAATTGAAACCAGTTCTATTTTCTTATTCGACCGAACAAGCAAGCAAACTGGAAACAATTGTTTCAACCAGATTTAACCAGATGTGTCGGAGGACTGTTAATGCAGCAAACTGGGCAAGTCATTTTTAGTCTGCAAAATGGAATGTCTCAATTGTTAAAATTAGAAAACATAAGACTCTAATAGCGTAACTTGAAATTGTAGGAAGATAAAATGCCAAAGAGGAAACTCACAAAGAAACTAGAAACATTTTAAATTTTTTTTTTTAACTTGGTAATACATAACTAATGTTACTATGTTAATTGTGAGCGTGAGAGGGCAATGCACGCGCTTATCAGTCAAATTTAGGCACGCTCTTGTGCCTTTTTCTGCATTGTTATATAGTTAAACTCAATTATAAAAGGAAAAAAGCATATGTTTGTAGAAAAAATTATCAAAATAATTTTCATAATGCAATAAGTTAGGAATTTTTTACAATTATATGGATTCATTGTGCAACGAAAAAAATAGTAATTTTTTTTATTGCACTCGTAATAAATATAGTTAAGTAGTAAATTCATATAATTGCATCACATAAATTTTCTTTGATAAATTCGTTGGAACATATGATAGAGCCCATTATAAAGTACTAGTGTATAGGGGGGTAACGAGAATTCCAATTAAATTAGGTAACCTCGATCCAGGGTCCGGTTCAAAAGGGAAATCAGATCAAAGTTGAACCGATAATGGATTGGACCTGCTTTACATTTCAAATTACGGATGGAGAGTGTTTTAGATTAACGAGATTTTTAAATAAGAAAATATTAGATCTTAACATTTAAATAGTAATAAAATGATATGAGCGATTAAATAATTAAAATTAAAAATAAAATATTCATAAAATATTATATGTTATTTGATGAATCGCGTAATTATTTTATTATTATTTAAATTTTAGATTATGCTAGATTGAACTAGCAATTTATATTAAGGACCAAAATTGAGTGACAACATAAGGAGAGTAACAAAGTAGAAGCATTGCTAGGTAGTCAAGCCTTATATTAATAAAAAAAAATTCAGAATTTTTTTTGAGCTAAAAAAAATTGGGAACTATAGTTCAAAGGCAGTTCCCTGAGAATATAAAGTTGCGGGGACTGCCGACACCGAAAAAATAGCCCAGGATCTGCGGGCAGCTAACAAAAACGAAAAAAGCTGCCCAGGACCATTCCATGGACTTTTAACCGTTAGAACGGTTATAAATGACACCGTTTTCTTAAAAAAAAAAAAAAATTCACGCCAGGCATCTAATGACATGTATAAAGTTATTACGTTAAAATTTAAATTATTAGATTGTTAAAAATATATTGAATTTAAAAAAAAAAAAAAAACAGATAAACCATTAGATTAATTATGTATCTTCACATAACACAAGTTGTATGACTACGTAATGATACTTTTTTTTTTACTTTAATCGTTAGATTGCAATCTTCTTAGTGGTGCAAATTCCATTCTAATTTAAGTATCAAAGTACTAATATCGAGCTCCATCTCGACACTCCATAGCTTTTCTTTGTCCTGTAGGTCAAGATCCGGGTCTTTCTAATCTTCGTCGGTCGGCCGGCTTCACGTCTTCCCGGATTCAGGTTCGATCATTGTGGATATTTAATTTACACATGCTTACTTTTATGCTTAATTAGGATTTTTTTTTTTAATTATTGGGAATTTGGATGCATACAAGCAACTATAGATTCCGGATTTGGAACTAGCATATTGGTTGATTGCCAATTTCATTGGTAGATGCATTGTTCTGCTACTTAATTATATCCAACTTCAGCTTAAATATATGCAACCGACGTGCACTTAACTATATGCAAATTCTGCTATGCATTTTTCTCCCACATAATCAAATCACCAGTCTCAACCATAGCTCAAACAATGCACGAAATAAGATCCATAGCTTTCTCTTCTTTTTTTGTATTTTTTTTCCTTTCTGGGGTGGTCCATATATGCCTACTATTCTATATGCACAATTAATGTAAACAAAAGGCATGCTGGCGTTGGTGCCACCAATTATAATGTAAACAAAAAGCACGCTGACGTTGGTGCCGCCAATTATCTGAACAGATAGCTCAAAAAAAACGTTAATTGAGCTCATGCCCATGAAATAATCTTTTTTTTAAAGAAAAAAATAGAGATCTTGCATAAGCATTATTGTCATGCTTAACTGACTGTCCTCCATGCAACTTAACATGACAAAAAGGCATCTCGACATCGATAATTGAATGAGTCAAGAGAATAATATTGCCTATTGGCTTTATCCTTAACTGACTGTTCTCCATGCAACGTCACAAGATCACAAAGAAGGCATCTTTTCCACAGAATAGTGTTGGAGTTTAGTCAGAATGTGATATTCTTTGAGTAGTGGGTTGGCCTTGATCGGATTCACATAATAAGAGGAGAAGCGGTGACTAAACTTCATAAATACTCACTTTTATTCTGATTGGAATCCAACTTGACTCAATATATGTTTGTTGAAAAACACAATTACACAGAAACATCCATATTTTGAAAAAACATAAAGTTCGAATAATTAAATTAAAATAACTCATAATTGATGGACACAGAACCCAAATAAATTAGCTCAATATTTGAAATTGCTAAACTTGAAACTCAATGTTTTTGCAATTTGATAAACCTAAAATTCGATATATCCAAAACTCGACGCTAATTTTCTTTGACGAGCATGACTGATTCCTTGCTAATAGGCAAGTTGTGTTACCTTGCAAAAGATTCTAGAAAGAAATTGTAATGCCCTGGCAAGGGAAAATATTCATGGTTGA